>OY720641.1:46796985-47396985 GCA_963169105.1 Ceriagrion tenellum | reverse complement strand
GGGCTACTGACAACCAATCTTAGGATCGACTGACCAATGAATGAAAGCTGTCTATTAATGGCAATTAAAGGTAGTTTGAGCGAAATGTCATTTCACTTGGATATCAATGAATTTGGTCTCATTCTAATGAAAAATATCTTACTCTTCCAAAGATACCGAAATATCAGCCCCTAACTTTTTCAGACTTTAGAAAAATAATACCAGCCCTTTTGCATGAGAAATTAAATATAAAATAAAAGCGATGCTCTGCTTCCTAGCGGGAAAATAGAGAAGCTAGGTTCAAAACGCTTAAAAACAATACAGGAAGAGAAAGGCCAGAGTCCTCTGGATTGCATTCTGAACACTACTGCCTCACATAGTGGAGGCATGCTACGACTCCACTTCGTAGTTATTACATGGTAATCCAGAGGACTCTGAGGAAGGCTTCTCCGTAGAGGCCCTCTATTAGGATTGATAATCAGTGCCTCCACTTCTCCCGACACATCAACAAAATGGTGACTTTTACTTTCAACGGTAAAAGTACGATAAGAGGACTGAGAGCGGTTAACGCCAATGACAGAGTGAGGAGAGATACAAACACATCCGTTATCGCCAGCGCTGTTTAATGAACGTGAGCAGAGGAAATGCCGAGATAAGGGAGGGGAAGCCTTGGAACTGTGGAAGCGTGAGCAGACGTTGTATATGATTAAGCCGGCCGGCCAGCTGATAAAGCATTATTTGCACGGTCAAACTAGACGGCAGGTACAAGGGAAAGCTAGCAGGAAAGATAAATGCGATGGATTTGTGTGATGGAAGGTAAGACCTATTGAGGTAGACGGAAAGGGCGCTTTGTACGGTGGCTAATGCAAGAAGCTGTAACGTGGGCCTGTCCGCCATCTTTGTTGACCCAGACTTCAGTGCTTACGGGCTGATGCGCTAATATTGCAACTAAACGATGTTTTCCGTCGATAACTTACCAGTAATCAGCATGCATTTATGTACTTCTTTAAATGTATTCTCCTTAAGTATATAATTTAATTGCAATCCACATTCACGATTTGGGCCGTTTTCGAACTTGGCAAATCAAGCAATCTTGCCTTGAAACCTAGTACACATCGAAAGCTATGACGTCATGGTCGCGTCATCACCATGCGCTTGTTCACTAGCTATCGAGGAAAGATACCAAGTCAACGAAAAAGGAGACTTGTTATGCTTGCTAGGTTTTAAGTTAGAACTCGGGGTGTGATAATATGGGCTTGTATGGAAAATAGAAGTGAAGAAACTTTCAAATGGATACTATTTTATCATTACTACGTATATTAGTGTGATATTTATTATTTTTTTGCGGAAAAATTGATGAATTCGCTATATTTAAAGGCTTTTCAAATGTGAATATACTGATAAAAGATTTGGTACCTAATAGTTGTGTGAATAATTCCATACATTGTAGATGTTCCGTCATTGTTTACTTCATTGAACCTACAAATTCTGTTTTCCTTGCTATGGAAGGAAAAAAATTATCCCGTTGAAAGAATTATGGTCCGATGGAAAGTACTCTCAGGTAGCAGAATTGGCAGAATTAGTTTTAGCTAATAAACATCATAATTGTTAATAACGTTGAGCATTGGAGAGACTTTCACTGCATTCATCAAAGAAAGGGACAATAAACCATTAGAGTAAATATAATTTGTTTTCAGCTTAATTATGTTAGCTACAACGCGCGTATTAATTAGTCAACAGTCGAAGATCATAGGTAGTAAATTCGAAGTGTATTGCATTAATACATTGTAACGTGTTTTTTCATATAGGCAAAAAATATTATAATGCCTTTTTTTGCATAAAGACGTTGATTGTGGTGAAATACAGTGAGCGATATGTCGTCCACTTTTGCAGCCCCAAGTAATCGAAGCATAATGGTTAATCACCATATTATGGTATATGAGAATTATTTTATTCATAAGCAATAAGATTTTAAAATAATATTCTCTTTTAATTTGTCGTATAAGGTTGGGAAGCATTTTAAAGACGTAATCCACTTCAATCACCCACAGTAATGATGGACACGGATGGCGCTTTTCGTATGTTTTACGAGATGAAGACCGCATGGTGTCTCTTCCATCGTAAAAGGGCTTACGAAAGTGTCAAGTAAGGATTTCACTTTGCTTGCCTAGGAATCAAGATATCTTGATATCAAGTTAACTAGGCGACGGCCAAGTTCGAAAACGGCCTTAAGCTATGGTAAAATAGTGAAGAATCCATAGCACTAAGTAACCATTGTACCTTACTTGTAATAATTACTTGCACTGTTACACTAGTCAGGCTTGAATTTCAAACAGATGGTGGACATGCTTGCTTTTCATTCGCTAGTTCATTTGCCGGCCCGGATGGCGACGGGGTTAAGTATTCGCATTCTACACCGAGCATCGCGGGTTCGAATCCCGCCTGGATTGAACCATCACCACTCCAGCGGGTCGATTATGTAACAGTCATAGGCGTCATAACCATTGTTCGTACAACGGGGACGTCATAGCTATGACGGCTAGCGAAAAGGAGCGATTATGTAAATGTCATAGCCGTCATAACCCCGTCATAGCCGTCATATCGTACGACGCTTGAAAACCCCCGTCTTGGACGTCATAAGGTCGAGGGATATGAGTATTTACATCTACATCTACGTAATACCCTGCGAGCCACCACGAGGGTGTGTGGCAGGGGGTGAAGATCACCAAACATGCACTATTGCCATGTAAGTAGGATATATAATGTAGACATGCTAGAAAATAGGGTCATAGTTTATTAGTTACTACAGTAGATTATTAGTTATTGCAAGTAATTGCAGTAGTTATTACAATAGAATATTAGTTACTACGGTATAGTACAGGTTAAAATCTACATAATAAGGAAGGGATTATTGGTAGTTATTACATGCATCATGCACTACAGACTATTCTAACTATGTTTCACCTACCTATCCCTTTTGCTACGTTGCCTATTGTTCTCTCTTATGGTACGCGGGAAAAATGACATTTTAAATCTATCGGTACGACAATCTAGCTCTCTAATTTTGTTAATATGGTCAAACCTAGCATAATACGCAGGGGTTCTTAATATATATCTAACGTCATCTGTGAACAAATCTGTTTCGAATTTACTTATAAGGTTTAACCTAAATTTTAACCTGCGTTCTGATAGTAATTCCCATCCTAGTTCTTCTATTAAACTCGTAACACTAATACAATTATCATAACGGCATTTAACAAACCTAGCAGATCTCCTTTGCACGCGCTCTAACTCTTTTATCATACCTTCCTCGTACGGATCCCATATACTAGCGGCATATTCTAAATGAGGCCTGACAAGTGTAAAATAGCTTCTTTCTCGGACTCTCTCATCGCATTTGCCTAGAACCCTTTTTACGAATCCTAATCTACGGTTTGCTACACTAGTTATTTCCCTGATGTGTTTCCCCCATGACATGTCTTCAGTGATGGTGACGCCTAAGTATTTAATTGATTCTACGTTACATATTTTGTTTTCTTTGATGCTATAATTATTCCGAGGAAGGCCATTCTTTTTCCAAAAATTCATAATCGCGCATTTCTTCAAATTTAATTCTAGCTGCCATCTATCACACCAATCATCAATCGCATCTAAATCCTTAGCTAAACACTGTCTGTCCTCTTCATTTCTAATTTCTTTATACACTACTGCATCATCGGCAAAAAGACTACATCACTACAAAACTACACTACAAGACTACAAAAAGAATACAAGATTTACATCGACTACGAAGGATATCAAACCAAGTATCGGCAATATTTCATTGAAAAATAGTAAAATATCATCGTATTTACTCTTAAAAATGTGGAATTCAATAAATTTTACTTAGAATATGATTCTAATCTTGAGTGCAAACGTTAAATTTTGCGCGAATACACGTAAAGTATTGTGTCAAACGTCATAGAAGATAAGTGCATACATGATAACCATGAAATTATACCACATTAGTAATTTAGTCACCGACTGTAGAAATCTATATCTATATGTCTTTTAACTGTAGATACCATTAGAATAGTTGTGGAATTTGCTTGGGGTAATCGCGATATTATGTTATGCATGAGTTGCTATTCAATACTGAATTCTGACTCACACGATGATTTGCAAAGGTAGGTAGCTACTGTAATATGTTACTCCGGTATGTTTTCTGAATTATTCGACGGATATCTCATTTCGTTTTCAAATATGAAACTTAACTTCATTGCTATTATAACGCATGTCGCACAAGAACGATTATCAAAAAATTGTAAATGATGTGTGTGGACTTTACTCCCGTTAACTCTACTCATTTGCACGTATAATCATACAATTACAACTTTCAAACTACACGTATTGCATACGGACGATTATGGAAACTCGGGATAGACTTGAAGCCGGTGGGCCAAAATCTAAACTGCACACCTCTTCAAAATAGTATCGTATTTTATTCCAAACATTGACATTCTACTTCGAGACCTCTCTCCGAGATCCTCAAACGCATACGATGAATGTTGGACAAATGTATGCCTATTATGCGATTGGTTTCAACTTACGGGTACCGCCTAGTAGCTGCTAATCATATTTCACAATATTAGCTTGTAAACTTAATTTATATATGGAACTTGGCGACACAAAGTATCCATTTATTTTCAAGCGTTATACACGATCGTTTGTTGTTGACATGAGCACGTACTTAAAAGAATCCTTGGCTGTTTGTTGTGGTTTGTTCATATTTGGGAAACGATAGTATCCACGGTTGCCGTTAGTCAACTTTTTGGATGGGCGGAGGGGATGTGTCGGTGAATTCTATTGGTTCTTCTCGTTTATGAAGGGCTACCAACGTACTAATAGCTAAGTTTGGTTCCCTGTCACCACGTAGCGTCATAAGCCTTCTGACGCCCGCTTATACGATCGCTCGAGCGTCATAGCCGTCATAAGTTGCCCGTCATAGCTATCACCCTTATGACGCCTATGACATTTACATAATCGACCCGCTGAATACTTATTACATGTTGTTCCAGTCCTATTACACTCACATATTGTTATTTCGGTTGTCAGGCTTATATTTGATGAAAGTGAACTTCTCCCCACTTTGTTATATGGTAGTGAAACATGGGTATGTCAGGATAGACATAAGAGTAGACTAAAAGCCGTGGGCATGACTTATCTGAGGAGTGTTGGCAGAAAAAGTAGGATGGATTGGGTCAGGAATGAGTGGGTCATGAATGAATGTGGGTTAAAGGCTCCAGTAATGGACGTGTATGAAAGGAGTGTGCTTCGCTGGTTTGGCCATGTTGAGAGAATGGATGAGACTCGAATAACGATACAGATATATGAGAGTAGAATGAATGGCGTGAGAGGTAGAGGTAGGCCGAGAAAGTCGTGGATGAATGTGGTTGAGGAAATTCTTAGGAGGAGGAATATTAGGAGTCTTAAAAACAAGAGGGCGTGTATGAAGCAGTGTATGGGGGTAAATGAGGCGAAAGAGGTTTGCAAGGATAGGTCAGTGTGGAGGAAATTATTGAAGCAGAGTTAGGTGTACAAATATGTATTTTTGAGTGAAACTTTGTGACTGTGCCTACCCCGGATGGAAACGGCGTGATTGGTATGTATGTAATGCTCTCTCCATCTACCTCAATAGATCTCACATATTTACTCAACTTTCAGTAAAATGCGGCAAACACTGAGCTAAAAAAAAACCCACGAGAGTAGGTGAACACGAAACGCCGCCTTCCTCTTTAAGATAAAAAAAGTCCAATATTGACTTTAACATCGATAAGAGGACTCAAAATATTTCCAAATCAATGCCAAACTATTCAGCTTTCTTAAGGTCCTCTTACGCGATAACTTTCCACAAAACGGACAAGCGAACTGAATTCTGTACGACTCAAATCGTATCGCGTAAATGGTGTTACCGTATCCAACGAAAGAATCGAATTCGGTTATCGATACAGAAGGACAGAAACCTTTGTTTGACGACGGAAAAAAATTCTTTCCCATCTAAAAAATAACTTCGAATTTTCTAGCGAGGAATCATTTATTACATGGATATCGATTTCAATCGACTATTGCAAACAATGAGAAGTTTTGAAGATATAACATGAGTAAAATCGCATTAGAATTTCATCAAATGCCGTTTTTATCAGTAATCGTTCATCGACCCAATTTTCTCATTAATTCATTGGTCGTTCAATCCATAGATTGGTTGACTCCAGCCCTCCAACCTTCCCTATTTAACGTTAGTTCCCTTACCTCATGGTATCTCTTCCTATACACTTTCCTCTTTCTTTGGTGCATGAACTTATTCCCGAGTCTTTCTCTGGGGACTTTTACCTCTATTCTACCTTAATTTATGTTCTTCACAAACCCATTGTGTCTCAGGGTGTGTTCAATCCGTCTGGTTATTCTTCTCTGCATAGTGTTCCATATGGTCATTTCTTCATCTATTCTTCTGTACAATTCATAAATTCTTAAATTTCTGTTTGAGGCTTTCGCAGCGCAGGATTGCAGTTCTCTCCATTGTTTTCGGGTTAGCTGCGTCAAGTTTTATTCAGATGATGACGTTTCGTGGCCTATGCTGGCCACATCTTCAGATCAGGTCTGTGTGCCAACAGATGGAAATGGCCCTGCATATATACCATCCTCAGGTTGGCCTACCAGTGGCGCGGCCAATCACCGTCGAGGACCCCGATTTTGGCGCGCTTTTGCGTATGAGTCTTTTCCAAGCGGTGTTCAGTCTATGCCCATCATCTCTATTGAAATTGTCAGCTGCTTTTTCAATTTCAATAGCCTCCCGGATGATCCGATGGAAATAATGCTTTTCTTTGGCTAGGACTTTTGCTTTATCAATCATAATCTGATGCCCGGGATTAGTGAACGCATGTTCTGCCACTGCTGATTGTTCGCAATGCTCATTTTTGAGAGCCCTGCGGCGTTCGTTCAGTCGGACGGAGATGACTCTCTTAGTTTGCCCGACGTATATCTGGCCGCAGCTGCAGGAAATCTCGTACACTCCTTCATATTGCAAGTCAGGGATTCTGTCTTTACAGTTAGGAAGACGCTGGCCAATCTTCTCTATAGCACGTCATCATCTGAATAAAACTTGACGCAGCTAACCCGAAAACAATGGAGAGAACTGCAATCATAAATTCTTATTTTGTCCGTCCATTTTATCTTCATCATCTTCCTCCAGCACCAGGTATCAAAGGCTTCTAGTTTTTTCTGGTCAGCTTTTCCAACGATCCATACTTCCGATCCATATAGTGCTACGCTCCCCAACCTTCTATTGAGGGGTGACTAGACTCTCCAGAGGGTTCTTACGCCCTAATGGGTCTCACATATTCGCTCAAAAGCTCATATTTTAGGTGAAATACAGCAAACACGGAGCCAAAAAACACCAACGGCCGTATTCATAGTTGCACTAGTCTAAGTCTAAGACTGGGTTAAAGACGTTAGACCGGTGATTCGGTTAAACCCGTATTCATAGTGTCATTTTAGCGCTGACCGACTTAAGTTCCGGTAGATTTAGTCCGGAGGAAGTTAAACCAATGGAATCATGGTTTACCGTAGGGACTAAGCTCCTAGTATAGCCTTTTTCTCTTCAGCTTATGTGTTATGGTGATTATCGAAGGTGCTCTGTGGATTATAACGAGGAATTTATTCGTTACAGCTACTTATAGGAGTAATATTAGTAGATAGTTTGGCGATATGAATATTTTGGGATAGGAATATATTGTAGTTTAGGTTAATTCTTACATCGGTGAGTACATTTATAGGCAGCAGTATAACAGCTCTGTTGTTCTCAGGGTACGTAGTTCATTAACGTTGCTATTTGTTAGTTCAGTTTTTGGGGATAACGGGTTAGTATTAAATTTTATCCATTATAAGTTAGGATTATCCTTAGAATAGTTTTATTACTCGGTATAATAATTTGCATAATTAATTCTTTCACTTTCGTAGTTACGTCTTCCTTGTTTACATTTCGTATAGTGAGTTTTTAGTCCGTAATATTTCGTTTTTATTTCATTCGTAGTAGTGTTGTTTTATATTTTCAGGTATTAGTTTTTACGATTGATTTCAAAGTGCATTAATTGATAGGGAATAAGTTAATTTTGTGATTTAATTGTGTAGCTAGTTTAGTGGGTTGGTTTTAGGTTACAAAAATTAGGTAGTATTTGACGTTTGCTCTTTCTTTAAATTAATTTGTCGTTTTGCGGGTAGGTATATTTTACATTTAGAATGGCTGGAATGGATTATGCAGAATTCTTAGACGAATTAGAGGTGATGGATGATGAGGTGAGGGATGAGGTGATGGAACTTACAATTTATGGACTTTGCAGTTCAAAGAATTTCTACTAACCTTTGTATTAGTCTATTAAAATTAAATATAATTACATTCAGAGAAAGAAAACTTGAACAGCAAGAAATAAACTGATACGTAGTGAGAAGATATTAGTGGTGAAATAACTTAATTTGTGAGATCTAATTTTTTTTAATCCTAAACAAAATCAAAACTATATGCTGAGAAGAAGATAGTAAGGCAATGAGGAGATGGAACTAACAAGTTATCGATATTGCAATTATAAAAATTGCAGCTAACCTTTGCATTAGTCTATTTTTTTTAAATTTAATCACATTCCGACAAAGAAAAGTTGAACAGCAATTAATAAACTGATGCGTATTTAGAAGATATTACCAATGAAATAACCCAATTAGCCCGGCTAACGTGAAATTCTAACGTAAAACCATACTCAAATATAACTGGAAATGCAGTTAGAGCTCGAATGCAATCATATAAAATTGCAAGAAATGGCAAAAACGGAGCACAATTATCTTAGAAAGATGAACATCTATTGTAATATTTTAATACGATCATTATAAATACTAAAGTGAACATGATGCTAGTTGAACCTTACAACAATGAAAAATACGGGGAAGAAGACCAGAAAATTCTGTCATAGGTACCCATCAAGAATAATGCACTAATAGAAAAATAAAATGATATGCAATATATCTAAGCCATACATAATTACACAGAAATAATTGAGCCTTGGACCAAAGTGCAGGGAGCAGGATTCCGGTGCACTTTCTACTTTCAGCAAGCTTCAGTCTAAATGGAAGTAATGGAGGTAAAAGGGTTTGTAGAGAAGAAACAAATTCTCACGAGACGCCAAAAACCAGTTCAAAAATTCCGGGAAATACCCCTGTCGACTGAGTTTCTCGGCGATTAGCGGTGTTGCCAAGCGTTCCACCCTCCCGCAGTAGGCAAGTCTCGGACTGTGTTAGCCCCCGAGACTATCTCCCTCAGCTCGAGCTATGAATACCAACTTTTAGTACCGTTCTAAACTGCACTTAGATCGGACTAAGATAAACCTCCTCACACCGGAATTAACTTCAAATCTATGAATACGGCCGCAAGAGAGTAGTTGAACACGAAACCCTGCCTTCCTCTTCAAGATAATAGATGTCAATATTGGGTATCGGATAGATAAGATGACTCAGAATATTTCAAAAGCAATCCCAAAGTATTTAGCTCTCTGAAAGCCCTTCAACGCGATAGCTTACCACACAACGGATGAGCGAAATGAATTCTGTATGATTAAAGTCGTGCCGAGTGAAGAGTGTCATCGTATCCGATGAACGACTGGAATTCGTGATGATCTCAATGGTTTCAGGCTCAAATTTGTGGAAGCTGATTATGAATAATGAAGAAGAAAACTCTATTTCATTGCAGGTACCAGAAGATGGCTTTCTGGTTACGTCACACCTCGAATACGCCGATAAAGATTTAACCAAAAAACATTATTTCATTTAAACACCAGAACGCAAATTCAGTCGCCCGCTCTCCACTCATCCAAACTTCTTAAGGCAGGGACACCACGTTTACGTGTGACGCGAGACGTTAACGGGACAACGGGAGACGGGAAACGCAAGTCAGCGGACACAATTGACGTTAACGCGGCCCGGAGTAACAATTGACTAACGCAGGCGCAGCTAAGAGATCAGATGTAAACAAGTGTGAAAGGAAATAAGTTGTCTTCGCCAATAGCTATCTTCAGCAGTTGGATGAATCTGCCGACAGATGGCTCCCATTCCCGGATTCTCAGGACTATTCTGATTGGTTTTCCGTGCACGGGACACGGGAAGAGATGAAAGTTGCCCATCTCTCGCGTACACGTACTCCCCGTACACGTTGATTGTGTCCGTTCGCTATACTTTCCCGTCAGCCATCTTTTCGCGTATTCCCGTTAACGGCTCACGCTACACGTACGCGTTGATTGTGTCCCAGCCTTTACCCCACGTAACAACAATAACGGGCTGTTAAGTGGTGTTTATATAACAACTTACACAACACAACAACGGGTTTACTTTCAGTTTAAATAGCAACAACTTAGAACGGGTGTAAGAAATGACTGTTTATACGCGGTTTGAACAGTAAGTGTTCTTCAAAAACGCAATAGTGCAGAGGCGATTTCCTTTGGTCTATAGGTAGTGCTGGCGCTATGCAGTAATTTCTTCAATTTCTTGAGAAGGGACTTGAACGTATTGCTGCTTTGGTTTCATTGTCTTAACCTCATGATGAAAGTTAAAACAAAGCATTCAAACCGCTAATTGCCTTTCTTAAAATAAATCGTTTGGTGAAAGTCGAATTTCCTCGCCTTTTCATTCAACGCCTACAAATGGAACACATTAAGACTTATAATTCTACTCAATATGCATAATATTTAGCTTTGAAATACCAAAAAACGGGCTAAACCCATGTACTAAACCTCGAGAGTCAAAAGCAATCGGGCGGATATCGAACTCTCGATGCACATGCTCCAGCGCAATAATACACAAACAATAACACTAACCACTCCGCCACCCACGCTCCGGCCATCTCACTCTTGCTCGACTTCCAATTCTCCATGCATAAATCAGGTGTTGCTAGTTCTCGGTCACCACCTACTTTGCACGTGAAATTCCACAAATCGTCCACCCTACGGCTCAAAACATCTATCAATAAAATTACTATAAACTTAGACTCATTCGCTATCTCAAGTCTGCGCACAGCTAACGCCCAAATACTACTATCTGTGGAGTGTGGATGTGGATATTCCTTCCGATAAAACTCCACTTTCTCCGGCGAGATGTTGTAGAACAGCATGTTGAACAATGAAGCTCAAATGATGTCGTACTGTCTACCAAATTAATTTCAAACTCTTACAACACGTGTTTCAACTGTCTAGCAGTCATCATCTTGATCAGCAGTCTTGCCTGATGACTGCTAGACAGTTGAAACACGTGTAGCAAGAGTTTGAAATAAATTTGATAGACAGTACGACATCATTTGAGCTTCATTCCTTCCGATGGTGTCATTTATACGAAATAATAATTATTGTTCGTATATAGCAATTCTGGTTTCATATTTTGGGAGGAAACTCGCACAGGAATCGTAAATCAGGTGTCCCCTATTCGCCTGTTAAGTTTGTGAGTAAAGTTTTTCCATTAAGTTCTTATTTTGCCAACAACTCACGCGTAAATATGTGTAAGCATAATGTTAGCGATTCATAGAGATACACAGATAATTACTGAGCACCAACATACACTGAGGAAGGTTATCCCAAAATACGAGGTGAGAGATGGATCTTGTTAGCCATTAGCAACCAATGTTCGTCAATAGCAATATTTTATTGTTATTGTCGACCAAAATATACATTGCACAGCCTACATACTCCTTTCATAATTTAATGTTCAAAATATATTTCCTGTCAATAAGAGCATTTGTCACATTGGACTAGACTAAACTCCTCTTCTTGCTCAATGAAGAGTTACGGTGCAACGGAACGTTCAAGCCCGATCCAAAATGAAGAACTCAGAGTGCATTATGGGAACGGGTCATGACCCGGGTATAAGGTGCTTGGTATGAAAAAGTCTGGACCAGACGTTTAGTGAACGTCACGTTGGTCCACAGATTGTAAACCTGACGTCACTTCCGGCAGGTGGGGGAAATTTAGTGCAGCTAGTGCGCTAGTCGATGTGGATTGTGTGACGGTCTGAGAAACAAAAGAATGAATTCAGGATGTAACACAAAGGAACAAATTGAAGTTTCGCCAAGGAAAGCAACGTGGAGAGAATGACATTCAACAGATGATCTTTGACGGAGCAGTGTATGGAAAGCAAGAAGGAGATGAGGGATTGACAAGGAATGTCAAAGGTCAATTGGGTCTGTAAGAATCCAAGACGAGGGCAAAATATAACGATCTTAACAGTGAAACGACTTCAATAGCCATTGCGTTCAATTTCTGTCTACTCATAGAAACAATTGTCCTCCGATTTATATGCTCAATAATATTTAACCATTCCGTACAATCAAAATCTGAATTTAAAATAATGAGACGGAGAATCGTCTACCAGAAAGAATTCTACCTGGCTTACAAGAAACTTGTTTTAGAATACACTGTCACAAAAATGCAAGCACAAATACCCTTTGTAACATGAAAAATCCACCATAGTTACGGCCACGTGGGGGTTATCAAGGAAAGTTCAACAATAAAGGGAAGCTTCGAGATAAATAAACTTCAAAGAGGAAATTTACAAAGTATATTTGTGACAAAACTATGAGGCACACGATTCCACGGGTTATCACCAGATGCTTAGTTTCACTTGTTCTTCATTTCGCTGGCGATAAATATAAGACCCCGACGCAATATTCTGAAACACTTACAACTGAAATATGCACATTTTTGGTGTTTGTGAGATCCATTACTCAGCGTACACTGAGAAATATCAAACATAACAATCACCACATTACGACGTACAGGCAGATTTACACATAGAAGTCACTTCCATGGCAATAGCCAAGAAAGTCGCGACAATTCGATGTGCAGACACGGGCTTCCACGGCAGAAAGGGTCGATAGCGTTAGTAATCGAACGACGTTCGCACCAGCGAGAGAAACAGACTGATTTATAAAAAAGCATATCGGTTCTGCGATAAAATCTACATCTACATAATACACTACGAGCTGCCGCATGGGCGTGTGGCAGGGGGTGTTAGGTCACCAGCCGTGTACAGATGTGAGTTTTTGGGAGATGAAATGGTGACATGTATCATAGGAGTGTATTTAGTGAAGCTCAGTATTTATTATGGTACCTTATCGTACCTTTATTATATGGTACCTTTTATTGTGATCGCTATTTGTTCGCGGAAAGAACGAGTTTTTGTGCCTATCTGTTCGGCAGTGTATCTCTCTTACTTTGTCGCTTCTGTCTGACCTAGAGACGTAGTGATGCGTCATGATAATATTCTCTGTGTCGCTCTGAAAAATATCAGTTCTGAATTTCTCAAGCAACCAAAGCCTAGCGTGTAGCCTCCGACTCTTTAGGGGCTCCCACCTTAATCCCTCTAAAAGTTGTGAGACAATATCTACGCTCGAAGCAGTTTTTAACGAAGCGCGCTGCTTTCCTTTGTGTGTTATTGATTTTTATTGTAAAATATCTGTGACCAGGGTCCCAAATGCTCGCGGCGAATTCGAGGTGTGGCCTCTACAGAGCAAAGTAGTATCTCTCTTTGACTTTTTCATCCGAGGACCTTCCTATTATACGTTTAACAAAACCTAGTTTCTTTGATGCAGTGTCGCACATGTTTTGTATGTGTAATTCCCATCGAATTCCGCAAAATGTTGGTCTCATGACAGCAAACGGCTGTTAAAAATGTAACAAACGAATAAATTAAAGGGCGAAAGACTCATTGTTACACGTGAAAATAATTATTAGTAGTTGAAAATCTTGTAACCTTGTTTACTGACATAAAGAAGGCCTTTGACTCCCTGAATCATAAGATATTATTACAGAAACTGGAACATGCTGGTGTACGAGGTGTAATATCCATGCGACAACAATGTGTTCGAGTTGGTGATAAAATGAGTAGTTATGAATTTATAAATACAGGTGTGCCACAAGGATCCGTGTTGGGTCCTATATTGTTTCTAGTATACATAAATGATCTACGTATTTAGACGAATTGTAACTGTTTTTGCCGATGATATAGCCATAAATTATGCGTCAGCCAACTTGGAGTGTGTTGAAAATAGCATAAAAGAAGACTTAAAATTTCTAAGACAGTGGTTTGAATTTAATGGTCTCCAAATGAGTGAAAAAACGAAGTTTTTACATTATGATCTTTGTAAATTGAGCTCCTATGATTGGAACTTAGTATACCATCAAGTAGATTGCTCTAAATTATCATGTAACTGTCCGGTAATCGAACGAGTCAATGAAATAAAGTATCTAGGAGTCACCATAGATCAACAATTAAAATGGGACAGTCACATGTCAAAAGTTTCTGGTGCACTAAGATACTGCCTGGCAAAATTATACTTAATACGTAATAAGTGTTCAATTCATTTCCGCAAAACCCTTTTTTGTTCACTGGTTCAGTCTAAGTTAAGTTATGGATTAGTCTGCTGGGGGGGAGCTTATCAAAATGTACTCCAACCAATTACTGTACTGCAGAAAAGAATAATAAGAATCATTATTGGTAAATCAAAATATCATCATTCTTTCCCCCTATTTTCAGCATTAAAATTGCTACCGTTGAGACACTTATATGTCTATAAAGTCCTTAAATTATTTTACCTAAGAAGTAGGAACAAACAATTAAAAAGAACGAAACATAATCTCAGAAATAAATTTTACGCTTATCCAATCAAGCCAAAAAAAATCGCTCTTAAAGAGATCATTCTTGTACATGGGACCCAAGGTTTACAATTTGCTACCAGAGGACTTAAAAGCCGGAAATTATACTAAAAATAAACTTCTCAAACTAATAGCGGAATGGATTCTAACTCAGCAAAATGTAGAAAAAAGTTGTTTTTTTCTTTTCTATTTATTGTATTCCATTTGGTTCATTCTGAAATCTATTGTAAAACTACTTTGTATATATAATTGATTTGTATTGTTCAGTTAAAAGCAATAAGCAGCTATATATTCTGGGATGGTAGCCTCATCACAGATATTTCTTAGACGCTACCTAAAGCTTCCACTTGTATGGA
Organism: Ceriagrion tenellum; assembly: GCA_963169105.1. Lineage (NCBI taxonomy): Eukaryota > Metazoa > Arthropoda > Insecta > Odonata > Coenagrionidae > Ceriagrion > Ceriagrion tenellum. The sequence continues at coordinate 47,381,936 of OY720641.1, read as the reverse complement.
AAAAAAACCTGTAATTTATTTGTGATATTTGTTTTTTTGGGAAGTAATAAACTTATTATTATTATTATTATTATTATTATTATTAAAAAATATTTTAAATACTAAAGAACCCCTTAGGTAAGTCTTACGACTATTCTATCATTAGATAATGTAACGTCACAATTCTCGTAGCTAACACAAATTAATTATGAACTGCCAATGTAATTTATACCAACTTCTTATATCAATGAATGACTATAAGACTAACAGAGAGTTACGAATGCCACCATTGACAAATTTAGGCGATTTAGTTATCTTAACATTGAATGATTACTGATTAACCTTTGTTTGGAAAAAAATCGTAAGTTATGAGCAAGCAGAACAATGCCCCGCAAGCAGCGATCTGATTCGAGATATCGCTACACTTGATACTTCCATAGAAGTCACCTGAAGCCTCCTTACGATACTCAACTCCGATTACATCTACATTTCAGTTTGCCAGACACTTCATCATCAGACATTTCTACCGTTCCAAACTTTTCGTCGATAAGAACTAAATATAAACTACAGTATTCATCGATTTTAGGTATGGTGAGCAATTTTCTGGTAATCTGATTTTCAAAAAAGTAAACAACGGATAAGCAAACGAATGATGAGCAGCAAATCCTTGATTATTTGTCGATGGAAAAAGACCTAAAAATTGTGCACGGTTTCAAAAGAATGTTGCACCGCAAGTACATACGAACAAAACACCGAAATATAATTTTTTTATCCAGTTTTCACGAGGTTGGGGCGATTTTTTTGTCCATCCTCAGGTGTGACGGAAATTTTTTATGAATTTTTTTTTATTAGTGATATCCATAAGTACAAGAGACGAAAATAATGAAATTTATCGATTTCGATTTTTAGCAAATTTTTTTGGCAGCAAAGCAATAATAACACGTAGAGTGATGGTCGATAACTTATAATTCACAATAGTTCGATTATACATGGACAGGTTTTCTTCGAAACGCGAAATAATGGATTTCGAATTTTTTTAGCAACCACCAAGCAGTCAAGCAGGCCTCAACTATCAACGAGTCGCGTCGAGTTAAATATATGAAAAATAAATCTAAATGAAATCTTCACCATACGTTCAAATACGGCGCCGAAAAAAAACAAAATCACTGATTACTTTAAAAAGGCAAAAAATTTGACTTTTGTATTATTTCCATTACTGGAAGAATGGTTAGTTTCCTCACATAAACAAATTCATTTATTTGAGATGTAGTCCCAGTAATTCTTTTCGGTTTTCTTGAAAACATGTTTAAATATTGAAAATTCGCAAAATATACCGCGGAATAGGGCTTTTCACCAAGGTATCTATTACGAGTCACCACGTAAATGAAAACAATACATTTTTATGAGCTTTTAACTCTATAGTAGTCGAGACTGCGACTGATCGACGTAAAATGCCAGAGTATAAAGATTTCAATTGAAAGGAATGTATTTCAGATGGAAACAAATATTACAACTAGCCACCGAGAATTAGGAGTTTTTAGGCGTAAGTGAAACAACATATCCATGGTTGTGGAGATATCACCAAACTCCATTGATAAAATTTAAAAAAAAAAGAATTTTTCAGCATGCGTTTCTAAAAAGATATTTAAAAAATCTAAAAACAGAAATATGGTAACATCGCACTAAAAAGGAAAAATTAATAATTTCTCGAGTGCATGTAAATTTAGCCTCGCACTGGAAATAATTAAATTTAATTCAGGGAAATTAGCAACACAATGACAAGGCCACCACGAAAAGCATGGGGCGCGATATTGTCATTCACATGAGAAAATGTTATTTTTTCTTTTTTTAGTGCGATGTTGGGACATTTCATTTGTTAGATTATCATGTCTTTTCAGAAAATAATGTTTAAAAATTCTTTTTTTATTTTGTACTTTTTATTCCGAGTTAAAAAAATGTTTATAAAAAAAACTACAACTGTTTAATTGAAAAAAATCGCTTGGATGTAAACTCGATGCGACGCCTCTGAATGAGCCCACGGGACGAAAGTTGGACACTTTACCACTAGTTTAACTTTAACAGAAGAATGAAGTGGTAACTATGTATGGTAAAATGATGTGGTAACCATGGACCCATGGATCCACGGACACATGGATCCAGGGATAATGGAGTTTAAGAAAAGTATATGATAATGAAATCCTTTGAGAAATCCGGAAATATTTTGTTAGGTCCCAGCGAATTCTGGAGTCAAAATACTGGTATTCTCAATTAATATGTGCATGATAAAACCGATTAAGATTATATATTAGGACAAAATATACTCATTTCACCTAATGCGACACTGGGAGGAGAAATGGTGGTTTTTACAATAGCAGCTTTCTTACGCTTTCCTTGAAATACATTTCAAAAGTCATATTGTATAAAACGCAACGATAAGCATGAATAAATAAATATATAAATAAAATATAGATATACAATGCATGTTCATAAAATAATAATAACAAAAAAGAGAAAATAGATAAAACAAAAAAATATGTATATAAATGGAAAAAAGACAAATGGAGAAAAAAATAATATATATACTACATACAAAAAAATGAACAAAAAAATATATATATAATACTATAATAATCCTTTGTACATAAAATTGTCTCATCATTGCCCCCATTTGTATATCCCCCCTTCGGTTAGTTTATTCAATACGACAAAAATAGTGTTTATTGTTCAAATTTCACACAAACCACACATCACACTCCAAATAAAAATCCCCCGCTATGCACCATTTTGTCATCAAACCGGTTGTGGTGAGTTCCTCTCACCGGGACGGTCTAGCTACCGCGCCTCCGGCGCAATCATTCCACTTGGACCATTGAAAAACACACGCAGTTACCACTGAAGACATCTCAAGTCCATCGTCGGCCCTGGTTATTCGTCATCATCCGACGAAGCAAATTCTTGCATCTGATTGGTAGTTGAACAAAACATGCTGGGGCACAATTGCACGTGAAAGTTGCAGTTATTCTCTCATAAAAGTTCAATAACAGTCGGCGATCGAGCCACACTTGCATGTGTCATTTGTTTTGAAATATCGTAACTGAAGACTTGACCTTTCACAACGCTTCGTCAACGAAAGCTATCAAATAACTTTGCCCTTCACACTGTACACACATCTGTCTGGAATGAAGAATGAAACAGACTTCCTGGAAAACTAATTTTTGGACAGGGGTCGAAACAAAAAATAGGCGTCCTGCAACTCGTTTCTCGTGACATGACCTTTTAGAGTAGCACTCTCCCGATGTTTTCCGCAGAGGCTCTGAGTTCGTCTTTTTTTTTCAACTCCGAAAGGGAAAGGCCACGAAGCAGTGGCAGCACACGCTTGCTAACTATGCATGATCAAGTAGTTTACACACGTGCACCCTACACGCGCATACGCTCAACAATAATCGTATGTATCTACCTAATATAATTATTTCTACAGCGTGTCTGCCGGACTGTCCTCACTTTTCCTACGCAAAAAGTGTATGTAAATAATAAAACCTTTATATTTCGCTGTACTCGAGAGATTTTTGAGCGCTGCAAAGTGGAATAGGTAGCTCTCGGGGAACTCTATTGATCGCACTTTGCAGCAAAACGATAGCTTGGGCGTGTGGCAGGGGGTGTTAGGTCACTAGCCGTGGAAAGGTGTAAGATATTTGGAGATGAAATGGAGACATGAACTAAAAGGAGTGTATTTAATTAAATTAAATAAGATCCAAAAGAGCGGCTGCTTGGGCGTGTGGCAGGGGGTGTTAGGTCACCATCCGTGCAAAGGTGTAAGTTATTTGGAGATGAAATGGATCATTTTTGGGTTTTGGTTGCAACAACCAGATGCTGGGAAACACAGTGACAAGGGAGAAAGGCCAAAAGGGAGAGTGGAAGAGTGTAAAGGTTGAAACAAAAGAAACCAACAGGGCTCCCCTATTCAAATGGCTTTAAAAACAACAAAGGAGAACAGTGAATGAAAAAAAAACATTTTCACCAAGGAGCTATTTTTAGACTAGGACTCTTGCCCCTAGAGCCTCTGCCCCTGGGGTGGGTGCACACCCCTGCTCAAGGAGTGAGCAAACTAGCTGCCTGCTAGTAACAATTAATTTTGAAGCATAACAAAGGGTTTTTCCATTTGAAAATTTGAGCTGAATTGTTTTAAACTGTTCCGGTTTCGATGCTTCCCAACTGTCACCGGTAAATCATTAGCGCAGCGCAGACGAATGCACATACAGACCTATGTCTGACCCGCGCTAATCTGCGCTAGCAGACGACTGTAGTGATTACGGAGAAATTTCTAATACTAGATACCGAAACTCATGGGTCACTCATAAAATAATTAATGATTAATGACTAAAATGACGCAAAATTCATTTTTGTAACTTGGTAAAATGCTAAGCAAATGTACAACCAATATTTCACTTCTCTCCATGAGTTTGTCAGGTGTGACATGCTATCACAGCAACACCTCTCACGAAGATGAGGAATATCACGTACATATCACCAAGTTTTTAACACGTCCCCAAAGAAATATGTTCAGAGGCGTTAGGCCTCGGGGCTTCTAGGTGGCCAATCGATTGGGCCAACCCTACCGATCCATCTTCCAGGAAAACGGCCGTGAAACGCCGCACGAACACGATTACTGCAGTGGGACGGAGCTTCATTACGCTGGAATGACACTAGTCCTTTCTCCACCCAAATGTCGGCCAACTTTGGGAAACGTATAAACTTCCAACGCATCACAGTAGATATCACCATTAACTGTGTTCTCGACAAAAATAAAAGCTCAGATAACTCAGTCGTCCATCAGGCCATAATGATTCGCCCACGGAGTAGAAAATAGGAGGGCGATCAGTGAAGTGAAAGTTTGGGACAGTGAGAGCAATAAGGAATAGATGCTCAAAAAATCCGCAACGTGGCGCCACCATGAACACGGGCTTCCAGCAAAGCACCTGGCCATACCATTCCCATAGTAATTATTACGCCGATTTCGATGCACTGCAGCTGCGGAAACGAAATTTTTGCGTAGAAAAATAACCAGAAACCCTTGACGAAATAAATTACGAAGATGACTACCATTATAACTGCAGGAAAAGGCAGTTATCACTGGGATACAATACCAAAACAAATGTGCCTCGCCCTCCCGAAAGACAACGGCTCACTGCACTTACGTGGAACACAATAGACACAAACGGAGCTAACAAAACCTTCAGACAAGAACTGGAAAACGCACTCTGATGGTGGAAGCTCCGATATTTAATGCGCCTCTGTCGGTAAGTTGAAAACCTCTTCCCGCCAAAATACCTACCTTACCATCCGGATTTTCAGCCCCTTTTTCCTTATTCCGATAGCCCTCATATTTCATACTGACGGCAGCGCTGCGTGGTTCATGAGCAAATCAATGACTAACGGTCAATCGCATCGACCAATCTTTTTTACACTCTATGGGAATAAATGGAAACCATATACGCACTGCGGAGAAGAGGGTTCTTTCCACTAACATCTCCATAATGAATTTAAAAAATTAGTATTTATTTCGGACACCCGATATATATTATTTCGGACGCCTGGTCATAAAGATTTAACAAAAAAAATAAAATACAAAGAAAAGCTGCACGCTTTGTTCAAAGCTCCTACGAGCGAACATATAATGTCTTACAACTTTTAGGGGGATTGAGGTGGGAGCCCCTAGAGACTCGGAGGGTACACGCTAGGCTTAGCTTGCTTGAGAAATTTAAAAATTGTGTGTTTCAGAACGACAAAGAATATTATCATGACCCCTCACTACATCTCTAGGTCTGACAGAGGCGATAAAATAAATGTGATACATTGCCGAACAGATAGGTACAAAAACTCGTTATTTTCGCGCACAATAAGCGACCACAGTAAAAACTGAGCTTCACTAAATACATCTCCCAAAACCTTACATCTTTACACGGCTGGTGGCCTAACACCCTCTGCCACAAACCTATGTGGCGGCTTGCAGGGGTAGTACGCAGATGTATACATCCACTAAAATGTTCCCATTAATATACTTATAAAATTTATAATATTAAATACGGCGACTCGTTTAAAAGAAATATTACGCTTCAAAGCTTACCTGAACAAAAGAACCATGTAAATGCAAATTATGACATTGATCGCGACTGATCACGTTCAAAAAAATATTTTTTAAAACTCAATAATGACTTTTTTTGTCATTCCATCGGTTTTCCATACCTGACAAGTGCTTCCACTTGAGAGACATAAATAATTTGACGGTACGTTTGATGACATCGTGAAATGACCGGTGATTAAGAGCGAAATTAATTGGAAACAATGATTTTTATTGATTTAAATAAAAGCCAAACTAATCATCAAAATTTCAAAAACAATAAAGGTTAATCAGCGTGAATCAATGAAGCCAATCATAACCTTCACCGATTTAAATATGAAGTGATTTGAATAATTAACCGCCGATAAAGATCATATTCCAGTTTAGGGGTGCTCGTCAAGAGACCGCGGACATTGCGTAAAATGGCTCGTACTGAAGCTTAAACAGTTCATTATCATTTTTAAGAGAATTTACTAACTCTACGATTGAAATGCGTTGAGCGAGTTTCAACCACTAATATTTTTTTCGAAAATACAGAAATGTTTTATTGATAGCGATATGCATATATAGGATAGAGGTGAAAATATACGCCTATTTGGTCATTTTGGCGATCTGATTATATTTTAGAGCTAGTGCCTATGGGAATAAATGGAAACCATATACGCACTGCGGAGAAGAGGGTTCTTTCCACTAATATCTCCATAATGAAGTTTGAAAATCAGAGAAGTCTTTTTCGGACATCCAGACATATATTATTTCCGACGACTGGTCATAAAGATTTAACAAAAAAATCAAATACAAATAAAAGCTGCACGCTTTGTTAAAATTTGTTAAAGTTCTGTTTGAGTTCTGCGGAGAACTTTTGAATGTCGACCGTCAATTACCCGAAAAAAACGGACTGCAAGGAATAGTTACGCCCCCTTGCGGAATATTTCGTCATAAATCGATTAAATGCGCACAGATTTTCTTCTAAAGACAAAAAAATAATACAACTATGATAGCTGCAGACATATATCTACGGTTCACGCCGATTTTTCCAATATTTTAAACATTTTTTTATGATTTCACCAAATTTTTAATCGATCGAAAATAAAAATTTAACCATCGGAGTGGCGATTCGCGATTGAAATCATACTGTGAAGTAAGGACTATCTAGGCCACCCTATCGTCTTCTTTCTGAATATTATTCTGGCACAATGTACGAGAGTGCCGAAAAAGTGATGCCCATCGTAAAAAAATACTGCTTCATATAAAAAATCAATGAGTTCAAACGGTTATCGAGAGACGCGTCTCCATTGGTCGCAAATCACTTTCAGGTTATCACGACGCAACCGTATCATGCATATGAGTGCTCTGATCAATTTTGTGGACTCTAAAGAGGACAGACAGCAAGATAAGGCTCGGAAATAGCAGTCTGGCACAAACTAAAGACGTGAAAGAACGTACATTACTCCGTAATTTCTCTTCTGTTCTCATCCATTTTGAATGATCACAAAAAAGATGTATCCACACCACTACTTTGGACGACGAAAAGGTGATTAGCGCGGTGCAAACCAGGCTCCATAACCAGAGTGAGAATTGGTATCGACAGGGAACACACGCCCTATTGAATCGCTGGAGGAAGGAAAAAGAATTGGAAGGAGATTATGCGGTAAAATAGCGTAAGTAGAGAAAACATCATTCTTTCGCATGTGTAAATGTCATTTTTGTACAATAATGACGTTTTTAAGAAAATTATGTGTGGCATTCCGTTTGAGCAACCCTCGTATTTCATGAACCCATATTACCCCATTCGATGACGATCCGATGGACTTCCCGAATCGAGCTTTCTCACAGAATATAATCAGCTGTTCACCTACAGAAATTACTCTCTTACTATTTCCCGGCATGAATGTCCGAAAGCAAAGGTGATCTATGACTGCCCGCCCTGATTCTTCGTCCTGTACCGAACTGGGCAACATACGAGTTTCGAAATAGCATTCCTATCTTGACGAGTTCTTCCCATCTACCCAAGTTGTTTGACCATTTTTCAACATCCATTCATTCGATTAGTTTCACTATTTTTCAACAATCGAGTCGTTTGAGTAGTTTCACTACTTTTCAACAATCGAGTCATGTGACTAGTTTCACTATTTTCAACAATCGATTCAGTCGAAGTCCTTTTCGAGATTTTCGAAGCAAGGAAAACGTCCTGATCATTAACAACTAGAGAGAGAACTTTTGAATGCCGACCGTCGATTATCCGAAAAAAACGGACTGCAAGGAATAGTTACGCCCCCTTTATTTTGGTTTAGCGAGGTTCCTCTATACTACATAAAACTTAACAAATGACGGCACCACATGGTCCAAACTCGCTTAAATGCTTGGAAATAAATCTTTTTCTCGTCGAAACATGTTAACTCATAATCTTCTCCATGTTCTTGACCGGTCTTTTTAGATAGCGTTTTCCATTATTTCCTAATCTAGAGTTTCAGCACGCATTCATGAACTCCGCCCTTGTTTCTGCTGTTTCTAAAGCATTTTGTTACTGTGTTTCCTCTCTGCTGGTACATCGGGATAAAAAAAAGCATACGCGGCTCAAAGAATCCAAAGCATTCGACAGCCGACTAGTTAGAGGTCGCTACACGGTGATAAACATGGAAATTTGAGTAGTGCTGACGGTCGCTACGGGAGGACCAAGGGAGAGAGAATGAGCGGAGGATCTACCTCCTTTTTTCTTGTGTATAATATGACGCAGCCCCACGAATAAATTCACGGCTCTAATAAAAAAAAGAAGAACTTCAGTGTTTACGCACGGCTCGGGGGAGATAAATAAACAGTGCTCACGCGACGGCGGGAGTGTTGCTTTCAAAGATTTTTAGCGCGAAATTTTCACACGCGCTACCCGAGGCGACCGCTATAACAGCAGCAACAATGGCATTCCGAGGAAGGGAACAATAGGTAAACAACCAACTCGTTAAACCTCCATGATAAAATATAACACGACAATAGTAATATCCACACTTGAAAGTTTAAAGTGTGGATATTACTATTGTCGCGTTATATTTTATCATGGATATATCGCATTCCCACCAAGTTAAGCCTGAAACGATTTCATACGTTCGTTAAACCTCACTTATTTTTCAGAAGGTTACAGACATCTTTGGGTTTTTATGCCGTATGCTGTCTACAAGTTGTTTGCGGTGTAAAATAATATATTTACAATAAATATCGTGCGCCATTTGCTAAAATATACTCATAAAACATCCATAAATTTATAAATACATAAAATTAATGCCACAACATGGATAACCTCCGTATTTGAAATATATATCCTTTGTGTTGCCCCTTAAATCCTAGTATGAGGAAGAGGGAAGCTGAATGTAGAAGTCACACTGAGAGGAGAGAAATTAGAGCAAGTGGATTCCTTCACCTATCTCGGAAGTACCACCACCTGGGACAGAAAAAGTACAGTGGGGGAGGATAGCCCAAGCAAAGATGGCGTTCATGGGAGAAAGACAACTGCTGTGCACAAAAGAAGATAGACCAGGAAAGATAAACCAGGATACAGTATGTGAAAACATTCGTGCGGAGCGAGGCACTCTGTGGAGCGGAAGAATGGACCATTGGAAAAGTTGACCATAAAAGACTAGAAGCCATCGAAACCTGGTGCTGGAGGAGGATGCTGAAGTTAAAATGGACGGAAAAAATAAGATATGATGAAGTTTATAGAAGAGTAGAAGAGGAAAGGATCATATGGAACACCATAGAGAAAATAAGAACCAGATGGTTTGGACACACCCTGAGACACAATAGGTTTCTCGAGAACTTATTGGAAGGAAAAATCGAGGGAAAAGTCCCCTGTGGAATAAGTTTATGTACCAAATAAAGAGAAAAGTACATAGGAAGAGATAACCGAAAGTTAGGGAACTAGCATTGCGACGAACGTCGCGGAAAAACGAATTGACACAGTGGGAAAGGAGTCAAATATGACCAAAACGGATTGATTTTCAACAGTCACACTATATTTAATATACTAAATTACAATTATGATTACACGACAACGAAGCCCGCAGGCTAGCTGCCGAAACTTGACGAACGATGCCTGCTGACGAGGTACACACTTCGGTGGCTGGCAGAGGAGAGGGCCGCTGCGATGAAACGTCCGGCCGGCGCAGTCAGAGGAGGGGAGGTAGCTCTGGATCAGTGGAGAAGGGGGAAGTAAGGGGAACTGTTCGTCCAGCCATTGGTCGAGACGGCGGCGTAGAGGAGCACTATTGCCACAAAGTTCCGAAAAGAGGACGCCAGGTGCGAATGCACTATGAAAGTAGAGCACCTTGTTATTGTCGCGCAATATCGCCGACAACGCGCAATATCGCCGACAGAGCGCACTTTGAAATCCCCCTACCGCACTTAAAACATCTCGCGTTATGTCCGGTCCGCGACGATGTCCGCGAGCGAAAATGTCCGCGGCGAAATTATGGCCAAATTTGTGCCGAAAATTCGTCACAGCATTAGATAGGAAAAATTGGCGGGCCGCACTAAACCAATCTTAGGATTGAACGACCAATGATGATGATGACGTGTAGCCTCTTATTGATTCCATCTATTGTGTACGAAATATAAATTTTTTCTACATCTTGTCGGTGGTGGATAGAGAGTATGTTGTATTCATTCGTCATAGAATTATGATAAGCAAAGCAACCTTATTAATATTATTAAAAGGGACGTGTTTCTTTTTTAATCATTAGTTGAAATTGAACTGTTATCCAGATACTACACATCCCAAAAGTCTAAAAAAGACCGAATAGTTCCATTACAAATGATTATAATTACACTTAAACAAATATTAAGGCCTTTACTAAGGGCGGAACAAAACAATTAACTGCTCTCTTTTAAAAGAACTTTTTTCCTAACAACATTTTTATAATGCTATTGAAATCATCAGAATTTTGCATTTTATGAGTGTATTTGATGGACACCTTGAAAGTGATCCGTAGAGCTGATAATGACTAAACGAGGGTATTAATGTCTGCATGCGACGAATCCCAATTTTCCATCCATACCTTTCAGGGCTTTTCCTTCTGACCTTCTTCAGCAATGGCGCGGGTTGCCAAGGGGACAATTTTCAAATAAGAAGCGCTGGATTTTAGGAAATATTAGAATATTTCGGAAGCGCTCTAAAAAAAGTAAATGAAAAAAAATAAAAATGCGAGCATCTGTTCAATTTCATTTCTTAAGAAACTCATTTAGACACAAAAAATTCTAACTAATTTACATTCTGCAAAAGAAATAAAGCGATCTCTACAACAGGCCCAATATTTGTCCTTTTTTGTCCAATCTTAGTCAATCTTTGACCTTCAATCTTCTCTATAATAACATTTCATTACTCCCCCAACATGCATAAAACAGAGAAATTACGTGAATTTAGTAGTTCTATTCGGAAAGTCCACTGGGTGAGAGACTCCATGAGTGCCAAAATCCTTAGGCACTCATGGAGTCTCTCACCCGGTGGACTAATGGCCGGTTGCAAGAAAATTTAGTTATGGAATCAATAGTTATGAGATCCATAAAGTTATAGAACTCATAAATATATTCGGGTTGCAGGAACACATCTATTAGTCTCTTAACTTATTTACCGATAGTTATTAGCTTCGAATATTTTATCTAATCTTCCACCGCCGGATAAAAGTTAAGAAAGTTTAGCCTATGAATAATCGATAATGCACATTATAATTAGTCAGTAAGAGTAAACAAACTGGTCACTTGTCTCAAAACAACACTTTCATCGAGTAATTAAGTCTCCAAGCGGTTCATTGCGCATCCGCCATCTTGTCTACTTATGGAACTCATAACTCCATGCCATAAGTTATGAGACCAATGAATTTATTGAATGTTTGTGCAACACTTATTGAATGGTTTCCATGACTTATGGGTCCCATAACTTTATGGAATACATATGTTACGTTACTGCAACTGGCTATAAATGGCATGGAGTTATGAGTCCCATAAGTAGACAAGATGGCGGATGTGCAATGAACCGCTTGGAGACCTAATCACTAAATACAAGAGTTTTTTTTACGAACCAACTGTTTGTTTACTCTTAGAGACAAATTATTATCTACATTAGCAACTATTCATAGGCTAAAATTTCGTAAATTCCATTCGGCGGTGGGAGATTATGTTTTGCTACGCTATGGAATAGTTAGCTAAGCTCTTAACCGAATAACTTCGTGCCAGAAGTACCGAGTTCATACATACAGACGACAAGGTACAATGGCTGGAATAATGTTTTGCGCATTGCGCCATGTTCTCAGCCAGTTCCATCCTTAAATTGCATGACTAGCGGCGAGCAGAGAGAAAAAACTGTATTTTAAGGAGAAAATATCCCTCGGAAGGAATGTCAAACGTAGGCATCAAGTCTAGGTTTTGATTTCTTTTTTCGAGTCAAGTCGAAATAAATTATGGACTCCAAGATGTGAGAATGGATTCATTTGGTATGAACTGGTGAAATCCATTTTCATAATTCGCATTCCCCTAGAATGTAAAAGACTTAAAAATAAATAAAAAATAAAACAGAAAAAAGTAGTTTCCACATTTTCTCTAATTCTGTTAGGATCGGTTTTAATCCTTCTTTTCTTTCCCGTGGATGATTGCTCTTAGTTAGGTTTGAATCAACTATTTACTCGAATTTCCTACACAGTTACTGCGAAACAAACACAATTAAAATCAGCGACCGCACGGAAATGATTTCATATGATTTGAGTTCATGGAATTGGCTGACAACATGGCAGACGCGCGCAATAAATATTACGGAGAATAGCTACTGGGCCACTCAGGAGCATAACACGTGCTGCCATATGCTAGATAGGAGAAGAAGAAACGAAAACAAACGCAATCCAAGGTCATGCGAACGTTTTATGATTCTAATTCGACGTAATTACTATTATAGGCATCAAACACGTGACTTCTGGCGAAGGGAAGCTCATCACATCATGATGCAAAGTTTTGAATTTAAAATTCTAATGATTTGATATATGGTCTGCACGTGATTCAACGTTGCGTGAATTACGTAGCAACGGACTCGAACTGCAATTGATTGTCACGACGGAATGGAAGACAAAAGATGAAGTGCTTAGTATGGTTGATAAAGGACGGGGAAATGTTTTGAATGAGATCATTTTGTTGTCGTCGCCATCAAAAAAGTCGATAAAAAATTGCTGCGATATAAATTTCTGAGATTCTTTGATCTAGAAAGCAGGAAAGCAATAGTCCATCACTGGGAGTTAGGATTTGAGTCTCGGGGGTCTCTTGCAACGGAATCCACGATTGATAAAATATGATTTATTCTGCCTGTTTACCTACCGACGAAGTCAATGACTGATTGTTGCGACATGTTTTCTTGACTCTTCAGATTAATGAGTTCATCACTACTGGTTATTCGTATTTTGAGCGACTAATACCTAGCCAAGGACTCAACGACTGCTTGCAGAGAATAATTTGTCACATATTGTACCAAGCAACGAAGACCGAAGGCTAATTGTTATTTTTGGCTCTTTTTTCGATGTGTCACAGCGTTGTACTTTTTCTTAGAAACGGAATTCATCACTGGAAAATAATAACGAAGAATTCAGCTGAGTGTACTAGTTTAAGCTGCTGGATTTCCAGGATGCCTTCTGATTGCAGTTATACTAAGCGCAGATAGTTTTGCTGGCGTTGTAGCAGGTATCTTCAGATATTGCGTGTTTTTAGCGGGGATTTTCGACTATTACCTACACCGAAAGAAAAATATTCTAAAATGTAGAGGACAGTTCCTCTTTCCAAATCCTCTCAAAATTACTCTCTTACTTATAGAATATTCCTCTTCCCTTAAGATGATCTATGTTTGCATTCTAGATGACGTTCCTCTCCCAATATTCCTCTCAATACAAGACTATTATTCTTGGATTGAGAGGAATAAAAGTATTTAAAGTAAGATGTCATGTATGAAGTGGAAAGGAACACAGGGTTGGCATCCAGGATCAACATAAGTGCTGTAGTCTTTTAAACCGTAATTAGGGGAGACGACGCGAGAGCCACGAGCGGCATTTTGTGCGTGCAAAATGGCATCGTGCCCTGTATTTTGCTCCCAAAACGGAATAAATCATAAATATAAACAACAGTTCTAGAGTTCTAGTTCCAGTAGAGGAATTTTTGAGAGGATTGCTCTTAAAAGTAGAGGAATTTTTGAGAGGATTGCTCTGGATCGTAGAGGAAATTACCATCTATACTGAATACTATCCTCTGAGTAAGAGAGGATTCCTCTCTGGAGAGGATATTCCGCCAATACTTAAGAGGAATGCTTTGGTTACCATAGAGTAGCGGAAAATCCGCTAATATATAGAGGATTTCGCTAATTATTAGAATACTTTTTTTTCGGTGTAGTAAGATAATCTCCTACCGCAAAAACAAATAAGACAGCTTCAATTCTTCATAGAACATTACTCATTAAGTTCTCAAAAAAACCTGAAAATGAAGAGTAAACAACGGTATCTATGTATTGTTGATTGAAAATTTTGCTATAAAATACCCATACTCATGGCATTCTTTTAGTACCACAGAGGGCGTCGAATTTGAGTCGACGAGCTATAAATTACAATACGATTCACCCGTGACTAAAGGTAGCTAGGGCGAAACATCATTTTACCTAGAAATCAATGAAGTTGGTCTCATTTTAAAGAAAAATATCCTACTCTTTTAATGAGACCAAAAATTCAACCCCTTACCACATTACTTTCTGAGTTACATGCCAAAAATTACCAGCCCTTTCGCAATACTTTGGTTACCATATAGTAGCGGAAAATCTGATAATATATAGAGGATTTCGCTAATTTTTATAATACTTTTTTTTCGGTGTAGGTTTCCGGTAAAGTAAAACTAATAAAATTCTCGAAAACAAAGAAAGCGTGATAGATCATCAGCGTTGGAGAGCTAATAATAATAAATTTAATAATAAACTTTATTATTTCAGGAGTTTTACTCCAATAGAACGTTCGTTCACACCATATCGAACAACAGTAAGAAAAAGAAATACACAGTATTCACTCAACTAGAAACATAAACATCGTAAAGAAAATAACTTTTTAAACACTCACGAGAATATTGCTGATTACACATTTGGGTAGTTACACAATGAAATGGATTAATTGCTTATTTCTCATGTGCGAATGGGCAGCATACATATAAAATTAACAACACAATCAAACAACAACAAAATATGAAAAACTAAATTGCATCTTCTCGCACGAAAAAGAACAGCAAATATATCAATAAGCAAATAAATGAATCGCTGATAAAGAATCACTGGAAAGTGAGTGTCTGAAAAGTTTGCTCTTAAATATTTCCAGCAATGCACTGTCTTCCACTTGTTTCGGCAAGTCATTCCACAACTTTGAGGCAACAACTGCGAAGGAGTTTTTTGAGCTAAGAGGTGCGTGTTGGGCAAATTAATTACTTGAGTGACAACTCAGAGCGAGTAGAACAAATTTATTAATAGAATGGCCAGCTAGAATAAGATGGGCACTGTAACAAAGACGTTAAGAGGAATACAGCGCCAGAGAAACAAGCATTTAATGACAGACGTGCTGATAACGAGGATCTTGGACAGTGATATAAAGAACAGGCTGTTGATGAATATAACGTGATGATATACTGGGCAGTAGAGCTGAGCAAACCCGTTCATTTTTGGGAAATCGTTCACTCTGCACCGTTTCTTTTTGGGACCCGTTCCATTTCACTCGTTCACCGTTCCTTTATCATTGGTGGTCATGTATTTTTATTTTTTAACATGTTCATATTGTTCAACGAATGTTAAAAACGACTAGACATTCTTAGCATATCGTAATGACGGCGTTTAAGAATGTTGGATGAAATAAGAGATGGAAGGTTTCATTATCATATTTTTACATGGTTTCGTGAATATGTTAAATTAATATAAAGAGAAAAAAGTACTCCTATTTAAACCGTCAGTTTCAGCAGATGATTTTTTTTAGTGTTATGAAGAACAACCTATCTCTTGAAGATAGGAGCGAATGAGCGAAAGTAATCACGGACCGTAAGGAACGACGGACTAAAAGGACCGACTGACCGGAAGGAACGAAGGACCCGGGGGCCGATTTTATAACTCAACGTTCGAGCGAAAAAGAGTCATATCCGCTGAATCGTGGGTAATATTTCGAAAACAATTGCCGATGCCGATTTTTTTGACTCACGTTCGAACGCATTTTGCCCCATGCCCGAATCCTCGGCTTCGACAACAAAATGCCTATCGAAGCGGCCATTCTCAATCGAAGAAGGGTTTGTTTTGGTTTCTTAATTGATTGATATTTGAAGAGCTATCGACGTCTGGAATGTTTTACGGACTATATATGAAATACAACAACCTATTCTTGACTTCAATTACAATTGGTGGCCTACATGCTGTTCAGTAATGTATTGGAAAAGTATTTCATTAACGCGTTTTGTTTTCATTAATCACATACATACATACATACCCATCACGCCGTTCCCTTCCGGGGTAGGCACAGTAAAACTGTTTCTCTCGTTAATACATAATTGTGCACCTAACTCTGCTTCAATAATTTCCTCCATACTGACCTATCCTTGCAAACCTCTTTTGCCTCATTTACCCCCATACACTGTTTCATACACGCCCTCCTGTTTTTAAGACTCCTAATATTCCTCCTCATTAGAATTTCCTCAACCACATTCAACCACAACTTTCTCGGCCTACCTCTACCTCTCACACCATTCATTCTACTCTCATATATCCGTTTCGTTATTCGACTCTCATTCATTCTCTCAATATGGCCAAACCAACGAAGCACACTCCTGTCATACACGTCCATTACTGGAGCATTTAACCCACATTCATTCATGACCCACTCTTTCCTGACCCTATCCATCCTACTTTTGCCACAAATACTCCTCAGATAACTCATACCCACGGCGTTTAGTGTACTCTTATGTCTATCCTGACATACCCATGTTTCACTACCATATAGCATAAGTGGGAAGAAGTACACTTTTGTACACGGCAGTTTTCGCTTCCTTAGACAAGCACTCATTCCTTGAGATGCTCTTCATTAATTATAGTATACAATTTTCGCAAACTATCCTCTTGTAGCGCTTTCTTTTCACTTTTTATTGCAGTTGGAAGTTCAAATCTCATTTCTGCAAGGACATGTGTGTCATAATTGGTGAGGATAGTGAAAAGTTTCGTTATCGTGTGTTTAAGCGGCAGTGTTTATTGTGTATCACTTACAAATGTCACTTATGTACTGTGATAGATAGCGTGCGTGCTCGTGGTGATGTGTTAACATATTAAGGTTAATAAGAGCCATGCTTAATCTCTTGAGATTGTCGGTGGTGACAGTTATTGTGCTTTAAGACTTACAAATGCGTAACAAATGTCGGAGATGACTGACAGCAGCAACTATTACGTTCCTCCATCAAATGTCTTACTTGAAATTTGGATTCTATGTATATTGAAATTATGTTGGTGATTTAGGATTGCTTTTGAGTAGCAAGTGTGGTTTTTTTACGTCCTTGATAAAGGATAAATATTGGAGTGTTTCTTAATCTTAATTCAGTAACTTGTCATACCAAGAGTCACATTTGTATTACTTAGCAATATTGTGTACGAAATATTGGTTTTTGCCACAATACGCCTACGTAATACCCTGCGAGCCACCACGAGGGTGTGTGGCAGGGTGTGAAGATCACCAAACATTAACCATTGACATGCAAGTAGGATATTTAAGGGAGATATGCTTGATTATAGGGTCACATGGAGCTAGATGGTTAGTATCTACATAATAAGGAAGGGATTATTGGTTGTTTTTTCATGCATCATGCGCTACGGACTACTATAACTATATTTCACCTACCTATCCCTTTGCTACGCTGCCTATTGTTCTCTCTTATGGTACGAGGGAAAAATGACATTTTAAATCTATCGGTACGACAATCTATCTCTCTAATCTTGTTAATATGATCAAACCTAGCATAATACGCAGGGGTTCTCAATATATATCTAACGTCATCTGTGAACAACTCTGTTTCGAATTTACTTAAAAGGTTTAACCTAAATTTTAACCTGCGTTCTGATAGTAATCCCCATCCTAGTTCTTCTATTAAACTCGTAACACTTATGCAATTATCATAACGGCCTTTAACAAACCTAGCGGATCAACTTTGCACACGCTCTAATTCTTTAATTCGTAACGCATTTTAATGAACCCATCGACGTTTAAGACAAGTGATAACCAATTAATTAGCCGCAGGCATTTGAATGTTTGGCCATGACAAGGATTATTCATTTGTTTGAGGATAAATTGTGTGATCGTTTTAGTCCACGTGAAAGGGTGTCGATAATTTTGTAAACTTTTCTGTGTTGTTTCATTCTGGTTTGAAATATTGTTTTATACAATCATATCCTTGAGTAGTTGAGACGAATGTTGAATGGTGTTCAAGTAACTTTCAGTGATAGAAATTATAACGCATGCTCTCTGATAAATTACACGTATGTCTATGGTGATAAATCTGCAATAAGTGTTTAGTTATTGGCAATTTAGACTTAAAATGCGTCACGCTAATAAGTGTGTTTGTTGCTAATAAGTGTTGTTGGAAATCAGCAAATATCGTGGAAGACTGCGATTACCGACTGCAAAACGGAGCATGGTGATGGAATGGAAAAATTCATGGCAGAAAGTTGGTGACATTATAAAAATTCTTTGCTTTGGAAGTTCTTTCGCCTAAGCTTGATAATATATCTGTATGCGATGCATGAAGTTTCATTATTTAGCATTGATTAAATTGTTCCTCCTAAACCAAGTGTTTTTTTTGGATTTGTTAGCCTCATTATCGTTAGCAAAGGTTGTTCCATTATTTGAATATAACTCAGTTTATGTTGAAGTGTGAGCTTGTTGTAACTATTGCATTTATGATGAAAAAGCTGTCCTACAAATCTAGCCGAAGATATGATATATAAGCTGCAAGAAATAGACTTGTGAAAGTGATCTACCAAGCTCTTTTCAATTTCACTTGATGATAGGCTGGTCATCCTTGAACGTAGTCTTGCGGGTGGATATAAATGCTTTGGGATACGAAATTTAGGAGGATAGTTGTTGAGTACCAATGAATGTCCCAATCAACTGATGTCAGAAATTAGATTTCATTTTATGTCCAAGATAATGTAAATGTTCTCTAAACGGCGTAATGTTTGGACATTGACATTTTAAGAGAGCCGTCGAGCTCCAGCTGTATGCAGACAATGAAAAATATCGGGATGGATGTGGGGATATCGCACCTTTATGAGAAAAAAGTTTGCTCTTTGCAATAAGTAAAGTTCATTGGTTTGCCATTAGTCATCTAAAAATAGCTATTTTCTTTATTCAGAAGAATGTTATGGATCTTTTTATATCCAGAAAACTTTATTTATGAAAAATTGTTGTTTTGGAGAAGAATATGATATATGCCTAAATGTGCATAAATGTAAATGAACAGACTGCAGGACTGATATTTTAAAATGTGACTTTTTCACAAGCAACATGGGTCCAGAATAGTCGCGACAGATCAATTCCGAGAAACACCCACCAGACTAAGTAGAGTAGACTGTGTACCTGTTTCAATAACCTATCATCATAATTAACAGCTCATCCTGTATTAAATATCCGACAAAATTTATTTTTCGATTAATATATGATTTATAATATTGTACTCTATATATATATATATAACTACACTTAGGATCACTCACGTGACGAATATATGAACGGTTTGCCAGAGAGAGGCAGACGCTAAACACAGAAAAACAGAAAAAAATGAACACACTTACAGAGTTTCTTAATATTTCGGTGCCACTAGCACCTTGTTCACAAGATCGTAGAAGACTGGCGAAATATTAAGAAACTCTGTAAGTGTGTTCATTTTTTTTCTGTTTTTCTGTGTTTAGCGTCTGCCTCTCTCTGGCAAACTGTTCATATATATATATATATATATATATATATATATATATATATATATATATATATATATATATATATATATATATATATATATCTCCCCAACCTCAACGCCTTGTTGCTAGCTTATATTTCTAAATTTATTTCCTTTTTCTGTAATATATATATATATATAGTATCAATTATGATAATAATTAGTGGTATTTAACGAATGTACTGCAATTCAGCATTCTCGTTTTCATAGTGCTCCCCAGGTTTTCTGATATTATTGCACACTGTTCTAAGCTCTACTTCTTGGTCTACGCTTAGCGGGCGAGGTTCCAATTGAAACTGGGGTGAGTGCTCTACGCCTGGGGGGTAAGTCTGTAACTTTTGTCGACCGTCGACAAACGCTTTTTGTCTCCTCTGTGGGCCTTTATCGACGTTTGCAAGTCTGTCAATTTTATCTACCCCTACGGTCGACAATTTTAGCGACGGTCGACAATTTTGACAACGTCGACAATATAAGCGCTTGGCTTGAGTCTGTAAAGTGAATAATCGACTTCCGGGGCGACAATTAAGCGACTACGGTTGTTTATTTTATGTACAACCGGATTGGCGTCGGTAACATTAATCTATAGGCGATAAAGCCTCGCTAGGCGATAGTCATTTGTTGATTTTTGAAATGGCGCGGTTCATTCGTAACCAGCAGAGAATAATTCTTCCTCGGGAGATATATTTAGAAGAAGCTAAGCGAATCAGAGTGGAACGAAAACGTTTGAGAGACACTCATAATGCTTTTGACTTGCCAGATCCAGTATCTATTAAACTTTTCCGGATGAATAAAGACATTGCTCGTTATCTATGCGATGTCCTTGGACCTTCTTTGAAAAGAAAGCGTAGGTCTGGGTTAAGTAATCTCAAATAAATATATTATACTCACAAAGGACCAGCAATTGCCTCCATTATTTCAATAATTTCACTATTATTTGGAGCAATTTTAAACAACTGGCCTCGACCACGTTCGAACTTCGCTCTTTATTTTCCAGCATTCAATTGTTTGTTTACACGTTGCATCGTTGTCGTCGCGGTCGATTTGTTCACAAAACGAGAGCTTGACGCGGGGAAAAGAAACGAAGAATTTCATTGGCCCCGGATCATTATCGCCAACTGCTCCGAAAATTCTCATACTTTGAATTGTCGACGATTGCAGTCAGTCGACAATTTTAACGCCCATTAGTTACGGACTCGCAAACGTCGTCAAAACCGGTCGATTAATTTATCGACAAAAATAAGCGACGAAAGTTACAGACTTACCCTCCTGGAGTGGATTATGTATACCCCGTGCCACACACCCCAGCGGTGGCCTACGCGGTATTTCGTAGATGTGCGGATTAAGTAAGGGCAAAACGAGGAAAGCAGAGAATGGGATAAAACAGGTGGTGGGGGCCATCCAAGGACGCCAGAAACCCTAGGTATATACATCACGGAGAATACGGCATTTTAGGACGCCACACACTTTGCAAATGTTGCGATGAATGATTTTCAAAACCTATGGGCTTGATTCTGTATCGGTGACATTTTTCAATAACTGTCCTTACACTCAATATCTATTTACCATCACGTCGCGACAAGGCCAATTGGCCCGCCTGATGTCACTGTCAAGGCTCTCCAATATTTTCTAGACTTCACCGTTGCTTTCCAGTCCTCTCAAGGAAAGAGTAGCACCAGGTCTTTCACCCCATCTATCAAACTCTTCCGGGGTCTACTTCCGACTTGTCTCCTTCCCCCTGGGATGCAATCCATTACAATTCTTGGCCATCTCTCGTCATTCACGCTCACTACACGTCCAGGCCATTCTAGCCTCCTATTGTTCATCCATCCCACGATTTTGGGTCGCTGGTAAAGATGTCCTATCTCTTCATTGTGATGTCTCCTCCACTTGCCGGTAATTTGGTCTTCACTTGGTCCATAGGAACTTTCCTTCCAAATACGAAGAGACACCATGGTTTTATATAACCTCTTACTCAGTGCTGTCATGGTAATTTTTTCCTTCCAGCCTTCCCCATCCAAAAATTCAAAGATTACACTATTTATATTTTATAATGTTAGTAGCGTATGGATTCGACTGTCATTATCAAAGCATTGATAATAATCACAGTGAATCTCAGCAAAAATATTTTTACGTCCATTGGAGAATCTTTTAATTTTTGCTATCTTGAGAGGCCGTAGAGCTCAATTTCCTTTGATTTAACAGTGATTCTTGATAATATTTACTGCGCAGTCGAAACCTACAACATCTAACAGCAACTAACATTTGGATTGAATTGGATATTTGGGGAGGCGATCGAGGGTTTAAGGTCATTAGCGCCATAGGGGATAGGTAAGGGAGGAAGGGTGGATAGAAAACCGGCGTCGGCATTATCCTACTCTTTAACGAAAGGCGCCAAGGGGACCACGGCTGAACGTCTCATCCGATACACGGAGTACTTCACCTCAAACTAACATTAAAAGAGAGGATTATACGAAGATATATTTTTTTATATAGTCAGGAATATACGAAGATATACTTTTTTATATAGTCAGGAATATACGAAGATATATTTTTTTATATAGTCAGGAATGAGTGGGCCATGAATGTATGTGGGTTAAATGCTCCAGTAATGGACGTGTAAGAAAGGAGTGTGCTTCGTTGGTTTGGCCATGTTGAGAGAATGAATGAGAGTCGAATAACGAAACGGATATATGAGAGTAGAATGAATGGTGTGAGAGGTAGAGGTAGGCCGAGAAAGTTGTGGTTGAATGTGGTTGAGGAAATTCTTAGGAGGAGGAAGATTAGGACTCTTAAAAACAGGAGGGCGTGTATGAAACAGTGTATGGGGGTAAATGAGGCAAAAGAGGCTTGCAAGGATAGGTCAGAATGGAGGAAATTATTGAAGCAGAGTTAGGTGTGCAATTATGTATTAACGAGAGAAACATTTTGACTGTGCCTACCCCGGAAGGGAACGGCGTGATGGGTATGTATATGTATATTTTTTTCGATATCTACATTCCTGACCTCAAGAAGCTAATGCTCAAAACTGATCTAAGGCAAATCTACGGATAAATCGACTACTGACATTCTGGAACTGATCTTCAGACTAAGTTTCGGAGTCCCACGTATACCCCTATCTCGCGCATTCTCTGCCCCACATTCCCATTCCCAGATTATCCTTCATCAAACGCTCCCTTCTCCTACGCCTCTCTTCCCTGTTTTATTCACTTCCATACAAAATAGAACCGTTTTCATTTTCCTCCCACACTTCATCTCGCCACGATCATTCTCACCTAACATGCAACATTTGTATCACTCATTTCTACGAGTCCTTAAAAATTTTTTTTCACTTTTTTCTGTTTGTTCCCCTCAGAACAGCTATTAAGGACAAAATACCAAATTAGAGACAGTAGAATCTGTAAAATACTTCGGAGTTTAACTGACGATCTCTCGCGGAACAAACATATTCCGGAAATAACTGGTCAAGCTAATCTTAAATTGAGATTTGTCAAAAGAGTACTAGGAAAAAGCGACGATAAATTAATAGTAATCGGTTACTTCTACCTTGTTAGACCCCACTTAGAATGCGTGGCCAGTGTTTGGGATCCTAATGAGGTGGGCTTAAAAACAGATTTAGAACGCGCGCAGAGAAGATCGGCAAGATACGCCGTTATGATAGTGTTACTGACCGCTCGCAACAACTTGGGTGGGAATCGCTTTCCTACCGTCGCTTGAAAATTAGACTCAATCTTTCATGTAAATTCAAAACCGTTTTATCTTGAGAAGAAGTTATCAACATCTTACGACTCCAACATACTACGGTAGATTAGATCATGAAAATATAATAAGGGAAATAGTTTGTAGAACAGAAAGGTTTAAGATGTCGTTTTTCCCGCGATCGATTCGAGATCATAATGGCTGAGAAAAGGCTTTGAATTGGGTCAGTAGACAGGCAGTGCAGCTGATCAATTCATATCCCCCCTTATGCATCTTTCTAAATCTGCCGAGTAGTGCTAGAGCCATGTTTTGCATTTTCTCTGTATGACTATTGAGCCACATTTACATGGTTACATTATAGATTAGTAGTTTCTGTAGTATTTGTAGCATACCAATAGTGTGGTGTATGTTGATGAAAGTAAATTTCTTCACTGTAGTTCATGCTGGTGATGAGTCACCCCCTGCCAAACATCATTGTGGCGGCTTGCATGGTAGTAAGTAGACGTAGATGTATTTGGGCAGGGCGGGTGTGGAGAAGGATATAGAAGGTGACCTGCGTTGGGATAAGGGCGACAGAGGAGGTATTGGACATGGATGGAGAGGAGAGAAAGGTTGTGGCAGAGGAAGCTGGAGAGATGGACGGAGGACGTACTGAAAATCGAGGCAATTTTGAAGAAGGAAATGAAAGGGGAGAACACAGGGGAAGAGTGGAAGAGGATAGGAATTCCGGACAAAAAAAGATAAGGACAACGATATGAGGATTTTAAGAGTTTTCTAATGGCGGATCACGTATAAGAGGTAAAACAGAACGATATCCCAGAAATTAGGACGTTAGAACTCACCTCAAAGGGAATATTTATGTGACTCCTTTACACGAGTCCTTAAAATTATTTTAAAATGTCCTTTGATTTTACTCTCATTTCTGTTTGAATGTACTTGTGTAAAGTGGATGAGGACAAAGAAAGTGACTCATTGCTTGTATTAGCCCTGTATGGACGGAATTATGAAACATCAGCGTCAAAAAAAAAATACTGCCACTATATGAGTTTTTTAAAAGCGTTATTTAAGCATTTTAAAAAAATTGCAATTTATTTCATAGTAAAATTTTTTGAAATGCGACGAATTTATATTGTATATATTTCATTGAAAATAATACTTTATATAACAATATTTACACAAGGTATGCTTCGACATTCCCTTCATTACGTACCTTTTTTAAACTTTCCCAATTTTTTCTTCATATATGACAGCTGAAACTGTTTATTTCAGAGCTCCGCAAGGTACTCCATCGTCAGTGAATAGCGTCACTCATTCATCTAATCAAATTGTTCGACAATCCGCCGAAAGAGACGCGACTTTCCACGCACTTAATCCGAAGCGTTACAATACTGCCTGGGGCGTAGCAACTAAATGGAAAAAGCCTCTGAGAAAACAGATATTTCAATGATTTTCAAACGTAACAAATTTGCCTTGCTCGTCCACAGAGGGTTAATGTGAGTTATATGTCCACAGTGTGTGCAAAGGAGATCCGCAAGGTTTGTTAAAGGCCGTTATGATAATTGTATAAGTGTTAAGAGTTTACTAGAAGATCTAGGATGGGAATTACTATCAGACTGCAGGTTAAAATTTAGGTTAAACCTTTTAAGTAAATTCGAAACCGATTAGCTCACAGATGACGTTAGATATATATTGAGAACCCCTGCGTATTATGCTAGGTTTGATCATATTAACAAGATTTGAGAGATAGATTTAAAACGTCATTTTTCCCGCGTACTATAAGAGAAAACAATAGGCAGCGTAGCAAAGGGATAGGTAGGTGAAATATGGTTAGAGTAGTCTGTAGTGCATGATGCATATAATAAAAACCAATAATCCCTTTCTTATTATGTAGATACTAACCATCTAGCTCCATGTGACCGTATTATCTAGCATATCTCCCTTAAATATCCTACTTGCATGTCAATAGTGCATGTTTGGTGATCTTCACACCCTGCCACACACCCTCGTGGTGGCTCGCAGGGTATTAAGTAGATATAGATGTAGAATATGCTGAATGTAGTTTGAGAGAAAGTGTTTGTCCAAGCATATGATGAAACAAGGAAAATCATTCACTGCCCTTGACCACACAATGAATATAAAAAATCTATGGTTGAAGGTTTGATCTGAATTAAAAACTCCATTTCATTTGAGTAGGCGTGTCAACCAGATTGGCAACATGTATTGCAGGTTATTAGCTGCTTCTGCCGGCCTCATGCTCCTAGAAAGACCTATGAATTTGTAACAGCAACAGCCAAAACACTGATAACAGGTTGTAAAACTTTTGTTTGTGAAGGATTTATTTGACACCATTACTTTTCCAGAACTTGAACTAGTATTCTGACTATTTTAACAGAAACAACGATTGCACTTTTCCACAGGATATTTTAATGAGAACGACGCGTTTCAGCTCACAGAACTATCATCAGGTACAAGACCTGAATGTCACCCTTGTACAAGATACATTATGATGGCTCTATGAGCTGAACAGCATTTTACTCATTAAAATATCCTGTGTAAAAGAGCAATTGCTGCTTCTGTTATAGCAGAACGAACTTCCACGATATCTCTCCTGAATCTGTCGAAATAATTAGTATTCTGGCACTTGGATGTCTCCACATGATAAACAACAAATTCAAAAGTAATCAAATATTTATTTAAAATAAAGCCGTCCGAGGATGTAATTGTAGTATAGTAGGCCGGGTCTCGCCCGTAGTCAGTGGAAAAAAACTGACCAAAAACCTACCAATCAGCTCGCAGAACACTCAGATGAAATGATTGAAATTCATATATTTAGTTAATAATGTGCTGCTCTAAATAGGCAAGAATGCAATATGCGGGAAATTTTCTGCATGGATAAATAGCAAATCGGCATTACGATACAAGAAACACGGTACCCACCGTAAGTGAGGACGTGCGTGATCGTCTCGTGCTGATCAGCGTTTCCCGCCAAGACGTTCGAAGGTCCTCCGGCCTCCGTGTCCCCATCCTCACGCCGGGCCGAAGTCCCGGCCGCGGGTCCTTCCTCCATATCCACGGGGTCAGCCGTCTAAATGAAAGCGGAGGAGAAAATTCCTTAGCGCCTTCCCCGTCAAACAGCACCAAGAAACGCACTCTCACAGTCCGGTCGCGCTGAACCCGCCGCCGATGTCACACTCAACACAACACAAGACCGGGAACAAAGATGGGCGTGTATCCGATAGGGTAGAGAGAGAGAGAGGGACAAAATATTCCCGGGGAGGTCACGTCTCTGAGGGACACGGTTTTACAGCATCACCGAGAGGAGACAGTCGCCAAACGCGCGTTTCTGCAGCTGTCAGTGAGATGCTCACACCGTCACCCAGCTGAAAAAAGCAAATATCGGTTCACTTTCCTTCAAAGCCGTCCGAGGACGTAGTGTAGCAGGCCGGCGCTCGCCCGCAGTCGAACTCCTCCGGGGAACACAGCCGCCTCGCTCAGACGGGCAACCCCGAACGAAATTGTGCGCACTTTTCAAAAGCCTCTATCGGAAAAGAAAGGATTAAAGCGGCATGCGGGCTTGTCGCGATTCGCACGCATTCGTGTATCCTTCCCTCGATTATCCGCCTTAAAAACTAGATCTCACCACGCAACGCGGCGATGTTAAATGTAACCCACACGGCAAAACCTAATTCCGTTTCGATGCATCTGACTCAACGTTGGGCGTACGCACACACCGGAGCATTTCTTGCTTTATCCTTCCTTCCTTCCCCGCCGCCCGGCAGTTGACGGATTGGGAGGAGCAGAGTGTGTCGCCTCTTTCCGGCCAAGGCGCGAACTACGTCGGGCGGATGTACCGCCCCTCCGGCGAGAGGCAGAAGAGAATGAGACGGGATTTGTGCTGCCACCTGAGCAACGGGTTAGTGAACTACGTCGACGAGACGGGTAACTGCAACATGTTGCTTTCCGCCCATTCCGCTGTTCAAACTGCACCGCGATTTTTGAAAATCTCAATGCCGAGGAGGAATACGAATATGGCTGTATTCTTACAATGAAATCACTGTATTTTACTCCTATCTCAAAGAACACCGTGAAGAAATATTTGAAAGGGCTGCTAAAATACGGCTGCGATAAAAGCTCTCTTCCTCATAGCAATATCTCATACACCCTCATAAAGTCGGTCAATTTGGCATTATAAATCTCAATTCTTTCCCTTAAAACAAGGTAGAATTCCAGTTATGGTATGGTTAGAATAGTTACTACATCGAGAATTTAGAAAATTTATTACTCCAGGTTATGATGAAAAACGAAAAATAACATATCGCATTTTGAGAAAGATTATCATATTTCAAAGGTGAAACATTGAAAGCGTCCCGGGGTATCAGTTATCCGCAAATTCATCCTATGGTGGTGGGTCTTGGAACACGGTATCCTGGCTCTCAAGGTAGTCCTTTTAAAAGATATCTCAAACTAAGGAATGTAGGCTTGTAGGCATTTGTCCAATTTTTGCTGTTATGAACGAAATGGTGCAAAGTCACTTGCACGAAAAAATATTTTTAAATATTTTATTCCCCCTAATACAGCGCAGGAATTTATATTGGGTGAATATTAACAACAACACATGAACACAAACACACCATGATTCGAGAGACGATAAGGATGTGGCGAACCCTCGCCCGCGCGTCGAGCCCAGACAGCCCGGCGTCAAGCAGCCCGGCACGCGACTATTTGCAACAATGTTTTTGACTCTTATAGAAAGAAAACTTTGTGCCACGCGAGAGATCAGTCGTGCTATGTAGAGCTGGGATTTTCGATTCATTTCGATGATTCGATTCATGCGATTTGGTTCATGCGAATGAGTCGTTCATTCCGATGGTTCGTGATGAACCAAATGACTTCGTGAACCACTAGCGATTGAACCGACTGAATACAAGGAATGAAAAAGACATCCACCGAAGATGTGATTACTCGGATATGTCGGGGACAAAGTGATGGTTGCCAAGTGTGGAAGTTTCACTTTGTCCTTGAAGCATCCGAAAATGTGAAAAGTATGAAATTCCCTTCGCGCAATCTATAAAGATGAAATTAAATAAAAATATCTTAGTTGCTTGCTCAGGAATTTTCAATTTTCCACCGAAGATATTACAACATGTTAACTATTAGATCTGTCGTAATTTCTCGTCCACAGTCCGATTCAAGAGATTCAAGCAATTCTTGATTCTTTTCAATTCCTTTGGTTCTTGCGATTCTTTACGAACCACTAGATTGAAGAACGTGATTCAATTCATTCGGTTCATACCAATGAATCGTTCATAAAGAACGATTCACTCACGAACGACACGGCTCTAGTGCTTTGACTCTCTGACTGTGCGGTGGTCTTGTCTCGTGAACGTGCACTTGATACATGTGAGGTGATTGGAAATACAACACGTGCACCACACTCCAGAATTATCATTTCCCCGTCACCTCCTATAAGAAGGTAATGACCTAGGCGGGATTCGAACCCGCGACCCTGAGTTTATCAGGCGAGGACTTTACCCCGTCGACGCCGGGGCCGGGGGATACAGCCGACGCGACGAAATCCAGGATGAAAAAAATCATTTCGCTTGACCGGAATTCGAACCCGGATCTCCCTATTGTCGCTCCTGTGCCAAAATGTGGACTTGAGACGCGAACGCACAGTTCGCGTCTCAACGCATATAGGTCGCCTTTCGCTCGTTTTACGCATACGAGAAATTCGCCTTGGGTGATAACTGGCTATCACACCTGACCTGCAATTGGAAGATCCAGATTCGATTCCTGGT
The DNA here is from genome assembly GCA_963169105.1 of Ceriagrion tenellum. Taxonomy (NCBI): domain Eukaryota; kingdom Metazoa; phylum Arthropoda; class Insecta; order Odonata; family Coenagrionidae; genus Ceriagrion; species Ceriagrion tenellum. The sequence goes on along the minus strand of OY720641.1, from coordinate 47,352,329 downwards.
CAAGGCGAATGATATTTTCACGGCGAATCTCACATCGCGGGGCTTTATATATCATTAGGCTTTGGTTTTTCTTGCGGCATACAGGAGAAAACGTGCCAAAACTGACCTGTAGTGCGCCGTAGCCGTAAGCAGGGAAAGTTGAAACTGGACAATTTATACTACGAATGTGAGAGGTGTGTGTAGTGCAATCTCACCTAAGAAACGAAGTTTTAATACAATGCGGGCACCAGATAATCATTTTGTACTCACTTCAATATCACATTGCCTACTGCAGTAACTGGAGCGAAAATGCGTTAAGTAATTCATTTAAAATGCCCCCGCATTCGGCACCGATTCCTGGAAGTTTAAAAAAATTAGGATGGTCTCCTGAATATTGTTTTTAACAACTTAAATCAAAAGTATGGTATTGTTTGTTTTTTAATATCACAAAAATCCAATCAGGAAAAGCGGCATTTTTTAAATACAAAAGATAACGATGGAATATTTATTTCTGGAAGATTTTTTAAAATTAGGATTATCTCCTTAATTTTGTTTTTAACGACTTAAATCAAAAGTAAGGTATTGTTTGTTATTTAATAACACAAGACATCTAATCAGGAAAAGTGGTATTTTTTAAATACAAAAGATAACTATGAAAGATTTATTTCTGGAAGATTTTTAAAAATTAGGATTATCTCCTTAATTTTGTTTTTAACGACTAAAATCAAAAGTAAGGTATTTTTTGTTTTTTAATAACACAAAATTCCAATCAGAAAAAGCGGCATTTTTTAAATACAAAAGATAACGATGAAATATTTATTTCTGGAAGATTTTTAAAAATTAGGATTATCTCCTTAATTTTGTTTTTAACGACTTAAATCAAAAGTAAGGTATTGTTTGTTTTTTAATAACACAAAATTCCAATCAGAAAAAGCGGCATTTTTTAAATACAAAAGATGAAAGATTTATTTCGGGAAGATTTTTAAAAATTAGGATTATCTCCTTAATTTTGTTTTTATCAACTTAAATCGAAAGTAAGGTATTGTTTGTTTTTTAATAACACAAAAATCCAATCAGAAAAAGCGGCATTTTTTACATACAAAAGAAAACTATGGAAGATTTATTTCTGGAAGATTTTTTAAATTAGGATTATCTCCTTAATTTTGTTATTAACAACTTAAATCGAAAGTAAGGTATTGTTTTTTTTAACAACACAAGACATCTAATCAAGAAAATCAGCATTTTTTACATACAAAAGAAAACTATGGAAGATTTATTTCTGGAAGATTTTTTTTAAAATCAGGATGGTCTCCTCAATTTTAATAACTAAACAACTTAAATCAAAATTATCATATTGTTTATTTTTTAACAACACGAGACATATAATCATAAAAATCAACATTTTTTGAATACCAAAGAAAACTATGGAATTCTGCATCTCATTTAACTAACTCCTTGCAGTAGACCTTTCCTTCTAATAATGCATAAATAAGACATGAGGATATTACACGATAGGTCCTGTGTATATAATCTTTGATAGGTACAATCAATTCTTGAAACAAAATTTTGAAGACGAGATTAGTGTAAAATATTTTTGTCACGGTAATAGAACGCAGTTTTTTTGTCACCCGAAAAACATAAATATCAACATGGAAAAATATATACATAATTCCACCGACTAATTATGAAGTTCTGCCTTTTAAAAGTAAGAGACAATGGGAGCCAAGCCGGTCGTGACCCATCAGTAAATCGTGTTCTCATAAGCAGGTGGAAGTATGGGTATCGCGTTAACTTGGTAACCCTAAAGTCAATACACCATCTCACCTCCCAAGACTTTATCCCTTATATCTGTACCCAGCTGGTGTCCTAAAAACCCCTGCCACACACCCATGCGGTGGCTAGCCTAGTTGTACGTAGATGAGGATGTAAATTGTATTTTCTGTACCATGGCGATGCCATGCAATTTTGCCGCTTAGTTGGAGAATTAAAATTGCGAGGAAAGGCAGGAATTTTCCGTTAAAATTAATCAAATTACATGTTATTTTGTAAGTAGACACAATATACAAAGGAAAGCAGCGCGCTTCGTTAAAAACAGCAACGAGCGTACGTATAGTGCCCTACAACTTTTAGAGGGAACAAGGTGGGAGCCCCTTGAGACTCGGAGGCTACACGCTACGCTTAGGTTGCTTGAGAAATTCAGAACTTATATTTTTCAGAGCGACACAGAGAATACTCTCATGACTCCTCCCTAAATCTTTAGGTCTGACAGATGCGATAAAATAAGAGAGTTACACTGCCGAACAGATAGGTACAAAAACTCGTTCTTTCCGCACACAATAAGCGACCACAATAAAAATTAAGCTCCACTAAATACATTCCTATATTACATGTCACCATTTCATCTCCAAAATCTTACATCTTTACACGGCTGGTGACCTAACACCCCCTGCCACACGCCCACGTGGCGGCTCGCAGGGTAAAATGTATATAAAGAATATAAATGAAGGGACACGAGTCATTTTATGGAAAGAAACACATCTCATCGATAGGCATTCACATTCCCCTTGCGAACGAATCTTAGATCGAATCATGATTTCCGACTCTTTCAGCCAAGCGAGAGAGCAATTTCTACGTTTGAAAATAAACACTTTCTTACAATAATAAATCATCATGGTTTATTACTCCTAATTTCTCAGCCTTATATGCGTTTTACAAAGTGGGGTGCCCTCACTCAATGCCACACACTCCCGGCGCACCCCCCGCCCTTCACCAATTCTCAACCTTTCCCTAAGCCCTCCCCCTTCTTCCCACTCCTCACTGTTCCAACTGTAACCGACTATTTTGCCGATTAGTTTGAGACTAAAATTGCGAAAGAAGGCAGGAGTTAGTCGATAAAAATCAATCAAATTACATGTTATTCTGTAAGTAAACACAATATACAAAGGAAAGCAGCGCTCTTCCTTAAAAACTGCTACGAGCGTTCATACGAGGCTTGTTCAAAAAGTAAGGTGACTTTATATTTTTATGAAAAAATATTTATTTATTCTTCAATATTCAAGTTTTCCCCTTCAAAGTAATCCCCCCCAAATATAATTCACTTGTGCCAACGCTTTTTCCAATCCTCGAAGCAATTCTGATAAGCACTTTTTGGTATAGCCTTGAGCTCTTCCAGCGATGCAGTCTTTATCTCCTCAATCGTTACTAATCTCCGTCCTTTCATAGGTATCTTCAGTTTTGGGAACAGGAAAAAGTCGCGGGGGGCCAAATCTGGTGAATATGGTGGCTGAGGCTTGATTGTGGTGTTGTTTTTGGCCAAAAAAATCTCTCACAAGCAACGATGAGTGAGCAGGTGCATTATCGTGATGCAAAAGCCATGAATAGTTTTTCCACAATTCCGGACGTTTTTTTCGAATTGCTTCTCGCAATCGGCGCATAACTTCAAGTTAATACTCCTTATTGACCGTATGACCTTGTGGTAAGAACTTCTGATGCACTACGCCACGGTAATCGAAGAAAACAGTGAGCAAAACCTTGACATTTGATCGATAATTGGCGTGCTTTTTTCGATCTTGGTTCTCCTAGGTACGTCCATTGGGACGATTGGGCTTTGGTTTCGACGTCATAACCATATACCCATGATTCGTCACCAGTTATGATCCTATTGAGCAAATTAGGATCATTATTGACGTCACTCAACATCTCCTGAGCGATGCTCATGCGACGAGTTCTTCTGGTCAAAATTAAGCAGTTTCGGAACGAAATTCGCTGACACACGTCTCATGCCCAAAACATCCATAAAAATTGCATGGCACGAGCCAACCGATATGCAAACATCCTCAGCAACTTCTCCAATAGTGATTCGACGATTTTTCAAAACAATATTCTTCACTGCTTCAACGTTTTCATCTGTTGTTGACGTGCTGGGGCGACCAGAGCGAGGTTCGTCATTGGCATCTTCTCGGGCATCTTGGAAGAGCTTGTACCATTTATAAACATTTTTTTACTCAAAGCAGACTCACCGTATGCCACTGTCCACATTTCAAGTGTTTTGGAGCACTTAATTCCATTTTTTACACAAAATTTGATGCGAATTCTTTGATCCATTTTTTTTATAGCAGAAAATCGCCGAGCACACCAAAACACGTCTAACATTTGTATCTGTCAATAACAAACTAAATATGCTATATTGTTGAAACTGTAAACAAATGTTTTGGACATGTGTACTAACACAACAAAACAAAAAAAATTGAAAATCGAATGCGTGTTTCCCGCGAAATTTGAAAAGTCACCTTACTTTTTGAACACACCTCGTATAGCGTCTCACAACGTTTAGGGGGATTAAGGTGGGAGCCCTTAGAGACTCGGATGCTACACGCTAGGCTTAGGTTGCTTGAGAAATTCAGAACAGATTTTTTTTCATTTTATAATATAGATTTTGCTTTTTATGCATATCTTTCTTTGGTTTTGGCTAGTTCAATTGAATAATCAATATTTAGATTTCGTCTTTGATTACCAAAAGCAAATGTTGAAGCACCGGTTGCTGGTTCTATAATTTTGGCCAGGATACTTTTAAAGTTAGGAGGATTTAGGCTGTTGCGAGTTTTTCCTTTAATTTATTCTTTAGGTATTCATTTTAACTTTTTTACCGTAGGTTTTGGTTTGAAATTCTCCCCCCCTTTCCCTTCTCTTTACACCCCATTTTATAAAATGTACAAATAGGGCCGAGACATTTGTAGTAAACAACACGTTGCTATGATTACATTCTTGTTTTTTTATCCGAGCAACGTATTTATTTTCAATGGAGGGAGCATCTCCGGAACAAGTGCATTTTCTGGGCATTTTCTTTCGCCTCTTCGAGAACGGATTCTTTCAATACATTTACCTTGGAGCCGAGTGATACAACAACAAATTGTGCGTTCGCACCGTGCATTTTCGAGAGAGAAATTTCATGAAATGAATTGCACCCAATTTTTATTTCAAACTTCAATTTTTGCATACAAGAAATGGGCCTCAAATTTCGCGTTCTAACGTCATGCGTATGGCGGTGAATTAGTTAAACTTACTTGTTTTTTTTTGTTTTAAGTTTTGTGTATTTGAGTGGAATTGTCTCGCCTGCTTTTCGACTTTTTTTCCGATGCGATGAAAAAAAACCACCTACAAGTGACTTGTTGAACATACTATAGAGAGCTGTAAAATTTTAATACCTTTATATTTCAAGGGTGGTAGCCGGTTAAACAGTAACTGGTTGACCTCTGTTGAATTGTCTTGGATTTAAATTCGGGTAAGGGACATATATAAAAGGAGTGCGCTTCGTTGGTCTGGCCATGTTGAGAGAATGGATGAGAGTCGAATGACGAAACAGATACATCTACATCTACGTGATACCCTGCGAGCCACCACGAGGGTGTGTGGCAGGGGGTGAAGATCACCAAACATGCACTAATGACATGCAACTAGGATATTTAATGAAGGCATGCTAGATAATAGGGTCACATGGAGCTAGATGGTTAGTATCTACATAATAAGAATGGGATTATTGGTTGTTATTTCATGCATCATACACTACAGACTACTCTAACTATATTTCACCTACCTATCCCTTTGCTACGCTGCCTATTGTTCTCTCTTATGGTACGAGGGAAAAATGACATTTTAAATCTATCGGTACGACAATCTATCTCTCTAATCTTGTTAATCTGATCAAACCTAGCATAATACGCAGGGGTTCTCAATATATATCTAACGTCATCTGTGAACAAATCGGTTTCGAATTTACTTAAAAGATTTAACCTAAATTTTAACCGGCGTTCCGATAGTAATTCCCATCCTAGTTCTTCTATTAAGCTTGTAACACTTATACAATTATCATAACGGCCTTTAACAAATCTAGCGGATCTCCTTTGCACGCGCTCTAATTCTTTTATCAAACCTTCCTCGTACGGATCCCATATACTAGTGGCATATTCTAAATGAGGCCTGACAATTGTAAAATAGCTTCTTTCTCGTATTCTCTCATCGCATTTGCCTAGAACCCTTTTTACGAATCCAAATCTACGGTTTGCTACACTAGTTATTTCCCTGATGTGTTTCCCCCATGACATGTCGTCAGTGATGGAAGAGATATATGAGAGTAGAATGAATGGTGTGAGAGGTAGAGGTAGGCCGAGAAAGTTGTGGTTGAATGTGGTTGAGAAAATGCTTACGATGGAGGAATATTAGGAGTCTTAAAAACAGGAGGGCGTGTATGAAGCATTGTTTGGGGGTTAATGAGGCGAAAGAGGTTTGCAAGGATAGGTCTTTATGGAGGAATTATTGAAGCAGAGTTAGGTGTACAACTATGTAATTTTGAGTGAAACTTTGTGACTGTGCCCACCCCGGAAGGGAATGGCGTGATTGGTATGTATTTATGTACGTATGAAACCAAAATCCTTTGAAAGTTTTGGCATAAAATCTGCGATGGTTCAAAATTGCTCATTTCGTATCTGTTAGTGTTTCCGTATTTGAAAATAAACACCTGTACAATTTCCACGCTTTCATTTTCGTCACCGAGCATGGTTCAAGCACATTATGCCATCATAAGGGTACATTTCTCCATATATTTTGGCCATTCATAAATTTTTAGTTTTGGAGTTATGTGCCCTGATGATGGCTAAATGCGCTTCAACCGTGGTCTGTGACGAAAATAAGTGTGGTAATTGTTCCAGTGTCTATTTTCAAATATGTAAATTGCTATCTCGCTTCGCTGAAAGAGTCGGAAATCTTGAATCGATCTAAGATGGCTCCAAATGTCTCAGCCCTTTTTAATTTTGGAGTAATGTACACAAATTATGGCAAGATGTACTGAAACCATGCTTGGTGACGAAGATTTAATCTCTTATAATTGCGTGAAATAAGTGGAAAAATCATTCGCCTGATCTGGGAATCGAACCCAGATCCCTCGATTTCGCGCCGAGTGTCCTAACCAATTAATCTACCCAGGCAACCACTTCCACCGTGAATTTATAGGAGGGTTTCAAGGAGAAAGTTGTCCTTTGCTATTGGCTAGAGCACTCGGCGCGAGATCGAGGGATCTGGGTTCGATTCCTGGCACGGGCGAATGATTTTTTTTCGGCTGTGAATATCACACAGTGGTGCGATCACCAGAGGGCGACTCCGTTGAAGTTACTGAGCGGCTAGTTCCGTGGGTTCTTTATAAAACGCTCCCTTATGTTCGAGATTGAAATGTTCACGAGCCAGTCGCACTTCTCATTATTTCGAGTTTTCATTCCAGCACATTTCGTAAGTCTGCGGAGATATCGCGCCACCCATCAAATTTTAAAAATAAGAACGCTCCACATCACGGGAGGGAAGTAAATTCAGATGATGATCGGTGCAGAGAGAGAGAAAAAAAGGTAACTCGAGATACGGAGGGATAGTAATTCACCAAGGACGCACTTTCCCCCGCGGTCGAAATATATAGGGTAGGCGGAGTTGAAAACATCATACCTACTGTAGCGGGATTCGTCCTTGCTATCTATCCTCTCCCTAAGGAAAACGTCACCAAGTCCTTTCCCCCACTACGCGGACAGTTCACTCTGTCTCCGCCAGTAGTGTGTGTAACAGGTTGGCGAACGGTCGGTTATCGAAGCAGGCGAAGAGGGAATAACGCGAACACAGTAGATAGGTCGGGAATCACTGTCATTTGAACAATCTACAGCTCATCAAAGTGATACAGCACAGCGAACTCTTTAGCGGATAACATGTCTATCGCGGAGCAGATGCCGTTCCTGAGCCAGAACTGGCCCATAATCGCCCTTGGGATAGTTTTATACATGAGTTACAGTGCGATCTCCAGTTTCTTAGGAAAATCCAAGAGTTTGAGCGGCTCGTCTGAGGCGGATGACTCGAAGAAGAACGGAGTTTACCGGACGCCGGACCAAGGTATTTTCTTTTGAAAAGAGAGTGATCACATTTTCCTGCATATTCACTCACGTTTCCACGAATTTGAGAAAAATACGCTATTTTATACGTAGAGCTGTTTATAAAAACGTTTGTCAGTAATGCTACATTTCTATGGAAACCAACATAATTATTATTCGTCCCATTGTATTTCCGTTGCTTTTTATAGGAATATGAGTCCGCTATGTGGTATTAATCAAAAGGAAACAAACGAATATATGGAGGGATACGTTGAAAGTCGATAAATAATTAATTTTATCAACTTTCAGCATATCCTCCATCTGAGTGAATCAATTATTCACAACTTTTTATCGTGATCATTAATTTTGATAGTAAACAAATGAATGTAATCGTTTCCTGTGCACTGGAATGTCAAAGCCACAATAAATCTTCGTCGTAAGCAGAAGTAACTCAGGAGCTTTTGTTTGCTCTTTCGATTTATTTGTACATTCAATTAATTTTCTTACTTGAATACCTAGGTTAAGCGAAATTAAGTTTTTATTTACCAATTACTTAACAAGCCAATAATTTTTGATGAACTTTGGGCAAAACACAAGCCTTTGCAATCCGCTAAAAGTCATGGAGAAAGAAATTTGAACAAACACGTGGATAATTACCGTGTGAAGTTAGAGTATATAATGTCAGATTGCTATGCTCATATCGTACGCGACCTCTAGTCGAAATAAACGTATCGATTGCGGTCTACCGGGAATTCACTCGTCTTAAATAGAGGATATAAAAATTTTCACGAAACTGAGAGAAATACGATATTGAATTATAGAGCTGTTTACGTAAACTTTAGTCGGCATTGTTGCATCTACATAGAAACCAACAGAATTATGATTCACCTTATAGTTGTTGCCGTTGCTGTTTATAGAAATATGAGTCCGTTTTGTTGTGATTAAACTGATTTTGTTGTGATTTTGTACTGATTAAACGGCAACAAACTATAATTTACTTTACACTACACTCATTAACATGCTCGGTGAGGGTTTCTACGAAATAATTCGAGCCGAAGAAGCGACAGTCGACTTCTTAAAAAAAAATAAAGAAACTGATAGGGAATGATCACGAGCATTCGGTACATTTCTTCGATATTTGAAACCAATTGAGAAAGGCATTAACTATTCAATCAAACAGTTTTTCATTAGTGTGAGCATGAAATGTTCTTCCTCAACTTATAAATACTTGCATGTTTAACATATCATTTCAATGCAAATTATTTTTCAGAATTAAAATATTGATCTTCTCTCATCAAATTATATGCAGACCGCTCACGATATTAATAATTTAATCAAATTTAATTCCAAGAATTTAATTAGTCGATTGATTGATCACGTATAGGGATCAAACTACATTTTTTTCGAATTCACACAGCCTTTTCCGACATTTAAACATATTCGATCAAATTTTTTGTTCAAAAAATTCAACCAAGGGACGTCGCATGGCGTAAATTAAGGTGCAAATCATAGTGGGAATAGATAGATTTAGAGGCCGGAGCAGGTAATTAATCTCTAAACCTTAGGGCCGAGGTTCGAAACCCAGGCGGTTGGGATTTTTAAACGTAAGGCGATCAATAATTGGTCGCGGTTTACTAATGGATACCTTGTCACCCGTCGGCAAGAGATGGCAAATGCCGACAATGGGTTTCTCTCCAGATTACCGCCCTAGCCAAATATTATCCTTAACAAAACCTACCCACCAACAACCTCGACAGACGAGATAGCCGTCTATTATTCATGAGCAGATACGTATTTTTATGAAAAAAATCTTATTAAAACGAAATATTAGGTAGTAAATCACAAAAATCCTATACATGAAGTACAATGTGTGTACATATACACATGTATGTAATGTCTATTCGCATACAACTCGAGAACCAAATGCAGCAAATTTATCAAACCTTAAGAATAATTTTATGTTTTCCCTGCGCAAGCAATAGGCTACTTTCATGTTTTTTAGTAATCCCAGGCTCGACCCCAGACGATATAAAGAGTTTTCATAAGAAATATGCTCAATTTTAATTTATAATCGCATGCGGCCTTAGTTTCTTTGGCGAATTACAATCATAAAGAAAAATCGAAGTAATTTGAGATAAAATCTAGTTGAAATAAAATTTGTTTATGATTCACTGAGTGAAATGACCTACCTCGTACTGCGAGCTCCATGGTTTGAAGGAATTCGCTCACAATTTTCAAATAATGCGACCATCACGATTATATTTCTAGATAATGCTCCTCAACGACTGGCTATAAAACGTTTCGCCAGCGCTCGTCGTTCCATTTAACGATGTTCGTGTACGCCAAAGTGCGTTAATGTGTAGCCATCTGCGCTAACTGAAATTCCTTGAACGAAAAGTCCACGTCAGCTGCACACAATACTTAATTACAAAATAACACACCCGATGTTTACGCGCTGCCATGGAGCGGTCCGCCAAAACAACAAAGGTGGAGGGCTGGTTAATTAGTGCAACTCCATTTTCTCTCGTAATATTTTACATTTCAACTCACATCAGAGCCGGAATAAATGCTCGTCTGACAATAAATGCTCTCAGAAAACAAAATTCGTAGTTAGTACGTATCTTGGTCGAGGTTCTTCATAATTATGTTGGAGTAATGCTTAAAATTGAGTCGTAATTACTGTCTAAAATTTGGAGCTGCACGATCCGAGTTTCAGCAAATGTTTTGCCCTTTTACATGACAAGGAGTTCTAATGGAAGAATTTTCAATAGAGATAACTTTAGTTCTTACTTGGACCTGACATGTACGTTAACTCCATATCCATAAATCCATAGAAATCTACTGCCACTCCAGTTAAAAAAGAAACTTGTTACCTCACTCATTCTTCCTCACCTAGACTACTGTAGTCTCGGGTACAATGACTTAACTGAGGCGTTGAATATTAAGCTACAGCGTTTGTTGAACTCCTGTGTGAGATTCTTTAATCTACGGCGAGATGAACACATTACCCCTTATTTTAAAAGGCTCTCCTGGCTTGATCTTAAATCAAGAAGAAAATATAACATGGCCTGTTTCATGTTCAACCTCCTCAAATATGGGAGCCCTCAGTACATAATGGATCTTTTTCTCCCAAGTAGTAAATACACTAATGTTGTTACTAGACAAGACCCCTGTTTTTTGTATCCCCCCCAGTTCCGGACAGCTACAGTCCAGAAATCGTTTACAGTTGTTGCCTCAAAGCTGTGGGAATGACTTGCCTAAACTGGTAAAAGACAGTGCATCACTGGTAATATTTAAGAGAAAGATTATCACACACTTACTTTCCGGAATTCTGACCATGAATGCTGATCATGTAACTCATTTATCAGTTCATTGATGTGATTAATGTCCATTGTTGCGTAAGAAGAAGCAATTCAGTTCCTTTTTTTCTTTTCATTTGTTAAGCTAAATTTTCTTTTTAAAAGTTGTGTTATTTGTTTATTCATATGTTTAATGTTCGTTTTTCTGTTAGAAGAAGAAATTCAGTTCTTTTTCTACATTGCCAAATGATAATGTTGTATATGTCTATTGTTAGCAATTTGTACGATAACTTCCCTTTTTTGTTTCCTGATTGGATTACTCACATATTAATTGTCTTGCACACCACTGTATTTCATTTCTATGTTCCAAAGGAGTTCACTCCTAGAACAATAAACGAGTTTATTATTATTATTATTAACTCTGTTCGTCCAAAACTACTTTTTTTCAATTTAATATAAAACACATTCAACGAGGAGGAGGAGATTCAATTCAATTCATAAATGCTTGGTTGTTACGTCAAATCTACAATTATATATAAAAATGGAATGGTATCCGTCTGAGTGTATATTTGCCAACCCTCGAAAACTACTGAACCGAGTGAGGTGAAATTTTGTACGATTCCAGCGTACATATTTAGGGGAATTATTGTTCTATTGACGTTTCAAAATGAAAGGACCAATGGGGAATTTCCCCAAAAAAAAGCTGCAATATCATTTGTCTTCACTCAACAGACTTCCTGATATGAATAGAATGTTCATTTTTCCTTTTTAAATCGGACTTCCATATCATTATCAGTAATCAAAACTTTCATCAAAGCTAATTTAAAAAAAAAATAACTGTTTGCCGAATAGGATCTGTTCAGATTGCGCCCTGCCTCGCCAATAGAGGTTAACTCAAGTACTAAGATGGCGGACGGCCTTAACAGTGTGATATCCAATTAACGACAACAATCCTGCCGTGTTTAGTACTTAGTTTGGTGCTTACTTAGTGCATTACGATACTAAAGAGTAAGTGGCTCTTTATTGCACGGCGTGAAGTTAGCGCCCGAGCGCTATATCAATCCGTGTAATGAGAGCCACTTAAGTCACGAGTATCGTATACTAATTTAGAGCTCATGTGAGTTAAATTCGCCGTCATCTGCGGCAAAACAATGTAACGAGTGAGTATAGTAAATCAAAATTTTCAATCAGCTCTACATAGTTACCGTTGTTTACTTTTCATTTTCAGGTTTAACTGAGAGCTTTATGAGTGCTATTCTATACATGGGAGAATTTGAGCTCTGAATTTGTTTTTGTGCTAAAAGATGTCTCTCTATATTGGATAATTTGAGCTATCTGTTGTAAGGCAATCTTCCAACAAGTCTCGGCATTGATTTTAATTAACAATCCAAACTTACAAATGCTGTTTATGATGAGGCTGAAGATAAATTTAACCCAGTGTCAACTTAATCTACATTTGATCAAGTCCAATTCATCGCGTCCAGTCACATGAATCGAATAAAATTGTTGCCATTACTAGGAATTCCATGGAGAACACTTCATTAAAAATCTAATGAAATTCTACGAGTAATATCACTGGAAACAAAGATTACCAGTTTTAAAAAATTCAGATATTGGTTTATGCGTACAAGATTCAACAGATATAAATTCAAATTAGTCCCCTGTATTATTTAATTATAATGCTACAATATATGCTGGGACAAAATATACTACAATTGTTAATATTTAATTATTCTAAAATTAATTTTTTTTAACTGTGTAGCCTGAATATTAGAAAGGAGTCAAAGGAGAAGTTAGAAGAATCAGTTTTAGTAACTGGCTAAAATCAGGTCCGTTAGGATTCAATATATATTCTGATGTATAAATGAAACATGCGCCATACACATAACTGTGATTTTAATGAATTGTGCTTCTGGTAATAAATAGTTGTCAATTACTCGAGCGTGACTGACGAATAGTCTCGTTTAATAATGAAGTAGTCGTCATAACAGAGTAACAATGGGCTACTTATGCCACGAAAAAGCGTGCCTTAAGTATGCATTTCAGTCACGCGTTGCCAAAAAATACTATTTTTAAATTATAATCTTTGACCGAAAAAATCGAAATACTGTAATTTTCATCCAATGGGTGCATTTTTTCTATATCTTATTCTCACTGTCGAATTTCAACGGGTGCCCTGTTCAGTCGGAGTATTTATCAAGTCGATATCAACACACAAGCTCAATTATCTCAAGAAAACACTCTCAAGGTCACAGCCGCAAATATGGGTCACTCTTTGCGAAACCAGTTTATCGTGAACGAAATCTCGAATTTTCCTGCTGATTTGCGACAAGTGAATAAATAAGCGATTCCTGTCAACTGCGAAGTTAGCATATATATATTCTTAAGACCTGCGGACGGAGGAGGTTACGTCAATTCCCACCTGTTTTAAAATTCAAGACGGCGAGAAGAACACAGGGTCACCGGAGGAAGTCTAGTGGCACACGCTTGGCCTCATTCCATTGGCTTGGCCGGGTGACGTAACAATAATCGGAGACGAAAACGTCTCGTTCGAAGCAGTGCGTGTATTGGACGAGAGAGTGCTCATTGGTAACTGATTCTAAGTTAAGCGTGTGAAAAGCAATCACAGTCACCCTCGTTGTAGATAAATTCTAACGCAATCGGCCAGAACAAATTGATAATGATTGGTGCAATCATGGTTTCTTTGATAAATTAAAAGTCTCAGCCGTATTCTGATTATTGCATCGAAAATCGATCTTACGAGAGAAAGCCGAAGGTCGACTAACAATCCAGATCCGGAGGTAAGAAAGTACTCACGGCAGTTTGACCGAGATAAAGAAAAGAATCTCTAAAAGAAAATTATCTCTAAAACACCGAGGAACAGTATGGATTTCGACCAAGGAGAAGAAAAACAGACCTGATTGTTCCTACAAGAAATTAAATCGAAAAGTAATTGGAGTTTAATAATAATATATTAGCTGTGTCGCTGATATAGAAAAATACTTTGATTCTGTTGTAAGAATCTGGCCAACTCTGGAAACATTAGAAAGCATAACGTACATGAGAGCTACTATGACTACTGACGGATGAATTAAATGAGGCGTCCCACATTAACTGGATCACAGATTTGTACAGAGTAGAGATGGGCGCCGCGCCGGTTACGCCGCGCCGCCGGCCATGCAAGGCACGCCGCCGCCGCAGAGGTAAAAACTACGGCGCGCCGCCGCCGGTCATTTTATCGGCGGTGGCGCGGCGCGTCTTGGATTTTAATACCAAGTCGAAAGAGTACAGACAAATTGTTCCAGCAGATGCGTTTTGGATAGATTTCCGCGGCCACGCTCTAGTTCTTCTTGTCAATTTTTCCTCTTCCTTCCCACTGCCAGCCTAGTATTAAGCTCAGCTGCCCGGCTGTGCGTGGTTTCCATAGATTAATTTTGCTCCAGAGTTTGGCCCACAAAAAAAAGAACGTAGAAGAGTCACAGGGTATGCAGGAAGAAATAGGAGCGAACTCAAAAAGAAGGTAGCGGAGTGGATGGTTATATTTCCATTTAAATTGAAATTTTCTCGATTTCTTGGGACTAGACCGATTTTGTGTCTACTGACGTGCGTTCGATCCTCAGGATAACATGTTTCGGTCACGTTGATTAAAATTGAGGGAAAACTAGATAGTATAAACAAACAAAATTTGTGTTAGAGCCAAAAATGTAAAATTAGGACGGTAGTATTCGTTTATTTTTTATCCAAACGAAATATAATCCTTCATAAGTCTTTGAATCTTAATAAGTCAAGAGGAATGCTCGCATGTCAGTGGTTGCGCGCGGTATAAATGACCGTATTGACGAAAATTTGAGGAATAATTATTAAAAAAAATCTTTTATGTAAAATTTAAGAACACATTCGCATAAATTATCATTCATAATTCATTATTACCTTTTTGCTACATAGTTTTTATACATATACTAACTGGTATGTATATATATGCTTGATGGTAAAGTTGAGGTAGAAATATATTGTAATTTACGCTATATTAAATAGTTGAAAATTAAAAGTAGAAAGTTTTTCATAGGGCGAAACACACTAAGCCGATGTCCCACGGTAACTTTTTTCATTAATTCATGAATAGAGTGTCGTGAACTATTGTACTATAGATGGAACAAAATGACCTGAGCGGTTTAAGTGGAACAGTTCCGAGAAATGAACTGATCAGTAAATGAACGGTTCACACATACTACCTGTTCCACACATTAATTTAAAGTAAGAGCCAAGTGCTTCATTGTATGATCGAAGGAGCGGAGGGTCGTAAATTGTGTTCATCAAGTTCCTTCGAGTACGACCAGATGGCAAGACTAGACATTGAGGCGAGGGGGTTTGTTGGAGCCGCAATCCACCTATGAGATAACTCCCCCGGGCTTACACTCGTTCTTGAGCTCCAAGAAAGTACCTGAACAGTATGCTCAATAGAGGTCAGCTGCGGAACACAGTGTAGAAAGAGCAGCAGGCTCAATAGAGTTCAGCTACGGCACACTGTTCAGAAAGAACAGCATACTCAATAGAGTTCAGCGACGGAACGCTGTTCAGAAAGAACAGCATACTCAATAGAGTTCAGCGACGGCACGCTGTTCAAGAAGAACAGAATACTCAATAGAGTTCAGCGACGGCACGCTGTTCAGAAAGAACAGCACACTCAATTGATTTCAGCTACGGCTCGCCGTTCAGAAAGAACAGCATGCTCAATAGAGTTCAGCTATAGACACTGCTCAGAAAGAGGCATTGACATCATGTTCAATAGAGTTCACCTGCGGAGCTTCTCGTAAAGATTCGTCACACAGCAGGGCGTTCAGCTAAGGCATCGTACCGAAAAAACTTGAATAAGTATGGTAGCTCGATTCTATTCCACTGGGAAATTATTCATGCATTCTTTGCCGATTCGTGGGATGGGTTGCGATTCTAAGGAAAATAAAAATGCAAAGCAGTTTTATTCACATGCATTTCTATGGACACGTGACGTTCAATTAAGTGAAAATTTTAGTTTGACATGGGAAATCCATTCTTAAGTTTAGAGTTGAATTATAAGTAAGACAGCGGAAACTAAATTATTCCACACTACGGGTATTTTTCAGTATTCTTATGCTTAACCATTAACCGAAAGTATCATCCATCCTGAACATCAAATAACGAGAAGCCAGTCATCATCATGTACTTCGCAAAATTTAGCTGTCAATGCATTGATTCTTCTGCATTTCAATACAAAAGTTTATTAAATGGTGGTGACAATAAAACTCGAAACCAAGAGACTGATGCCCGTATTCATAGTCGTATTCCTAGGGGTTACCTGGGTATCCCCTAGCCAGGTAACACCTAGGGGTCCCCTACGCTGAGCGATTCATAAACCTTACCTGGGTAACACCCAGCCAGGGGACGCCTGGGTAAGAGATTTGGCAACAACCCCACGCAAAAATAAATATGAACGGTTTCGCTGAATGGTTCTCGATGTCTTCGATGCTCATTTCTCACCGTAACCAAGCACGCTATAAACAGTAATACAGCATACTGTTACAAAATGTTGATGAAAAATGATTGAAGGAATATGAGAGAATATGTACAATATTAATTGAATATTTATGTAATATGAATGGTGAGGAATATGAGATTGGTTCAGTGAGTACCCGTGTTTGTAAACAGAAGACGTTACTATGGTAAGTTGTTGATATTATCGTGTACTGCCATTAGCAGAGTAGTATCCATTCGTCCCACGCGTGGGCAGCAGTACTGCGTTAGGGGAGCTTTGGGTAAGCTTCATGCCTTACCCAGGAAATCGACGGCCTGGGGGAGGGTTAGGGGACAATAGTCCCCTGAGTAACGACTATGAATACTATTTCTGAGCCAAGGGGCTCCCCCACTCCTGGGGGACACCCAGGTAACGACTATGAATACGGCCCTGAGTATTCTTACTCGGAGTGATATCTGCCTGGAGTTTACACGGCGAGCTTTCGAGCAGACGTATTTTCTCAGTTATAATTGCCCTTACAGCCGCAGCCCTATCTATTCCATGAAGACATTTCAGTGGAGAGAAAACTGCCGCAAGTGTCATTTCTTCACATAAAAATCTATAGCTTTGTGGTAGAAGGCAGTTTTCGTATTTTGTCTCATTTTTTACGTCATTTACTTTTCAACTGATTATTTTTTACTTTATTTGGAGTCATTATTTCCAATCTTCTTCTATTTTGAAGTTAAATCATCTAATACGGTGATTTTGATAAAGAATGCATTGATCATAAAAGTATTTAAAAAATTCTTTTCTTAAAATATTATTTTACTTTACAATTATGTTGTGAAAATTTTGATTTTATAATCGTTATTTTAATTTGCATACCATGGGTGATCACATAGAACCTGAAGCAGTATAAGTGGATGAAAATCTCTAATTAGCTTCATTTTAGAAGTATTACGCTATTAAAATATTTGAAAACTAAAAGTAGAAAGCGCAACATTTTCATATTGTAAAACTCATTAAGCTGGTGTCTCACGGTAATTTTTTTCGTAAGTTTATCCACGAATTCCATATTCATGAATAGAGTTTCGTGAACTGTTGGACCCTATGTTTCACGAGTAGGAAAAAATCATGAATTCGGCGCTCGGCTGACGGCCGAGAAGAGAACTTTTTGTGCTGACATCAATATTGTTTTCTCTGTACCAATAGAACAAGCAGAGAAGATACTTTTGCGGGACCTACGAGGCATGATAAAAGTAGCACACACCCATTGCTGTAATTACTCGAGATTTACTTTAGTCATACGTATAAACTGAAGGAATGGCAAGAACAAGCACGCTTGCTCACGATGGAACATGTCAGAATCCCTATGTAGCAGTTCCCCAGCCCAGAGTCGCCGAAACTATCTTCACCGCAGAAAAAGTCCGAAACTATGGGTGGAAATAACGATATGAAAAGAATATCCATCACTGTGTGAGAAAATATTACAAATTCTGAATTTTTAAAATATGTTGTGACTCAAAACAATTCGTTCACCGATAGATTCTCCATTGGAGAATCGAGACCGCGAGCCTTCACACGCAAGGCGAGCGCGTTCCTCGCCAGACTACCACTCATTAAGAAAGATTTCGGAAAACATGGCGTGAGCTTCTCAACTCATGATATGGCCTACTGATACTTTCCGCAGATTCTAGTTATTTTTAGGGGTAATATTCTTTATACTACCCCACATGGTCGTATTTATACGCGAAAACTATCATAATTTACTCGGATCCGGTCGAGCTTCATATTTTTGGAGGTAGTTAGTACAGATACAGTAAATTATAAAGAAATCAGGTGTAATCCTCTCGCTCTGAAAGTCTATGAGTAAAACAACGAATTTAATGAGCGATAAATTGACGCGAATCGTATATATTATTACAGAAATGTCTTTTTCTGTCATTCCGTATATGCTCCGTTAATACTGCACCTACAGTGATAAATGAGGTATCATTTAAAACGTTGAATCACCGGCTTCTGACGAAAAATACAATCCCAATCTCAAATTTCACTATTTACCCATTAATTTGACTTAAAAGTTTCGATTTTTCCATGTCGATTACTCGCTCGAGGTATATCGACTCCACACATTTTTTTTATTCTAAACTTCAAAAAAAGGTTTAGAATGAAAATAGTGCGAAATGCACATGGTGATTGTACATGGGTGAATGGTCATCTGGTAAGTCAATGCAATTAAAACTTTTTGATTTCATATTTATATGATATATTCGCTTACAAAAATAGTTTGTAAACATTTATGAACATAACTTGCTCATGCATACATCCCGTTCAATGTTATAGAACTATACAATGGAAAGAGGCACAACTTCACGAGGCAGGCCTCGAGGCAGACCGAGAAGGACGGGGCAGACCTCTTGAACCTGTCACTGAACACAGACGAAGGGTCGTCGATAATCAACTAATATGTTGGCTATGGTTACGTGCTTAAAAGACTGAAGGAGGCGCCATCTATTAACACACACGTTTAGTTAGATTGTTTACATTCTACGTGCAATCAGTGTGACCGTTTATGTTAACGTTATGTATCTTTAACACAAACATAAATAACATGTAATTGTCCGTGGGAAGAAACAGGTAGAAGAACAGGAAGAAAGAAGGAAGAAACAGGAAGAAGCTGCATACTGTGCGAAATATTCGCACGGGTCAACTAGTGTTAAATATGAAGCACGGTACCAATTATATATATTAATACATAAATCATCAATCTATGCCAAAGTAACCTTAAATAAAGTTTAACTAATAAATTCAGGCTTCACTTTGTGGAACCTTTCTATATCGGAAATCAAAACATTCCAGTAATGGTCCACCAAAATGTTTATTATTTACGACCCGTGTTTCGTCACGTGATGACATCTTCACCTGTTATTTCTACCCATAGTTTCGGACTATTTCCACGGTGAAGATAGTATCAGCGACTCTGGGCTGGGGAACTGCTGCATAGGGATTCTGACATGTTCCATCGTGAGCAAGCGTGCTTGTTCTTGCCATTCCTTCAGTTTATACGTATGACTAAAGTAAATCTCGAGTAATTACAGCAATGGGTGTGTGCTATTTTTATCATGCCTCGCAGGTCCCGCAAAAGTATCTTCTCTGCTTGTTCTATTGGTACAGAGAAAACAATACTGATGGCAGCACAAAAGTTCTCTTCTCGGCCGACAGCCGAGCGCCCAATTCACGATTTTTTCCTACTCGTGAAACATGGGAACCGACAGTCAAATAATAAAAATATTAGTGGGCCATTACTTGAATGTTTTGATTTTAAATAAAGTTATTTAGAAAATACGAAGAGAGGAATTTCCCTCTCGTCGATGCAATAACATCTTATCGTTGATTTTGACCATTATATATCTCGCATAGTCTACAAATCCCTTTTTTAATTTAAAGGAAAACGGCAAGAGAATGTCGAGAAGCGCAGTTCCAACGTCAAACAATTACCCATTTATTTTAATTAGTATAATGTTCGAGGTGCGAGATCCTGCGAGAACGTGATGGTGGTGGTCGAAGCGCATGCGCGCAGAAAAGCCTATCAGTGGCCAATATTCATGAAGAATTCACAGAGTTTTCGTACTTACTGAAATTTGCCGAACATTGGTGTGCGCTCGCGCAGTGTAACTCTGAAAGTATTCATGAATTATTCATGAATAAATTTACGAAAAAATTTACCGTGTGACACTGGCTTTAGAAAGAATATATCATCCTCCCAACCGTGTTGTTCTTCCTCATCGTTCTTTTCTATGGCCGTTTTCCAATCCGTAGGGTGCACCCTATGCACTTACGCCCTTATGCCCTATCCTGTACTTCACGCACTTTCTGCACTTAAGGTAGCCAGCGCCAATGTCACCCAGTGTCCAATGTCGGAACTATATCAGAACCGCCTCGACACTTAAGTTGGCCTGTGTACTTCTTCCACTGGCCGATGAATTGTATTATCCTTTCGTCTGTCCCTAATATATCAGAAGAACATCCATTGGTCACTCAGAATTGTAGTTTTTCGCAAGACATCGCATTGGAAATTCGCAATATTCACGATTGGGAAACTCTTAGGGCGCAAAAGGGCGCATCGTCATACACTTACCTTCTCTGTGCACTAGCGCTCTAGCCAAGATGCGCTCTAACGGATTGGAACCGCACTATACGACGTCACATCCGGAAACTGACAATCGAAAAGAGCACATAAGGGTACGAAGTGAGCATAATATCGGATTGGAGCACGGCCTCTGTCTCCAGCTTCGTCGAAACCAAGAAAAGTGTCGACGGTGTGCTTTCTGCAAATACATTTTGAAAATATTTCACCGATTGTTCTGCCTTTCCCATTCTTTCTCATTAGCAAGACGAACATCTTTCTGGGCCCATGTCTCGCGGTGTAATACACTGAGTCATGCTGTTCCTCATTGTCACTGTCACTCTCTTCGGGAGATTGCTCGCGTATCACATTCACTGTCGGAAAAACACGAATAGAGTCAATGTAGCGTCTATCAATAGAAAAATTGGTGATGCACAAAAACAATTTGTGCACCTTCCTATTTTACAGAAAAGATGAATGCATTTTTACGAGATCGCTCCATAATTTACGAGAGAAATTAACATTTTGGATTCCATACATTGTGTTACCAGGTAACACGTATAAAAATCCTTCTAAGTAGTTGTGGTTGTAAATTAACCCCTTGACGACGCAGTATTTAAGATAGCCCTTAACATTTTTGCCGGTTGTAATGAAATGCTCTGAGATTTTCCAGTTATTCGCTATTTTCCTCTCGTATAGGAACAGACGTCAACACGCCGCGCCGATCAAACGCTCGGCGTTCGCGCCGTCACGCCGCCGGTTTTATTTCCCCCCCACGCCGCCGCCGACCAAAATCTAGACGGCGCCCATCTCTAGTACAGAGTTCACAAATGTCGAGTAAGAACAAATGTAGGAAATAATGAGTGGTATAATGTTGGAAAGGGACTCACACAAGGGAGTTTTGTGTCGCCATGCGTATTTAACGTGATAATGGGACGCATTGCAGGAGAATTAAGGACGACACTCAGTGGCGAGGCTGATTTCATGGTATTTGCAGACGAATTAATGATATGGTGTGAAGAAGCCGATGAAGAGCAGAATCGGCTTATGAGTGGAATAAACAAATGAAGCTCCACGGACTGAAAATCAGTACTGAAAAAGTGAATAAAAGATAGTAGGCAGTGAAAAGTTCATACAAGTAAACATTACACAAGATGGGTTACCATGAAAAAGTTGATAACATACCTGAGAGCTACTATCTCTACGTTTACCAATCGATCTCAGTTCGTTCGGACTCTATCAGCTCAGTGTGGTAAACGCAACGGGCCAGTGGGATCGATCTGAGAAGCGGGCTGACTTGGCCCCCTTTCTCAGCCAGTCTGATATTTCAGTGTGTCTGTGCCAGCGGGTCTACGACGCTCCACGTTATTCCTTTGGTTGTCATACGGAAACAAAATATAACCGTCATTATTCATGGCGTATGTTGTAACCAGTCGTAATAGGAGTCCAGTCATGGGGAGTGAAGTGACATTGATGATATCGTAGTGCTTCTCAATTCCATCTCTAATTGGGCACTTTTGTTCACTCGGAATGTAACTGAAATTATCCACCCCTGCACTTGTTTACGCACCGGGTCAATAGTGCTTCAACTGATAGATTCGACTATTTACAACGATATTTTAAGTCAGTGTTGTTAAACCAGGCGATCTGAGTCGGCTCACTTGGAATTTTTAGATCGATCCGAGTTCAGATCGTTCTGAGAATGATTTGTAAACGTAGTGTATGACTACTGACGGATGAATTAAATGGGAGATTTCGATCAGTTTAAATAAAATTTACATTTTTCCAGAGCGTTAAACATTTAGTATGGGCAGAAATGTACCCCAAAAAGCCAAATTTGCTATTCATAAAGCATAGTATCAAAGAGGAAGAAGCTCTTGGGAGTGGGGCGGTCTTTTGCCCCGATCTCAATTCCAGAGGCATCTAGCGGCCAGTTTTGGAGTTAATAAACTGACAACACTTTTGGCTTGCGCGGTAAGCGCGGTTACCGTTTACTCTATGATAGTAGTTACTAATTGTTTTGTATGGAGCTGAAACTTAGGCCGGCTTCATAGGTCGGCGGCAGCGGGGATCACGATGGATTTCGCCGTGGACGGTAGCGATGGACCCTTCATAGGTCGGCGGCGAGAAAACAAATGATAGGTGGTAGGCGTACAATAACATTGACCCTGCAGTGTTTACATGTCATCGGAAAAACCAATATTTTAAGACTCATGAGAATGATTCGTGCGATTTAATGAATGAATTGGTTAAAGATAAGTAAGTAATTATTTATTAATGCTTATTTGATGACAGTAGTTTCACTATAACCATATTCGTCAAGCTAACGTGCAACGCCTCAATCTGAAATACATGTTTATTGAAATGAGTTGAGTCAAAGCCTTGCCACTCAGTCCAAGAATTATATTGTGCTTGGTCCTCGCATTCGAGCGAGTGACATATGTAATTTGGTCGTTGTTTAACTCGTTAGGCAATGCCATATCAGCATTTATGCGTGATCAGCTCCACTGTCCGAACATGCAATAGACAATAGCCACAACCTGAAAATTTTCTCCCCCTGGTTGCAGCATCAAGAATGGATAACTAATATTTTGACTTACTATTTGCCAATTGGCTGATTCGAGTCACTCTCTGGTTAACGCTAGTCGATTAATGATGCTATATAACCTTAAGGAAGGCTATTTTCGTTGGATTACCAGACCATATTTTCTAAAGCCATTATAAATTAAAAGTCTAAACAACTTGAATGTACCGTAAACATTATGCGCATCGCTTAAATAATCTTTTACTGAAACAGAAGGGCTCGCTAATCATCCAAAGAGGATTCATTTTTGAAAGGCAGTGGGTTTTCCCGCTTCTCGGCCAGCTTCCGCCGCCACAGAATTCAGTCCAGATTCAGCCAGGCTGAATATTTGCGGCCCCCGCTAGCCATCATAGCACAGCTCATCGGTCTGACGTCAAGATTTCTAAAGATGTGTCCCCATTGACTGAGTACCGCCACTTCCGCCGCCGACCTATGAAGCCGGCCTTAGACCATGACAGGAAGCCAGTGGAGACAGTGTTTGCTGGAGAAATGAAAGAGAAGTGTTTTACGGAGGACAAGAGAAGACAGAACTTTTGATACTGATGTAAGAGAACAATTGGATATAAAGGTCATGAGGCAATTCATAACTGACAGCTGGATGGGTCACGTCAAAGGAATGATTGACGCAAGACAGCTAAAAATGCTGTTGGGAAAAAGAAAAGGTAGAAGATTGAGAGGAAGACCAAGAGGACGTTGGATGGATGAAGTGAAGAATGATAAAGAGATGAAAGAATATTCTTGGGAGACAAGAAAAGTGGAATGATAGATTTCCCTGGCGACGCGGAGTCAACGCCCGGACTCACGTGTGTGGAACAGGAATACGATACGGATGTACGCATCCAATCTTTCCAAAGATGACAAAATATCAGCCGTTTATCGCACTAGTCGAGATATTTATACAATATAGCAGCACCGGTTTGGACCGGTGATAGCGCGTTCGACTCCGGTTCAAAGGGTCGCAGGTTCGAGACCCATCGATGGATTTTTCCTGGCAAGCCGATATAGTATGATGGCATTTCTCCCAGTAAAATATTCCGAAGGTAAAATAGTCCCCCAATCAGATCTACGGGTGGGGTGAGATTCAAGATAGGGGCATGGACTTAGGAAGAGATACCAGGACGTAGGGGAACTAACATTAGATAGGGTGGGGTCGAGGGCTGCAGTTAACCAATCGCTAAATGAACATCAAATGAACTCGATACTAAATGGCATATGCACCCCGGAAAGTATTTAAAAAAAGAGGAATATCCAATATTTCTTCAGAAATTTAAGTGCGGTTTTTATTTTTTTCCTCAGCTGGTTTTAAAAATCAATCCATTATTATCAATCGCAATATTTTTTATTTTTACAGAATCACAAAAAACTGCTAATTCGTCGTTTT
Source organism: Ceriagrion tenellum (assembly GCA_963169105.1). Lineage (NCBI taxonomy): Eukaryota > Metazoa > Arthropoda > Insecta > Odonata > Coenagrionidae > Ceriagrion > Ceriagrion tenellum. Next base: position 47,327,574 of record OY720641.1, on the reverse strand, counting down.
CACCATACGGTATGAGCGAATTAAGTTTAAAACTTATATTTTTTTTAGTATTAGCACTCATCCGGTAAAAGTAGGTTTTTTTCTGAAAGTCAGAGAAACTCCTGCCGATTTCCCCCGCTTTCTAAGTCCTATCTACCTCTAGTATTTCCTTTTTCGCCTCAACGTACGATCTATCCTTCATCGTCTCGTCTATAAAACCTATTCTGTTTCTTTCCCTTCCCCGCTAGCCCCATATACTTCCCTCATTCACAATTTTGAAAGACCAATCGCCACTTATTATTTCCTTAATCCCCCAATCTTGCCCATGCCGTATTTTCTGAAGTTTCCTTTCCTCGCCCACCATCTGCAGCATTTTCTCATTTGTCTTCCTTTCGCCTCACCTCACCTTCTCCATCCTTCTCCACACCCACACTTCAAACGCCTGAAATCCATTCACGTCCTCTCATGTTTATTGAAGTTAGTGTGAGCGAGATAGGTCATAATGGAGACCACATTCGAATTATACATTTCAAGTTCGGCTGCTGTAAAAAGCATGGATTAAAACTTGCATCGTCAATGGTGCAATAATATTCTTCTACATAACTGAAATTCTAAGTAAATAAATAAAAATATCTGTATAGGCTTTTAATTTGGATCACTTTCTTCCCGCGATACGTTTAAAACTCCTTCACAACGGAAGATTTTTTTACGATCCAGAAAAAAATACTGCGGTAACTATATGATTTATTTTCAAAAATGGCTGATAAAACATACGAACTACACAATGTTAAATTTTTCACGAAATCTAGCAGTCAGAAATTCCTCATTTTTTTTTTAAAAATTAGGTTTCTCAGAAGTGCATACAAACGCGCAATTAATACTGCAATATTTTCTTCGTGTCTCTAACGGCATACTGCAAAAAAAATGATCACTCAATGATTAGGGAAAAATCTTGCTTCGACTACCTTAAACAAAACACAGATACCGGGTGAGCTGCTTCATATGTGCGGGATGGGCTCGGACGCTATGGCTCTCAGAATTTATCTCCTGATTACCTGATTAAATTAACCAAATTTGTTCCCTCATCCCGCTACCTAAATATAATTTTACACGTACATAAGGCCATCAAGGAATGAGTGTTTAGTCTAAAGAACTGAAAAGCGAAGTGACTTATTCGCCCATTCTGCTCCAATTAATTCCATCTTAATTTTTCGACTGTTCTAACCTAACAGAGGTATCACGGTATATTTGACCGTAATATCGGTCCTCCATAGGTAACCCATTTCAACGGATATAACAGGATTTTCGGACAAAATTAATAAAAATATGTGATTTAGTATTTATTTTGATTTACATGGAGACGTAAAAAAAAGGCAGGTAAAAATTCTCATTCGGAGAGTGGCGGACTGAATGGGGCGGACGCTTGGTCACTGCGAAGAGAGAATTTGCGTAGACTCGAGGCGTTCGAGATGTGGGTTTGGAGAAGAATGGAGGAGTAGAGCTGGGTTGCGAGAAGGACAATCAAGGAAGTTTGGGATGTAGTTGGAGAAGAGAGGAGACAAGTGGCGGAGGTTCGGAGAAGGCAGAAGAGATGGATGGAGGATGTTTTGAAAATAGATTGAACGTTTTATAGGGAAATAAAGGGGAGAACACTGAGGAAGTATATAAGAGGAAGGGAGAGGATTGAAATTCTTCACGAAATCAGCGGAGTGTGATGATATGAGTAATTTAAGAGGGATCTAAGCGCGGATCACCGAGAGGAGGACAAACAGAACGATATGCCAGAAATTATGAGGTTAGTATAAGTGGTGACCAATACTTCAAGAGGGATCTAATGACTGGCCATTAGAGGTGTGTCGTTCATGAATGAATCGTTTAGAATGAACGATTCAATGGTATGACCCGAATGAATTGAATCTACGCTTTCCACTCGAATCGTTCAAAATGAACGATTTGATGGAAGATTCAAATCCGCCGAATCCAAATCGTTCAATATGAACGATTTGTGTGGAAGATTCTGCTAGCAAATCTCCGGATCCGCCAAATCCAAATCGTTCAATAAGAACCCTTTAAATACCCTTGAAACACCTTGTCAAATGTCTTGTGTTTCCGAATCGGAGCATCACATTTCACCTTTTTGTTTGTTATTTCGCACACTAATATTTGAAATGCAGTAAGTCGACAGATTCACATGGATTCGATATTCACTTGGATTCGAGATTCAGTTGGATTCGAGGTTCACATGGATTCGAGATTCACACGGATTCGAGATTCACATGGATTCGAGATTCACTCGTGGATTTGGTTCATTCGGTTCATTATGAACAATTTAAAGAACCGAATCATTGCCACGAATCAAATCCCATGAACCGAATCCACAAAATGAACCGAAATTCCCACCTCTACTGGCCATCCATGGGAGTGAAAACAGATTAGGATAAACACTGTCCGAAAACCTATCAATCACCTGGTAGAATACTCTGAATCCAAAACTCAGGCCGGAGACACCTTTACTTGGAGTTACACTGTTAATGTTATGATGAATACTGGATTTTGGAAGGTGCTTCTTTCTTACAAGGAATCGGGTTTGAGTGGTGGCGAGAGTACTGGCTAACCGTACGAATGGCCAAGGTTCAAATCCCTGCAGAGGAGGATATACTTCAGAGAAGGCCCGATTCCTACTTGAATGTCTCGAGGAGGGCACTTCAAGTTCACTACTCCATCTGTCGGATGACTGGAGAACACTGAACGTTAAACCATGGTCCTCTTAGCGCCTTTCGTTAAGAGTAGGCTAATGCCGACGCCGGGTTTCTATCCGCCCTTCCTCCCTTACCTGCCCCCTACGGCGCAAATGATCTTAGCCGTCGGTCGCATCCCCTAATATCCCATTCAACCATATTTTCACACCCATCTCTTCCGCTGTGTATATTTTCTCCCTCTTTTTTTCTAATATTTATCTCGTTCTCTCCTCAGCGCACATGAACTTTTCGTTTTCGGAGAAAAATGCTTTCACTGTCACGGCGTCAACGATAGGAGGATTTCGCATGCTCAGATAAATCCAAGGTGCTGTTTGGCACTGCGGAACTCGCGACATGCTTAGCTAACAACAAAGATGATCCATACATCCCTGCTATTCCGTCGCTATGCTCTCTCGTGGCGTCGCGATCACGCCAACCAATCAGTGTACGTTTTCATTTTTTTTTTGCTGCCGGACGATTCTGTTGGCCAGTATGTCCCCGGAATCCCGATAGGCTGCTGAGCCTGTCATCAGGATTTCCAGTGACCGGACCAACAGAACTTGACACACATCCATGCCCTGGGTGGTGAAAAACGCACCCAGGCGGGACTCGAACCCGCGACCCTCGGTTTAGCAGGCGAGGACTTTGTCCCGCCGCCACCGGGGCCGACTTGGAGGAATTCACATTTTTGGGCGAACTTTGGATTAAAATACGTATCTCTCAGTCTAAACTGTGCACGCCAGGAATACTCGGCAAATGAGGTTTTGTTTATGCCTTTCAAGACGTACATTCGTTAAAATTGAAACCGGGGCTGGAGGAAATTACACCATTGAAAACCAAAATTAATGTGCAAAATACAGAGACAATTTCACACGTATTTGGGTAAAGCCATTCCTGCGCAAGCTGCAGAAAATGCCTCGGCAAGTGACTACTGACGTAACTCAATAATGTCGTCTATTCATGGATATATTTTCAACGAACTCTTTCAATGGCCATCTGAAGTGCCATTTTTATTAAACTGCCGCATTTGCCTTCAACTACCGCAGCGATAACTTATGCTGATAAAAAAATGCGGTGGAATAAAAAAGCGCATATTGTATTTTCATCCATTTCCCCGGTATCGCTCGCTTTTAATGGAAAACCTTCAGTGAAAATGACATGTATATGAAATAGGAAAATAATACTTTCCACGTCCTCCCCGATAGTTGCATTCGTCAATATGTATTTCCAGCTCCGTATGCGAGAAAGATATCACAGAGAGGCAACACTTTATTGCTCATCCCAAACAGAGGACGATGTGGTTTTTTTCTAACGTAGCTTGAGCGAAACATCACTTCGCCCGGAAATTGATGAATTCAGTCTCATTTTTAAAGAAAAGTATCTCACGCTTCCAAATATGGCAAAATATCAGCCTCTTACCGAAATACTTTCCAAGATATTTGACGAAAAATACAGGCCATTTTACATTGGAAGTGCTGCGTTAGTGCGATCCAGAGAAATCTAATTTTTAAAAAATTTCCTAGATAAGTTTTGTGAATCAACGGAGAGAATGGAATTGAAAGTAAATGCGTGCAAGACTAAAGTAGTACTTTTTGATAAAGAGAATGGGGAGAATAACTGTATGATGAGGGCGAATGGTGAAGTAATTGATCAAGTGGATGATTTCGTGTACTTAGGTAAGACGTATGCAAAAGATGGCAAAATAGATGAGGAGATGAAGAGACGTGGGAATGCTGGAAGGAAAGTGGTAGGTAGCATGTGGAGCATATCAAGGAATGAGTGCTTGTCTAAGGAAGCGAAAATTGCCGTGTACAAAAGTGTACTTCTTCCCACTTTGCTACATGGTAGTGAAACATGAGTATGTCAGGATAGACATAAGAGCAGACTAAACGCCGTGGGTATGAGTTATTTGAGGAGTGTTTGTGGCAAAAATAGGATGGATAGGGTCAGGAATGACTGGGTCATGAATGACTGTGGGTTTAATGCTCCAGTAATGGACGTGTATGAAAGGAGTGTGCTTCGTTGGTTCGGCCATGTTGAGAGAATGAATGAGAGTCGAATAACGAAACAGATATATGAGAGTAGAATGAATGGCGTGAGAGGTAGAGGTAGGCCGAGAAAGTTGTGGTTGAATGTGGTTGAGGAAATTCTTAGGAGGAGGAATATTAGGAGTCTTAAAAACAGGAGGGCGTGTATGAAACAGTGTATGGGAGTAAATGAGGCAAGTGAGGTTTGCAAGAACAGGTCAGTATGGAGGAAATTATTGAAGCAGAGTTAGGTGTGCAATTATGAATTAACGAGTGAAACGTTTTGACTGTGCCTACCCCGGAAGGGAACGGCGTGATGGGTATGTATGTATGTATGTATGAGGAATTTCTGACGACTAGATCTTGTCAAAAATTAACATAGTGTGATTACTATGTTTAATCAGCTATTTTTTAAAATAAATCATAAAGTTACCGCAGTAATTTTTTCAAGATCGTAAAAAAATCTTCCGTTATGAAGGAGTTTTAAACGTATCGCGTGAAGAAAGTGATCCAAGTTAAAGACATACAGATATTTTAATTTTTTTACTTAGAATTTCAGTTATGAAGAAGAATATTATTGCACTATCGATGATTCAATTTTAAAATCATGCTTCTTACAACAGCAGAACTTAAAACGTATAATTCGAATATGATCTCCATTATGACTAGAGAACTATCTCGCTCAAACTACCTTAAGTCCCAAGAATATGAATTACATGAAAACTCATTACACGTTGGTTCGCTACGTCCAAACTTTGCGCAAGTGAAGTGACTTCTTCCACGTTAACAAGCACATTTATGCGTTCGCAAATAAAACCATTCCAATGCAGGCTGCGTAAAATGCCTTGGCAACATTCTGTCAACCTCTGACGTAACTCAACAATGGTTTCTCTTCTCCACGTGCTTGTACATAATTTATTTATTCCGCTTTCTGAATGTCAAGCATGGCAGATGTGTGCTAAGTTCAACTTCACTCAGTCAAGTATTTTACAAGCAAATGTCGACAACGAAGGAAAGAAAACTTTCTAAAACTAAAAGCAAAAGAAAAATAATCAGTAATTTTACCTTTAGATATCATCCATATCATTGAGGTAGATGGAAAGAGCGCTTGGTATGTGGTGCCAATGCTAGAAGCTGTAACGTGGGCGTGGCCTAATCGCCATCTTTGTCAACCCTGATTTTCAATTAGCGCTTACGTAATGACGCGCCAAATTCCGAATTTTTTTCGCCGATAATTTACTTGAAATCAGAATGCATTTACTTCTTCGATATATATTTTCTCCGCATATAATTTTTATTTACTAAAATTAATAAAAACCCACACTCCTGGTGAAAACTATGGATAAATCGAGTAGAATCCATGGCACTAAATAACTAATATATGCTGTATGAGTTAATTGCTTTAAATTTCAAACAGATGATGGATATTCTTGCTGCACGTCCGCTAATTCGTTTGTTACGTCGTTGTTATCCATAATAAAGTAAGGAGAGAGCCGGGATGACCAATATGGTTGTTATTTCAGTTTTTCAGGCTACAATCTGATGATGTAATGCCCTCTCCATCTACCTCAGTGATCCCTATGCTTTATGATTTATGAATGATCAATGATTTATGAATGCAATGGGTAGTGTGTTTAAAACGCTAGTTCTTTTTCTCCTTGCTTCCTGAATCCATCAAATGAAATTCACCGTGGTGCTACGCATTGAATCAAATTTCGTCATTGCATTGGTAACTTTTACTTACTCAGAATATAATCATTGAAATGAAATAATTCTCATCATTCATAATGTACTTGGTGAGCTAAGAAAATGGCTGCGACTCAAAAATTTCAATAAGTATTTTCATACCTTATCTGGAAAGTTCTTATCGTCAATTTTCTTTACCCCTCAATAAATCATTTTCTATATATCTCCTAGACCCGACCACCTGGAACATTTTCCCATGGCTTTATTGGCTCTGAGTACAAAAGAAAGCCTCATTTAAGCGTACGAATCAATGTTGAGAAACAATACACCAATCATACCACTTCTTATAAAATCTTTCAGCGCACTGAAACATTTTTCCGATCACAAAAATAAAGTTATATCACCGATTCCCTCAACACGGCAATCAAAACTACGGTTGCGGTGATATGGCACTGCCTTGTGACGTCACCAATCCATCCAACAGGGCGGCATGGTGTATCAGGGCTACGTAAAATTATACCACTTTTAGAGGGCTTGTAAGCATATGTACTGACCGTAAAAATTAAAGTGACAATGCCAATACATCAATTTAAGCCTAAAATTTCCATTGCGCAAATAAAATAGCCGTACACAGCCCTATTGAATCGGATTTTCAGAAAAATTTAAGGAGGCAAAATGAGGTGCGATGGACAGAGAGAAAAAGCGGGAAAAGGGGAAGAAAGAGAGAAAGGATAAGAAAGACTTGGTGAAGGCAAGGGAAGACAAGGTGGAAAAAACAGGAGCTGCAAAGAGATATCTGACTTCTCCATAAGAAGCAGATAAGCAGAGGGCGGTACTTTCCACTCGAATATGTTGCGATGTTTTTTCCCCTTCAATAAATGAATTTTTATCTCTTTTTCATGAACTAAATGATCAATCATAGGATTTGTCTAGGAAGAATGTTTCCGAAAGATGGAATGCCTGTAGGAAAGCTGTAGGTAGTATGTTGAGCATATGCAAGAATGAGTGTTTGGCTAATGGCCAGGGGCAGGAACGACACACATGCATTCCTTGGTTACATAGTTATATGTTACGGGACCCATAGGCCATGATGCCCATTCAATAAGCGTAGCAGAAACGATTCGATTACTTAACTGGTTCTATAAATGGATTCATGACTTATGGCGTGGCGTTAAGAGCTTCATAAGCAGCCAAGATGGAGGAAGCGCAACGATCCACCTGGAGATTTTATTACTTGATACAAGACTTGTTATGAGACGAATGACCAGTTTGTTTACTCTAACTGAATAATTATTATCTGCATTAGCAATTATACATAGGATAAACCACAATAAATGTGATCCAGGGAAGGAAGATTAGATCAAACACCCGAAGGAATTAACTATTGGTTGATAAGTTATGAAACTGGCAGATGTGTTCCTGCAACCTGAATATTGTTTTGGGGTCCATAACTTCATGGATCTCATGACAATTGATTCCATAACTGATCGTTCTAACAACCGGGCATAAGGAAGCAAAAAACGTAGACAACAAGTGTTCCTTTCACTACATTATTACACGGATGCGAAATCTGGGTACATCAGGATAAGCATTAGAGTAGGCTAAACACAATGGAATTGAGTACCGCAATGTGTGGCAGTTTTTGGGGAAAAGAGGATGGATATGGTAAGGAAAGAGTGAGTGATGAAAAGATGTTGGATAGATATTCCAGTAATATTTGCATAGATGAAAGGATTGAGCTTCGTTGGTTAGGCCATGTCGAAGAATGGAAGTGGGTTGAATAACATAACAGGCTGGAACGTAATGAGCCGAGCGAATGATGTGATAGGATCAGGTAGACCGAGAAGTCACGAGTGAGTTTGATAGAAGATACTCCAAGAGAGTAGAAATATTAAGTCTTAAGAAAAGAAGTGCGTGGATGAAGATATGCATGAATTAATATTGTAGCGGAGAGAATATTCGAGAGGATTCTGGAAACGACGGTTGAAATAGGGAAGCTTCCAGAGCCTTAGCAACGGGTGGTTGTTGACGAGAGAGAGGAATCAACAAGGCATGATTCAAGAAAAAAAGACTTTGCGAGTGACTTGAATGTTATGGTGTGTACTCTTTTGGTGAAATGAATGCGTTAAGTGTGTTGCGTATATTGAATAGTTTTTTGCACCCACGCAAGTAGCAATGTGAATGAAAACGATTTTTAAGAATAGGGCATTAAATTCGCCTTTCAATAGAGTACTTATTATTTGAAAACTTAATAAGGTAGCTTTATTTTAGACATACCCAATAAGCTAACTAAATTTTAATATAATTATTAAGTAAGACTTCTACTATTGAGTGGTCTAAACGTATTTCTAGTTAATCGGCCATTTTAGAAAGATATTTTGTTTTATAAAAGTACAAACTTTTACGCTGAAATGCACTTAATGGCAGTGCGATAGTATCTCTTCAAAAAACTTTGTTACCTCAATTTTCGCCAACATAATATTGTTAAAAAACTTGTAAAACATGCACTGGATATTGAGGCACTTAATACAATTTTCTCAACTTAGATCATCGATAATATAACACGTGTATTCAAGTTTGAATGACGGAGATCCGATTATCGCCGGGGCACATACCCGACATAATGTGATGAATGTTGCAACGTTGCCAAGGGAAACTTCCGCTGTTTACTTTGTCCACCCAATTCTTAGTAAACTATTTTAAAATCTAAATATCTTTCTAGGGCTTCGCACCGGGTAATGTTTTCATAATCCGCCGACGTTTCGGAAAACGACTTTTTTCCCATTTTCAAGGCACGTGTTATTTCCGCCGTGACCACTATAACACTAAAATTAAACAAGCTATTGATGCTCCAACAATGAAGGTTGCGATCCCTATGATTGGCTGACGTGTTCCGCTGGCCGTTGAATCATTTTCTCGTCTTTTTAATACATTTGATCACTGTTTTTTTCCAACTGAGTAATACCTGGTGGCGGATTATGAAAACATTACCCGGTGCGAAGCCCGAGAAAGATATTTAAATATAATACACCGGGAAAATCTTAAATCATTTATTATGTCAAAACCAGGCGTTTAATAAACATTTCTATATGTTTTAAACCTGATGATAATTATATTCTTCCCTAATTCGTTAAAAAATAATATATTAAATCAGTCAGGAAAGTAATGGAGACTGGAGTCAGTATAATAACTGGATTTCGTTACGAGCTAAAAGCTATGGTTTGGCACTTAGCCATATAAGATTTGAAAGGAATGGTTAAATGAAATTTTAAACATATACAACGCAACACTAAACCTAAGTTTACTCGAAAAAGCAAAAAATATATATCTAGAGAAAATAGTGCTTCTAAGTGCTGGTTCCTCCTGGAGTATGCACGTGCTCGTCTACATACATGCGTTTCCTTGCCTTTAAGATTTCAAATCATTTCTGTCGTCTAGAAACGAGGTGACGTTCGACGAATGACAGACGTTTACAATCAGGGTATTTCACTTATTTTATCTCTCCCACCAGCTCTGCAGATATACAGTGAAACCCCTCTTAACGACCACCCCTATAAAGTGGCCACCTCTCACGACGACCATATTTCTGGGGAATCTTCGGCCGTCGCTTAATTCAGGTTTCACTGCATGTGTACATCAAATTAATATGCATTGCAATTTCCCAGGAGCAACTAAGTTATGAAGAAATAAGCTCCATCTGTAAAAGTTTTAACAAAAGCGTCGCTTCGAGAGATTTTCCATTTTTTTTTTCAAATCAGTCGCCTGTTCATTAACATAATATGTACTCCAAGTAACCGAACCCCAGTCGAACGATCACCCCACTTAGCGACCGTTTTTCAGCGGAACCGTACAGGTTTCACTGTACCAAGCTCGGGATTGAAATGATATTCTCTGTGTCGTAGAAACTGAAACTCGCCTAATCGGAGTTTATCGAGTAACCTAAGTCCATCTTGTGTACTCCGAATACATAGCGATTCGAAAACTAATCCATACGTTAAAACCGTGTCAAAAAAAATTAAATTACACGCCCGAATTGGTAAATAAATACGATGATATTGTTCGATTTGCTATTAAAATTATGACATTATTTACCTGGTTCAATGTTCAACTCTGTCTCTTCCTTATCTCCTCCAGAAGTTTCCTCTCGTCACCAAACCATACCAGGCACATTTTCGTTCGTCATTCTTTTTCAGACATGGCTCCTTCTTCATTCTTCTGAAAACCCACACTTCAAAGCCTTCAGACTATTCGCAACCTCCATTCGCAGATTTCACGTTCCTTCACCAACACAAATAACCTGTAAAGTATACAAGAAGAGTTACTTGACACTTGTAGGGTAATAATTACACGCAATATATTCCAAGCCCAAAGCGCCGGGCGACAGTGAGTAAATTATTGAAGAACGACTTGCTGATGTCAACCGTGACCTGGCGAATAGCCAATATCAACTAATTAGGCCGTCAACAAACGTGCGGGGACGGCAACCTTAGCACTCAAGCAACATACAGTTGCGACAAAAAATGCAGTAAACATTCCGCTCGGAGCTCAGTGGCGCCAAGGTGATGGTAGGCTCAGTTTCGTCGTAGCTTATAAGTCAAAAAGTAAGACGTTAATATGCATCAGTTTTTTTATTTAATCAATCAAACGGACCTTTTGACTTCTTAAAACAGTTCCCCATGAAAATTGCACGCATAAAAATTCCTTTTTCCCCGTTTTTTTCCCATTCTCCCACTGAACACCATGTAATTTAAAATTCAATACGCGAGAAAGATAGCTCTGATAACAATAACAAAAAGAGGAAATGGTAACATTTTGTGGTTCATAAGGTTTGCTCATATAGAGGGTATATTGTTCTGTAATTACCCATGGTATGAATGAATGGAATTGCCACGAGAAAACTTCAGTCTGGATCGGGAATGGAACCACGGACCTTTGGTTTGCCGGATGAATGCGCGAACCTAATGGAATGGATAAAATTCTAATGGATGTCGGATATAAAATTAGGAATTCTGTAGTTATTGTTTGCCTACTTGAAGATAGGACTACAAACCAGGAAGCAGTATGTGAAAACATTAGTGTGGAGCTTAGCACTCTATGGATCGGAAGCATGGACTATTGGAAAAGCAGATCAGAACAGACTAGAGGCATTCGAAACTTGGTGCTGGAGGAAGATGATAACGATAAAATGGACGGAAAAATAAATGAAATGATTAAGTGTGCAGAAGAGTGGGAAAGGAGAGGACCATACGGAACACCATACAGAAAAGAAGAACAAGATGGATTGTCCACACCCTGAGACACAATGGGTTTTTGAAGAACATAAATAAAGGAAAAATAGAGGGAAGAGTCCCCAGAGAAAGACCCACGAATAAGTTCATGGACCAAATAACGAGGAAAGTGCATAGGAAGAGAAACGAGGAGGTAAGAGGACTAGCACTAGACAGAGTAGGGTGTAGGGCTGCAGTCAACCAATCTCAGAATTGAACGGCCAATGATGATGATAGTTATTGTCTTTCCTTTAAAAAGCGCTATCATGTAAATGATGAAACCATTGACATAATAGCACTGCCAATAATTATAATTTGCGTTCTTGTAAATGCGTTACGATCACTAGCCTTTCAAAAGAACAAAAGAGTATTCTATTGGGTTCCTCCTCGACTGTTTAAGTCCAAACACATTAAAACAATTCAATCACCAGTGGATGCATGTCAACAATCGATTATGTATTGTAAACAAAATAACGTTAGCCATTCCTTTCCATCCAATACTTTTATATTTAGAATTCGAGATGGCGCTGTGCTGTGGATTGACATTGACGAAATGGTTGCTACAAGATTCGACCATATCGTTTAAAATTTCAACATCTTGGCGATCATATCATCATCTTCTAAACCTACCGTCAATTCTAAGATTGCTTTGCTGCAGCTCTGAACGCTAATATCTTATACAGATAACAGTGTCAATTCTGAAAATGTCTTGAATTTGATATCCTACATCATTTACTTAATGTGTTCCATTCAGTTTCCTTGAAATTCGTTCTATTCGTTATCTTTGTTATTGTTTTCTATAAGCTGTAGTATCACCCGATGATAAAAGCTGCTCCGAGCGAACGTATGGTGTCTTACAACTTTTACCTGGAATAAGATGGGAGCCCCGGGAGACTCGGAAGCTACACGCTAGGCTTAGGTTCATTGAGAAATCAGAACTGATATTTTTCAGAGTGACACAGAGAATATTATCATGGCTCCTCACTACATCTCTAAGTCTGACAGATGCGATAAAATAAGAGAAATAAATTGCCGAGCAGATATGTACAAAAACTCGTTCTTTCCGCGCACAATAAACGACCACAATAAAAACTGAGCTCCGCTAAATACACTCCCATAATACACGTCACCCTTACACCTCCCAAAATCTTACATATTTACACGAATGGTGACCTAACATCCCCTGCCACACACCCATGCGGCAGCTCGCAGGGTAGTATGTAGATGTAGATGTTTTTTTTACTTCGCAGTTTTTTAATACTTATTTTTGAGGTAGATGGAGAGGTCGCTAGCAAAGGTGGCCACTACTAGAAGCTGTAACGTGGGCGTGGCGTTTCCGCCATTTTTTAAACCCAGATTTTCCTTTAGCGCTTACGAATTCACACACTAATTTTGCAAATGAGCAATGTTCCCCATCGATCACGTGGCCAAGTATGTCATAACTGCTGGTTAAGAATACTGTCGCTCGGGTGTGGCTTCTTTGAAGTTCTCTTCTCCCTTGCGTTGCCATCTTGGATGGACCGCAAGGGCATCTAGTTCCCTTGTATCCGCCAAAATTGTCACAAGAATTAGGAAGCAAGGAGAGCGTAGTATTCTGCGCATTGGTCCGGCTAACCGAAGGCTCGTGGTTCCAGTCCCGGTCCAAGCCGAATTTTTCACGTGGCAATTTCAACGTTTTTTCCGAAAGGTATTGAAATAATTTAGTTAATTTGCTACCTAATTCTAATCTTCCTCTGCTTCCTTTAATGCTGGCAACTTCGGTCATATTTCGAGTATAACGCTTACATCTCTGCGCATCTACAGGGTTTGTCCGTAAAGTAATGAGACTGGCTGGTGCACGGTGCTCCGTTCGCCAGCATCGCGCTCCTCGGCGGAGGGATTTGTGGTGAGGGTCTAGTTGTAAGCTAAGCAACGCCACGGGGTGGCTGTCGCGTTGGAGTTATGACGCAGTGAGGATCATGCGTGGCGCATAAGCTGTTTTCGTGTTTTTGTCACGGCAGAAAACGTCAAAAATGGAGCGTTCGCTGGAGCAGCGCTACGCGATTAAATTTTGCTTTCACCTGGGAAAAACCGCTTCTTCCATTGGTTAAGGAGGCGTACTAAGACGACGCCCTGTAAATGGCCCAAGTATTTCGGAGATTTAGTGAGTTCAAGAACGGACGGGAGACCGTTGAAGACATGGAGCGATCTGGACGACCTCCAACGAGTGGTTTGGGCGAAAATGTGCCAAAGTAAAAAAAAAACTCCGGGACTCCGACCGCCGTTTGAGTTTAAGATTAATAGCTGAAGACCTCAACACGGGCAAAAGAAATGTTCACCAAATTATTTCTGAAAATTTGAGCACAGATCCATCAAACGGTAACGACTGTTGATTGCCGATCGCTGGAAGCCCCACCACGACAACGCTCCAGCCCACACCGCCTTCGTTGTGAGTCACAACTTGTGTTAGCCTATCTGGCCCAGATAGGGGTTGCAACCTTGCCGCAGCCACCGTACAGCCCCGATGTTAGCTTTTCTGTTCCCAGAGCCCAAGAGAAGTCTGAAAGGTCACCGTTACGAAGATGTTCCCGCCATCCAACGAGTATATGAAAGAGGTTACGGCAGCTGACATTAAGGGAGCCTTTGCAGCGTGGGGATCGTGTTGGCAGCGGTGTATCGTCGCCCAAGGAGACTTTTTTATAACAATATGTACCGAGGAGGAATAATAACAATATGTACCGATCGTATCAATAAATTCTTTTTACCAGACCCAGCCTCATTACTTGAAGGACAAACCCTGTATATAGTTACAAAATACATTCATACAAATAGTTCCCTAGACATTGGTAAAATTCAAATAAGGTAGCGCAAGGTTCGATTCCTGGTCCAGGCCGTAATTTTCTTGTGGCAGTCATAACGTATTTCACCCACTATGTTTGAATATACCAATGAATGAAATGAGATTTATGTCCTTTCTCGGTGGAACCACCGCTAATGCGAAGCGTTGAGAAAGCGTTGCGCAAACTCATGGCAGGCTGGGCAGGCAATTAATCAGAGAGATAGAAAGCGCGTTCAGAGTGCTCACACGGCTCTTCTGGGAGTTTCACAGCGTTTGATCCTCGCCTCCGGCGTGGGCGTTGTGACCAAACGTGTCTCGAATGACGAAAAAAAATGAAGGCGATGTTTCGATGGAATTTGAAGAAAAATTTCGCCGTCAACCTCCCTCAGAAACAGAAATCACGATCTCCGATACTCTTGAGGAGTCGTCCGCTCGTAGAAGGCGGGTTTACACATGAAAGTGGACTTCTACGGAACAGACGATATATCGTATCGTATCGCCACTTGCAGGGCATCATTCATCAAACACATAACTTCCGGCTTTTTCCAAAAAAATGGATTACGGAAGTAAACAATGAATATGGTAATCAGGAAAATCGCCCGGATTTGGCGACAATGGCGTTCCTATATCGCTGTTTGAGTCCCATAGGCATCCGTAGATTTAATACATTTGTACGTATTGCATTAATTTTGCATTATTACATCGAATCAAGTATGAGAATTAAGACGATGATTATAATTATCAAATAAGAGCTCAGTCATAAAGTTTACCTATGGAGTTCTTTAGCATTTAAAATGTTTTCAAGTAAAAATAAATATTTACACGTGCAACAATGAGTCCTCCTCCTTCAAAGTTATTCGTGGTTTACATTTTAAATATCCGTTTGATGTCATGTGATCGAGATTCCGCCGGATGCGATGCGATTATATCGCAATGCTATTGGCAGGCAAAATAGAAACCAGTCTATTTCCCCAGCAAGTAGCAGCCGCGGTCGATTACCACCACTATCGACCCCTACTGCCATGGAAGTCCGTACTTGCAAAACGAAGTGTCGATTACAAGCGACTTCCAAGGCTACTGAATTGGAAGTGAGTGTTATGTGCAAACTCGCCTTTAGGCTCAAAAAGTCACCTTACGAATCAAATCAATTGATTTTTGCGTTACGTTGTGGAACGACGAGAAGGAATAACCCGTAATAAAAACGACGTACAGCTCACCTGTATGTTTCAATGCTGTCTACCTGTTTAGACGTCTATAGCGTCCTTTTAATTCGCCTTGAAGGAAGATGGCTTGGAGGTGTAACTGGCTACTAATGGTGAGGTATTAAAAATGGGTGAGGTAAAAATAATGAGGTATTTTAGGAATGTACTGACTGAGGCAATCGATTTGAAAAATAAATATGCGGCCGATGAAAAACTTCACTCGACAAAAAAAATCTATGAGGAGGAAATGAAAAAAACAATAAAAAACAACTTAATAACCCGATAAAAAACAATTTGGACAAATTATGCAACGTTAAAACACTGTATCAAGGAAAAAAGTATAATGTACGAAATTTGCAGTGGTTGTATGGTAACGGGAGAAATGAAATACAGACTTGGACTTTGCGATAGCCCAATATGTCCAAAATGCAGAAGGATAGACAATGGAGTTCACAAAATACTAGGTTGTATAGGACCAAACAGGGAATGGGAAATAATTAAAAACATTTTTAGAGACTTCGACACATTCGGGGATGGAAATATTGGAGAAAAGAATCTGTTAACACTAAATTTTAAATTATTTCCTGCCAAGAAAAGTATAATCTTAACAGAACTATTAGCAACTTCCGTGGAAAGTCAAACAGGTCAGAAAAATATAAGATCGGCTTTAATCGATAAAATTAAAATAGTAAATAAACAGTTATCCTCCTCAGAGCATGAAAAGGCATGGCTGCTCAGCGTCTTTTAACAGTATTTTATGTTAAAAAGAGATTAAAAAAACTAAAATATGTAAAACATATTCATGTATGTGTCTAAAAAATACCTTAAACAAAAATGTATTATAAATGTATGTGTCTTTGGAGCGGATCTTTTTTTTGTCCTGTATGCTAATGAATTGCTAATGAATGTACTGTAATATGATATTGATATAAAATAAAATCATTGGAACAACAACACACCTGACCGGCAATTGGGAGATCCGGGTTCGAATCCCGGTCAAGTCAAATGATTTTTTCATAGCGAATTTCAACCCTGGTACAAACAGTTGGAATAATTTTAAGTGCGAACACATTATACTAACTCTCATTTTTTTGTAGTTCGTAATTTGTCCTTCCGTTGTTCTTGAAAATGACGCCTGTACATAGTTTTTATTATTACATATTCCTTTTTCAACCTACGAAATTTACCCTTTGCATGGCGTATAACACAATCATTTTCGGCACTGCACTTAAGAAACTGGTCTAATTCATCCAACTTTGACCCGCGGCTGTTGCATGTTTGTGAAAGGGGGAGGAAGTTGGACTTCCTGGAAAATTTTGAAATCCTATATTATCACAGAGTGCACGGGGAGAGACTACTTAATGACATAATCCCTTCAACCGCCTCACCCTTGTTCTCTGTGCCCGTACCCTCACCTCCATCCCCGTAGTCCTTGAGCCTGACGTCACCACCTGTTTGTTCCTTCCCCTGCAGTTCTGCCCAATCACCTCTCATTCCCCCCCCCTTCCCACACCCCCTTATTTCAACCACTTCCCCTCTCCTTGAGATTTAGTATATAATCTGTGCTGTCTTTTGGGTATTTTTATTCTGTAATCTTGATAATGGCCTGAAAAGGCCGAAACCGGTTGATGTATGGTTAAATATTTTGGTGGAAAAAAACCGAGTAGTTTCATTCTTAACATAATTCATCCAAGTGAAGAGCATGAGGGTTCCACATCCATGAAAAAGTGATACTGAGGTGCTACTGCGCTCAGTCAGGCCGCATCTCAAATACGCCGCGAGTATTTGAAACCCAGCACATAATAAAATTATATTTCCGAGCAAATAAAAATCAAAGGACAGGCTTGCGCTTCGTGTAAAAGAAATTACGATGTCCGACACTCCTAAAGGCCGCTCTTACGCTCAAAAAGTCAACTTAACGAAGTTCACTCTGTGAATGACGTTTAATGCAGTAATTTTCCGCGCTGCACTGAAGAAACTAGCGCTTATTCATCAAGTGAATGGAAGGAGGGTTCCACTCCCATAAAAAAAAGTTATACTGAGATGCTACTGCACTCAGTCAGGCCGCATCTCGCACACGCCGCGAGTATTTGAAACCCAGCACAGAAAACAATTAGATTTCCGAGTAAAAAAAATCAAAGGAAACTCGCATACTTCGTCCGAAAAACCATTAAGGGCGTACAGAAATTGCGTCACAGCTGAGAGCAGAACTAGATGAGGAGAAGTTAAGAGACACAGATGATGCACTCTGGGCTTAGATTACTTTAAAAAAAAAGGACTCCTCCCTCCGGGCGAGTTTCAGTGCGATAGGGAGGATATCATTATGACCCCTCCGCCTTATCTCTAGTACGGACATAAGTGACAAATTAGAGAGATACACTGCCAAACTGACAGTTACAAAATATCTTCTTGCCAAGAACCAGTAGCCTGATTGAAACCAGAAAGTTTGTGATTGAAAACAATCGTAACCATTGAGGTGGATGGCGCTTGCTATGGTGGCCAATGCTGAAACCTGCAACGGGGGCGTTCCCTATCCGCCATCTTCTTTAACCCCGATTTTTTTTAGCGCTTATGGGCTGACGCACTACTATTGCAACTTGAAGGAGTTTTCTATCAAATTAAAAAAGTATTCCACCGGTTAAGATGGGTTTTTTTGAATGTCAGAGAATCTCTTCCCGGTTCTTTACACTTTCAGGGGCCCACCTCGCACTTGTATAACGTTCTGCGCCACAGCCTCCGATCTACCCTTCTTCACCCCGTCCATGAAACCTTTTCTCTTTCTTCTCCTTCCCCGCTTGCCCAAATCCCTCCCTCTATCACATTCTTGAGCAGCCCATCGCCACTCATTGCATCCTCCGGCCACCTACTCTGCCGATCTCCAATTTCATTAAGAAGTTTCCTATCCTCGCCCGCCATCTCAAGCACTTCCTCGTTAGTCATTCTCTCCGTCCGCCTCACTTTCACCATCCTTCTTCACGCCCACATCTCAAATGCCTACAGCCTATTCTCGTCCTCCTTTCTGAGGGCCCACGTTTCTGCCCCATACAACGCTACGCTACATATCAAGCTCTTCGCCAGCCTCTTCTTCACATCCTTACCCAAGGTTCCCGTCATCAGCTCCCTTCTATTACTAAACGCTCCCTTAGCTAGCCCTATTATATTCCTTGTCTTTTTCTATTAATCAACTAACTAGAAATCGGAATGCATTTCCTTATTAAATGAGCATTCTCCTTATTGTATACAAGGTATTATGATGATAACGCTTTACTTTGTTATTTAACATATCTTTATTTTCTACCACCCGGGTTTCGACGTTCGTAGTAGGGTCGTAGAAAATAAAAATATGTGGAATAACTAAGTTAAGTGTTATCATTATAATGTTAACAGATTCCACAAAGTTACGCATGATGCTACCAATTATATACAAGATAGTCGAAGAATTGACTTTGTGGAATTTAGACATAGTCATCATCATGTGGTGTTCTGCCTGCTGGCAGGTCCCGTACACCACCGCTGTCTCCATCCGCTTCCGTCCCGAGCTTCCTTCTTAGCTTCATCATAGTTGATGTTCTTCACCTGATCCACCAATTTAATTCTTCCCCTTCCTCTCTCTTTCTTTCCTTCAATTGAACCCTCAAGTGCCACAGTTATAATACTTATCCCTCTCATCACATGGCCCAACCAGTTTCCTTTCCTTTTCCTCATTTCCTTTAGGAGCGATCTTCCTTCTTTTACTTTGCTCAAAACCTCTTCATTTCTCATCTTATCTACCCATCTTACTTCTTCCTTCCTTCTCCACACCCACATTTCACAAGCTTCTATTCTATTTCTCTTACTTAATGTCCACGCTTCACATCCATACATGAAAACGCTCCATGAATAACATTTAGCTAGTCTCTTTCTCAGCTCCAGATCCTGGCTTTTATTGCATAGCAAGTTTTTCTTCTGACTGAAGGCCTCTTTTGCCATTGCTACCCTTGCTTTTATTTCTGCAATACTTCTCCAGTCGTCTGTCACCGTCGTTATGATAATCGTTGGACATAGTGTGATAATTAAATTAGGAAATTCAGATTAATAAAAGGTTTCTCAAAGCTTACATATGGAGTGTGGCATTATATGGCAGTGAAACATGGACTCTGGGGCAGGAGGATAAGGAGAGACTAATCTCATTCGAATTATAGAGTTACAGACGTATGCTTAAAATTAAGTGGACAGATAGAATATCAAACGAAGAAATTCTAAATGAGACGAAGGAGAAAAGAAGCTTATGGCAATCGATCGTTGACAGAAGAGTCCAACTCATAGGGCATATAATGAGACATGGGGGGATCTTATTGACAATCCTAGTGGGACATGTTAACGGAAAAAGGCCCAGAAGAAGACCACGGCTCCAGTTTATAGACCAGATAATGAAGGATGTCGGATGTAAGAGCTACGAGCGGATGAAAAGGAAGGGAAAGAGACGCGAGGAATGGAGAGTGCCAACCAGTCAAGCAGCTGCCAACCAATCTTCGGATTGACTACCAGATTAATAACAGAAACCAGGAGGATGATAATTAAATGTTTGTCCATACTATTTTATTGTTTAAAGAGCCTGACTGGTTTCAATATAAAAACATCATCTTCAGAGGCAGAATGCCGAGTACAGAGATGGTGGCTTTATATAGGTATAAACAGGGTACCATACGGGGAAGAAAATAAGGAGGAGGTTTAGAGGTGGGAAAGGGTCCTTGTAGAGGGGGGGAGGGGAATAGCAAAGCGATGACACGGGAAACATAAAATCCCCGCTCGGCCCTTAAAAGGATCCTTTTCCCCCTCTAAACCCCCTCCTTGTCTCCTTCCCCGTATGGTACCCTGTTTATACCTCTGTAAAGCCACCATCTCTGTACTTGGCATTCTGCCTCTGAAGTTGATGTTTTTACATTGAAACCGGCCAGGCTCCTTAAACAATAAAATAGTGTGGAAAATCATTATACTCATTATTATACATTTTTTATTTATTGAAATAAATAATAACCCGCATTCCACAAGAAACCTACGGTAAAATTGAGTAAAACCTACTGAACTAAGTAGCCAACATGTTTCAAGAGTCACTCGCATTACATTTCAAACAGAGAGTTGATATTCTTGCTTCGCGCATGCTAAATTTTTTCTTCCCGTCGTGCTGTCCATAGGAAAGAGCAGAGTTAAACAATACGGCCGTTATTTCGGTTGTCAGGCTTAGGTTCGATGACGTAATGCCCTCTCCATCTACCTCGATGGGCGTTACGAAGGCATAAAATACTTCGTCAACGTCAATTCATCTCTTTCCTCACAGTCCTCACCCTTTCCTTGAGCAAACGCTAACGACGTGCTCATGTTTTAAGACGATGTGAATTTCCCATTTATCGATAATCAAAGGGATTTTTATCAGTTACCATTGTAAAGTGGAAAGAATGAACTACGAAAGTTTTTTTTTAATTGGAATATCCGGCTGACATTTGGCGGGAATGAACGAAAAAGTTCGGGAGAATTGCCGTCCAGGGAAAATCGATAGAAATTTTAAAAAACTTTCACGAAGGAATTTTTTAAATATATTTTTTAAGACAGCTACTAAATGGAAACACGTTTTCTCTCCCTGATGGAAATTTCTCTAACACGTAGTCGCAATTATAAAATCTTGCACATCTGGCAACGAAGCGGTTGAAACACCCAATCATGATGATTCCATTGCTACATACGTTAGAAGTATATCCCCATAAGAGTCCACAGAAAATGAGAAATCGAAGAACGCTCTTCGGTGCATTATCACCCTCTGCCACACTTTCTCACGGCGGCTCGCATGGCTGTATCTGTACGTAGGTGTACAAGTGCAGCCCACGGTCGATTTTTACCACAATCGATACCTACTGCCATACAAGTTCGAACATAAACGTTGAAAAACCACTGGCAAAGATATGCCACCTATACTTAGCATTTCATTTGAGTATTCTACCAGCTGATTGGTCGGTTTTTGAACAGTCATTGCCCTAATTGCTCCGTTTTGGCAAAAATGGATGACTCACCATTATATCCCTATTTAATTCCTCATATTATCTTCCTCTTCTAATTTCGTCCAGAATTTCTATTAAATTCCTTCCTGTTCTTCATAGTTCTCTGCTTTATTATTGTCTTCAAGATTCTCTCTCCTTTCAAAGCATCCTCCATCAACCTCTTCTTTCTCTTCCGAACCTCCGGCACCACTATCCTCTCCTCTACGAACATATTATTGTTTGAGAAATTCAAAAATAGGCGTTTCGCCAAATGGGACCTCTCACTTCGTCCATTAAAAATATCACTCGATTTAAATTAAACGCGCTTGTAGATATTTTGGACAATAACATATTGGAAACGTTCAAGGCATGCCAATTGCAACGAGACCAAGAACGGCCACACGCTAGGCTTAGGTTGCTTAAGAAATTCAGAACCAATATTTTTCAAAGCGACACAGAGAATACTATCATGACTCCTCATTACATCTCTAGGTCTGACAGATGTGACAAAACAAGAGAGATACACTGCCGAACATGCAGGTACAAAAATTTGTTCTTTCCGCGCACAATAAGTGATCACAATAAAAATTGAGCTCCACTAAATACACTCCTAACATGTCACCATTTCATGAATGAATGAATAATTTATTAATTGTCCTGGGGATATACCCCTTAAGAACAAAAGCAATTTACATTTTTTTGAGCAACATAAAGAGCAAAATCAACAATTTGGACAGTAACATAATGAAAAAATTAAGTATAAATTAATACCATTTTCCAATGCTGAATGCAAAGTTTTTTGGAAATCATATCATATAACAAATTCATCTGCATACATTTCTGGATTTACATTAATTACAACAATATGCAAAATTACAACAATATGCAAAATAATAACAACATTTAGTGGTCAGAAAGTAACATATTATAATATTTCATCTTAAAACTAGCAACAGAAGAACAATTTTTTATGTTTTTGGGTAGGGTGTTCCAGAGATGACACGCAGTGACCAAGAAAGAATTTTGGAACTTCGTTGTGCGATGACTAGGAAAGTAAAGATACTCAGGATCACATCTAGTGCACATATCCCTAGTGGAAGGTTTCACGGAAAACATGTCGAATAAATATTCAGGGGATTTTTCTTGAAATAAGCAATACAAGTAGAATCCGAGGAAATCTTTCCTTCGGGTTTTAACATCGAGCCATCTAAGTTCATTGTAGTAGGGGGTCATGTGGACATCTCTGCGAAGTTTAAAAATAAACCTAATGCATGAATTTAGAGCACGGTGCAGTGTGGTGTTATCTTCTTCATTTAAGTCGTTGTAAACTAGACAACAGTAATCAATAACGGGAAAAACCAACGATGAAATGAGCATTTTCCTAGTGTCTTGAGGAAGAAACTTAGAATGCACTTTAAGTTGATATAGAATGGTGTTGATTTTACGAGAGATATTATTAACGTGATAACTCCAAGACAGACTTGAGCTGATAGTTATCCCAAGATTTCGAACTGAATCAGAGTAGGGAATGAAGGTGCCATCAACACAGACTTGAGATATATTTCCATGATGGAAGCGATTTTTGATGTTGGGGCTGCCAATAATTATTGCTTTGGTCTTATTTGTGTTAAGAACAAGGTTATTTGGCTGGGACCAAGCAGAAATGGCTATTATATCCTCATTAATTCATCTCCCAGAAACTTACAATTTTACACGGTTGGTGACCTAACACCCCCTGCCACACGCCCATGCGGCGGCTCACAGGGAATTATGTACATGTTGATGTAGAAGCAATAAAATTAGGCAGATACATTACCGAATAGATAGGTACCAAAAGCGCCTTTCTTTCTTTCCGCGCACAATAAGCGACCACAAAAAAAATGAGCTCCTCTAAATACACTCCCATAATACACGACCCCATTTCACCTCCCAAAACTTTTTCCCTTACATCTTTACACGGATGGCGTCCTAACATCCCCTGCCACACGCCACAACGGCGGCGTAGACACGCACAACGGTAGATGCTCGTCTTCCTCGCCACCCATCTTACCCTCTTCAACCTTCTCCACACCCACAACACAAACGCTTCGAGACCACGAATGCCCTACCTTAACAATGACCACTTCTCCACTCTCTATGGAGCGCCACACTCCATCTCGACTTTTAAGTGAATAAACATGGAGTTGTGTTTATCAGTTAATGTGCTTGTAAACACTCCTCTTGAAAGCAACTGAAATGATCGAGCTGAAATAATTCCTGAATCTAGTGCTTACGCAAAGGAGTGCTTAAGGCGTCTGTCTCAGACGCCTCATTACATCTCTAGATCTGACAGAAGCGATAAAATAAGAGACATATATTGCAGAATAAATAGGTACAAAAACTCGTTCTTTCCGCGCACAATAAGCGACCATGATAAAAATTGAGCTCCACTAAATACACTCCCATAATACATGTCACCATTTCACCTCCCAAAACCTTATCCCTTACATCTTTACACGGCTAGAATCCTAGCACCCGCTGCCACACGCTCATGCGGCGGCCTGCGGGGTAGCATGTGGATAAATAAATCAATTATAAGCTACTCGTGCGAAGCCAAGTCCCTATGCTAATATAAAATTAACTCATTGACTGACAATGCAGCTAGTCTGCTCACTCTGTGAGCAGGGGGGTGCACCAGCAGCGGGTAGGTGTCCTAGTATAAAAATAGTTCGTAGGTAAAAATGTTTTTTTTTCATTCACTGTTCTCCTTTGTTGTTTTTTAAGCCACTTGAATAGGAGAGCACTATGGGTTTCTTTTGTTTCAACCTTTACACTCTTCCTCTCTCACTTTTGGCCTTTCTTCCTTGTCACTGTCTCTCCCAGCATCTGGGAAACCACAACCCAAAAATATTACTTACACCTTTGCACGGATGGTAACCTAACACCCCCTGCCACACGCCCAAGCAGCCGTTATTTTGGATCTTACTTTAACTAACTAAATACACTCCTTTTAATTCATGTCTCAATTTCATCTCCAAATAGCTTACACATTTGCACGGCTGGTGACCTAACACCCCCTGCCACACGTCCAAGCAGCCGTTATTTTGGATCTTATTTAAACCAACTAAATACACTCCTTTTAATTCATGTCTCAATTTCATCTCCAAATAGCTTACACATTTGCACGGCTGGTGACCTAACACCCCCTGCCACACGTCCAAGCAGCCGTTATTTTGGATCTTATTTAAACCAACTAAATACACTCCTTTTAATTCATGTCTCAATTTCATCTCCAAATAGCTAACACATTTGCACGGCTGGTGACCTAACACCCCCTGCCACACGCCCAAGCTATAAAAATCCAAAACTACTACCAAATCACGAAGACAGAGATTCCACATTCAACGCACCAAACCTCACTCTTCTAGCTCAAAAATTGACAGAGAAAGAAACAAAAAGGATACAGAATGACTGACACGCTACAAAATTAATAATTAACTCATTGCCTTAAGGGGTTGAAGAGGAGAGGAGACTGGTGGCGGAGGTTAGGAGGAAGCAGAAGAGACGGATGGAGGACGTATTGAAAAGAGAGGTAATGTAGAAGAGTGTAATAGAGGGGAGAACACTGGAGATGCGTGGATGAGGGAGGAAAAGGAGGGGAATTGAGGACGAAATAAAAAGGAGACGATAAGAGAGAATCAAAATAATGGCGGGCCGTCCACAGGAGCCAAAACTGATCATCGAGCCATTAGGATATCAACATCTACACACTACCCTGCGAGCTGCCGCATGGGCGTGTGGCAGGGGGTGTTAGGTCACCAGCCGTGTAAAGATGTGAGTTTTTGGGAGATGAAATGGTGACATGTATCACAGGAGTGTATTTAGTGAAGCTCAGTTTTTATTATGGTACCTCATCGTGCGCGGAAAGAACGAGTTTTTGTGCCTATCTGTTCGGCAGTGTATCTCTCTTATTTTATCGCTTCCGTCAGACCTAGAGGTGTAGTGAGGCGTCATGATTATATTCTTTGCGTCGCTATGAAACACACCAGTTCTAAATTTCTCTAGACGGCTCAGCCAAGCGCGTAGCCTCCGAGTCTCTAGGGGCTCCCACCATAATCCCTCTAAAAGTTGTGAGACACTATATGTTCCCTCGTCGCAGTTGTTAACAAAGCCTGCAGCTTTTCGTTGTATTTTATTGATTTTTTCGATAAATTTTCATGATCAGGATCCTAAATGCTCGCGGTGTATTTGAAGTATCGCCTTATCAGAGCGAAGTAGCATCTATCTTTGACTTTTTCATCTGAGGGCCTTCCAACTGTACGCTTAGCAAAATCAGTTTCTTTAATGCCGTGCCGCATATGTTTTGTATGTCACAAGTACTGTCCAAAAATCGACCAATCAGCAGGTAGAATACCCGAATGGAAAAGGCGGCTTCGAGCCACTATTACATGATTGCCTTTTCATGAGAGAAGTCGCCCTTCCAATTCCATCCGAATGGGTGACCGCGAGGCCAGGGTGAATTTGGAGGGTGAGTTGGGGGGCGGGGGGGATAAGACAGTGTGCGCCCCCCCCCCCCCCCCAGAGTGAGAGAGGGAAAAATGACACCAGACGCGCGAGGCGGCGTAATCAATATGGATGCCCAAAGCGCATGCGCCGAAAACCTAGGATTTTAGGCAGGTCCAACGTCGGGAGGGTGGGAAATATTAGTTTTCTTTTTTTTTATTCGAACGTGTCCTCATGCGGGCAAGGGTCCACGCATTGGAGGAATGGGGGGAAGGGCTTGTTCTGCCCAGATTTGCGAAGTGATGCGTATCGCCGCCTAATTCAAGCCTGGGGTCTCCAGGAGAATCTTCACGTAAGATATCATACGTAACTTCGGTATCCATCAGAGAAGCATAGGATTCGGCACCAAGTGTTGAAATTCGCCATGAAAAATATCATTTGACTTGATCGGGATACGAACCCGGACCTCCTAATTGCCGGTCAGGTGTGTTAGCCAGTTACATCACCATCACATCTTCCTCCAAGGCGAATTTCGAGGGGGATTAATGTGAACTAGATGTTCACGCCTCAAATCTACATTGTAGCACATGCGACGATAGTCGTACTTACAAAGCCACTGTCGCGGTGGATAAATTGTCGCTTTATTAACGACGAAACTGGACGAATTACCAGTCATGGGATTGACAAATGATGTGGCACGAAGACACGAATGCACCCGTGCGAGTGACTTCGTTATAAATCATTTATCAATGCAATGAGTGAAAATAGGATTCGGTGCTAATATTATTTTTTCACTTTTTTAAACCACGATAGATCCCCGATTAACGGAGCCCCATCAAATAGAAACCCGGATAAACCAAAACCAACAACGAACACAAAAAGATATGTACAGATAAGGCTGCCCTCAACCGTTGTGAAGAAAAACGGCCGAGGAAAACTTTCTATTGTATCAGTAAATGGATCACTTGTGATGCAGAATAATTTACTTTGACAATGTAATTAAAGTAACTTTAAAAAAAATAACCGTGGTACGTATTTTCATCAAATTAACCTTTGAATATCGATCATCGATTATCCAAAAAACTATTTATTCGATATGGTCACGCCCCCATTATTTCGGTTTAGCATGAATATACTGCACTTGCTTTCATGATGCAGGCATAGGATTTTTCATTGCATGACTAGTAGAATTAAGTTGTCCATTTTTTCAGGGACGATCTTTGTGGACTTTGTGATTGATGTAGAAATGTAGGGTTATCAAGTTGTAAAAGAAAGAATATCGATATCGGACGTGGAGAGTCGATTAACCTTTGAATATCGATCATCGATTATCCAAATAACTATGTATTCGATACGGTTACGCCCAATTTATTTCGGTTTAGCAAGGTTCTTCTGTGCTTTCCTTCTTGATGCAGGTTTGGGATTTTTTTATCGGATGACTAGTAGAATTGATTTTTTTTTTCATTTTTTCAGGGACGTGATCTTAATGGACTTCGGGAAGGAAGTAAAAATGTAGTGTTATCAAGTTGGTGAGAGAAAGAATATTGATATCGGACGGTGAGAGTCCTTCATCAGTGCCTGCCAAATTCAGAAAATCTCTAGTTTCGGTATGAAAGGCCGTATTCGGATTCTTTGGATGGCATGATGAAGCCCAGCTATCGCTCGCCTTCATCGATGTAGTCCTCCGAAGTATAGTCAGCATTGCTGATGATTATGTAGGAGTTGCGACGAAAGATGACAAGTCCATTTTTGACAGAGGCTTGGGGGTGGACAGAGGGAATTATGGGCAACTTACATCATGCTAAAACAATATTTCATTGAGAAAATCAGCGGGGTCTTCTTGTCTTCGCAATCTACGAAACTTCAATCAAAAATCCTACGTGAATTACTATAGGAAAACCCAAAGTCATTCTGTTCTTACGCGAGGGAGCTCAAGGGGAAACTTCGACAGTAGAATCTCTATTGGACACAAACGGCAAAGTGGCCACCGACAGCATCGACAAAGCCAACTTATTAAACCACTACTTCGAAAGTGAATTCACTAAGAATGACAAAATACACAATTAACATTCATGACTTTAACGAGCTGATGGCTGACAACAATTCAACGTGTTGGAATAATTAAACAACTGCGTTCGATTAAAAGTAACAAGTCCCCAAGTCCAGAAGAAAAATGTGCACGCGTGCCCAAGAAGTTAGCGCCACAGATTGCACCATTCTTAGAAATAATATCCAGTGAATCATTATCCGAAGGCAAGGACCCCCAAGACTGGAAAATAGCCAACGTCAAACCGATATTTGAAAAAGGAAATAAAAATGACCCGGGAAATTACCGGCCTATATCGCTAACATCACTTTTACGCAAGATCCTCGAACACATTGTCGTTAGTAATATTATGAAATTCCTGAATAATCGAAACTTTTTACATAGCAATCAGCATGGCTTCTGTAAGGGCAGGTCCAGAGAAACACAGCTTGCGCTCTTCCTTCATGATATCCTCAAATCAGGTGAATCGTAAAAGCAAGTCGACGCGATGTTCCTTGATTTCATGTAGGCATTCGACATTGTTCCTCACGAAAACCTCACACGCATAAATGGCAATCAGAAGGAGTTCATAGAAAAATAGAGCATTGGATAAGGGACTTTCTCAGTGATCGAAAACAAAAAGTAGTTATTGATGGTTTTAGCTCTGATATGGTCGGAGTCACATCCGGTGTTCCTCAAGGAAGCGTAATCGGCCCTCTTTTATTCATCATTTATATTAATGACCTAAGTTCTCGAGTAAGCAGTAAATTAAGATTATCAGCAGATGATATAGTGATCTACCGTGAAATAAGCAAAGACGGGGACTTTGAAGTTGTCATTGGACCTTAACAACATTCATTCGTGGAGTCAGGAGTGTGGGGTTAGAATTAAATATCAGCAAATGCGCCACAGTTCACCTCCTACTAAAGTCATCACACAAGTGCCATACCTTCACTATGGGTGGAGTAAACATAAAATCTACAGATACAGTTAAATATCTTGGAATTACCTCAACTTCTGATACATCGTGGGGAACACACATGCAAAACACATGTGGCACAGTATTACAGAGTTTAAGTGTTTTTAAGCGTATAATGAGAAGGTCCTCGGATTAAAAAGTGAAAGAGAGATGTTATACGGCTTTGGCCATGGCTCATTCGTCGCTTCCAATGTAAGAAATTGCTTCAATAATCAGTAGAACTGAGAAAATCCGGGGATATTTTTAACTTACCTAGGTTTTTCTTTTTATTTCCCTTTGAGGGGTTGAGATAGGTTGCATTGGACTTTTCATGGGTTGCGTTCGTTATTTTTTGGATTATAGGTAGATTTCAATTTTTTTATGAGTCTCTCTTACGTTTGCTACTTACATTTATATTATTTGTAATTCGAATTTCCTTTATTTCCATTGTTTTGGCTAGTTTACGCAACAATTTTTGTGTTTAAGTGTACCAGTTGATTTGCTATTTTAAATTTTGGTGTTTGCTAATGTTCAAAAACTTTTATTGCGAGTTTATGCATAAACAGTGGAAATCAAGAAAGTTTGATATTAAATTTTAATAAATGGGATCATCAAAAGCCCATGGAATAAATATTATATCAAAGACTTCCTTAAAGTTTACCCAAAATACATAAATAACTGGTAAGTCCCGAATAAGCCAAGAATTACAATGATTTCATTGGTTATCATAGTGAGTGTTTTTTTCCTAACCCAGATATTTTTATTTTTTGCCAGGATGAGATCGAAAATCCTGCTGAAAGAAAGATGAGACCAAGTTATAATATTCCACTTTAATATAACTTTACAGTGTAAAAGTAGTTTCACTTTCCCCCGTTACGGCATTAATAGTTAGTTACAACCATTGAGTTGTACGGAGAAGGCAGTATGTCATCAAACTGAAGCCTGACGACCGAAATAACAACCTTACTGTGTAGCTCTGCTCTTTCCTTACTTTCCTATGAATAGCACGACGGAATTGACGAACTAACGGATGTAAAGCAAGGATATCAAAAATCCGTTGCAAATTTAGGGCTGCTTAGTACTATGGATTTCATTCTATTTTACCGTGGATTTCTCGTGGAATGCGGGTTATTATTTATTTCAATGAATAAAAAATATATACAATAAGGAGAAAGCACATTTAAAAAAGTTTGATAAAATTAGCCTAAATAAATAAAAATAGCCTAGATAAAAAAAATAAAAAATAAATTAAATAAAAAAATTTGAAGTAAATGTTGATTTCTACTAAGTTCTAGTTCATGGAAAAAGAGATGCGGAATAGAATAGCGCAAGCTAAGGAAGTGTTAAGTAATAGAAGGGAGCAGATTACGGGGACCTTGGCTAAGGATGTGAAGAAGAGGCTGGTGAAGAGCTTGATATGGAGCGTAGCGTTGTATGGGGCAGAAACGTGGGCCCTCAGAAAGGAGGACGAGAATAGGATGCAGGCATTTGAGATGCGAAATAACAACCGTATTGCTTAACCCAGCTCTCTCCTTAGTTTCTCATGATAAGCACGGGGGAATGGACGAATTAACAAATGTAAAGCAAGAATACCAACCATCTGTTTGAAATTTAAGGCAAGTAAGTCTTGAAACATACATTGGCTGCTTATTGATAAGGATTCTACCCAATTTTACGATATTTGTCATCGGGAATGTGGATTATTACTAACTTAAATAAATAAAATATTTTAGGAGAATGCACATTAAATTAGTAAGTTCATGCTTATTTCTAGTAAGTTATTGATGGAAAACAATCCAATTACAAAATTAGTGCGTTAGCCCGCAAGCGCTATAGGAAAATGAGGGTCAACAAATATGGCGGACTGGCTTTAGCTTCTATCCATGAATATATATTATGGATTCGAATGTTAGGCATTGTTGCCTGGGCTACGTTTTTCATAAATTTCCACTTTTAGTTCACCCAGTCCTTGGCGCCACTTCGATTAGAGTCTTTTTCTGTTGTTATTGTAAATAGACGTAGTTAATTGTTGCTAACGTGAGACTGTGATGAGTATTCAATAACGATCGAGGAGATATGAACTACTTGATGCTTTGAATAATGTCTTGCTATTTTTGTGACCTAAAAGTTACTTGGTAAATGCTAGAGAAGAAATATCTATTACAGAAAATGTGTAAGAGGTTTATGAATCGTCCATCGTGTGCCGACGACGATGTTTGCCAGAATCTGATTCTAATTTGAATGCATTAAGCCCGTTCGGCTTAAATAAAGAATTTATAATGCCTTGTTTAAACAGAACTTGCCTCGTACCAGGCTGCAAAACAGGGCATGCGTCTACGAGGACCCAAAATTGGAGACGTGGATTGAAAAATTAGAATCTGTTCAAGGTGGCGGTAAGTGCATTCCTTTTTACCTACACAGCAATGATGGCCATTGGGAATACTCATGAAGTCACCTCGCATTATTATCAAATTTACGTACAGCGATATTCACGAAGTACTAAGAAGTTAATCGTGCATTTGTGTAGTAATAGTTGGAGAGGAATCAAATATATCTGTGGACCGGACGATATTAAAAAGTGTATAATTACGTCCCGCGTTTAGTACCACATTTTTTATTCACTGCCCACTGCATTATGATTAATTGTAAGTAAAACCCAGGTATTTTCATGATAAAACCTGTAAGACGTGTTTATTTACAAACTATCGACTGTATTTACATTTGAACTTCTGTCTTTCATCACTAGGCGGCACCACTTTCCAAAAAGTTAATTGCCCACATAGCACATTTCCGTTTGAAAACGTTTTATTTGGTCTCAAAACTGCCAAAAACAGTTTTTTTCGAGAGAGCGAATACGATACCAATATAAAACGTTTTTTATCGGTTTCAAAATGAGCAGATCTGAGTTTCCAGCCGCAATCCGAAAACGAAACGTCTTAAAAACGTCTTTTTTTTCTGCTACCGCCCCATAATTCCTCATTCCATGCTCACCGGCCAGCTCGTCTCTCTGTCCCCTCTCTCAAGTTAACGTCAGCCTGATTTTGACTCCATTGTGAGGAAGGTATGTGGAAAACATTTTGGTTTACCTTGTGGTTACCTTCAACCTCGAGGCTAATTTACAGTTTTATATGTCAATATTTTTTCTGCCTTTTTAATTTGTTTGTCGTTTTCACTGTCATAGATTCGTGAGCGAGGATATTTTTACAAGCGATTATCTGTCGAGCATGCCGGCTGAACTTCGCTTCGTGGTCGACGTGGTTCTTGAGAATTCTTTGATAATTTCCACCTAAGGTATATGCAGATTCTTGAATCATGTGAGGCATTTTCAATTTAGGTTGAAATTCTACATTATGCACAATATTTCTTGTAAATGTTTTTGTTCATTACCTTATGTTAAAAACCTGTCTTGAAGTACCCAATAATTTCCGTTTTCTACTTCTTTTCACTATGCTGAAGAAATATGTGAATTATTTTGATTGTAGGTTGAAATAAAAAAAATATCTACCAATTTTCTAGTTAATGCTTTAATTCATTAACTTTTTAAAACCCATGTCTTGAAGTAGGGTCATTGATGTTGGAGTAACCAATGTTTTTGGTACAAAACTGCTTTGCAGTGAGGTGAAGATCTATGTGAAGCATTTTAGTGCATAGCTTTCCGGGACTCCGACCAGTTTGCGTTCGCACGTCTCCCGGGTTTTCACTGGCTTCATTGGACGGCAGATTCGTTGGCATTCCAGTCCCAAGGAGAACACGAAGTCAAGATGAGGTCATTATGGTCATTTCGGAGGTCATAATGACCTCATCTTGACTTGTTGTTCTCCTTGGGGTCGTTCTCACTTCGACTTGTACTCGACGCCGACCGGAATGTCAGCGAAACTGTTGTCCAGTGAAGGTATAACGCAGTGAATATCCAGAAGATGTGCGGACAACAAATTTAACTTTTCTCGCGGGAAAAGGCTGATTTAAGCACGAAAAAAAAGTTCTCATTGCGGTATGTAAACGTTTCTGACACCGGAAAAAAAACGTTTTTGAGACCGGAAAAAAACGTCTCTAGGGCGAGAATAACATGTTTTTAAAACCATATAAAAACTTTATCGATGCGGACACTTGAACCTTTTAAAACCGTTTTTCCCCGATAAAAAAGTCTTTTAAAAACGTTAGAAAAACGTGAATAAAACGTTTTGTGCTGTGTGGGTGTTTACGGAAATCTAGACAACAGTTTTTGGCGACGAGATCACAATCCATAATACATATTCATGCTTCTATCATTGGCTAGCATAGCAAGTGCCCTCTCCATATATCTCAATGTGTACAGCCAATGAGATTGATTCAACGGGTGAAACTGGTTATGACTTTTTCGCATTGTAAATGTTAAAAAGCTGTGGGTTTTAAAATCACCAAGCATTATTTTTTTGGTTTAAATATTCCGGTATATAATTTCAACCGTACTTTACTCATCGTTCCTTCGACGTAAATATCAATCATCTACGGTGATGTAGTACAAGAGAACCTGACGGGTGGAACCAGTTTTACTGTAACAATGGCCTGTCATGGAATTTAACACGCAACATTGCTGCGTTGGAGCGGTTGCAAGTGTTGTTGTCTGCGGCCCCTAAGGAATTACAGGAGCAACTGACCAACTTCTATGACGCAACAAAGAGGCTGGATTTGAGAATAAATGCGTGAAAGACCAAAATGTCAGTGGCTGAAAAGGAGAACGACGTCAGTATTTAATGAATAGTGAGAGTTTATAGCTTATATATTGTAACGTTGTGAATATAGACTCAAGGTCAACTCTGGGTCATAAACAATATCGACATGGGGGGCCGTCGCTAGGGACGCCAATTGGATGTAAACAGTTAACAATAGGGAAAAGCGGGACGCGAGAAGGTAACACGGGCCGTCGCTAGGGACGCATATTGGATGTAAACAGTTAACAATAGGGAAAAGCGGGACGCGAGAAGGTAACACGGGCCGTCGCTAGGGACGCATATTGGATGTAAACAGTTAACAATAGGAAAAAGGGGGACGCGAGAAGGTAGCAATAGTAGGGAGTAAGAAGTAGAGGTGGGAATTTCGGTTCATTTTGTGGATTCGGTTCATGGGATTTGATTCGTGGCAATGATTCGGTTCTTTAAATCGTTCATAATGAACCGAAAGAACCAAATCCACGAGTGAATCTCGAATCCATGTGAATCTCGAATCCGTGTGAATCTCGAATCCAAGTGAATCTCGAATCCATGTGAATCTCGAATCCATGTGAATCTCGAATCCATGTGAATCTTGAATACATGTGAATCTCGAATCCAAGTGAATCTCGAATCCAAGTGAATCTCGAATCCATGTAAATCTTGAATCCATGTGAATCAGTTGACTTACTGCATTTCAAATATTAGTGTGTGAAATAACAAACAAAAAAGTGAAGTGTGATGCTCCAATTCCGAAACACAAGACAAGGTGTTTCAAGGGTATTTACAGGGTTCTTATTGAACGATTTGGATTTGGCGGATTCGGAGAATTGCTAGCAGAATCTTCCACACAAATCGTTCAATATGAACGATTTGGATTCGGCGGATTTGAATCTTCCATCAAATCGTTCATTTTGAACGATTCGAGTGGAAAACGTAGATTCGATTCATTCGGTTCATGCCATTGACTCGTTCATTCTGAACGATTCATTCATGAACGACACAGCTCTAGTAAGAAGGGACCTGCCGTTGGGAGCGGACGGACGCGGCGTGTGTGAGAGGCGTTTTTATATCCCGTATCGTGGAGTGAAAAGGGATCTGCCGTGAGGAGCGGACTGCGGCCGCGGAAGCAGAGGATCTTATGGTTTGCGTCACGCTGTGAGCAAGGAAAGGTTCGCGTGAACAAGAGGGAGGACGAGAGGTCAGAGATTCGGAGTGCCGCGAGCCTGAGAGAAAGGAGGGTGACCATGGCGCGGTGTTGGATAAGTGGAAGAAATTTTGGTTAATGGGATTGCATGAAGCTTGGTGCACGCTGGACCAATTTTTAGAGTTGACCTTGGGTTATATATGAATACATGTGTGTATAGTTGTGTGTAAATTGGGCCCAATAACCTTTTGAATTGAATATATCCTTATGAACTTAAGACTGAAATTGGTGCACGCGTATTCTTTTGTGTTTTACAATATCCTTATAAACTTAAGACTGAAATTGGTGCTCGCGTTTTGAATGCGAGTTACAATATTATCTCGGAAGTACCATCGCGTGGGATGGAAGAAGTACAACGGACATCAAGCGGAGAGTAGCCCAAGCCAAGAAGGCGTTCATGGGAGAAAGACAACTGCTGTGCTCAAAGACGATAGGACTACAAACCAGGAAAAAGTATCTGGAAACATTCGTTTGGAACGTGGAACTCTATGGATAGTAAGTATGGACCTTTGGAAAAGCTGACCAAAAAAGACTAGAAGCCTTCGAAACGTTGATGCTGGAAGAGGACCGAGGAATAAGTTCATGGACCAAATAAAGAGGAAAGGGCATAGGAAGAGATACGAGGAGGAAAGGGAACAAGCATTAGATAGGGAGGGGAGGAGGGCTCCAGTCAACCAATCTTAGGATTTGTGAATGATCTTAGGATCTTAGGATCAATGAAATAAGTGCTTCGACGGTTTGACCATGTCGAGAGAATGGAAGAATTTCGAATAGCTAAACAGGTACATACATAATAAGAGAATTAACTGTGGGAGACGCAGAGGTACACAGCAAAAGCCACGAGTGAATGTGATAGGAGATACTCTATACCAGCAGAAATATTAGCAATATTAAGAAAAGGAGAGCGTGGATGTAGAAATGCATGCGTCTATATGAATGGGGAGTGGTTTTCAAGAATAGAGCATCACGGAGGAAATTATTGATAGGGAGATAGTTTTCTAGGGCCCACGGCAATGATTAAAATCTTCAATTCTGCCAATTTCGAAAGGGAATGGTGGTATATGTTTGTATTCATGTACGTGGAGTTCGATAATATTCGAAGTACTTTTTTTGAATACTAGGAGTTATGCTCAATGGGGCGAATTATTGCTACTGTTCTCTCGTTTTTTCTGGTTTTGCTCATTCTCATACTTTGCCACAGGTAAATCTACTTTAAATTTAAAATGATAATTTATGGGCCTTTTTCCCCACATATCCACATGAGGGTCGGCTTCAACAATGCTATTGGTCGTCAAGGGGACAGATAACCGAAAAGGCTGAATTTTCGTCAATTTTTATTAATTATTTTTCAAAATTTACAGTAAAGCCGTAGGAAATAAAAATCGAAAGCAAGAATTAAAATTTTGATTCAATTACCTTTTCAATGGTCTTTGCCCCAACTTTGTGCGACCATTATTTCTAATTTAAATAAGCAAAAGAAAATATGTCTGCGGGCAATAAACATGAACTTAGCATTTATTTCTAATTAACGATTTTTCTCGCCTGCAGTCGAACCGGAGGCCGTTATTCACACGACAAGGAACCTAATATCTGTGGAAGAAAGATATTTAGTTATCCTTAAAATTTGAAAGTTGCACTGCGTTTGGTTCTCGAGGAGTTAGCGAATTCGGAATTCTGCCTCCTCCGGTTGTCAGGCTCGTTTAAGACCACAACATCGTCCGCGGAAATTAGCGTCAAATCGGCTAAAAGCTCGTTAAGCAGGTTGTACCCACGAGATACAAAGCATTATTGAGCTATGTCCACCTATTTTAATTCAACCGTCATCCGTCGCATTTACAACATCAGCGCGCGAGATGTGAGGTGAGAATTGATCCCGTGGAAATAAAAACCATTGAGATTTGCCAAAAAAAAGTACGAATTTAATCACTTGACTACCACCGTGAAATGACTAAACCCTTTTCTCGGCGTTAACTGATTTTTTGTTTCAATTAGGTATTGTTTTCCAATTATTCCCAAAATCATTTTAGAGCAGAAATCTCAACTAATATATAAAAGTTGTGTCATATCGGTCTGTTTGTCACTCTTCTCCTCAAAAACTACAGAATCGAATGGCCATAAATATGTCAAGATTCTATAATATATAATTAGTAACGCCATAGGTCTTTTGGCGTTCCAAAATATTCCGAGGGGATTGCCAGAACAATGTCCAAAAACATTTTTGTTGATTATTTAACAGGCTTCTCATTGCCGATAAGATTT
The DNA here is from genome assembly GCA_963169105.1 of Ceriagrion tenellum. Lineage (NCBI taxonomy): Eukaryota > Metazoa > Arthropoda > Insecta > Odonata > Coenagrionidae > Ceriagrion > Ceriagrion tenellum. The sequence continues at coordinate 47,290,226 of OY720641.1, read as the reverse complement.
CACATTAGGGTGCGGCCTATCTTTTATTTTTTTCTCGGGTTTTTCAACTTCAACCTCTCAAATTATGCTCTGTGGTGAATAAAGGATATTTTAATAAATTATGCTCGATTAGTAAACATTCAGTAGTCGCTCAACAGGCATAATTGGAATGACGCTCAATTTTCATGATTGGAGGAAAAACATCATTTCTAGGAGTTAAGGCTGGGACACAATCAACGGGTACGAGTGACGCGAGACGTTAACGGGAAAAAGGGAGACAGGGAACGCAAGTCAGCGGTCACAATAGACGTTAACGCGGCCCGGAGTGACAATTGACGAACGCAGGCGCAGCTAATTGTAAGAGATCAGGTGTAAACAAGTGTGGAAGTAAATAAGTTGTCTTCGCGAAGAGCAATCTTCAAGTTTGATGTATAAGCCGACAGATGGCTCCCATTCCCGGATTCTCAGGACTATTCTGATTGGTTTTCCGTGTACGGGACACGGGAAGAGATGAAAGTTGCCCATCTCTCGCGTACACGTTGAATATATTCTATATAATATACCCGTTCGCTATACTTTCCCGTCAGCCATCTTTTCGCGTATTCCCGTTAACGGCTCACGTTACACGTACACGTTGTGTCCCAGCCTTAACGCGCCAAAATTCACTCCATGCGCAACCTTTACATACATAATATACACTAACGGCGACTACTGCCGAGCGCGCCACATTCAACGCCTCGTCGGGTGCGCGTGGGCCGCAGTCACGGTCAGCTGATACTCCCTGCGCCCTTCATATCCTATTGCTCCCCCCCCTCCCTCCGCCCTTTGAGCAAGAGTCGTGGGAGCAGTTTCACCTAGGTTACACTCACGCCGTGTTCAGACGATGTATGAACCCGCGCAGGGAGATGCATAGACACATTTACCATTAAAGTTGCAGCGTGTAAACAACCAGAATAACATAAATGCATGAACGCGTGACCATAAAATAGTAAATAACAAAATAAAAAGTCTCCAATGGCCGTAAAAATTGGCACCACTCGTCAAATGGACACAACAATTGCTTTGTTGGTTTGCGGGATGGGAATTTCACAACGGAGACCAACCACAGCCTCTCAACCAGAATACCAGGTGGTGGTTTAGGGGAATGTTACTTCCTCGCCAGTGACTACCACAGACACACAGTCAACCCAATTGGTATCCGTTGCTAGGGCTAAAAGGACCCCGTTAACCCTTTGAGTGTGGCATGACGTGAAAACACGTCATGGTTGTCTTTGAGCCGGTGCTGATGGCATCACGTGATGGCACCCTGTGATGATATCACGTCAAGGGCACTGTGCTAGTTCCAGGTTCCACTAGGTCCCCTAGTGAAAGCTAGAACACTCACGGTACCCATGACGTGATATCACGTCATCAGTACCAACGTAAAAACAGCTATGGCGTGATATTACGTCATACCGCACTCAAAGGGTTAAGGATGCCTGGGTTATAACCTGGGATACTTCACAGGGTTAATGGGACCCCACCAAGGATGCCTGGTTATGAACACAATCACACTCAAAAGCACTGAAAATCACTCCCTCACACAAACAAATGGGCCCAACTTCTGGGAGAAACTCATTCAAAAAGGGCGTAGTCAAAAAACACACAGGAACACAACTAGGGTGAGCGTCGGATATGCGTATCAGCGAGCTGAAGGGAAAGCACTTGCAACACGAGGTTGTAAGTGAATCAAGGAGGAGGACATCCTGGAATGAATAGTACATGGACGAAAGGGGGAAGGGGAACCAATGAACTTGAGGTGTGGAAGAGAGCATAAATGCACTGATGAATAGCGGAAAAAGGGGGGGAGAAAGTGAGTGAAGGGAAGTGACCGTTGAAGTAAGGGGGCGGGAAGCAAACAGACAGTTGAAGTGAGGGGGGGGGATAGTAAACAAAAACGAAATTTCATATCAAACTGTCCGTCGAAGTAAGGTGGGGGGATAACGAACGAAATTAAAATTTGAAAACAAACTGACAGTTTATGTGGGGGGAACGAGAAATAAACGAAAGTTGAAAAGGAAGGAGCATCTTAATCTAGAATAGAAAATAGTGGAGAGTAAGAAATAGGCCATTAATCGCTGTTAACAAGGTTTCTTCTGGATTCGTTTACGTATAGACTTTCATAATTGACAAGTAAATGATTATGTGTTTGTTCAATGAGTTAAAGGTTGTGTTGAGTGGTGCAAATTTTATGGCCATTGTAGACTCTTTTTAATTTGTTATCTTAGGGTTTGGCCGTAGAGCTCATGTCCCTTGTTTCATAAAATAGTCCGTTCAAATTTGGAGCACTTGTCCTCATATCCGACCATCCACGCACTTGAGCGGGTACATGCATTGAGTAAAAATATCTCCAGAGAAAGCTAGAAGCTCGCAAAAAGTTTAAATCCTCACGATTAAAATAAGAATAGCGTGGTCCGCTTGCGGTAAATTAACAATGGGCGTCGCTACTGTATATCATTGTCGTTCAATATCGATTGAATTCTTCCAACGATACAGGTCGTCGCAAAGCAAACAAGTCCGCCATTAATTTGCTAATTTTGTTGTATTCTCTTTAAGCTTAGCATAGGATGCTCAATGTTTTTGATGATTTGTCAGTGCATTTGTGTTGTGCAATGGTGGTAACTGCTTAGTGAGCACATTAATGGGAGCCTTGTGGAGGAAATGGTTGCGAAGACCCATATCGATAGAGCAAAGGGCATATCGAATCGAACGACCCTGGTTAAGAACTGGAGTCAACTCTCCTCCCTTGTATATTTTAATGTCTAATTCTGTCACGTAGTTCTCCTCGAGGGGACGTAATCGAGATCCCTGGAACTGTAGTCGACTCTTTACCAATATATAAGCTGTCTTTCATTCGTGAATGCCAGCCAATGGTTTATCATCACCGCTTAATCCTATAAAAAGGGTCCGTCGTCCTGTTCTAGACCGATAAGCCCAGGATTCCTGACATGCAAGAAATACACGGAAAAGGGAAATTTGGATTGTTGTACGGCGAGTTGATGAAACTTGAGAAAAATGCTCGTCGCCTCTTAAAACTACAAGGGAAATATGATCATGAGAAATAATGGCAAAAGTGGGCCATTTGTTCGAAATTGTAACCTTAAATGCAGCCGGTTTGGAACAGTAATAGCGTGTTCGACTCCCGCTCCGAGGGTCGCAGGTTTGAGACCAAGCGGCGCAAAACACTTTTCTGGCTGGCCAACCAACTTTTGCACGCTACCTGAATTTGACCCCACTACAGAGAGGCAGCATTCTCAGCAGAATGCATTGATAGCACAGAGCAAGAAGATCGGAGCGGTATCAACAGCCACAGCTTCGGGCGAGAATGAAGTTCACGGAATCGACCGGGGTACTGCGATGTGGAAGGCTAAGGTGATATTATTACATTCATCTCCCTAGAAGATGCAGCATTCTAACTATATGTGACAAGATGGTTTTCCTCTCAGTAAAATATTCCGGAGGAAAAGTGCCCCAATCGGATCTCCAGAGTTATTCCAATTCTTTAAAATGTACCTTTATAAAATGGCTTATTTTAATAAGAAAGAGGAAGCAACGGACAGATAGCTGTAAATATTTTCCTATTATTAGAGGGCATTTTTCATGGTACACGGCTTCAGGCTTCATGTACTGATTACAATGAATATTGCCAGTCATGTCATCGGCATCCAATATTTTTATCAAAAGAAGACCTCGAATCCATTTCTTTCGAAAGGGTGGCAACAACATAAACTTTGTATTTATTGGTCATATTTCTATTAACGATAAATTAGACCATCACTTAGTTTAACAATCGATCTCAGATCGATCTGACCGGATCAGCCCGGTATGGTAAACGTGTCGGGCTGGTGGGATCGATCTGAGACGGCTTTCTCAGCCAGTCTGAGATTTCAGATCGATCTGAACCAGCGGGTCTGTGGCGCTCCTCGTTATTCTTTTGGTTGTCATAGGAAACAACATAATCGTAATTATTCAAGGCGTGAGTTGTAACCAGTTGTAACAAGAGTACAGTGATGGCGAGTGAAATGATATTGATGATATCGCAGCACTTCGCAATTCCACCTCCAGTTGGGCAATTTTGCGAGCACTCGGAATCCGGCAGAAAATTTACAACTCTGCACTTGTTTATAGTCCGGGCCAATCGTGCTTCAACTGATGGATTCAATTGTTCACTATCGATATTTTCAGTTTGGTAAACCAGGCGATCTGTGTCGGCTCGCTCGGAATTTTCAGACCGATTTGAGTTCAGATCATCGATCTGAGGTAGATTTGTAAACGTAGTATATATGAAAAAAAGAGAGTAACGCATTGATTCTTGCACCCCTCCTCCAGTGGCTGAAATAAAGGAGAATGACGACTGGGACGAGGAGACGGAATTCCCCGACATATCGAGCGCCCTGCCGGCGAATTTGCAGCACATACCATACGCCTACGAGCGGCTGTCGCCCGAGGAAATGATTAGAAGATCGGAGGAGTTTTACAGGTAATGAAATTGGTGTAAGTATGCCTGAGGAGCACACATTGACATATTGTAGACAGTCGTAAAGTACCTAAGCCATATCACCATCAATGGGCACTCAACCAGCTGATTGATACGTTTTTTGGACAGTATACGTGGTGCTTACTTTTAGAAATTGGGAAAAACTCATGTTTTCTACCGCTAAAAATGATCTATGTGTAGTGTACATTCACGTTTGTAAGTCCCGATGGGCTTCTAGTCATCGGAAACCCATTCTATTAAAGGCGTTACGTACTTAAACAATAAATATTCGTGTTTCGGGTGAGAAAAAAAAGCCAAATAACTGTGAAACGCAATAGCAAAGTACTAAATGTCCGTTTCAGAATTGCGTGACCCCGCGTTTGAAGTGTAATATCTCCAAAATCGCTGACGATATTTCAGTCATTGGCACATCAAAATTAAAACTTAATTTATTGCGTTTCTTTCCGTTATATTGTTCGTTATTCCGTTATATTGTTGTACATAATTATAGCTAAAAGGATTATTGGTGCATGACTACGTAGGTATACTTCCAAAGGCTTTAAGTACAACTTTAGTGGAAAAAATATCTTTACCATAAATCGGCGCTTAATATACGGAGATTTTATTGAAAAAGAAGAGTAAGTGACTGAAATATGCAGCATCTCTGGTTGTTTAGACATCATGTTCCCAACTCGAATCACACGATTCCGTAACGATCCCTGCAGAAACAATGTCCTTCGGTTTCTGTGCAGCTCTTAGCGTTTATGATATAAGGCGCTACTAGAAAAATTGCCCTACTCCGCCAGCCTAAAACAATTGATAAAAAAAACTAAATACTAAAAACGTAATCCATAATTTGAAATTGCAAATATTAATTCCATGCGAAGACTTAAAAACTTTACCATCACAAAAAATACATTGAAGTAAATTTTCAAGGAGTGTGGTTGAGCGTATAGTCATTCGTGCTTATAAGTATTTTAACGAGCTACATCGCAACAAACAATACTTAATAGTTCAAATAAAACAGTTAAAAGTGTACGAGGAAATTTCATCTTTGAAAAATCATCCTCTAATGTGGTTGAAATACTAATTGTGAGTCATTAATTTCTCATTTAGAGAGTTATTCAGGCAAGTCGAAAAAAAATCCTGGGCCACACTTCATTTAAGTCCATCTGTTTCCCATCGCCCCTTAATAAATCCTCCAGCCAACTATCCAGCCTATTCCGCGTTTCATTCAGCAGTTAACGTCCCACGCCCACCATCTCAAGCACTTCCTCGGTGGAAATCGCCATTTTTTATTAATATTCCACCGGCTAAGGTAGGTTCCGTTGAATGTCAGAGAATCTCCTCCCGGTTTTCTACTCTTTCAGGGGCCTGTCTCACTCTAGTATATCCTTTTTCGCTCCAGCATACGATCCACCCTTCTTCATCCTGTCACAACATCCTTCCCTCTATCACACTCTCGAGCAACCCATCGGCCTTTATTACATCCTTCAGCCATCTACCCTGCCTATACCGGATTTCATTCAGAAGTTTCCTTTCCTCGCTCACCATCTCAAGCACTTCCTCGTTAGTCTTCCTCGCCGCCCACCTCACCTCCTCCGTCCTCCTTTCTGAGGGTCCACGTTTCTGCCCCATACAACGCTCCATATATCAAGCTCTTCACCATTCCTCTTTTTCACATCCTTACCAAATGTCCCGGACCTATTCTCTCTCTTCCCCTTCCCCGCTTGCCCAACATTCTTCCCTGTATTACACTCTTGAGTAACCCATCGTCCGCCATTACGTCCTCCAGCCGCCTACTCTGCCGATCTCGAATTTCATTAAGAAGTTTCCTTTCCTAGCCCATCTCTGGCACTTCCTCGTTGGTATTACTCTCCGTCCACCTCACCTTCTCCACCCTCACATCTCAAATTCTTGCAGCCTATTCTCGTCCTCCTTTCTGAGGGCCCACGTTTCTGCTCCATACAACGCCACGCTCCATATCAAGTTCTTCACCAGCGTCTTCTTCGCGTCCTTACCGAATGTCCCCGTCATCAGCTCCATTCTATTACTTAACGCCTCCTTAGCTAGCGCTATTCTCTTCCGTATGTCTGCGCTAAAATGTCCGTTTTCTTCAAGCGTACCACCTAAGAAATTAAAATGCTCTACTTGCTCGAGTTTGTAGGCTTGTCTATGTCTTGTTTGCCTATAGGCTTGTGATTAAAGGACAAAGAAAGGACAAATCTCTATTATAGCTTTCTTTGTTCTAGAGAATCTCATTACTTTTGTTTTCTTATGATTTATCTTCATAGTAGACTTAAAATAGTCATATGAAATCACACTATAAAATGACAAATTATAAATTATATTTTCTTCCGAATAATCATTCTCTATAAATGTTACGTTGTCGGTAACTATAGAAGGATATGAAAGTCTCTCCGTCTTCTCTGATCGTCCGTATAATCGGGTGTCGCATGATAATAGGCTTTCACAAGATTACCCCATCTATAAGAAGTGACCTACTTCAAAGACAGTTTTAAACTTTCCTTTCAAGCAAAACTTCAGAGCAAAAAGAGATCATCAGATCAATGGCTTTTGGAAGCTGTAAAATTTGGAACAAGGGGCTATCATTGGTGAGGGGAGGAAGGGTTCTAATTAATAATTTCAAATCCAAAGGGAGACTTCCGTGGCTCAGATTGTGTGTTCTCGGAGGGAGAGAGAGATTCAAGAGGAGATGGTGCTACCAAGCAAGAGGAGAACCTCCAGAATCTTAATCTTCCGAGTGTGCCTCAGCGTGTCACCTTGTAGTGGTTGTCTTTGGTCCGTTGACATACACTAGTACAGGGGTGGGCAAACTTTTTCAGTAATTTGCGGTCAAAAATCGTTCAAATTGTGGACACGAAATTTTTCCGCGGGCCGATCAAAATACATTATCGACGACCAAAATACAAAATACATTATCAGATATCTCGATATCTGATTTGTAAGTGACAAGTGGGAGGGTCAACATAGAGCAAGTCGAGCAGCTTACGTACATGGGCAGTATTTTGGAGGAGAAAGGTTTTAGAGGTAGAGACATAAGATGTAGAACTGCCATGACTAATGAAGCACTTTCAAAACGGAAGGAGCTGATGTGGGGGTCTGGCTAGAGACATAAAGGAGTCGTCAAAGACGAACGAGGAGGTATTGGATGTGGTCGGGGAGGAGAGGATGCTGGTGGCGGAGGTTTGAAGGAGGCAGAAGAGATGGATAGAGGACGTTTTGAAAAGACAGCTAATGTTGCAGAGTGTAGCAAAGGGGAGAACACTGGGGAAGAGGATAGGGATTCCGGACGAAATAAGAAAAGGGAAACGATTGTAAGATTTTAAGGTGGATCTGATGGTGGGTCACCAAAAGGAGGGAAAACGGAAGGAAACACCAGTAACTAGGACGTTAGGATAAGCACTGTCCAAAAACCTACCAATCAGCTGGTAGAATACTCAAATGAATCACTCTACGTAATGTAAAACTGACCGAGTCAAAAAATACGACCGCTTCCGGGGCGCGCAGCCGCTTTTTAAGCCTATTCAAAATGTTACTTTGGTTTTACCCAAGTAAACTCGCTGGCTCGCTCACGCTGGAGCTGAATCGTGGGAATGGTGCCCCCAGAAAATTTAAAATAAATTTGGCAGGGACTCATTTACAGCCAGCTACAAACAAGTCATCGCGGCGTCCCATGTGGTCGCAATATTGATTATTTTGTGAAACCCTCTTAAGAACAATCGTGACATGCAGAGCAGATACGTTGGTTTTTAACCAAGCACGTTGGAGGCTTGCAAGGAAATTTATTAGATTTTATTAGAAAGTTACAGAAAGAGAGATGTGGAAAATCACGGTTTCAGAGGGAGAGGTGTGGAGAATCAGCATTTACACGAAGACGAGTGAAATGTTAGAATGAATGAGGATGGAGTTAGGTTCTCCAAGTTAATGCGGCTGGCGCGAATTTTCCACTTTTCTAAGAATAAAATTATGTCCCCCACTGAAGAACAAAAGAATTAACATTGTCATTGAATTACATCCCAGAACGAGAGCCTCGAATATAGCTTTTTCGTAAATTCACGACAAATGACCGTATCGATATGTGCTGACGATCGTCACCGCACAATCTAACTTTTTCTACTATTATTTTAACTTTTTCGTTATTCTAATTTCTAAGTTTATGTCGCTGACATAACATAATGACCATTTTGCAACGTACCATTTGAACAAATTACAACATATATATAAAACTTTTAAAGGGTGCTCGTCAATAGTCGAAAAAGTGTCACGTTGCTTAAATTATGATCACTATAGGGAGTCGAAACCATTATTGCATAACATAAGAGGGATGTACATAATATGACATCCTAATACTTAATACTCAGCAAGATCTTTGATATATTCTCCTGCATTGAGACACACAGAATATTATGTACCTATTTAACCGGAAGGCTTCTCCTTCAGAAAAAACACGAAAAAGACAGTATATCGCAGTTTTTGCTTTGAGTCCTCAAGTGGCAGTGAAATATGGAGGCAGTGTGAAACGTGATGTCAAGGAGGTGTAGGCTTGCAAAGAATGGGTAGGCTAAGGAATGGAGGGGAAGGAACAGCTCATGGTATGCGAGGCAACCAATTTAGCTTGAGTGGGCGGGGTTTATTGACAGTAGCATGTTTCAGGACAATATTTTCAGCTCAAACAAAGCTGTATCAAAATATGCTGATATTGTTTAAAACCGATTGGAGAATCCTGAGTAAACACTTGGATTACTGGAGTTTAAAAGTAGATACCATAATACTAAGCACTTGGAAGTAGGCTATGAAGGTTTTAGAGCTTGGCAACCATGGTAGTCAAAAGCGGAGACCACCTTCCTCCCCTGTGAGAACACAGTATGTGGGAAATGGACTCTTCCTCTGAAAATAACCTTCAGTGCAACTGCCACAATGTTTCATAGGCACTATAATTTCACCTTTAACAGTAAGGTACACTTTCCACCAACCAAATTTTAATAATGGGGGTTGGTTAAACTGGCTCTATGAGACAAACTCGACCATGACATCTGGAAGTCTTATATAGTTATCAACATTCAACCAATTAAATTACAATTGAATTAGTCATTTGAGAAAGGTCATTAGTCCACTCATTCCTGTTTTGAGATAATTGAGAAAAACATTTTACTCTCTCTCTTCCAAGGGCTTCCAAGGATATCCTAATGGATCTGATACTTTTGTCATCGGGTATATGTACATTTGGAACAGCAGGTAGAGTTAAATATATATAATTACACAGAAACCAATATGTACAGCACAAAATACATGTTGGATTCATGACCATTCTCAAATGACCGATTCAATTACAAGTGATCATCACAAGTCTCACCACCAACCGCCAGGGTCTACTTCCCAAGCACAAAACCTTTCTTGAACAAGTCCCTTCACTTCATTACACCCTCAAAAGTAGCCTTTCTTACTCTTGATCTATGTATTGTAAGCCACCACAGAGGCATGCAACAGGGAGTGTTAGGACACCAGCCGTGGAAAGAGGGGATACAGAAAAGGAGGAGGTAGAGTACAGGTGAACTGTATGTCAACCCTATGTCACATTTAAGGGTCACGAGGATTTTGTTATCATCACTAATGGTGCAAGGAAAGAAGGAATATTGGTACCTGTAATTTTGGCACAGTATCTCTCTCATTTTGTAACTGTAATCAGAGACAGACATACAGCATGGGGCATGGGCATAGCCAGGGGGGGGGGCGGGGGACATTTAATACCAAATCTGTTACACGGAGGCAGACAGGATGATGCCCCGCCCAGGATACATTTACAGCTACAGATGGGTGACCTGCCCCCTCCAAGCATAAATCCTGGCTACGCCCATGGCATGGGGTTAAATAGAATTCTTTGTCTGGAACTGAAACTTGACGAATCAGAGTTTTTCAAGTAATCCAAGCCTAGCATGTAGCTAAAGAGTCTTCAGCAGTTCCAAATCTATTTCCTCTCTCAAGGAGTACAACAAGGATGTGTGTTGTTGCCTACAGTCTTCATCATACAAGCATTCTTATAAAATAAGTATACGAGCATTATATTCAGTGCATTGCAAAAGCTATAAATGAAGTAAATAAAAAATTGAAAACTGCAATAAAAGTGCATCGAGAAAAAATCAGCATGCAACGCTTTGCTGATGACATATTGTTGCTGAGTAGAAATAAGATCTGACAAGAATGCCAAACTGTGTGGACTAAGTTCTGAATACATACAACTTAGAGATTAATGTTAAGGAAACCAAGGTAATGGCATGAGGAAGAAATCAAGAAGACAGAATTACGGTCAAAATTAGGCAAAAACTCATGCAAGTGGAAGAGTTTTGTCATCTGGGAAGCAGGATCACCAGCGATAGAAGAAGCAAGAAAGATGTAGTGAGCACAATAGTCCCAGAAAAAAGGCATTCTACCAGAATAAACTCCACTTTCTCAGGTGAGATATCGTAGAATAGCATAATGAGTAATGAAGCTCAAATGATTTCGTACTGTCTACTAATTTTATTTCCACCTCTTGCTACACGAGTTTCGACTGACTATGATGACTGCTAGTCAGTCGAAACACGTGTAGCAAGAGGTGGAAATAAAATTAGTAGACAGTACGAAATCATTTGAGCTTCATTATTCTACCAGAAGTAAGGAAGCACTTTAGTAAAACACATATCTGGAGCATGATCTTTAACGGCAGTGAAGCCTGGACAATAAAAACTGAGGAAAAGAGAATAGAAGCAATTAGAATTAGGTGTCACTAAAGAATGATGAAGATGTAATGGATAAAGATTATTACTAACAAATAAGTGCTGTGAAGAGCTGGAGAGAAAAAAATGTAATGAAAACTCTGTGAAGAAGGATAGACAAACTCATTAGATACATTTTGCAATTCAACACCCTAATGAACACAGTTTTGGAAGGAGAAGTAAATGGGAAGAATTACAGATGAAGACCAAGACAGGAATATATCACGCAAATCATGATGAATGTCAAAGGAAACAGTTATGTAGGAGTAAAACAGTTGGCAGAGCGGAGAGTGAAGTGGAGAACTACTGCAAACCAATCTTCAGAATTAAGACAATTAATGATGATAATGGTGAGCTGAGGGATACTTTCTGTTAGCTTATAGCAGTTATTACAGAAGCACACGGCTTTCCTATTTTATTTTCTTCAGGAATTGAATATATCTGTGCTGGGTCACAAATGCTTGAGTTGTTTTTGATACATGGGCTAATAATATCTCTCCTTCACCTTTTCATCAGAGAACCTTCCTACTTCTTCATCTTCACTACAACTTCCCCTCTATGGCTTCCTCCAGCATCCTATCCCCTCTCTTTACTAATGGAGTTGACTAATTCTGCCTATGTATGTTTCCACCAGCAATGTCTTTTCCTCAACAAACAGCTATAGCATAGGTATTATTCTATCCTCTTCTCCATCCTCCATTCTTTTCCTAATAAACTTCTAAAGAAGATTAGAGAAACAGACAAAATGATTCTTTCATAGAAAAAAATGGACAAAAATAAGAATCCAAGCGCATATTAGGGTTTCTCATGCATGACTAATGGAAATTGCTCAATGCCTGCATGCTAAAGACAAATAAAAGAGCTGATCACCTACATTCTAGGAGTACTCTTTAATAGAAAAGGCTACAGTGGTGTGGACATTTAGCACAGGATCCAAGCATAAGCAAGTGAAACATTTGGTAGAGATTGGTAATGGATAATTGAATCAGGGAAACTGAGTGAGTTAAATATTCAGCAAAAGTCAGTTCCTTGAACACCATGTTGCCAACTCAGTCATTTGAACTCGAATTAGTACCAACTTCTTAATGTGAAGATGCCAATAAAAGATTGATCCATATCCTTACATGGTGCATGATGTTATATGGCTCAGAAACTTGGTCACTGAGGAAGGATATAGCGAGTAAACAGAGACTGATGATAGATCCTTAAGTGTTTTTCTGGCATATCACATGGATAAAGTTTTCTGGAGTTTTCAACTGGGGGATATATTACATCACGGCAGATGTATTTTTCCTTTAAGTGATATGAAATGATGTTCATTATGATGAATGATTACCGAACACAATAAGCTTCGACTTCACCACAATGCTGGCCTGGGGTGGATTAAGGTTCTTGTGCTGGTGGGAAGGCAGATTGTTATTTTCCAGAAGTCTGAGTGGTATGGAATGCCAGGAATTATGGGATGGGGGCAGACACACCCTTGGCAATGCCTTGAATTTACCCCTGACTTTGGCACACTCATAAAATTTTGCACTTATTTATTTTCCAGGCTAATGAACAGGCGGAGAACAATAAGATTTTTTAGTTCTGATCCAGTGCCCTATGAAGTAATTGAGAATGTTGTCAAAGCAGCAGGTAAGAACATAATGAGCATTTCCTCCTAAAATATTTCTGCCACGAAACAGCCATAAAAACAATTTTCTCAATGCTCAAAACATTTAGAAAGTTTTTTTCGCTTGTTAACATTTCAATCGCTTTATGGTTCAGAATCTTGGCCACGGATATAAAGGACTTCCTAAAGAGCTAGGATATTATAATTTAGTACAGATGTAGGCTGTCACCAAAGCCTCCTTGAAAATAGAAAGGAATGCATAAAACTTGTTTTGCTTCTTATTTCCATCATTTACATCCATAAAAAACATTTTATTTGGTACATATGTTCCTTCCCTTTTGTTAATTACTTGTGTTGAAAATGTAAGTTTATAATCCAATAAAACAGAAAACTTAAAAAGTGTCCATGCTCACCCAATTAGCCATCCAATATTGGGCCATTTTTGGCCTAATATCATTTGCCGATGAACAAATGTCGGCCCAATATTGCCAGCCAATATTAGACAAATGTCAAAATGATAACATTTTACATTATTTAGTCAATATTGGCTTCGTCTCGTTAGCCAATATTAGCTTCATATTCTTAGCCAAGATTCATCCTATAGGCCACAGAAATTGAAGTTAAGCATTAATTCAGATTTAAATGGTCAAAAAGCTGCCCTATTGGAATATCATTATGTATTATGTAAAGTGTATATTTCAGTTTCGGTTATTGGACCTTCACTGGCTTCTGCGATCTTTCTGATATGGGGCCCATGTTGGTGCGTCATATTGGCCCTATAATGACTTCTGGTATTGGACCAATGTTGGCTAAATAATGGCAATACCAGGCCTATGTTACCAATATAGAGCCAAATCTGGACCAATATTCACCCATTATTCATGTCTGCTTGTGCAGTCTTGAACTAAATTTAATAATCCTTCCCCAACTTCCAAGTTGATGCCTGCTTACATCAATGAATAGCAAACAGAATTGGATGACTTTTTCGTATCCTATATGTATGTGAATGTATAATTTTTCTTCCCCAGTTGAATTTAATGAGTGTCCTCTGCTAGTAAATGATATTTATGACTGGACGAATGTCACCATATTACTGCAGTTACGTTATTTGAGCAGAAATTTAAAACATTATTTATTTTCTTGTACATTAATCATGTTCCTTGAACAAAGAGAAAGAGGACTTTGAATCTTCAAAAGCTATTTTCATTTCAATAGGTACTGGGCCAAGTGGAGCTCACACAGAGCCATGGACTTTCGTGGTCGTGTCTGATCCAGAAGTAAAAGAAAAGATCAGGCAGATAATTGAGGATGAAGAAGAGATAAATTATAAAAAGAGAATGGGTAAGATATATTTGCTAGACAATTAAATCCATTTCAAAAGTCCATCCACTCTTTTGTTTTTCAAAATGAAAAGGTTTATTCTATGACCAACAACCTAACCCATTACTTTTCATTAGTTTATCAGCCTTAATATGTGAACCAAGAAATTTACCGAAGTAGAAGGTGATGATACTCAGGAGATAAAAAATTAAAAATAAGTCATCAGACTGCAATAAATACATTATAAATAAATACAGCTTTTCTCAGTCTTAAAGCTTATGGCAATTATTTAATTGCCAGTGAAACTTAAACGTGCATTTTCAATATTGGAACTTGAACCAACAATGAGGACAATCATTTGAAAAAATAACCAACTTTGCATGAATAAACAATTATAAAATCAGCACACACTTCAATGTGGATCAAACAGATCTTTCCCTACCTACCTAAAAAAACAGCGTCAATCAAACAGGAGGTGACATTTTAATGTGATTTATTTTAACATGTAATGTGATTTTAACTAGGTGCCCAGTGGACCACTGATCTGAGACCGCTGCGTACCAACTGGATAAAGGAATATTTAACAGAGGCTCCATACATAATCCTAGTATTCAAGCAGATGTATGGGGTAAAGCCAGATGGAGGAAAGAAGATTCATTACTATAATGAAATGAGTGTGGCCATGGCATCAGGACTCTTACTGACAGCAGTACATGTAAGTAAATTAACTCTGCTTGCTGCAGTCATATCGTTCATTCAGTTATGAGAAAATCAATGACAAATGAGCCATTTTGTTGAGAGAAGCAAATATATTAACTCAGAAGCTCACTTAATCGGTGCAAGGATTTTTTCAATCAGTTCTGGGGTCAATCTGTATGCAACGTAATGGAAAGGTTCAGGATAGGGACCACCAGGAGCCATTAGGAATTATGATTCCATACTAGCAACCACAGAGAATATTATAACCTCCAGGATTTAGGGACTCATGCAAGCTGGTCACCCATCATTGCTGGCTAGAACATCTCAACTGTAACATATATAATGATGAACAAACCTAAAATATGCTATTCTTTTTTTTCAATCTCTTATAAAGTTGATTGCTTGGAATAGTGATGAGTACCAAATAGAGATAATACAGGATGCGGCAACATAATTTGATGATTTGAAAGGGCCAATAAAACAAAAGATGTTATAGGTATCATTTTAATTATTTTATCTCTATATTCCACAACATGCCTTTAAAGCATTAAAGTGTTGTGCATGTCAAGGTGAATATGTTGGACAAACTTGTTTCATCACAGGATCACATTTGAACCTTGCTTCCTGGTGCCAAATTCAAATCAGCAAATGATGCTGCCGCACCTGATAGTTCAAAAAAAATTCCGTTGCTTTTGAATTCTTCAACTTTCAACTAGCTATGTAATCTTCTACAAAAATTAATTTTAGCACTCCTGTAAACCACCTTTCTATCAGTAGGTAGAACACATAGTCATAACATTTAAGTACATGAATATAAGACTGCCAATGGTTCTCATACCACAAAGCGTGTCTTTCTTCATTCAGCAAAAATTCCTAAGCAAGAATTTTGGCTCTTAAAATATAAGACCTAATCCACCATATGTTTTCCAGAACAGAGAATACAGCATTAATGATAAAAGTAGAAGGGTATAAAATTGAACATATATATGGCAAAATGCAGCCTCCTATGGAGTATCTCAAAGGGATAAAAACATTGTGGCAAGGATATCAGGAATAGGCAAGCATTTGCTGAGGCAGCATTTCCAAGCGTAAGGTATCTAATGATGGGAATGCTATGTAAGTGGTTGGAAGTATGGCATAATTAGCTACAGAAACCTGGAACTCAGAGGTAAATAGGATGAGAATATGCTACATGCATTTGAGCTATGGAAATAGAGGAAAATTGGGAAAATGCAATGGACTGGGAGGACTAATTAAGGAGGTTCAACTGTGTAATGGGTATCATATGCATCACTCTTCGGTTGGCAGCCCTTGCAGTATTAACAATGCCATGGCAAAGAGGAGTTTGCTTAAAAAGGGGGAGAATGCGTGGGGACAGTGTCGAGCCAGGAGGTAAAAAGGAGTGGTAGTGAAATTGTGGGGAAGGAAAAGGAAGTGTTAGATGGTGTTGAGTGAGTGAGTTGAAGGTGAGACAGTGTTAAAGGAAGTGCCCATTACTAAATATAAAAAGGGGAGAAAAACGAGTGTTATATTACAAAGAAATAAAACGAGTGTTACAACTGTGACTGGGTGAGTCTAAACCAGTATTTTCCAAACATTTTCCAGCCACCACCCGCTTTTTTCCACAAACCTTTCACCAGTGCCCCCCCCCCCAGGCATGAGCGTTAAAGACATGGACTATATGACCACATCAAGATATTTGTAAAAAGCTAAAAACTATTGCTTATTTCAAATCCAACAGAGAGATAGTTTACTCATCCCTGGACATATGTATATTCGGTAAGGGCCCAGCCTCCACTGTTACCCTGCAGCCCCCTCAGATGAAAGCACCGCTCTCCAAGGGGCAGTAGCACCCACTTTGGGAACCACTGGTCTAAACCACTGAGGTATATGGAGAGGGAACTTGCTATGCAGGCCAATCCTAGAAGCGAAAGCCAGTCTGCCATCTTTGTTGACCCTCACTCCTACAGAGCTTTTGGGCTAATGGACTAATTTTGAAATTTTTACTGTTTTACTTACTAACACACTAGAAATCAGCATGCAATTTTTTATTTAATGAGGATTCTCCTCACATATTTATTTAAATTAAAAATGACCCGCAATTCCATTCACTTGTCACTGGAAAATTTCTTTGAAAAATTCTGTGCCACATATGTTTTGTATGTGAAATCCCCATGATATAACAGAAGTTAAGTAATTCCAGGATATTTTACTGTATATGAAGATTTTATTTTTACTCCACCCACAGTATAGGTATGGCATGTGTGTGATGACTTTCGCAGGAAGAGTACTGTGGTGCATTTATTGATATTTAATTCTAACCCCCACTCCTGGCACCACAAATGAACGTTTTTAAGGTCAAATGACAGAACTTCAAAGTCCGCGTCTTCGCTTATTTCACGGTATATAACTGCATCATCTACAAATAGTCTTAATTTACTGCTAACTCAAGAACTTAGGCCATTAATTTAAATGATGAATAAATGAGGGCCAGTCACGTAGCCTTGAGGAACACTGGATGTGACTTCAACCGCATCAGAGCTAAAACCATCAATAACTACATTTTTTATCCTTTGTATTTGAAATAAGCAATTGTATAATCTCAATTGTTTTTAGCTTTATTTCTACAAATATCTGTGGTCATATAGTCCATGTCTTTAATGCTCATTCCTGGGGGGAGGGAGGGGGGGGAACGGGGCAAAGGCTGCCTATGAATATCTTACCCAGTGGCGAGCCCAAGAAATTAGCACAAACTACATTTTGTTTTTGATCACTGACAGAGCCCCTTATCCAATTCACTTTTTTATTAACTCTGCATGATTGCAATTTATATTTGAGTTTTTTGTGAGGAACCTTATCGAATGCCTTCTTGAAATCAAGGAATATTGTGTCACCTTGCTTAATAAATTCACCTGATTTTTGGATATCATGAAGGAAGAGCACAAGCTGTGTGTTGCAGGACCTGCCCTTATGGAAGCCATGCTGACTGCTGTGTAATAGGTTACCATTATCCAGGAATGTCATAATATTGCTAACGACAATGTGTTCGAGGATCTTACTAAAAAGTGATGTTTACGATATAGGCCAGTAATTTCCTGAGTGCCTCCTATTTCCTTTTTTAAATATTGGTATGACGTAACGTGACATACAACGAGCTGGAGCAATGGATGGTATTAAGAAGTAGCTACTTTCTGCAGGAAACTCAGATGGTGGTACTCATTAATCCATGCCAATCAATCTTAAGAGGCTGCCAATAATCATAATCCTGGTGATTGGTTAATTTGGAAAGCTGCAGAAATAAAATTGGCTTCAGTAGCCAGGATGGTAAATGTGGCAGCAATATTAACTGAACACAAGTGTTGTGAATTCCATCATCTACATACTATCCTGCATCCTGCACGGATATGTTGTAGGGGGTGTAAGGACACCAGTCATGTTAAGGATAAGGTTTTGGGAGGCGAAATGGTGAAGTGTATTATGGGAAAGTTTCATATAGAGCTCAGCATTTATTATGGTCACTATTGTGCATGGAAAGAATGAATATTTGTACCTTTCTTCATTTGGACCTAGAAATATCATGTGGCATCAAAATGATATTGTGTGTCGCTTTGAAACACACCAGTTCAGATTTTTTCAAGAAAACTAAGCCTAGTGTGTAGCCTCTGAGTCTCTAGCTGCTCCCAACCTAATCCCTCTAAAAGGGCTGGGCTGAACTGCTATGTACTTGGATGTACTGCCTCAGCATTAAGGTCTCAGGATATAAAATTAACAGTTGTAGCACATCATATTAAGCTACCACCTGCACCAGGAAAGCCACGGGCCAAAAAGTTTTTAAAAAAATAAGGCCGAATTAAGAGGATCCATATATGGCATATGATTTTCTTAACCCTTTCGCTGCGGTCAAACTGCAGAGACGTTCCAGCCCCTGTGCGGCGAAAAATTGAACTCTAACCTACGTCGGCACAAAAAGTATGCCTCTGATTGCACCTGCAACTCAATAGTCACTCAAGCTCCCGGGATAGGATTTGTACAATGTATAACAATGAACTTGGTGAATGGCATTCACAGAAAAAGATAAAGTTTAGTAGCGTGGGTAGGAACAACCACTTGCCAACGGAACGTATGAGCTACGTTCACAGCAGTCAACCGAGCGAACGTAGCTACTACGTTCACAGCAGCTAAAGGGTTAATTGCCACAACAAAAGGCAAAGTTCCTATGCATTGAAAATTAGAAGAGGGAATAAGGACCTCTAAGACTGGGAATCAAACTACAGGTCTTTAGATTACTGGACCATTGAATGAACTACTTAAGCTACTCAAAGCTTCCAAAAAATTCCCAATGCCAATGGCTCTTTGTGGATGTTACTTAGAACTTTAAGATGCTTAACTTCACGGTCTATCTGAAATAATGCTCATTAGGCAATTACATGATTCAAAGAGGCCACACTCCATGAGGCTGGATACCATAAATTGTCACAATGCTTGACTATGTGACTAATAGGTTTTTGGGGTTTTTTAAGAAAATTTTTTTCAAGTGAAACCAAAGGAAACACTGCTAATGAGGCAGTAGCAACTTCACCTGTTGCTTTGCTGATACTCAATTTCATAGTTCAATGAATAAATTGGCAAAGCAGCTATTGAGAGCAGCAACCAGCCACTGAATTTCTGTTGCTGCTATCATTACAGCTACTTTTAAAAACACTGAAGTGCTCTTCAGCTAATGAAAAATAGTGAAGGCTGCAGTAGCTATGCCACGACCCATCCCTATGATAAACCAATCAAACAATTGTTGATATGCTTTCTCTTTCTTATTTCAGTACTCTGGATTGGTGTCCTTGACAAGCACACCATTAAATTGTGGTCCAGCTCTCCGAGCTCTTCTGGGACGACCTCCATCAGAAAAATTAACCTTACTCTTGCCAGTCGGCTACCCTGCAAAAGATGCAACAGTCCCCGACTTGTCTCGCAAGCCCCTAAAAGATATCATGGTTCACATTTAGACCCTGAACTGAACTCAATATCACAGCTACATATTTATATCCTTTCCATTAGTCATTTTACTCATCACATGCATGCTCGAAAAAATGCTACAGTTACATACATTACCCAGGTGAAAATATTAGGCCTGTAACTTCTCTTAAACTTGTTAGTGCTGACTCCTGCCAACGGTACTTGCGAAAAATGCATAGAGTAATTAAATGAAATGTATCATCTCAGAAAAAAAGTATTATGAAGTAACTGCTTGAAATATCCAATGCAGTTTATTTATTGTGTAGGTATAAATTGAATTAGGTAATAATCATAAAAGACTTAAATGTGGTCTAAAAAAATTGAAATTATATTAGTGTATTAAAATTTAACAATATTTGTGCATGAGCCAATATATCAGCCCGCCGCACCAAGAGGGTAAAGGTATTTTGAGCAGAATAGTTCCCTCGTCATAATGGAGACCACATTCAAAATACACTTTTTAATTTTAGAAGCTGTAGAAGCATGAATTAAATATAGCATTATTAATTGTGCAATCATTTACAGTAGACCCTCGCTTTACCATATTGATCTGATCCGGAGGACCGATCGTAAAGCGAATTCCATTGTATGTTGAATCAGCATTATTTCCGGAGGAGGAATCGGTTTAAAGAGCATCAGTGCCAATCCATTCAGTGTACCTGTCAGAGCCTATGCATATGAAATATCCTGGATTAACCCTTTTAGTGCGGTGGGCCGATATATCGGCTTTGGCATCTCAGGCGTAAAGTGCGGAGGGCCGATATATCGGCTCATAGGCAAAATGTTGTTTAACTTTTGCACGTAAATATAATTACAATTATTTTTTGTCCGAAGTATAAGTGTTTTTTTTATTATTACCTAATTCAATGCATATGCAATAAGAAAAACTGCATATGGATATTTTAAACAATAACTTCATAATATTTATTTTCCTAGAGTGATACATTTCATTCTAGTTACCCTCTGCATTTCTCACTAGAACCGCTGGCAGGGGTCAGCACTAAGAGGGTTAAAATTATTTAAAATATTATTAAACCAATATTAAAACACTATTGATATTTAAAACAAAATCGGAGAAATTTGAAATTTAAAAAAAAAACGCACTCAAAATCAGCTCAGATCGTAAGTCAAATCCATCGTAAGTCGAACCCATCGTAAAGCGGGGGTCTACTGTACTTGCGTGTAACTGAAATTCTAGGTGAACAGTTAAAAATGTCTACATAAGTCTTTAATTTGACTCGTTTTTTTTGCGTGGTACATTCAAAACTCCTTCACAACAGAAGGTTTTTTAGCAATTCTGAAAATATTACTGCGGTGATAATATGATTTATAGTCATAATTAATGGTAACTTTTATGACACCACAGAATTAAAACACAAAAACACAACCCGAGTTTCAATACATTAGTATCATCAACAGGCGCAATCAAAGATCGGGAGCACTCTTATATGCTGGGGATAAAAGGACGGGTGGAAGAAAAGAGGGATGGGCAGAAAAGAGGATAAGAGGGGGGGAGGAAGAGAGAGGGAAGTGGCAGGTATAAATTTATAACTGCCTCAAGGATACGGGAGGGGGAAGGGAACTAGCATTCATTAACATCACATACATCAGGATCATGAATTCTCAAAATTTCGAGTTGCTCAAGGGCATCGAGCTCATTGGGAATCATCATAAAATTGGGAATCAGGTTGGTGTGGTGGCTAGAGTACTGCCTAACTATATAGGCGGCCAGAGTTCAAATCCCCACAGAGAGAGATGTTTTCCAGAGGAAACCCGATCTTTACTTGAGTGTCTTGTGGAGGGCAGTTCCAGTGCAGTGCTCCGTCTGTGAGATGAGACGTTACACCATGGTCCACTTGGTGCCTTCCATTTAGAGTAGGCTAATGCCTATGCCGGGTTTCTTTCCACCCTTTCTCCCTTACCTGATCCCTATGGCACAAATGACCTTAGCTGTCGTTCGCCTCCCCAAATATCCAATCCAATCAACTGTAAAATTTTGTTTAAAAATTCACTGCCATGACCATTGCACAATAGTTGTTTGTCGAAGTTGCTTCTATTTTCACCTGGTTGTGTTTTTAATTCTGTTGCACAGAAAAAGTTACCATTAATTATAACTTGGAATACACACCACGAAGTTATCAAAGATAGCGTTTTATTTGAGTATGATTTATTTTCAAAAATAGTCGAGAAAACATACAATTCAATTGTAATTGTTAATTTTTTTATGAGATCTATGAGTTAGGATTGCCTCATTTTTTAAATAACATTGTTCTGGAGAGCATAACCTACCATTTCCCATGTAAAAGGGCTTGTATTATTTGTCAAATATCTTGGAGAGTAGTTCAGTAAAGGGCTTATATTTTGGTATCATTGAAAGAGTTAAAATGAGACCAAATTATTGATTTCTAGGTGAAATGATATTTCACTCAAACTACCTTAAAAAATAATATCCGATCTGGAAGTGGTTCCAGGCCAAATCCAGACCAGTTCAGTTCAGTTACAGACCACTTCCAAATCAGATATTAGTCTTTCAGAGCAGTTACAGACCTGCTTCTGCGAAGTAACAGACCAAATATTTTTACCTGGGTTAACTTATTCATTGCATTTCACCTATTATTCTCATTTCTTTTCAGAAAAAAAAATTTCCTTCAATTCAATTTCTGATTTTGACCGTGTGTGATTGCAGAAAATTATATATTATCCTGTAACCTTAGTTATAAAATAAGCATTTTCTGGAGTTCATCAACCTGATACCTGGTCATGGCTAATTTTCTGTACAGAGATACTTAAAAAAATTTTGTAATGTAATTCTAAAAATAATCTCCACTTGGAGTACAATAAAAATTTCATACACAAAATTTGGTTATTAACTTTGTCTAAGCTACCATACTCTCATGGCATTTTTTTAATAAGCAGAATGTTGGTTGAATGGCTCAATTTGAAATATGACCACCACTGTCTTACACAATAATGGCCACTGGAGTTAAAAAGAACATGTTTTGCTCTATTTTCATGCCTAGAAGAGGTAACAGTTAATAAGAAGAAAACTTTGCACCAATTAAATGGACAAAATATAATTGTCTCATGATCCCACTTCTAAAAAAAGGTGCGATGAGAAATCACCTGAATGGGTGACGGCAAATAGAACTTCCTGTAATAGGAATTTGGTTGGTCTGAAGTCCTATCACGGAGAAAATATGTTCAAAACATCTGCATCTCAACATAACAGAATTTACCAAGCTATTATAACATTCGGAAGGCCTTAGATGCATAGTGAAAGAAAACATTCCTTCACTTTCGTATTTTAAGCAGAAAGCGAAACAATTAGGAGACAATAAATAGATTTTTTTGGTAGAGTTTCATCAGAGCATGCCCACTATCTGGATGAGGTACTTTCTTTCCTACCACCATTTACTCCCTTGTCTGACGAAGAGGGGATTAATACTCCCCAAATTTCTCCCGAATACACACGCACTGGCCAAATAATGAGACTGTCTCAGCTGAGAGGTAAAGACTGCATCCATTTCAATGAAAGTGAATTGCAACTGTCAGTGCCAGTAACAGCAGACTGTCAATCAGATTAGCATAGCATTTATCTGCTCCAGCAAAAAAATAGATAAAATCCTATTTAAATCAAAGGTATTCAAATTAGAAGTCAGAGTAGCAACTTTCTCAGGTTCAACACACCACTTGCACACTAAAGCTATAAATGGCACACATTACATAAAGCTCTTTCCACAGACTATAAACTTGAAGTGGTGAAAGGACTTAAGTGTTCGATTTATTCCTCGAGCTGGACAGGAGGGAAGAATTAATACTGCTCCTGGTATGGCCACTCATGCCAGTTAGGCTGAAGGGTAGGTGCCCAACAAAAGGGAGTTCTGTGATAGAGCCAATTTAAAAACACTGCTGGGAAGCAGGAGCAGGAGTCCCTTTCTACTATCAACTACCCAGAATATGAAATTCATTACAAGAGAAATGTATCCTGACATCTACAAAAGGCGCTCCTCTAGGGCTAGGGTCAGGGGAGGCAAAGCTTTTTAATTACAGGATATACTGTCCTCGAGAGATAGGAAGAAAAAGAAGAAGAGGAAAGTACCATTAAAAATAGGGACTTGGATAATAAGAACAATGATGATGGCAGGAAAGTTAGAAAATATTAAACAGGAAATGGAGAAAGAGAAAAAAGATGAATTGGGCTGTGTTAGGTGAGATGAATGTCAGCTGGGACTATTGGAATTATAGTTAAAGGATACGTCTAATGAAAGGATAATCTATGGAGATGGGGATAAGAGCCAATGTGGGGTAGTTATGGTATTGAATGCAAATTAAGAATGAGGGAACTAAACACCATGTGAGTGACAAGATACTAGATGCAGATATAAAAGCATGCCCGACAAATTTCATATTAGTCCAGGTGTCCACGCCCACAAGCATTCATAGGGAGGAAGAGGTGGATGGGGTGTATGAACAGTTAGAGAAGATAATCAGAGATGTAATGGGCAAGAAAAATCTTAAGTAATGGGTGACTGGAATGCAGTAGTGGGGGAAGGAAGAGATGGGTATTAATTCGGAGGGTATGAATTAGCAACAAGAAATGATTGCCATGAAAAGACAGTGGAATTTTGCAGGAGAAATAACTTCATAGTAACAAACACTTGGTTTATACACCATCCTAGGTGGAGGTAAACATGGAAAATCCCAGGAGACTTTGGGAGATATCAAATTGACTACAAAATGGTTAAGACAAGATTCAGGAGCAGTGCAAAGAACTCATGGAGCTATCCGCGGGCTGATGCAGACTCGGATCATGATTTAGACATGATGATTTGAGATGCTTGATTCAAAAAGCTTGACAAAAGTAGGAGGATAAAGAGGTGGAATTTGAAAGCATTGAATGGGGAGAAAATGAGGGAATACAAGGAGCTATTGGGAAGGAATATTGTTGAAGCACAGAAACGAGGAACAATCAAGGAAAAATGGTGGAATATAAAAATTGGCATCGTAAGAGCAGCAGAGATAACACTGGGATCAGCAGAAACAAGGGGGTTCAAGAAGCAGGGGGCTACAGAAAAAAATGTTCAGAAAAGTGGAGGAGAAAAGGAAAAACATCAACAACAACCTACTTAAGAGGAAGTACAAGGAGTTGGATAACCAACTCCAGCAAGTAACTAATCGGGCAAAAGGCTACTAGTGGAAAAGATAATGCAAGGAGGTGAAAAAGACAATGTGAGAAAATGGAAAAGCTACAGAATGAAGAGGAAAAGGGTGCATTATATACTTGAGTAAGATTGCTATTGGACCATAAGAGGGCAAATGGTACCAAAGATCAAGGATAGAATAGGTATGATTTGAATTGAGTAAGATATCCATGATAGGTGGAGAGAATACCGGGAGGACCTATAGGAAAGCAAAAGTAGCCCAGGTGGAATAAGTCAAGAGGATGAGAGAACACTAGACGAGGATGACCTCAGGCCAAAGATACTCCACAGTGAAATAGAGAAAGCATTAAAAGAGATGACGGCAAGAAAAGCTTTGGGACAGGATAAAATACCTCTGGAGTCCATAAAGAATATAGTAAATGAAGGTAGACAAACTTTTTTTTAAAATGATTTATATGATCTATGAGGAAGAAGTATGGCCGGATGTCTCTGTGAAAACAATCCTAAATCCTATCACACAGGAGAAGGATGTAAGTATGTACTGCAGAACAATTCGTTTGATATCACAGGCAGGCAAAGTTTTACTTTAGGTAAGTACAGATTAGTCACCATCAACCTAGATAGTGAGACCAGACACTGGATAAGGACAGATTAGTCACTATCATGCAAGAGGGTATTGGGAAAGATAAGTTCAATGATGCAGAGGCTGTGAAGAAATTAATTAACAAAGCCTGTGATGCCTTAATACCATGGAAGCTTCCATATAATCACAATAAGAGGCCAGTATGCTGGTGGACAACAGATACTGCAAAAATAATAAAAGAATGCCATTTCCTAAGCAGACTATCTCAAACAGCAATAAAAAATCATTCTGATGAGGCAACAGAGAAAATGGAAGCCTGAGGAGTGGGGAAGATGTTAGAGAGAGAAGAGAAAGTAGTCGCTACCATTCATCAAGAACGTTCAACAGAAAGACAAAGAAATGTAAGAAATTAGTTGATGATATTAGGCTTTCCAACTCTTATGACATGTAAATTTGGCTTTCAAGAATGAAACAAAGGAATGAGATACATCTCAGGCGATGAGTCACATCTACCTTCAATAGCAGTGACATGAAGGGTAACTCTCAGCATAGCAGAGAATTGGACCTCCCATAGCAACGCCCACTGAAAGGAAGTCAGAACAGAAACGTGACTTATCCAAATGTGACAAAACCAACGTGAAGAAAGCCACCGTCACAATTCTAATGTGGTCAAGGGCTGCCCCTCTCTCACCCACCAGAGGTTGGGGAAGGAAACGAAAGGCGGTGGAGGTTTTAGTGGGTAGTAGGAGAGAGTCAATTGATTCTGCTGTTGGAAACCGATGACTCAGGCCTGAGTCCCACACTGCATGGAGATATCGGTCTCTTTACATACCTAGTCCATCAACGGATTTCACCAACTCCTCGGAAAAAATGTTTACTTAGAATGACCAATATACAATTGGAGAATAAGGCTAATTCCGGCTCGGGCTCTGATGACCAGCTGGGGTTTCGAAACAGTAGATACACACAGAAATTGATCTACAAAAATTACGATAATGCGGAAACGGCATTATACGAGAAGCTCATTTTCATATCTCATGTTGATGCATTGGTCATTCTGGCCAGTCCGCGATTTACCTACACGATGCAACTTTCCCTGCCAGTCCATCCACAGATCCAGAGAAACGGCCAATGGAGCAGTCCCCGTTTCCATTCAACGAACGCTTTCTCGCCAGTTTTCACGCGTCTACTCCCGCGATTTGGTAGAAGCACCGTGAAAACGAACGCTAAGAAACATAATTTAAAATGCACATGGAAAAATTCTAACTCCCTAATCCCGTGGAAATTTTTTCTTAAATTTAATTTTATTAAATATGTTTTCGCATTTACCAAACTAGAAAGCGAAGCCCGTTTCGCAGACGGACCCCATCAACAATTTCATGTCAGAAGTTCATCGACGCTAGGCAATGGGACTGTCGTGAAGAAAGGCCGGGTGAGAATTAATTCGTGACAATTGGGGATGATAAAGTAAACATAAGAAATATATCACTCGGTCACTTGATTCAACTCCCCATTTAGTTTTGGACGCGGGTAAAATTGTCAGTATTTCTGTCAACTGCGTTACTCTCTAGAACAATAAAGTAAGCATAACAACAGGTAAGTTGTTAGAAAGTTGCTCATTATTCTATCCTTGGACTCACACTAAGTATTACACCTATTTCACAGGGATTCTCTCCCTGCAAGACAAGTTAACTGCAGACGTCAGCGTCATGATACCGCACGATGCATCGACGTCGGGTACTCATCTTCATCAGTTTTACAACAAGTCAGCCGAGTATCTTACATGAACACGAAATCATAACAAATTCCGTAAATTATATAAAGCACATAATCTTTTTTCACTCGCTAAGTGACGTAAATCGTAAAACCGAAATATTAGCCAAGCAAGCCAGTGCGTCAAATTGTAAAACCTATAATGAAAGGTACTTCACAAATTTAAGACGGAAACATTACCGAACACATAGGTAGAAAAATTAGTTCCTCCCACGTACAGAATAAGCGACCATAATAAAAATTGACCCCCACTCAAAGCACATCCTACCCAACCCAATACACTCAACCATTTCTCCTCCCTAGAACCACCTCAACAAGGCTGGTGACCTAACCCCCCCCCCCCTGCCTCTCGCCAGTGCGGCGGCTCAGAGTTATACCAACGAGAATGTAGAAGTAAAAACTAAAAAAAAATTCACCTACCCGAGCGCGGCCAAAGAATATGACCAAGAATCAGAGCAAGATAATAGCGTGGTTATGATATGATGAAATGGCGAGGAAAGGAATGAAAAGTCTATAATTTTTTTACAAAATTCGTGATTTGAATGAAAGATACCATGAATATAGAGATAAGGATTTAAATCAGCCAATCAGAAAGTGTTGCTAAACACTCCGCAAGCATATACATTCATTCATATACATGCATTTCTATATTCATGAAAGATACCATCGCCGTCGTGATGGATTCTTTGGTCACGTGACTCCATTCCTAAAAAGGCATTGGAAACGTTATCAAATGGGCAGAATTTTTCACTGTCAACTGCGCTACAATCATAGTATATAGAGTAGAATAACTGTTAGTGGTAAATATGCTTGGACTCACTCAGGGCACTAAATTCATTTTATAGAGATATCAGACATACGTAAAAGTTACTCGCAGACGCTTCCGCCGGCTTCATGATACCGCTCGACACAGGCATCTTCTTCAAAATTTAAACAAATGCTGTCATTAGTCGGTTCAGGACCTGAGGTGATTATAAATCATTGCATTAATTCATTCAATACAACGAAGTACATAATCTTTTTCGTAACCCAAATGCTCTACAGCTTAAGGGATCAAACCCGAAGTACAAGACAGGAAGGTCAAATTGTATTGGTAATTACAAAAAATATACACGACACGATAAAGGAATCCTTAGAATTTATCTTAATAATATACGTTAAATGATGAGAAGAGCGCAAATACCTGATAAAAACTCCAACAAAAGCCACCTAAAATCGAGACGTTACGTTGGACGTGCAAGTCACAGTCTAGAATATGCCGCCAAACAAAAGAGACTCAAAAGACAAGATTTTTCTTTGTATTCAAATGAAACATTTTAACTCAATACAAATACTCCAGATAAGATTTTCCAGATCAATGAGGAAATAAAATATAATAAAATGATTTTTTTCTGCATTTTTAGTCCAATTAATTTCGTTGAATCCGTAGACATTATTTCATGGCAAGTACTTTGACCAACGGCTTGAAACGTTTCTAACAATTTCAATATTCTTATTGCTTTTAATGTGGTATCGTACCTCTGCAAAATTCTTTTGCTTAGTAATGGTTCTACATTTGATGTGAATTAATTTGAGTCTCTCCGCAGTATCTAACAGAAATCCTGCGGAAACTAATGTTTTCAAGTTAGTGATGTGAATATCACCGATGTTGACGAATGATGCATGCACGTTCGAATGTTTGCTGAATGCTGATAACCCTTGAGTTAAGATTGTCCCATTTTCCTTCATTGTTACTTTTGTGCGTTGTGGCGCATACTTTTCGATCACACGAATCCAATGGAAGAAATATTTCCATTAGCTTCCATTTTTTCTTCCTGGTGATGAATCACCTTTTCTAGTGGTGCCATGATAGTATCATGTTCATACCATGTATCTCTGTTGCACACTATAAATTATGCCTTAAACTGTGCCCGTTGTCTCAAACCGGATGCCTGGCCTATTCATCTAGTGAAATAGGTCAAGGAAGTTTATCTTCCTAGGGATGTGATGGATGAGACAGTGGGCAGCAATAGTGAAATCGACCACATGCATCTCGTACTGTACTTATGGAAATTGAACTCGTGTCCTGAGTATCCCAGGACTGCTAGAGTTTTTCTGCAGTGTTCTTCAATGGGTCCATAATTGTGAATAATATCAGTTTGTAAAACTGTCACAGGATTTGCTACAGATTATGGAGTAACTTATTCATGTTACCCATAAAACTGTTTCTCATTCCTAAATGTATCATACTCTCGTTTTGTTAAGTTTAGTAGCCTGGTTCTTTAAAGATGGGAAAGTTATGAGGAAATTATTAATTCCTAGTTAGCTTAACAGGCAGTCTCAGAGAAACAATTTTGGCTGTGTCTACCTGGAAAGGGGAAGGAGTGATAAATATGTATGTTAGTAGTAGCTAGGTTAAATGTACCCTCACCAACCTCCATGACTTCCCATATTTGTTGAATTAATACAGTTCAACCAGACAGACACTTGCCTCTTGGTGAATGAAGTGCCATTTCAAGTAGGTATCGAAGGGCATGTTCTGGATTCCCTCTCAAATTTCTTGATAAGGGCAGGCAATTAGTTGCATATGCTCCGTAATATTTGATGCTTATAATGTCTACAGCAGAACATTTATCAAACAATACAAAGATAATCAAAAGAATACCATGCTATTGGTATTCATAGTCATAACTGTTTTAGTGACATTGTGGTCATTGGGCATGGTAATGATCTGGCCCAACACATTTACATAAACTGAATTTAGATAGGTTGGCCCCAAATGCACTGAAGTTCTTTGGGGTGAGTCTAAATTGGACCACACTGTAAGTTTCTCTAGCCAACATTTATAAGGAAAATGGAAGCAGCCCCTTGTATACTATTTATCTCGGAGGCAAACATAAACAGAGTAGTTCGCATCCAAAAACAAAGCTCTTTGGATTTCAGAGCAAGCTTGCCTGCCCTAAACTTGAAGGTAGAGAGTGCATTATAAAGTAGTCCATTTTTTTCCCTTTGACCAGGTGCCCTGGGAAAATGTTATCCTCGAATGACAAGTGCAGGTCCAACTTTAAAATTTATTTTTGTATCTTAAGAGGCAGTTAGTCCTAGGGAGCTTATTCATGTTCCCTCCTGAATGGTTTGCCAACTAGCAGTGTGTTATAATCTTCATGAACTCACATGCCCTCAAATCCTTATAAGCTGAGCACCATGAAAAGTAACACATTAACCCATGTAATGAACTACACATGGTTGCTTGAGCAACACATCTTGTCTAAAAAGTAGGGAGACAAATTACAGATTTTGATGAGTAAAAACTAAGTTTTGTGTCCCTAAGGATTGCAATAGAAATTGCAAGGCTGATGGATTGGGTTTGTGCATTTCTCATTTCTTAATGACCAGATACATGCATCAGCTGAGGAGATAATATTTATAGTTAAGTTTTATGGATGAAAATTTGACGGAACAATTCAATAATTTTGCATTCCCCAACTGGATAATATTCAAATTACACTCTGAGAAGGAATTCATTGAAAATGCAATACATTTGCTACAATGAGATAGAAATGTGAACGTGTGAAGTGCAAAGATAATCCTATCTAATTCTCCTTGGATTGGATTTTGGAGAGGCAACTGACAGCTAAGGTCATTTGCGCCATAGGGGATAGGTATGGGAGGAAGGGTGGATGGAAACCTGGTATTGGCATTAGCCTGCTCTTAATGGAAGGCGCCAAGGGGAAAACAGTTTTGCGTCTCATCCGACAGATGCAGTACTGCACTTGAAGAGCCCTCCACAAGACACTCAAGTAGGGATCGGGTTTCCTCTGAAAAACATCTTCCTCGGTGGGGATTTGAACTCTGGCCACCTATATGGTTAGCCAGTACTCTAGCCACCACACCAACCGAATCCCCCTCTTTTTATGTAATTAAATGGCTGTAGTTAATGAAATTGATGGCATCAGTCCTGAAAAATTGGAAATAATGAATATCCATATTTGAAAAAATAAAGTTTAAAGAAAGGAGACATTTTAGGCATATTCCACAGGTATTTTCTTAATAGGATCTCATTTAATTTATCGTGACAGTGACTGGCGACAAGCTAAGGATATTCCCCAGCCCCCAAGTGTCATCCCAAGGAAGGACAACAGGACACCTGCAACAGCATAAGCAGAGCAAATGAAACAATGTCAAAGCAGTTGCATCCAACAACTGTGGAAATATTTCTTTACATGTTTTACTTTGTGATTCCACCAAGGAAATCCTCTGCACTTTGTTACTCCAGACCTTACTTATCCTTTAAACTCTCAACCCACCCTCTAAAACTCCATTTAATCCTTGTGCCCCTTCTCCAGAGACATTCCCAATAAGACTGCCAGCAGAGGAGGAAAGAGGGTGGCATTGTGGTAGGGTAGGCAAGGTGGCTAAAGCAAGTAAAGTGGGGTGAAAGGTCCAGCTCATGAGGCCCAAATGGTCTCAAACTGTCATGATGCATTTCATCTCTCATTGGCAATAAATTAAGCTTACTCTGAGAAATCCCCAGCAACAGTTAGAACATCCACACAGAACATCCATCCAGGTATTCGACTCTCTGATATAATATGCACCTAACATCCTCTGCCGCACTCAGTAAATGACCACAAGTACACAAGCAGAAATGTGAGTGAGAGGTGAAAATGGCTATTTTGCATTGTGACCAAAGGTTTACAGCTATGGATAAGAGAACCCCTCACAGGAGCAACAGTTGAATTGTGATATTGTCACACTGGTTGCCCATCCATGGCTCCCACAAGTAAACATCAACCTTCAAAATACTATTTTGTAGCCGCTGGGTTTGTGCAATAGCCTCAAGGTCATCCGGATTTTTCTTTGGTAAGGAGTGTATACCAACGTGCAATTTATGAACAGGTAAGGTTTCAGCTTATGAAAACAATTGCTCTAGCATCACACAAAAATTGAATGAAATCAGGCAAAAGTATCTTAGACATGAGTATTTAGACCATGTAAGGTTGATAATATACATGAGTTCATAAAAGTCAAAAACTATGTTTGTCATAAACTGGTCCAAGTTGCTAAATAGTGGTTCTCGTTATTTCTACAGAAAATGATGTATCAGACATGGGTACCTACTTCAATTAGATGAAATGTTAATAATATCTACAAAATGAGCCATTGCATAAGAAAAGCACAATTCTTTTCTAAAAAGACATAAGCTCCACTATAAGTACTTGTATGAGTACCTCTGGACTCATTAGCTTGTAGCAGAATGTTACTTATGAGGAAAGGTCATGGAGAAAAACAAAACAACCTAATGAGTCCAGAGCTACTCTCACAAGTACATCCAGTGGAGCTAATATGCCTTTTTAGAAATCAAATTTAGAAAAGAATTGTTCTTTTCTTATCATGCAATGGCTCATTTTGTAGATATTCCTATTATTAACATTTCATCTTATTGAAGTACCCATGTCGGATCCACTGTTTTCTGTAGAAATAACGAGAACCACTATGTATTTGGCAACTTGGACCATAGTTTATAACAAAACAGAAAAATAGTACTTGGGTATCTGTTATTTACAACAAAATTTTGACATCTGAATGTATAAACTTTCATATACTCGCTGATGTGGCTTTTTACAGCATAGATATAAATTTATGCATTTTCAAACATGCTCCAAACTTGTATGGTAGGCAGTATGAGACTCACAAATATCTACTTTTGCTGATGAGAAAGCTTGTGGAAAGAGACATTGAGTATGATCAGGATGTTTTAGTCAGATTAGTCGACTTTTGAAAGGACTTTGGACAAAGTAAGTAGGGAAAAACTAATGCAGATACTCAGGAAAATGCAAATTGATTAGCAAGAGAGGACACTTATTTATGGTCCAGAACTTATTTATGGTCCAGTGGGCACAGGTGAGTATGGCTAATAGTGAATCAGGTGGGCCGGTAATAGGTCATGGGGTTATGTGAGGGTGCATTGTCTCATTTGCTTTCTAACATTTATCTGATGAATCAGAGAGAGATGCATGGGAAAAGCCAGATGTGGAATGATAGTCCAGCTGCTTAAGTCAGATTTGCAGACAACCAGGCATTGGCTAGTTGACCTTTGAAGGGATCGTTAGAGTTAGTTAATCCATTACAACAGCAGTGCAAGGTGTGCAGAATGAAGATAAACCATAAGAAAACCAGGGTATTGATATTCACTAGGAAAAAAGAAAGCGAGGCAGGTCATAAAATTAGGAGGGCACATACTGTAGCAAGTGGAGAATTTTAATTTCTTGGGAAGTATAATGGAAGAAAATGGGGATATCAGCAATAACATAAGCATTGGAAAAAGGAAATTTTTAGAACAAAAGGAAGCAGGAGACTAGGAATTGGAGTGCGGATACAAAGAAGAGGCTGGTGAGCATTGGGTTTTTGAGATTCCCTGCCACTAGAGTATACTGTACTGTATGTATAGTGTGTTACTGGGTATAGGCTCTGATCAATGCTCAACTGCAGTCATTCTTTTTTTTGGGTGTATACATATTGTTACCTGTTAGAATAATAAAATACAAAGGAAAGCAGGGCACTTTGTTAAAAAGTGCTATGAGCGTCCATATAGTGTCTCAAAACTTTTAGAGGAATTAGGGTGGGAGCCCCTAGAGACTCGGAGGCTACACGCTAGGCTTTGGTTGCTTGAGAAATTCAGAACTGATATTTTTCAGAGCGATATACAGAATATTATCATGACTCCTCACTACATTTCTAGGTCTGATAGATGCGACAAAATAAGAGAGATACACTGCCGAACAGACAGGTATAAAAACTCATTCTTTTCACGCATAATAAGTGACCAAAATAAAAATTGAGCTCCACTAAATACACTTCTATAATACATGTCACCATATCATCTCCAAAAACTTACCGCTTTACACTGCTGGTGACCTAACACCCCCTGCCACATGCCCATGTGGTGGCTGGCAGGGTATTATGTAGATGCTACAAGCATGAGTCATGTTCTTTTTCAATTCTGAAAATATCCCTTTTAATCCTGAAAAATTTACAACAGTGAGTAGCTTGAAATAGAGAGAAGCCTTGTACAAGGTAGAAATCTGGACAACAAGAAAGAATGAAAAGAACAGACTGCAAGCATATGATGAGTAGAGATGGGGAAAATACCATAATTTTCATATACATATAAGGTGTATAACAGAAATTTTAGAAGATCACCATTATTTTCCATTAATTTTCAGAAAGTAATAGCTAATGGAGGATTTGATAGGAATATCATTAGCAACAGTTAGTAATTAACAATATTTAAACTAGGGATTAGTCAACTCCACTGTTTTTTGATTCTGATTCTTTCAAATCGATTCCTGATTCTATCGATTCTCATTCCTAAAAACAGGTGGGATATTGATATATACCAGTAGTGTGTGACTATCATTTAAATTCAAGTATTGGCTGAAATAAAATAACAAAGACAATTAAGTCTCTCAAAAATATATTTATTAACAAATAGTAAATATATACTCAGCTTATTGAGGTAGAAAAAAAGTAAAAATTGATAGCCTACACCCTAAATTACTGAGACAAATATGATGTGATGAATGAAATTTGATTAAAATATTTATGTCTGGAATCAGAATCGACTTTAGGCGATTGATTCTCGATACCGATTCTAATCCTGAGAATCGGTGGAATCGAGAATCGACATTTGGATTCGACTCATCCCTAATTTAAACCATAACTATTACTACATCAATGCATTAGAATTTAAAAAATGTAAAAACAAATTCTGCAGGCGACACGCAACTCACCTTTCTTTTGTTATGGTACGAGAAATTTTCG
Organism: Ceriagrion tenellum; assembly: GCA_963169105.1. Lineage (NCBI taxonomy): Eukaryota > Metazoa > Arthropoda > Insecta > Odonata > Coenagrionidae > Ceriagrion > Ceriagrion tenellum. The sequence goes on along the minus strand of OY720641.1, from coordinate 47,254,993 downwards.
TTCAAACCATTAAAATGATAGTCCCAGGGTATTCAAGAAGAAAAATTGTACAAGTATTCCATATATACGTTGGGCCTTTATTCGCAATTATGTCTGAATGAAATATATGCACACTTGGCTTAATAGTATACAGTAAGTTCTCAATTTACATTGGAAATGGGTGTTGAAGAAGAGCGGACTAAGTAGAAACAACGTCAAACATCCAGATATTCGTGACCACTTTAATCCCATGATAAATCAAGGCATTAATTTCAAAATTCGTTTTTTGGCTTCATCTAGGAAAAAGTAGCTATTTCAGATAGGATGATTGTCTCAATTATAAAAAAACGCATACATATGCACATTCGGTCTATTTGATTAGTACTAAAAAGAGAAACATTTTCCAACAATCCTTATCAGGATGGACGTAACATTGAGTCAGGCGTAAATCGAAACGACGCATACCGAGGACTTACTGTATGGTTGGAATACATCAGTATAAAAATATCTGAAGCATAAATAACGCTAACTTTCAGACGTTGCAGTAATTACGAAAATTACCCTGGTAATTTTCAGAATGGTTCATCTCCAGATATCAGGGTGTGGGAGTCAATGGAGAAAGAGCAGTGGGAGGAATGGAAGACAAAGGAGGAAATGCTTGGTATGGTGGGGGAGGAAAAGACGCATTTGGATGAGATTAAGCAGGTGTTACTTTGACATCGATGATCTTGTTTTTTCACGATGTGCAAGCATCGACCAGAAAACACCACCAAGTAGTCACTCCTTGCATCCAATTCGTTCTAATGGAATACCCTTAATTATTCCCAGACTGTCAACATTTTATATATTTTCTCCACACCATTGAGCTCTATGGTATTGCAACATCTAATTTTTAGCTTAAAGCTTCGAAACGGCACTATCACCCTCGATGCAGCAGCGTAGTCAACTATGTTGCCCCGAACAGCTTGTCTGCAGAGACATCTCCGGAGAGAAGGCTGCGACCAGCTTCCTCTCCAGCACGCTCTTAACAGCTTTGTGTCGTAATAATGCACGCATGAGTTGTGACATTGATTGCTTTGCAAACCTACCAGTGTTGCTTGTTTGTGCAGTATGTCAAGTTCCATAGCACATAGGATCCTCACTTTCTATCCCACTTAATTAAGAGTGAACTTTAGGAGGAGTTGGCCTATCACTTCGGCTAACAGCATTTTCATAGACCATTCTCATTCTGCCAGTGCACAAAATTCACCGAGGACATTTTCAAAGTCGAATCAGTTATCAAAATTAGATAAACCCAGCATGGTCAACACCTAGGAAGACATTATTTGAGAATATAAGCACAATCTTCCCCTTCATAGGAAACTGCCCTTATTTTTCCCAGAATCCAATCCCAAGACAATGGATAGTATTGTGGGATGCCTCAGATGTGATGATCATACCATATCCTAAACTAGCCGCTTTCAGTAGTACAGTGTTTCCCTTTTATTTCTAAAACTGAGTCCAAAGTGCTGAGTTGGAAGCACTACTGTTGACACTAGAAAGAATAAATAAAGATATTTATCTCGCAGGATAAGCTGGTTATCTGAACGAAACTTACAATTATACATGGAAGTATACAGAAGAAGAAATGTATCTAGAACCTGTGTCATCTTTTGAAATACGTGAAATTGTGAGCTCTCTTCAATCTGGAAAATCCGCTGGTCCAGACGGAACGAATGTAACAATGCTAAAAAACATAATTGACCTCATTGCTGATGCTCTGACCCATATTTTTAATATAAGCTTTATTCAAGGCGAATTTCCCGATGACCTAAAGAAAGCTATCGTTATACCCCTACATAAAAAAGGTGACCGACGAAATATAACAAACTATAGGCCAATTTCATTGTTATCTGTTCACTCGAAAATTCTTGAGAAACTAGTTAAAAAAAGGCTTTTGTCCTACCTGGACAAGCAAAATTTTTTAAGTAGCAACCAATACGGGTTCATAAAGGGTAAAGGAACAGAAGATGCCTTAGAAAGCTTCATGACACATGTCTACAACGCAATTAATTCGAATAAACGCGTTGCTGTCCTATTCCTAGATATAAAAAAGGCCTTTGATTCCATAAATCATGATATTTTGTTGGAAAAGTTAAGTAGAATAGGTGTTCGTGGCACACCATGGAAATGGTTTAAGAGTTATTTGTATTCTCGCTCACAGTGTGTACGTGTAAATGATTGTGTCAGTGACTTTGAAACCATATGTTCAGGTGTGCCTCAAGGCTCAGTGTTAGGTCCAATATTATTTCTTATCTATATTAATGACTTATGTAACTCTAAATTCACCGGAAAATTAATTGCCTTCGCTGATGATATTGCACTTATTCATGAAGGATCATCTTGGGAAGAGGTCAGACTTAATATGGAAGCAGACCTAAGCATACTTAGTGAATGGATGGAAAATAATAAATTATTGTTGAGTGAAAAGACGAAATTTTTGTGCTTTAATGTATGTAATCGTTTCTCAATTAATTGGCAATTAACCTATCATAAACCAAGTTGTGATCGAACCTTTTGTAATAACTGTATACAAATTGAATGTGTGCCTGAATACAAATACTTGGGAGTGACTGTAGACCAGCATTTAAAGTGGGATAAACACATAAATCGAATTTCAAGGGAACTTAAATTTATCCACGCGAAGTTTTATTTCCTTCGAAATAAATGTCCCCGACAATTCATTAAAACTATTTATCATGCTTTAGTGCAATCAAAATTAAACTACGGGATAATCTGCTGGGGAGGTGCCTACAAAAATTCGCTCAATCCGATGCTGATTCTCCAAAAAGCATTAGTGAGACTGATTGCTAGAAAATGTCAATTTGAACCGTCCTTCCCCATATTTGTGGATTTACAGTTACTCCCTTTACGTCATCTTTACGTGTACAAAGTATTGAAATTGTTCTACCTCAGAAGTGGTAATAAACCTAAGGAAGAACCAATAACCAATGTTTACAACCTAAGATCTACAAAAATGTATGTTTTGCCCAAACCAAATCTGACTGTGTTCAAACGCTCATTTATCTATGTAAGGCCAACATTATTTTCTAGATTGTCAGATAGTATAAGAGGTTCAAAAAGTTTAACATCTTTTTTGAAAGGAGTAAAGAAATGGTTACTTAATGTAGAAAATCCAGATGTATTTTTTTGTTTTAATTTTTTTATTAATTAATAAATTTAAAAAAAATTAATTAATAGTAAGGTTAATACTCACTATATTTTGTATGCACGACAGGTTGTAACTAAAAAACAAATTGTTATCTTTTCATGCATTTATTTATGTCTCGTAACTGGTCTCAGTTTACTTTTACTTATATTGTAATTTATCTTGAGGTATCCCAATACAGGCAATGCCTAAAGGGATTCCTAATTTAATTTATCCTTATTTAATTGAAATGTAAATATGCTTGTAATGTTGATTCTAAGGGATAAATGAATATTATATTATATTAAAGTCCAGGTGTCATTTGCAAGAGACAGTGCTGTATTTGGAATTGACAATGTAGACCATGAAGGTGGCCTAAAAAACTAATCCTAGTCTCATTACCCTGCTTGAAAATGAAAATAAACTTGTTCCCAAGGAATTGGTGTTATTTCTGCATATATGATAAGTTAATAGGACAAAGGTTTAATTGTCATTTTGAGCGAGGAAAAACGTGTAACCACACTTATTTCTGGGTACAGAGGTATACTGCCAGATTTAAGAAAGAGATGTCTTGACATATAACTTCATGAGCTCCTCAATTTGCTGGATATAGATACATTAACTGTACATAAAAATACAACAAAAAAACTGTATAATGAACTTTACTCAAAGAAATCATGCAACCACATCATAATTATTTTTTAAAACTATGCAGAATGTATATACTTTCATTCTTTAAGGAATGCAACCCTCAAACAGTACAGAGCTGATTAACAAGTAGTCGTATTATCTAACAATTTTCGTGTAATAACCTCCTTCCCACCCTCCCTCACAACCTACTGCTGACATTTTTTTGGTAATTGTATTGCTTGCCCTAGCAGCCAGTGGCCTCATTCAAGTCTATGAAATTGCCATATTTTGCCACGCACAAGGTTTCCCAGCAGCAGGCTTTTCAAATACATATTTTTTTTTTTAATTTATCTTCACTACCCCGAATACAGCACACTGTGCCAATTTACGTCAGGTGGATAACAGTAACAACAGACGAGAGACAAACACCCATGTCCTGGGCAGATAATATTATACCCAGTCAGGACTCGAACCCTTGACCCTCGGGTCAGCAGGCGAGGACTTTACCCCGGGGCCGACATGACAGTGTTGCATTACAGAGAGCCATCTGAATCAATGCAAGGTGTTCACATGTCCTGGGTCAGTGAGCTTATATCTTCCACAGCTGTTGTGTGTGCACAAAGTTTCCTTCAACGACAATTGATTTAAAATTTCTGATTCTTCAGGAAAGGGGAGTCTCTTCGTATAAGACAATTCTGAGAAGTTGTAAATAACTTAATTGTCATCCAAGAGGAAAGGGGAGTCTCTTCGTATAAGACAATTCTGAGAAGTTGTAGATAACGTAATTGTCATCCAAGAGAGATCTTCGCCAACAGTGGCACATAGCAAGCCCTCCAATGAATGGTGTGATCGGGATGAGTACTCATGAAGATACAGGATTCAGAACTCCTGAAGTGCTAATTACTGCATATGACACTTGTGCCTGGGTTAGCTCTAGTTCGGGATGGAGGAATCTGACTCTCAGTAGCTGCAGTCATGCAGAGGTGCATCAAATACTTCCACATGAGTCTCAAAAGTTTCCATAAGCCTCAAAAATGTGAAGCAAATTTTTCCGGCATTGTCAGATTTCTCACCATGTTTACATGAAATATACTGCGATCAATTCAATTCTCAACCATAAGCAAATATCACAAGTAGTTACATAAAAACGGAACACATTGAGTGTCAGAATATAAGATTCACCACTGAATTGTTGGAGCATCTTTTTTCAATGAACTGATGGAGAGTATTTATTGCACATAGCCAACAGGCATCAATTTTTAGCCGGCAGCATGTTTCAGAGAAGTAAATGGCATTAAAAATTGCTAGAAAAAAAATTATACCATAGGAATGTATTTAATCACAATATGCACAAAGACTGTGAGAAGTCATGTTGTTGAAACCAAGGCCACAACTACCACATACTTGAGCACAATATGAATATAGGATAGAATATTGCTTTCGATTATCCAATTAGGCTTCCCCCTAAATTGGCATGGATAATAATCAGCCCTCTACTGCATTTCCTGAAGACCAAAGCCTTTTCAAATACAGATTCCCCCAGCATCGTATAATCATAGTTCCTAAACCGTGTGTTTAGGGAAGTTACCCAATAGAACATACACTGCATGTGACACAATTATAAGACACACTGTTAACATCAAATTCACCTCTTGCTCCCTCCCATTTTTTCTATTTCCTCCCCTTTTCTCGGCTGATGTCCTCGCATCTACAGCCACATGTGTCTCTAGCAGCTCAAGGTGTCGCATGTTGATGTAGATACCACACAACAAAACCTAGCAAGGTGTTTAAAAAGCCATATATAGAAACTTGAAAGAGGGTTGACACAAGGAATCAGGCAAGGTCATAAACACTTAAGATTACCAGAAAAAAACAAATTCAAGGGTAATATTATTTCTTGATCATCATAGTGTACAACTTTCTCCTCCTCCACTCAGTTCCCACATATATGTTCACCGAGACACACGTTCATTTTTTTGTGTAAACAATATGTCCTTCATGAAAACAACTGTACACTTGTTGGAAAAACTATGGCATACTTTTATCTTCACACAGCTAAAAACACTGAATCCAAGAAATTTCCACTGAATGGCTTCTCAAATATTCTAACATAATGGGGGAATTAAATTTCATTGAGTAACAGATAAGCATGTACCAGGGGTTAAATTTATTCCCTAAAAACAAATAGGATTAAACTTAAAATAATAATACCATATTTTCCTGTCCATGGGATGTGCTGTGATTTTTCAAGTTAGATTTAAGAAGAAAATACAATGACCAACAGCAGCTGATGGTAATTATAATATACCAAAAAATGCGTAAGTTTACCTTTAAAACTAGCAACTGTACCACAGATACACAGAATCCCAGAAAAAAAATGAATGCAGGAGAGGGCATTGTTAACTTGCAGCAGCAATACAGTCTGGAGTGAAAGTATAGAGATGCACACCCTTTTCAACAACACAAAATCATATGCATGAAATCATACCTTGATCTTCACTCCAAAGATTCTGGGTGAGTTAAGTATGCACTTTCAAGAAAATAGAAGTGTTTCCCATGAGCCCAGAAATATGGCAAGTGCAAAACTGCAATAACAAAAATTACATAGTGGTTATCATGAATATATAATCTATTCCTAGTCCATAAATACATGCGATCAAATTCTTTCTACATAACCCTAAAATATCTCACGTTCAAAATTGCATCAGTTGAAATGGATTGGATTCAAGGTGCAGAGCAGATTGAAACCCACACACACGAAACTATTTCCACAAAGCTATTTACAAAACCAGTTATTAATCCATTTTCATAGATAAAGAAAATCCTTTTGAACACTTAATTTAACGCTTAGTAAAAACTTGCGTGAAATCACCAGAAAAGAAAAACTATTTCCCAATGAAGTATTTTCATTGACAGAATCAAAAGAAAAAAAAAGAGCAACAAAAAAAGGGAGAGACTATGGCCATGTAAAACAATTAAAATGCCTAACAAATCTTAAAATTAAATATGAACAAGATGCAATTCAATATCCAACTCTTACACTTCAAGTTCATCATATTTTATATGCAATAATTGCACGAGAGTTGATTTGTCACAAAAAATTGTTTGTACAAACTCTCCTTTCATTTATTCTATCACTGTAGCTTTTTTATTACATCTAGTGAATCAAGATGTATGTAATGTCACATCATCTTAACATGTTCTTATGTGTATATTTACAAGCTACCTCAAAAGGGATCAAAGCTGTGTCATTCCGTCGTTACCTGAGCAACACTGGCATCAACTGAAAATCCGTATGGATTGAGCTAGATCTAATTACAAGAGTTATTTATTTGATGATTATCATCAAGATAAAAAGCTCTCTGAAATGAAAAACCAGAGAAGCAGCCACTCCTGAAAAGGGAGGAAAACAAATGTTTCCACTGTACTGCAGGAGTCTGAAAAGAATACACATACAACAGCTGTTAGGCATGAAGTGACCACGCACACACAACAAACAGAGTACAATGAAGGCACTTTAATCTTTCCGTCTCCTCTTCTCCTTATCATCCTTTCTCTCTTTGTCAAAGCCACTGCCGCTTGGCCCACCACCACCTTCCTTGGGTCTCTTGCTCGCCGCACGCTTAGCTTGCGTAAGAAACTGATCCAGTCCGAAGGGATCTTCTTCTTCTTTCTCAAACTGAACTGGACCACTTCTTGAAGCAGCCACAGCTGATCTGTCTGTACCACTGAAATCTTTGTCAGGAACAAATCTGAAAGGAAACCATTACATGGTCTATCAATATGTTTTCCAGTTTAGCTACTGCATGAATAACCCATGCTGTGAACACAGCAATTTTACAGGCAGCAAAGTTGTGGTTGTCATTCTTTTGACAAAATTTTTTTCGATCACCTGATGATGACAATCATACGTCAAAACCTGAGTCATGTCTTTTACTTATTTACATGGTATTGTAAAAGTTTTGTGAATAAAAAATTAGTTAAACATTTAATACCACCAAGCGACAAAGGACAATTTTATTTTTTCTTTTGACAAATATATTCATGATTCAATTAATGCAATGGATGCATTCAGTTTCAGACGAAAAGGGAACATTTTCACAAGATTGGGGTAGGCATGTGTTCTACATATTACAAAATTAGAGGTAAATGCAGTGAAAACTAATCACATTCTGTTCCAAGGTCTTTGCAAAAGCTTTATATTAAGTCATTCATAGCTGATATTAACTTCATAAGAAATGTATACGCAAAATTGTAGATAAAGACAATAATCTGGATATCAAAATTAGACTCAATGTCAACAACCCAATCATCTTTCAGCAATATAAGCGCACCTATATTAGTTCACACTTTGAGTAGTACAAACACTCATGTGCATCCTCGTGTCTAATGGCCATCTATAGAACGATCGAAAGTGTATGTCTTTCGAATTTGCGCCAGAGCAGTAAAGGCATATGTTCATGCCCCACATTTAAATGCGTTGTGACATCTTCCCATCCATCCTGGAGGCTTGGGAGCCCAAGTATCACTATAAAGTGTCTCCGAAGACACCTGCCACCTAATCCATTGTACAATGTTAAGTCTTGAGTATGTGCATACCACGTGTAGCTGCAGCGATTCTTTTGACAGAAGTTAATGCATTCAAAGCTAGTTTTTGCCGCTTTCTAAGTTATTATTGTTGTTCGTATTTCGTTCGTACCATAGAATTTAGGATCTTGCACAGTAATTTGTTATTTTTATTTTACTTTGCTTCATCCTCAATGTATACCACATTTATCCGAAAAAATTTTCAGTTACTCTGCAGGAAAGATGTCGAGACGTAATCAGGTAGGAAGGCCAGCTCTAGAAAATATACATATCTTGACAGATATGTCAGCTAAAAATTTATAATACAGCATTAAACATATAAAAATGAATGATCTTCTTGTTTTCATTGATTTCTCATAAAAAATTTGAGTTCAAGGTAATAAAATTGTAACTGGTCGTAATTTAATTTTTTTTTCAACTCATTCCCACGGTCAGGGCAAAAGAAAAAACTCACTACTCGAGGGGTTAACCTTTTTGATGAGAATTTCACCATCCATGATCATATAACTGCTATGATATTGTTCAGCATCAGATTCACAATAGCAATATGATGAGAGAAACTAGGGCTATTGAGTAAAAGTTTCTGTACAACTGTTATAAATAGGTTTTGCAACAAACAATGAGAATTTCATACAATGTCTCTTAAAGTCATTTGCTAAAAGGTCGCAAAGAATTTAGCCTCATGCAACATCTGTTCAAGTAAACTTAAGAAGGGGTAGAAAACAGAAAACAGAACTAACCGGCTGGTTTTGACCAACTTCTCCAAATCTTCTCCATAAGCATCCCTGTCCCCAGCATTCCTTGTCGGGCGATACAGATGCTGGCCAAGTGACCCAGCCTCCCTCCAAGGTCTATCATAAACATTGTAGCTCTCATCGTCACCAAATCCACTGTCCATTCCCCTAGTCTGATTCAGTAGCCTCTGATCAAACTGGGTTTCCCCAGCTGCACCTCCCTTCGAAGGCATCCCAAGGGCAATCTGTTCACTAATGTCACGCTCGCGTTCCCTCTGCAACTTGGTCCTGAAAATAATTTTTTTAAATTATTGAGTGTAATGAAAACTCTGCAAGGAAGATGGAGAGACAAACTTATCAACCACACTTTGTGACACAACAGCAAATTAAAAACAATCAGAGAAGAACATTCAACGTGAAGAAGTTGGCACAGGGTGGAACAAACACGCATATATGAAAGGTATTGAATGGAATGATGTACACTGGCAAAATGTTTGGTAGCCGTCTGGTAGGTAACATGCTGTACGAGCACAACAGTCACAGCCCAATGTTTTAAGATTTGATATCAAATTTGTTCATGACAAGTATTTAAAAACTTCAGCTATTTACCCCAACGCATTTAACAACTTAACAATACCCATGTATGGAAATCCTTGGTGGAATATCAAAACAAAACCAACTGCGATGGATGCAATTATCCATATAACTTTGTAGATGAGCACATATAAACTCTGATAACAATCAGTTTTGAAGTGTGCCACCAAGTGCATAGGGTCTGTAATGAATGGAGAGCAAATGCACTGTTGTGTTATGAATGATTAAAGCACTTGAAAGTAGAAAACTCCCATTAACTGAAGGAGAAATGAATGGGAAGAATAACAGAGGAAGACTAAGAATTAAATACATTAGGCAAATTACTGAGGGCATCCCAGTAAGCCATTTTGAAGGAATGCATGGCTGGCAGGGAGAAGAGTGAAGAGCCACAGAAAACCAATCTTCAGACAGATGATTGTTGCTGATGATGATACAGACTTAAGGTATGGTAACAAGTTAGTAAAATTATCAAAATTGCTGGTAATACCATTAAAAGAAATTGTGTAACTTAAAAAAAAATGTGCGGCGGATTATTTCATTTAATAATCTAATGAACAGAGGATAATTCGGGCAGAAGTTAACTATAAACTTTCCTCACACTTAACGATTACAACTGTGATTTCAAAACCTCTATGTCATTAGAATGCACTAAAATATATGCCTGAACCATACTGATAATAAATCAAACTTTGAAACTTGGCTATTGATTTATCTATCTTTATATTCTTTTCTATCTTCAGCAAGTTAAAACTTTAACATTAGATTTTATCAGTACAATTTTGGTTTGATGAAGAAGTTTGTGGAACACAACTCACAAAGTTCGATTTTCTTCCATTGCAAAAGTAGTTCTCCCTACTAATCCATTTACCCGGTTCATTTGGAAATTTCAGCATTTTGACATCTCTGAAACATTTTACTCAAAAGAAACAGGCAAGAATTGCTTCAAAATTGCATGCTGTGCAAGACAGGGAGTTACCATGCAGTGACATCCCATATAGCTGTCATAATTCTGATTTTTTTATACTGACACGTAACAAAGGACAATCTCCTGGTTTTGCATTAATAATTGAAGTCAAGTATGCACTTCGTAAGAACTTGTGACAAAATCCATTTATTCTAGTTGTTTTTTATTCTTCAGCAATTTAATCAGTGACTCAATACCAGTTAGCAAGGAGGTTATAAAATACCCATAGGTTAAAATGTCAAAATTCTTTCAGGAGCTACATATACATGGATGAATTCCATGGGGAGAAAAAAATTGATAAGCAGAAACCAATAATTTCAGAGGCATCTTTGAGCCGATCCTTTTCCACTGGAATTTCACTTTCTCCAGCACAGCATTGGAGGATTTACTCAGCATGTAATATGAACAAAGGCTCACCTTTTATCTGGAGCAGCCCTGGCCAGATTCCTGTCCCTTTGTCTGTCCTTATGCCTCTCATACCGAAGTTGATCTCTCTCTCTTGCTTCCTCATCTTTTTCTGCAATTAATTTATACATACATGAGTAAATTAACTGATCGAACTCAATCACGTGAAATGAAAAATGTGACATCCCATTGCTAAAACATGGAATTCAAACCCAAAATGAGATTTCCTGACGCACACTATGGACGGTTAATGTAATTACATAGATAAAACATGATTTAGTGGACAATAGAGAGGACTCCTGATGTTACACCATTCATTATGACAGGAATCCTTGACATCAATTTGCACTCTGAGGATAAATCAGAAGAACTTCAATGACAGAAAAATTTAATCATCATTTAATTATTCAAAGGCAATTTGAAGTCCAATATGTCACTTCACACACGCTGAACAGTTCTCATATTGCAACTGCAAATATTAAGGACAGAAAAACAAATTCCTAAGTAGTATAAACCTGAAACAGAAACAGTTGGATTAGAATATAAGTATTTCATTCACATTTTGTCCAGCCCACCTCAGACAGCTTAAGAGGGCGCAGGACAAGGGTCTCAATTTTAATCAAAGATACTGAACTTAGTTTTAAGTAGATCTCTTTTAAATTTTTTGTGCTTAACAAAGACCGAATTCCTGAGGTGCTGTGCAAGCTACTTAGAGAATTTTTTTATAGTCTTTAATTTTTCCTTATTACATTATGAGAACTATGCAACGACGCAAAAATAGGTCTTTCACCCGTCCCCTGAAATGTCATTTTAGGAAAAGAAAAATAAAGAGGTATGAGCTAAGCCCTTTGGTTAAGAGCAAAAACCATGAATATTATTTGCTAACTTTCTGTATCATGGCGTGACGGCTCCTGCCGGACGACTCCGGGAACTACATCAGACGCGCAGAGGGCTGTGAACAGAGGCATCTGTTGAGAGAAGGCTGCAAAATGCTTCCTATCCTGCCTGCTCTTAAGATTTGTAGCTCTCTAATGGTCGGTGGCAAGAAAATTAGCTATGGAATCAATAGTTATGACGTCTATGAAGTTATGAGCCTCATGAAAATATTCAGGTTGCAGGAACACAGCCACCAGTTTCACAACTTATCCATGAATAGTTAACTGCTTCAAAAGCTTAATTTTCGCCTCTATCACTGGATAATATTTATAGTGGTTTATCCCTTGCTAATGCACATAATAATTATTTAGTTAGAGTAAACCAACTGATCAATCATTTTTTTTATAAGTCTTTTATCAAGTAATTAAGCCTCCAAGTGGACCTCATAACTCCATTCCTAAAGTTATGCAGCCATTAATGAAACCAATAAATTTATCGAATGCTTCTGCAATGCTTATTGAATGTTTGCCATAGCTGATGGGGCCCATAAGCTATGGAGTACATGTGTGACGTTCCTGCAACTGGCCATAAGACATGAGAAAATGGGCAAGGGCTGAAACCAACATAACAGTGGGGTATGATTATCACATACAGGTGAGTTAAAAAATAACCGAACCTTGTGGAAGCACATATGGAATAATTGTATCTATAGAGAAGGAGAGTATTTAGAAGGAGATAAAGATCAATAAGTACAGTATAACCACGATATAAAGAAATTTAAGGGACCCAAAAATTATCGATTTCGTAATTGTGAAATTTGCTATTGTGAAGCTAATTTTTTCTCATCAAAATACATACTTTATAGCTTCATAGCTTGAAAAAAAAGTATCAATCAAGTTGATGGTATTCATTGTAATAACCACCTTCAAAAGTTATTATTTTTATTATTACAATAGTTAAACTATTAATTAAGTAATAGTTTACTTACAACAATTGTTGTAAGTCAGAGTCGAACCTCTTCTTTTTTGATAAAATGAAGCAAAATTGTTGGTCCCGATAAATAGTCTATACTAAACACATGGCACTAATTGAATATGTGAAGTTTCAAAAAAAATTTTTTTTTAAATTAAGAGCCTTAAAAAAATTGAATTTATTTTTATGAATCATGATGACTATATTAGAAAAACTTTTTGCAAATGTAGGCACCTTACACATCAGCTTTGCCAGCTATTATACATGAAATGAGTTAAATTTGCGAATGAGAGTGATATCTTTTCTCATATGTGCCCGAGTCACCCAGTCATTTTCAACATTTAACTCCTCAATATCAGTTAGACCTTGAGTAATGGGGATAAAAGTAGCTTTTGCCATTATTTATCCTAATTAGGTTATTTCTGTTTTCACTGTCAATAGCCTTGCCATAATGTAATCAATTCTCTTTTGGTTGAAACACACCAGCAGAGCCACATGCCATACTCACTGCTGAGCACTTGGATTGGCGACTGTTCTAATTCTTATCACTCAAAATGATGTAGTGAAATTCCCTGTTGGTAATCTTCACAAACTTAAGGCTTGAGTTAGAGAAAATAATTAATCTCCACAAACAGTCAACAGTATATTTTCTTTGGCATTATCCTCCACAACCTCTACAGTACTATTCTACCTGCATTAAAATTCAAGCGATTTGTTACCAAAAACATAGCATCTTCTCAACTGACGGCGATAGGGATAATATGTCGAATCACACAGCATTTGTCGTCAAGCAATCATTAATTGAAAAGAAATAATACTTCCTCCTCAGTTTGCATATTCAGCAGACATTGGTAAGACACCACAAATAATGACAAGAGACATGAGTCAATGGTCTGAGTCCTGTGCTCTTTTTACTTATGATTGCACTCTGAAGAGAGAATGACTTGAAGCTTGTTCGAGCCAGCTACTATCAATGACTACATAGGTGTTAGAAACAAATGCATATCGCCCATTGTAGTTGCTCTCTTCTGACAGTAGATTTTTACAAGTTATATTTTAGTAAACATTTAAGTTTTTATGAGCAATTTCCTCTTTCCAATTTCTTAACTGGGTGGGAATTTCGCCAACACCATGATTGCAGCCTTTCAAGCATTTGCATATTGAACAATGACGAAATAGTAATTTTAAGATTCTCTATTGTCTAAACATTTTTTAAAAGAAAACCATCAAAAACAACAGTGATGACATATATTCACACCATGTCAAAGTCTGAAATAGTAAGGGGAAACAAAAACTAATATTTTTTGTTACTGCTAGAAAAGGTTTGAAAAAAGAAAGTGCTGATTTTCTGGTTACATTGACTTCATAATACAGTGGACTCTCCTTATCAAACACAACTTTTATTCAAAGTTTTCATTCTTATGAACCAAATCGTTGGTCCCGACGAAAGGGGTATCTAAATATATGGTCAAGAAACGATATTACGAAATAACTAAACTTAGTCCCTGTCCCCACAGGAACAAAAAATACTTTATCACGAAGTCTGTCAAATAAATAACGGCATTCATTCGGCTATGCACGACGCTGCATTATAAATCAGGAAGCTTTGCGACACGTACTGTGCCCAAGAGCTTGAGAACTAAAATATATACAATGGATACTTCGCATAAGCTATTTAACTGGGTTGAGGGTACAGAACTCCCACTGGGTTACTGCACTTCGAAAGGATTCTGAGAGAGCATGAGAGGTCGAGGAGGAAGCTTTTCCGTTGAATTAATCCCCCAGCTGAATTAATTTCCCGGCTTGTGACGATTACAACATAAAAGAGTGTGATGCATGCTTTTCGAACAACAAATCAGACTGTTCGGTTTTACATCTTCGCACATAATATGTATGTCATTTACATGTCTGATATCATTTCACAGCACGGCTGTAACACGGGAAAGATTAAACAGGCCAAAAAAGAGCGAATGGATATTTTTTACAATTTTTATATAAAAACTACGTTGATACGAACAACATTATTACGAACCACTAATTTTTTGGTCCCATGAACTTCGTAACAATGAGAGTCCACTGTATTGAGTTTCAACAGAATAGTTTTTTACAAAATGTTTGGTTATTTTTTTGAACAGATCTATTATGGTATGGTATATGGATGCCAAACACCTACACGAAATTAGTAATGTGGATAGAATGATAAGGTCCATTACACCATCTATGACCATGAATTACACAATTCAAATAATTGTACTTCAGGAGCCTCTGTGATGAGGCTGATATTTGAAAAATGGGAGCCAGTAAGAATGGAAACCACCCAATCCGAAATAATACTAGACTTTGCGTGAGAAAGTGAAGGCTGCATGATAGAAACTTCTCAAGATTCTTACCAACAGCTGCCAAGGTACGTATCCCTGCTCTTTCCTCCCTAGCTTTCTGGGCAAGTGCCCGGAGATTCTCTTCCTTCTTCTCCTTCTCTTTCTGGGCCAACTTCTTCTCCAGCTGTGCTCGCATCTCCACAGCTTCACGAGCCTGACAAGGAGAGACACAAAAGAAGCTATGGGGCAGCGATTAAAGGGTAATTTTCACTCTTTCAAGTTAAAATTGACATATCTATTATCCGAACAAGGTAGAGGACAATTTCAAATTCATTTCCACCAAATATCCTCCTTTAGCAGTTAAATAAAACACACGGTGAGATACAAGAATTAATTAATTGCAGATTTCTTCTGATTTTTATGCTCAGCTGCATAAACCATGTATCACAGGAAAACTGCAAAAACTACTCTTTCATTATGTAAAATTTCCACTGTATCTTTCCTGATATAATATCACTAACACAACCACCAAAATATTCAACCCTTCATAATTTCGTCCTAACCATACCCAAAATTCAGGGGTGTTCCTTCAAAATAATCACTAATCACAAGACAATGACAAAGAGAAACATACAATCACAGTGACACATAGAAACAATATGGTAATTTCCTCAAAAGATAACAGGAACTAATGAGAAACTAACTGATTCTTTATCTTTAACTAGATTTGCAATTGGTGATGTAACTTTTAGCAACAAGACTTGAAGGAAAAGATCACTAAACCCTTTGGATCATAACAAATTTTGAGTTTGGAAGCTCCACTGATCTATTCACAAATTGAGATGTGACAGTTGTGATCATTTAATATTCAATTTTCAACATATATATTCAATTCAATTCAAATTTTCAACTCATATACACATTTTTGAGTAGAATGCTAAAAAATAAGAGTACTAGGCACGTTTGGAGGATACTGACATTTTTAAAACTATATTCACATGCATGATGATGTAGTCAGAATGCAACTTTCAAAAATCTACATAAAACAAATATATCAGCCTTAGAGCAGCAAAAGGGTCAATAGAAAATAGGAGCTGCATATAGCATGTATAAAGGAGGGAGCAGTTTTTATATTTGAAGTCCATTACAGCAAAGATAAAACTAGATAGAAGTGCCACTTGATCATCACTAATACTTAAAACTAGGGATAGACCGATACCGATATGAAGTATCGGCCGATATTTATGGTATCGGTAGTATCGGTATTGGAGGTCCAACAGTGTTTTTCAGATTTTTTCAACTTTCACATTTTTACCACCAATTCGGCCAATTAGACGAGGTGTCGAATTCTACCTCTAGATTGCTCTGGTACTGAATGCTGTCAGTGAGTTTCACTCAATGTAAGACAGAGTGCGTTTCTTTCGATCACCAACTTAAATAATTGTTTTGAAAAAACTTTAGAAAATAAAAAAATCATTAAGTAGGCGAATGAACTTATGACCATATGCTTTTATTTTGGCGACAAAGCAGTTTTTGCAATTTTCTCTTCCTTATGGGTGCTTTCGACTTAGAACGGCGATAGATGGCAGTTGTGCACATCGATCTTACTTTGTTCGGCTCTCCTCATAGTGGAGAGCCACCGATAGACGGCCAAAGACGGCTATTCCGCTACATAGAAACCACCGTGGCATGGCTATAGCCGCAAATCGAAAGCAACCCATATGGAATCGTGTATCGAAGTTATTTCTTTTTTGCAAGCTACGGAATGGGTGCTTTCGATTTGCGGCTATAGCCGGTGATAGATGGCGATTGCCACGCCGCGGTGCTTTTGATTGTTAGTGGATTAATTAGCAGAATAGCTGTCTATCGCCGGGAATCGGTGGCTCTCCACTATGAGGAGAGCTGAACAAAGCAAGATCGATTTGCGCAACTGCCGAATATTGCCAGCGATAGCTGTTCTAAATCGAAAGCACCCAATGTTGACTACCGAGAAATCACGGTGGCGTGGGAATAATTTGACGAAATCTCATTGTTTATAATAATAGTCGAGGAAAAAAAAAGTTATGTCCTGTAAAAAACATAGTGAAGTTTGGAGATATTTCAAAGAAGTTCAAAGTGAAGCTCAATATGCTATTTGCACCTTGTGTAACATAAGGATGTCGAGAGGGGGCAAACATACAAAGTGTTTTACAACAAGTAACATGCAGAAGCATATTGCAGTACACCATGCCCATATTCTGGTCCAAGGTAAGCGTAGGCCTATTCCTACTCATGATCCTGAATTAGGACCCGACTTGGCTAAGAAGACATGGTCAGTGCCTACACCAGATGAGGAAGACTGTCTGCCATAGGATGTGTTGCAGCCATGCACAAGTGCTACATCAATGACTTTAAGATCATCACCTTGCTTTGAGACTAATTCAAGCCCCGATTCTAGAAATCTTTCAACTCCTGGAAGTGATAAAGGTAAGGCCGATATCAGGGTAACAAAGGTAGCCCCTAGGCTTAGGGAATAGGCTAAGTAAAAATGAGGTTGCTCTTGATTACCGAATCCTAAATATTTTGCTTATTACATGCAAGACTGGTAAATATGGAATCCCAAATAGGCTGCAAACGATTAATGTTTTCCTTTTTATTTTTCAGAAGTCAGTGGGGAAAATACTCCTAAGATAGAGCAGGCTAACTTTTTAGCAAACTTCAGTAAAGTTCCTGCCTTATACGAGGCTAGGTCTGCATTTCCTGGCCAATCTGTGTCTTCTTCCACATCAAGTGATGATTTACCTAGTTTGCATCTTGTGCAGTCAACTATAAGTGATATGATCCAGAAGAAAAAACTTTACCATGCTCTTCATCCCAGAGCAATTAAAACCACGGAACTGATGGCCAGAATGATTGCAACAGACAATCAACCCTTTACAATAGTGGAAGATAAAGGTTTTAGGAATTTGATCAATTACTTATAACCACGATACACAATACCTGGTCGAAAATATTTTTCAAATGTAACCATACCAACACTCTACAAGACTACAACAAACTCAGTTCATGAGCTACTACTTTAAGTTGAGCCAAAAACCTTAAGCATTACTACAGATATGTGGTCATCTGCAGCCAATGATGACTACTTGGCCTTAACAGCTCATTTCATAACACCAGATTGTGAACTAAAGCACATTTCTTTGGCTGTTATTCCATTTACTGCAGGAACTCATACAGGAGAAAACATAAGTAACATTCTTCATGATTGATTTGAAGAATGGAATGTAGTTGACAAATGAAATGTCATAGTTACAGACAATGGTAGAAACTTTATTTCTACAATGGAAAAAGGCAAATTTGATCACATCCCATGCCTTGCACATTCTCTGCAAATAGTGCTCAAAGATGGCATATTCCACAATAATGAAATCAATAATCTGCTTAAAACTTGTAGACGTTTAGTTGGTCATTTTAAACACTCCATACAAGCCAATAAGATTTTGAAGAAGTCCCAGAAAGTTCTAGAATGCCACAGCATAAGTTAGTGCAGGATGAGCCGACTCGTTGGAACAGTACCCTAGATATGCTTGAAAGATTACTGAAACAGCAAAGGGCTATTTCATATTCTTCTCGAGAACTAAGTGTTCCAGTTGAACTTACTAACGCACAATGGTGATGCATACAAACAATTGTTGATATGTTACAGATCTTTTAGTGTAGCAACAAAAGCTGTAAGCTTAGAAACAGCGAGTGCATCCAAAGTTATACCAATTTTTAATAGTGTTCGTCAGAGCTTAACATAGAAAACTGGTAGGTATGATGGCATCAGAAATGATATGTTGGCATCTCTAAATGTTCAGTATGGGTCATGGGAAAGTAATCCTATATATGCAATAAGTACTATCCTAAATCCTAAACTCAAGAAAGACATCTTTATAGACAAAAACTCTGCAGCTAAGGCTTGTGACCATATTGACACAATGCTGAGAGATTTACAGCGAGGTGAAGAACAAGAAATGGTGGCACTCATAAGATGAAGAAATTGAAAAGCAAAGCCCTCTTTGGTCTTTATTCAAAGAGGTAATGGAAGCAAATGGTAAAGAAGAGGAGCCTAAAAATGTTGTCAGAGAACTGTTTTTATACTAACAAGAATTACAAATAAATCCTTCAAAGGATATTCTTGAATATTGGAAAGAATCATCATTTACCAAACTCAAGAAACTAGCTCAAAAATATTTAGCCATCCATCCAGCTACTGTTTGTTCAGAGCGTATGTTCAGTACTTCAGGGTTAATATGTGACAAAAAACAAAGTCGGATGGATCCTGAAAAAGTTCAAATGCTAGTGTTTCTCAGCAGAAACTTAACATATGGTGGGATGTAAATTGTGTTTAATAGTGGTCAATGAGATTCAGATATTTGAAATTCCTTTGTAGTGATGTTCTAATATGTGTACTAAATTTGTTTTCAGACCATACCATGTTACCATACTTACATGACCCGAGGTAGAGACAACATTCATCTGAATTGTCACAATTTAGACTATTTTGGACGAGGTCCTCATCACCCAGCATCCCACATATCCAATAGGCTCCCAAGATCTTTGGAATATATTTCTTCTCTAGATGTTTTCAAGAGGAGATTGTGTGAAGTTATGCACAGTAAACTTTATTACAGTGTGAATGAATATTTGGATGATGATCCTTAATTGTCTATTAGTTGTGATTTCATGCATACATAACTTTTCTTTTACCTAATATTTTATTGTATACAGAGTTATTGACTATCTGTACAGTACGTATAAATTGTCTATAAATTGTGTTGCCATGTATACTGTTGTCTTATATCTTGTATTTGTGCTTTGAGTATAGTCTTGTTGACGAGTTCTATGTCACTTGGCCTGCTGAACAATGAAAATAATATTATTATTATTAAAACTTTTTCAGTGAATTTGGTGTTTCACCTGTGCAATAATGGTTGTTTCAGTAATCTGGTTTCTTAGTTGATTGAGCCAGCTTAAAATGTTTGTTGTGGAATATTGAGTTTGCATTATACCTAGAATGAAGTACATAGTATCGGTATCGGTGATGGTATCGGGAGGAGAAATGGTATCGGAATCGGTATCGGCAATTTCTGGTATCGGTCCATCCCTACTCAAAAGTAACTGGGATGAACTAACAGAGTTATAGATTTGCAACATAAAAAGGATATTTAGAATAATTCAAAAAACAACTTACTTTTCTGTCAGCAATGTAAAGAGCTTCAGCAAGTTTAGCGAAATTCTCGTTGATATGAACTTGCTGCAGTCCCCTTCCATCAGCAGCCAAACGCTTATCTAGTGGAATAGTGTATCCCTGAAACAAGTAACAAAACAATCTGAAACATGGAATGTTAAATATATGTAGTCACAAATAAAAATATAATTACAAGGAAAATTCCCTGGCTAAAATGGAAAGCATCAACGCTAAATTAGTTACCACCAAGCAAATATTAAAGAATTTTTACACCAACAACTCCCCTTGCAGTGAGAAGGTTTTATTTATGAGGTTTAGTTTAAGGAGGAGGATTATAGAATTATCCTATGAAAAAGACCAAAGATCGCAGTATACAACCAACACCCAATAAGGGATTTAGGAAAAGATTTAGGCCATTAAATAATGTACACTCCAATGTTTTACCTAACAGAGCAGTGCTTCTCAACATTGTCTTTCGCCTATAAAAAATTTTTAATGTTCCCACGTCCCTGAAATCAAAAATTTATTAATGAATAAAAGTCAAGGTGACAAAAATACTTTTGCATCGCCAATGTTTAATAATATATAAGCAAACTGAAAGCTATATAAAACCTGAAAAAAATTAAACTTTCACCCATGCATAAATCTATCTAACATTCCTATGAACTGCTAAGATGTACATTATTTAACCTATTATAATTACAGGCACTCCCTATATTATGACAAACATTATTTAAAAGAATGAGCAATGAACTGTTTCAAAAAGTCTTACAGAAAAGTTATGAAAAGCATATGGAAAATGTGAAAATGCTGCCTTACCATAGGGCACAACTTAATCATTGCTATTAAGACTGGTTTATGACTGATGTCAACTTCAAAAGTTAATGATGCATTTGTTTCACCTTCACAACTTCCATTAGTGATTATCAATCAGCTGGAATGTACATCTAAAATCGTCAGTTACCTTTGCCAATGATGCTGGATGACAAAGCAGAAGATATTTACACCAGACACAGTGCCACGATCTATTGATTTGTTTACCATTGACGAAAGAGCGAGATCATAGACGAGCATGAGTAGTAACAGGTCTTAATTTCTGTGATAACTAACGCAGGTTATTACTGACAAAGCAAAAGGACTGCCAGAAGTTTTGCTGAGAGGCTAAGTGCAACATGGTAGACAAAAACTATATCATTTTCAGTGAACATGCCAGTTATATGATAACATTTTGCTAAAAATGTTTTAAGCCTGGTCAAATGTATGATAACAAAGACATCATTGCACTCTTGAGGCATAGAAATTGCACCCTATGCAGCCAGATAAAAAGTGCAGCAGTTGAGGCAATTTGACATACATATTTTGCTAACTTCAATTTTGTGAATATTCATCCTGGAATTGAAGAATTTAAATGTATTATAAGCTGTGCTATGGAAAATTTAAATCCAATTTTCTCATCCCTTGAATCAGCCATTATCATTGCTGTTTAGACATGTAGGCCTTAGTATGAAAAACTCTGTGAAGATATTATACTTCATAGCAACTAAGATACTTGGATTCATGAATTAGCAAAAAATTGAAATACTCAGAAATGCTGACATTCAAAGAAGTACTGATTGAATGTCACCCAAAACAACTGCCATAGTTTTACATGAAAGAATGTGTTGCTCAAAAATTTTTGAATGGCACAAGTTAGTCATTCTGCAGCAAAAACCCGAAAATATTCCTTCAATAAGTATACACTGAAAATTATTTTGATGTGAAACAGGAACAGGGAATAGCAATGACAGAGACATGCACCTGCCACATAAATTACAGGTCTACAGTGAACTGCAGGTGAAGGATCCCAAATCATACACCAATAGTCAATGAGAAAATGTTTACCTGCAAAATAAGTCTAAAATAAGGTATACAATTCACCATTTTATAAGACTCGCCACCATTATCATTGATAATACTCAATTTCCTAAGTTACGTAAAGAATTAATATGACTCCAGAAATAAAAGCAGAAAAAAATAATTTCTAACAACAAGGCTCGAAGCTGAAACAATTTCAATGCAGGGTGAGGAGGCTAGCCACTCGGCCTCAAGCTACCAATGATTAAGGGGGAAAGCATACTAGGATTCCTCACTAATAACAAGGCTCCTGTGGTCTTTCATGCTCACTGCTGGTACGAGTCTTGATGCAAAACTAACTTTATGTACCTTCTGAGGGTTGCATTTGTACCCAAAAATAATAATTTTTTGCATACATATCCATTTGTTTCATATTTTAGGGATAATGCACACAAAAATACAGGGTGTCCACAAAAGTCACAATAAAAAATTCAAGCATAATTCCAGGTTTTCAAGGCTAAATTTTTCAAAATTTCCAAGCTATATTATCGCGGTTTATACAAGAGCCAAAGTGATATTTTTCAAGTTTTAGAAACAATATGGATTTTCCTTGCTAAACACAACCAAATAAAAATACAGATATCAAATATATATAAATATTTAAAAAAGAAAAAGTGGAAAAAAACCAAGTAATAAAATATGTTGTTTAAAAGACAAATTACTAAATGGCATTTTTAGAAGACAAAACCAGAAGTAGGCTTTTTCACACACTGAATTATTGTTCTGCTTGAAACAAATTCTGGCCAGAGCACTGCCGCACACCGCAAAAAAATACGCCGCCACTGACAAATACTACAGCGTCTAATTGTCCAATGTGCAGTTAACGAGGGTAAAAGGACGCGTGACACTGACGTTACAATGAGCCTAACCAAGTTCAGGTCTTCGATTTACATATTAATACCAACGCTAAGTCCATTACACAATGTACAGTTATCAAACCACATATATATATTATGGCTTTCGCGATTGAATTATAATATAAAATAAGGATATTTTCGCCTTGAAATGTTAATTTTAAAAATTCCCGGATATACCAGAAATTCCCAAATAATTCACGGAAATTTCCTGGATCGGAAAATTCCCGGTTTTTAAGGGTCCGTGGACACCCTGAAATAGTTTATTATCAAATATACTTGGCTGGTGTACCCTTCTTACTCAGAGAGTCTGAGAGCAAAATTGTTCCATTACTTTCTAATTGTGCCAGCAATTATTATCATGTATAGTGCTAGTGATTTATACAAATTCATTAATTATCTTTGCCAAAATACACTGAGGATGATTATCTCAAAATATGAGGTGAGAGATGTTCCTTGTTTTCCTTTCGTCATTACAAAATATTTCAATATTACTATAGATAGTAATATACTTCATATAACTTAGATATGCTTTTCATAGTTAAAGCATACTGGCAATTTCACAATAAAATAGTACAGGTCACATGAAACTTTTACCTTATTATTTTATAACATAATTTTAATTTATAATTTTATAACTGTGTAATTTAAGCCCCATTAAACCTTGTGCTACACTTGGGATGATACAGGGCTGATGGGTTCCCAGGGTCATCAGTGATGTAGCAGTGGTTCTGTTTGCTCCTGCTGAGTGACACATGAGACAACCTTGTGTTTAAGGTAGTTTGAGCGAGATAGTTCCCTATTCATAATGGAGACCATATTCGAATTTGAAAATGTTTTAGTTTAAGCAGCTATTCGAAGCATGAATTAAACAGTGTATTTTTAACTGAGCAATAATACACATTTATTTGACTGAAATTCTAGGCAATAAAATACAAATATCAACATATTTCTTTGATTTGACTAATTTTTTTCACTTAGTACTTTCAAAACTCTTTCACAACAGGAGGTTTTTTTGCAATTCTAAAAAAATTACTGAGATGACTATATGATTTACTTACAAAAATAGTTGACATACAAGCTACACACTTAATTTTTTTATGACGTCTAAGTGTTAGGAATGCCTCATTTTCTAAATAAGGTCCCTCTTGAGTGCATACTCCTACCATTTCCTGTGTAAATGGGCTGGATTTTTTTTTTTTTAATCTTGAGAGGTAGATTGGTAAGGGGCTGATATTTTGGTATCTTTGGAAGGGTAAGATACCCTACTGGCCCGAATATAAGACAGCACCGAACGTAAGACGGATTGGGTTTTAGAGATGTCATTTTAGGGAAAAAATTTTAATGCTCATATAGGATGAAAGCGTTGTCAAACAACAGTCGTCGTGATGCGCCTAGCGAGCTTAAATGTGGCGTGTTCGTTCATTGCAGTGCTGTAATCAAGTTTGAAATAGTTATCGCGAGGAACCAGTACTTACACCGCACACCAATGTTGTGAGGGTTGCTCCCGAAAATTTTTTTCATAGGCCGTGAAAATAAGACATTGCAATTTTTGACCTCTTCCAAGTGGAAAATATAACCGTCTTATATTCAGGCCAATACGGTATTTTTCATCAAAATGATACCAAATTCATAGATTTCTAGGTGAAATGATATTTCGCTCCCACTATCACAAGGACCTTGGGCATAGGACTAAGGTTCTTATAAATACTGAAAAGGTAGGGAAGATGGTGTAAATTACTTTTGCGTTCTTCCAGTTGGAAATGCATGGAGGAATCTTCCACTCCTTCTGTTCTTTGACAGTGACTTTTCTGGTTGGCGAATGCATCACTGGGGCTGGAGGAGATGGAGGTCCTCTTGGAATCTTCTTGTTTATTCTGAAGATAAAGTAGATATCTATCATGAAGAATCTTAATATAGGTACATACCAACATAAACACTGATATAACCAAGAGATTTCCACTGGAGACAATTGTGACATGACCTTGTGGGAGGATGGCACAGAGGAGAAATCAAAAAACAAATACAAAGGAAATCAAAGAAAATATATTCTGCTTGCTCTCTCTGTCATTTTACTTCGTATTTTGTCATTAACGAGTCATTGCCAAGGGAACAATCCCCATAAAACAAGAGTGCACAAGAGATTCGGTCACTGCAAGTACATTCCTGAATTATTAAGAACTTATTTTGAATTGTAATTTGTTCATTAATTACCACTTTTAAAAATGTATCCTTTTCCATTTTAAACAATATAACCAGCACTGGTAATGACTTTTGTCTTACTAAGTCGGTCAAAGTATGACAATACCAAGTTGAGATTATACAAAGTAAAATAGTAGGTACCGACTGAAAGCTTACATTTAATAGACAGCAAAACTTGAAAATGTGAAATTACAAAGGTAGGGCCCAAGCTGCACAAAGACATGGAATTCATTTCTACCTGCCATGGCAAAAAAACTGCATCAGCAACCAACTCATTCTGAAGATAAGGACCTCTTAAACATCCACATTGCCAAATATAATGGGTGAAATATATTCACAATAGATCATTATTCGCCCACATGTGCCTGAGCCACCCCATTATATTCCACATGTAAGTCCTCCTATGATTAATCAGAGTTGCTAAAGACCTAAGATAATGAAATCTCCAGACTTTTTCAGGTTTTTTAAGTCAAAATTTTCATTTTCTAGGTAAAAATGTACATTCAATAGTAAGCACATATTTTAATGAAGGTGTGAGAATTCGACCACAACTTGCTAGCTCACCATTTTGTGATAACAACAGTAGTTATAGTCAAATACATGAAAACAGGCCATGCAAAATACATTCACATTACACACTTGATTTTATTTCCAAATCTGTGAGGCAGGAGTTCAACTTTGAATAGTATCAGCCGCTGCAATGATGCATTCAACGATGACTCTCAACACCTGGGCAAATTGATAAACCACAACTTGATCATAGGCAAATCTCATTGATTTTATCAGATTCTCTCCTACTGTTATTCCATCTCCCTCCATGTCTCCAGAACCCTTTCTCCTGAATACACATAAAAAGGCAACAGTGATAGTGAGTAACCCTACCACACTTCTCATTCTATCATGGACAGTCAAATTTTCCATCAGCTACAGTTCATTGGCGAAAAGTTGGCCGATGACGTCACGCGAGAGGGGAAATAAGTGGAGGAGAGGGGGAACTTTGGAGGGGTATCTGCCTGCCGTACGTAATGTGCAGTAAACGATTTTGGTTCGGACTAGTCTAGGTTCTCACAATTTTGTCCATCAAGGGGTAGGGTTTTCATGCCGTCTGGCTGAATGGGAAGAATGGAAGCGAGTGGAGGGGAAGGTGCCTCTGGCCTTGGAGGGGAGGCAAAGCTCTTCGGCCGGAGGCAAGTGGATTTACCATCTGTAGGACAGAGGGATTTTAACTAAACCATAAAACCTTTCCTGTGGGGATATGCATTCGGAATTTATACCTTGTAGCGGTGAGTGTGGCAGTAAGAATGGCAACTTTCACCTACAACCCCGTCTAACGGTACTTCCACAAAATAGACTCCTCAGCCCCAAACTGTCTGTGCATGTTTCATTCTCTGATAGTGTTCTTGCAATCGTTGGTTTTTTTTATCACGGTCTCTTATCACGGTCTCTTATCACGGAGTGTTTTTAAAGTGATTTGAGCGATTGAGTGTTACCACTGAAATTTGAGTGCGAGTGACAAAAATGAATGAGAGTGTTTTGATTCAAGGGTATAGGAACTGGAATGTTTTAATTTTGTGACCATCAATATGTCGTTTCTGTTTTCTCTTACATTGCCATTCTACCCCATTGGTATTTTGTAAAGTGTTCTTGATTTCGTTAATTAAAAGTCCTGCCTTTCAAAAGTACTTCTGTCCGGTTATTTGACCATATGTTCCATGACTTGGGTTTAGAATGCCTTTCACAGGAGAAAATATTATTTGACTTAAAATCTCAAGCTCCTTTATTTTAGGATTAGTACCTTTATTTTGCATTAACGAGAATAGTACAAATCTTTTGCCTATCCCATGCGAAGTATCGAAAATCAAAATTATAACAACATATTTGATTAACCTTTATCTTCCGAGTGTGTCTCTCCGGCACAAAAATTATGTCCCTAGACTGCCGAGCGTGTTCGTTTGACACATTGATGGACATTTAAAAAACACTGGTCATTTAAAAAACCCCGAGGTTAAAGGGTATAGGAAATGGAATGTTTTGATTTTGTGAACATCAATCTATCGTTTCCGTTATCTTATACGTTGACATAATGATTGGTATTTTGTTAAGTGTTCTTGATTTGCTTATGAAATATGATTTAGTTCTTTCCCGGGTTCTTGATTTCGTTAATTAAAAGTCCTGTCTTTCAAAACTTCTCCTGTCTGATTATTTGACCATATGTTCAATGACTTGGGTTTAGAATTCCTTTCGCAGGAGAAAATATTATATAACTTAAAAACTCGTGCGTCTTTATTTTAGGATTAGTGCCTTTATTTTGCATTTACGAGAATAGTACAGATCTTTTGCCTATCCCATGCGCAGTATCGGAAATCCAAATTATAACAACATGGTTGCATTTTCTGGAAAACGTGCGAGCGTAAACAAGTCGGCAAACTGAACTTTAGATTTGCTGGGGAAGCGTCCTCCCATACTTTCCCCCTCCACTTCCATCGCAGGAAACCTTCGCGCATGGCTCCCCTCTCAGTAAGCACTGCTTCCCCTATGTTCTGAGATGGACAAGGCCCACCTGCACAGTAGGCTACTGAGTGTCGGCCAACTTTTCGCGAGTGAACTGTACCCTATCCTGTGCCGTCTGGTTCACATACAGAATCAAAATGAGAAGTCTGTCCCTCCAATTAATCCTTAATCTCTTCAGCACTTCCATTGATTTCACTCAGTCCACCTTATCAAGTGACTTCTCAACATCTAAAAAGCAAGTAAAAACATTTGGCTCATATTCTAGGTTCTTGTTCACTAGGATCCCCATCATTCCTATAGCATCTCACATTTGCCTCCCTCTCCCAAGCCCAAAATGGTCGTCACCAAGGTATTTATAAACCTTGCCTTCTAGTCTTCTATTTATAATTCAAAGAACAAATAAGGCTTTGTGGGAAATTAAGCTGAAGTGCCCCATCATCTCCGCATGTTTTGGCCATGCTCTTCTTTGGTATCCAAATTAGTATTACTCAAAATGAAAACAATGTACAATTTCACTAAGTTTTTATAGCTGTCAACCAGTTTTGACGGCCATAGCGTCATTCTCAAGACCAGCAGATATGAGTTATACCTTCTCATTCCCCAACGTAACACTAAAATCAACCAATTAGATTAGTATTGTCTTTTGAAAATCCTCAGGCCACACTCCACCCTCATAGATCATACAAATAAGTGCACTAAGTTTTCATCTTCTGTTCTTCCCCATATTCATCTTGAACTCTGCACGTATGTTATCTCATCCCACTGCATCATTCAGGGCGTCCAGCAGCTGGGCATTTGAACATTCCCTGAGATTTATAGGTTTTCCAGACATAATTTTTATTTTTCCAGAGAAATATTGATTTTATTCTTGTTAAAAATAATACAGTAGCAACTCGATAATACGAAGCATGAAAATATGAAGTTTCGATTTTACGAAGCAAAACTGTTGGTCCCGACGAAAAGCCTATGCTAAATACATGGCGCTATTCGAGAATACAAAGTTTCGAAAATACGAAATTTTCAAAAATACGAACTTCGGATCCAGTCCCCACAGAGAAACTGAGTTCGTTTTTACGAACCTTGGGGGGAAATCGTGTCAGAAAAGTTCTCTATTTGCCGACATAGACACCTAACAAATCAGCGTTACCAAATATAATCTATCAATTGTGCATAATGCAGGAATTTTAGTGCGTTTATCTCTCACAAGTGCCTGAGTTACACAGCTATTTATCAAGTTTTAGTGGTGGACAATTTAGCGAGTGATGGGGAAAATGGTAGCTTGAGGTAATTTTTCCCTTATTTTTTGTTTTAACAGTTAGCTGGATTTCCATGATGTAAACAATTCTCTTATTCTCGTTGTTATTTTTCAATCGTTAGGCCTCATCTGGAATATGCTGTTAGTGTATGGGATCCATACGAAACGGGGTTGATATCAGAGTTAGATCGCATGCAGCGAAGAGGAGCTAGGTTTGTGAAACGATGCTACGATAAGTTTTCTAGTGGGTCTGGACTGTTAGAAGAATTAGGATGGGAATCGCTATCACAGCGTAATTAAATTATAGGCTGAACCTCTTAACTAAATATCAAGAAAAACATTTCTCTGGCGACGTGAAAAGCTTACTATTAACCCCCTCGTACTATGGCAGATAAGATCGCGCAAATAAAATTAGAGAGATAGATTGTAAAACCGATAGGTATAAAATGTCATTTTTTCCGCATACCATTCGGAACCATAACAGCTGAGATCGTTGTCATGAATAGTTCGAATAGTGACAATAGGCAGACAGTAGATCTTTCTCTTTATATTCTCAATGTTCTTATTTATGCATGATGTAAATATTGATGTTCTCATTTATGCATGATATTTTGAATCTGTAGTAGTAGTCTTTGTATCTCTTGCATGTTGGAACGATTGACAATAGAATATTTTTGGTTAGTACATTTTCAATTGGCACATTGCATGTGTGGTACGCTGGTTTCAATGTAACTTCGGTGTTCTGCCATATAATTCAGGCATGCCTAGTGTGGAAGCACCTCCTGCCACACACCCTTTGGGTGGCTGGCAGTGTATGATGTAGCTGAAGATGTAGATGTATGTATGAACTTGATGGACATCATACTCAATTGTTTCGGTAGATAACATACCTGCTGAAAACATACATAGATATAATTAAATACAAATGAATAATATAATTATTAAAATGGTTAACACATTGTGAGTTAACGAAGAATATAAGGTAGAAAAAAAATGAAAATGTACAATGACACGATTCCAGACAACAATTACAAAAAAAATATTAGGATTAAAAAAATTAAAATACACAAAAATACAAGATTAGCTGGCAAACAATGGTATAAAACTGTAAAATGATATAACATGGGAAAATTAGTGAAATACATTGACGATGCAGTTTTATTTTTGTAGTGAAGATAAACTACAAATAAAGTTAAACAAATTTTACCTAAAACCTTAGAATCTCAGAATATTTTGAAAACCTGAGACCAATGAAATAAATCAATGCAAAAATTGACTTACTACTCCTTGGCAAATGAATAATTCTTGGGAGTAAATGTTCTTCGTAAAAACACATGAGCTCTACCATTTTATCGGCCCAGAATCTCTCATCCCTCTCAATTTTTTCGCACAGAATCCCTCAAGGAGTCCAAACAACAAAAACACAGTACTCCTCCTTAGTTATGTTTAGTTGTCCTTGCACCTGGTAATAATAATCATGAGTCTCTTTTAATTCAAATTTTTCCTCCCAAATGTGCCAAAATTTTATGTATTACTTTTCAATGCCTTCAATTGGAGAGACCTCCCTACATGAGTACGGGCATTACATTTCCAGAATTCCTTTACCATCTGACAATAACCCGTCAGGGGAAGCCGCCAGAAATGGCAAATCCCCGTCAACAAACATACCCGCTGGCAAAACTTTACACCCACTTTCCCTCTCATAGGCCTCAATTGCTGTTCGCTCCATGGCTTGGCCTTATTCAGTGACTCTGCTTCCGGAGAAGTTTGGGCATAATATGGCCTTCACCATTCGTCCTCTCTGTTTTGGGCCTAAGTGTACACATGTGGCCAAAGTTGGGTGCTGTCAGGCATTTTAGTCTTTCAGACATCCACAGGCTTGAGTGCCGCTGATCCCTGGTCATTGCCTCCAATCGTTCTCCCTCTTCTCCATTAATTGACAATGATTTTAGGAAGCTAGTAGTGGCTTTCTTATCTACCTCCCTGCCGTCACTTTCTATGCACCCATGTATCAGAACAGTTTCTTGCACCCATGTATCGGAACCCTTTGTGAGGCATTTCAAACCTCTGTTTTCCTTTTAATTGAGTTGCTGTCTTTTTGAGCAGTGTACTTCTTCGGGAAGAGACCTGGACTCCTCTCCACAAGTCTCTTATGTATCACTGAGTGGAGCTTCAAGCCCACATCATGGGCTATAGCCACGACCTCGCATCGTGCTTTGTACGAACCCCTCAGCGAGAAGTTAACCCTTTTCCAACCTATGTATTTAGCAACGAAAGAGTTATAATCTCCGCTTGACTGTTAGTGACATTAAAAATTAAACTCTCCCTTCCCCCCTCCCTCCAGCTCTCCTCTCATTATCGTGGAGTGTCAGCCATATCGGCAGAGGCCCAAGGCACTGTATTGCCTTAGAGTTCCCCTGTACAGGGCCTCTAGAGGGCGAGATTGACGATTCGTGGAAACTGCGTTGCATAGGTTTGGGAGAATACTTACTGTGACGCTACAATTCGGAATATAATACATTATTAAGGTCCTGCATGAAGATAAAGGATAACCACTTAGCATAAGTGTAATGTTTTTAAGAGATAGTCGATAATGTAATGTCGAACGTGTCATGGAAATGACCTGATTTTCGGCAAATTTATGTTTTTATGCAGTCAAAAATGATTAATCAGAAAGCAACAACCGAAAAATGACGACACTTATGCTAAGAATTGATCCTTGTTCCAGAGACCTATGCAGACAGATTTGCTTCAAGTAGCAACTGAGTCGTGAAATAAAAGTGCATAGACGTCTTCGGCTGTGGTATACACCTCCCTTAATAGATGACAGTCACCTTACTAGCATGTTTTAGCTGAAATCTGTGAATACGGTAAAAAAATTTTAATTACTGATAATTCCTTACAAGACCTTAAAGGCCTAGTATCATGGGTACAAATCCAATTTTTGAAGGCTAAATAAAATGATTATGCATGTTTTCAGAAGTTAATGTAAAACCTGAAAATACTGACCTGAGTAACCAATCCAGTCATACATTAATAAGAGAAAAGATACAGATAATTCATTAAGTAAATGGATAAAATTATGTTAATTTCCACGGTTCAACTACCAAGATAAGATGACAAACTTGTGGCGACTGTCTGCTGCTGGCTGGTTGAAGCGTCACAACAGAGGAACGACCTGAGGAGGCTGGCAGAGATCACGCAGGGAACGACATAAATAAACAAGAGACACGACGCGATTGTTAATTAACTTAGGATGCGCTATTTCATACTTTTGGAATAAATCGTTTTCATTGAACTTTGTTTTCTTATTTCACTCTCGCTCACCAAAGTGATGACCTCGAAACGAATGGTGAATGTTTACATGAGTGCTCATATATCCCGAATAGGAAGATTACGCGTCTTTGGATTTCACCATGAATCCAGATGGTGAAGACACAGCGAGCGTAAACCACGTTATCGTACATATCCCCGCTTTCTGGGCCAAAAAGCTGGCCCTATGGTTTAAACAAGTAGAAGTGTAGTTCCGTTTGGCTAATATTATCAATGATATAATGTTCTTCCACGTCGTTGCTCAGTTGGGCAGCCGATATATTGAAAGAGTCGAGGCCATCATCATGGATCCCCCCACGACTGGCCAATACGAAACTCTCAAAGCAGCCATCATCAGCCAGTTTTCATCGTCTCCTGAGCAGCGCATGTGACAGCTATTGAAGCAGGAGGAGTTGGGAGACAGAAAACCATCGGAGTTCCTTTCTCGCCTTCGATCGCTGGCTGGGGCTTCCATGTCTACCGATTTCATCCGCTCACTTTGGCTGAGCCACCTTACATTGCATATGCAAACTGTCCTTGCCACGCAAGGCCCGGCAGATATCAGTGCCACCGCTGAAATAGTGGACTAAGAGGCGGAAGTGACGCCATGGCCCCACACTGAAATGGCCTCCTCGAGCATCAGCATGGGAGAGCTCCTTGAACGCATAGAGGACGTGAGCCGAAAATTCGTGCAATTCTCCGCCTTGGGCAATGCACCTCAATGATATCGCCCAAGGTCCCGCAGTGGCTCGTGAGGCCGTTCAAGCAGAGGCCTCTAAGACGACTCCCCTCATCCACGTGGAATGTGCTGGTACCACACTAACTATAGCCCCCGAGCAAAAACGTGCCACCAACTATGTTCCTACATCCCAGGAAACGCCGGGGGACATCGGTAGATGCGGCAGCCGATGTCTGTCTATCCACATGCCGCCTCTTCGTGATGGATACAAATTCAAAATGCTAATTTTTAGTCGACACAGGGTCCGATCTTTGCGTTTTCCCGCCTACGTACATAGTTTTCCATGTCCACAGTTTATTTTAGAATGTACCACTGGTTTCGGACGAACAATCAAAAATACACTAAAAACCTGAAGATGGCAAAACTACCAAATTTGGTAAAGAATTCTAAAATAAACTGTTACTAAGTTTCCCTTATTATCATGTCGACTTTTCACCAAATTATATCTTTAACTTAAGAATTACACTACCAAGCTTCAACACCTACATTTGTATTCACGCACCTGAATTTTGGTGGCTCCATTGGATCTTTCTGAGCCTCCACCATCCTGATCACCCTCTGTTTAGCACCTGAGTTAAATGAAACTCCTTGCTGTGATGGAGTGTACCTAATGTATTGAGCAGGGCCCTGAAATGACAGAATATCATCTGGATGTCAGGCATGGAAATTGTGGAAACTGCCTAACAAATGCACTGAACCTTAGACAACTTCGTACTCATGACCATCGTTTACACGGTGAGATACACACCAATTTTTCAGCAAGTCTGACAGGCATTGCTGCCGTAATCTTTGAATTTGTGAGCTTCTCGAGGGCTTTTCTAGTCCTTTCTGTGTTTTCCTCAATTTCTTCTTCCGATGGTTTTTCCAAAGATGGGTCATCATCTCCAACAACTTCTAGTGGCAGCAGGTCACTTAACTTGGAATATATTATCTGAAATGATTAATGTTGGCATAAATTAGACAACTGAAAAAGCTTTTGATGGTTAAGTTTACAGTCTGATAATATTTCCATGCTTTCTAGTAAATAGCAGATAATATAAAATTTTGGACATTAATTTTCAGAGAAATCTATAAAATTTTTAATACATCCTCTACATATAATAAAATAAACTATATTAAGAAATTATTACAGTAGCAACTTGATAATACAAAGCACGAAAATACAAAGTTTCAATTTGGCAAAGTGAAACTGTTGGTCCCAACGAAAAGCTTATGCTAAATACGTGGGGCTATTCAAAATTACGAAGTTTCGAAAATACAATATTTTCAAAATTATGAACCTCAGACCCAATCCCCACAGAGACACTGGGTTCGTTTTTATGAATCTTAGGGGGGAAATCACGTCAGAAAAGCTCTCTATTTACCAATGAAGACACCTAGCAAATCAGCGTTGCCGAACATAATCTATCGATTGTGAATAATGCATGAATTTTAGTGCATTTATCTCTCACAAGTGTCTGTGTCACACAGTTATTTATCAAGTGTTAGTCATGGATAATTTAGTTCTCAAGAGATGGGGAAAATGGTATCTTGAGGCAATTTTTCCCTTATTTTAACAGTTAAGTGCATTTCCATGATGTAAACAATTCTCTTTTGGATGTAACTCGTCATTATGTGGTGCCGCGTACCAACTCACTGCCATGCCCTATTAGCGGCAATTTTAATTTATTGAGCGCTTGAACGGAAAATTACGTGATTAATTGATGGGGAATAGGACTGGGATATCTGTCGCAGTCACTATACCTAACTCCATGGCTTCATTATGAATAAACCTGTGTTTACTCGCGCCATTGTCCATATTTCATGAGACAATACAAAAAAAAAAGTTTCCAAGAATTAACGAGGGTATAGCCATCCCCCAATTGATATGATTTTGCATTTAAAATGGATTATTTCAAATTTTGAAACATATGGCCCAAGCGGGGGAGTGGCTCAACAATATAACATTGTAATGTACTAGCTGGGCCCGGCATGTGTTACAATGCCTTTTTCTTGGTTCAAAAATCGGTTCCTAAAAGAATTTGAGACCTAGTTCAATGAATTCCTCGTAC
The DNA here is from genome assembly GCA_963169105.1 of Ceriagrion tenellum. Lineage (NCBI taxonomy): Eukaryota > Metazoa > Arthropoda > Insecta > Odonata > Coenagrionidae > Ceriagrion > Ceriagrion tenellum. The sequence continues at coordinate 47,219,718 of OY720641.1, read as the reverse complement.
TTAAACAGGAATTCGTAACGTACAAATGATAGCATGAGTTTCCATTCCATGCATATGGTGCGGTTTCCAAGCAAATAAAATATTCTATTGTTGAAGTAGTGCAAAAATTCAAGATTTAAAAGCTTGCAAAAAATCAAATTATAGGAAATAGTAACGTGCATACGAAAATCGAGCGCAAGTATTGAATAAAATACAAACAAAGAGACCACTGCACCAAATCTTATTCCATGTACAAATAACCTACGCACTTTTTAACACAAATAGTGTCTTACTGATATGATTCTTGTTGATGTGATTGAGCAACTCGTAAATGATGTACTTCGTTGCTTGCTTGAGAAGCTCGCGTGCCAAAACTCATTTGTTGAAGCGACTCGCGCTCCATCTATTGTACAATGGATTGAATAATTCAGAAATCTTCGCGGGTGTGCGCACTACAACTGACCAAAGTTTCATCACAATCTGATGAATGGTATTGGAATGCATCGAAGACAAACCTACAAACATTTATTTCATATATTAGAAAGAGCTAAGACACTTCACCCCGAAGAAGCCGTCGCCCGCAAAATATTGTCCTGTGAAGTAGAGTTCTTTGCAGAAGTAAACCAGAAAACTGCAATCTTTAAAATAAAATCCCCATGGAAGCCTTCTCTTAAACTTAATTCCAAGACGTTGTTAAGGTAACTCCATGATATTTTAGTGAAAACAATTTTTATCCATGAATTACTGTGGTGAATTCGTTGAGTAATCAGGCCTTGGTACATTATATTCGTGATACCATCACTGCTATCCCTGATTTCCACAAGAAAAATAACAAATTGAATCAGATTTCACTGTGATGGCATGAGTAACTTGAGTCCTTGGCATTGTAATATGTGGATACGACACAACATGCACAAGAATTGGATCCAGATGCGCTGTATTTCAACATCATCCGACGTTTAGAGGGATCTAAGCACGGAAATACTACTCTGCGAAAACTTATTGCCGTTATCAGGATTTTACCACAGAAAGAAGTTAGTTTTCAGCCTCAGCTGTGGCACATTTTTTCCATGACCCCTACCTCTTCCAAAGTTTTCGACTCGAGTTAATTTTACAAAGTTACGCTTCAAACAGTTAATCTTATTTAGTTTTTGTGTTTTACGCTCCACAGCACAGTTAAGCATAGAAGACGTACGTCTCAGAAGGGAAAGAAAATAATCGAATGGAGAATGCTGGATCTGGAATATCTCCGCGATGCCCATTTAGGATGAAGTTTCTCTTTCACACTATTGTGAATAAGAAGTTCCCAAAATCGTGGTATGATTTGGGTATCACTTTTTAAATATGAGGTATTTCATTACCTACTATGTTTAATCTTATCGAAGTTGGCATATAAGGATGCCATTGGATAAAATGGCACTCAACATAACATCTATGATGCGAAGAGATAATGCATAGAAGGATAAAAAAATAATTACTTAATTTACTTTCTGAATCAATGTTTTACCAAATAGAACTATAAGCATGAATCATTGAAGTGAAAAGGAACTTGATCATGAGTTAATGTTTCTTACTCGAACTTCAGTGAGAAGTGAAACAATTTACCTTGGAACGAAATAATATTTCTTCCCAATTTCATATATCCAGCAGGTGACGAGAAAGAAACCACAAATAATGATCTAAAAGGATTTTTTAAATCGACTGAGTCCTTTGCTCTTTTTACCTATTATTGAGGGATAAAAAATGAGCAACTGGAAGCACGGTCAGGCCAGTTACCATCTTAACTGCATAGATGTTAGAAACATCGATAAGAATGGGATTGGTGAAGGGCCATCATTTCAAGCAAAGGTATGTACTGGGCGGCAGTTGAAGCATTCGTTCCTTATCCACGAACCATGATCTGAGGTTCTATTTTCTTCGGTATCACTCTCCAAGACCTCCACATAAATATTCCATCTGTCCGAAAAATCTCACCATTTAGAACCAGAAATTAAGTATACTCCGAGATGATTAAGATATAGAAAATGTCAGAATCACGCCCAATTTCTCATCATGCAATTAGTAATTGAAGTGAAATAATATTTCTTCTCAAGTTCGTATATGCAGCAAGTGATGGGAAAAAACCACAAACAATGACTTGTGAAGGCATTTTTTAAAATGGAGTGAATATTTTGCTCATATTATCTGTGATTGAGCAATAAAGAAAGGATGATTGGAGGCATCATCAGGCGAGCTATCGTCTTAAGCATAGATGTTAGAAACAATGGCCATACCAGTTGCACGTCCTGATTAGCCCCAGATTAAGAAAGCTTAAGTCTCATAAAAAGTGCAGAACTTGCTTGATATACTTCTTCTAAGCTGGGCGAAAATTTTGCAAAGAAAATGATAGCAAACTAAAAATCATTTGCACAGGGAACTAAGAAGGGATAGTTATTTCACGAATGTTTGTGGCATTTAGCTTATGATGTAAAGGCATTATTTCCAATGCTTTCTTCAATAACAACCATAAATAGTTTTAAAACATTTCCAAAGACTAGATAAGTCAGGGGGTAGAGGGGAAATATTTATTGCAATTTATTAAAAAGGTTCGAAAATACGAAGTGCCGATTTTTCTGTCCCACCAACTTCATATTATCGAGTTGCTACTGAATAGTTTATTACCAGATATTAGTTTTAAAATACACAGTAATCATAGATATCCTGAAAATGTAATATTATGGCCTTTTTTACTCTGTAATTTTATATGGAATTATAATAGGGAGATCATCATCCTCATTAAACCAGGCAGTTTTAATTCCGAAAAAAATGATAAGAAACATGTGTTAACAACGTTATCGTGCACATTGTCGACCTCTATTTAAATACTAAGGAATATTAACTATACTTCATGAATACATTTACCATACAGTCATACATATATGTGATGAAAAGCAAGAATGACTTAACAACGAACAATAGTTTTTACTGCTACAATACCGGGAGATGTAAAGATATTTATGTGAAAACGACAAATCTATCTATGGTAGCCACAGAGCCAATATCGATGTGCACAAAATTGTTCAATCCAACCTAATTGTTTAAAAAATGAATAAAGGATTCCTGTATTCTAGAAAATGTTATTTGCATACCTGGTCAATGAGTGCTACAACAGTGTAAATGAATATTTATCCAAAACTTAAGTACCTACATTTATACAACTCTAATGTATCTGTATTCTTTATTACTTGTAAACATAATTTCTTTTCCTTTTTGACATCTCCTATGCACCTGCCATATGTATTTTCAATACTGTGCTGTGTCAGCTGGATAAATAAACTTATTAGTATTATTTGTCACAGTTTCTGACACTTAAAAAACTAATTGCTTTATTTTAAAATACACTACACAGAATGAACTTATACAGAATCCAGATGTATTTCCAGTGTATACCAAACTGTTCACAGGGTAACAGTAAAGATATATGATAAAGAGCAAGCTCATCATCTAATAAATTGATTCTCAACTCTTAACAAATACCAAATATTTAATTTAGTCATATCCCACAAACTTATAACTTCAAATGCTACTTAAATAGTATGCTACTAGTAAAAGAACAATTAACTTGGAGCATCAAACACCAGAGTAGGCATAGATTATATAAAATATTTACCTGCTTAATTCATAGCATGCCACAAACTAATCAAATGAATGTAATGGAGTAAACATAATAGACACTTCACAGTTTTTAAAATTTTTTTTAATTAAGGAAAATCTGGATTACTTATCTAAGGAGGTAGACTGGTGAACAGTCAAATATAATGTCAAGTCTTGGGGCACTTTCTGTTCCTTACGCTGGTTTGACCTAAATCACAATTGATACTATACCACAGCGAGTATTTCTTGATTAACAATATCAAATTAGACCTTGAGTGCTAACTGATACTTTTTCAAGCATAGTGAGCTTCTTTGAAAATCATACAACAGCAGCTTTTTCACCCGTGCTAAATGGGACAATGCTAGGGACAGTGTTAAATGCTAAATGACATCATATCTAAAAGAATAATTTTTGCTAGATGACAGACTTGGATTTAACCAATAATTATCATTATGAAGGCATTATAAGGGAAATAATTACACTGTATTCTTCTAAGTACCACAACCTTGTCATGGTGGAAGGACTAGTGTGATTTGATGACTCGGAGAGCTGAACAAGACCAAGCACATACTTAACTCAATCAAGCCTTGAAATAATGGACAGTAACAATTTTAAAATGGATTTTGGCAACAATGAGAATGAACCCTCAGGAGTGGGTGTTACTCCCAGCAGAGCATGAAGCAGAGATGCATCATATGTATATGCATAGCGAAAGACATGGGATAAGAATATAAACCATAAGAAAGTGAAATTTGATGTGATTCCCTAGAAGTAGCAGGGCTGAATATGACATTGGTAGGGGATAAATTAGAACAGGTAAATAAGTTTTTGCATCATAGACGTTATATGTAGAATATCTTCCCAAGCCAAAGAAGCATTTTCTAAGATAAGGAAATTACTGAAAGGGGAGCTGAGAAGAGATGTCAAGAATATACAGGTGAACACTCTTATATTGAGTTTGCCGATGCAAAGGTTGGGACTTTGGTCATTGTGAAGAGATGATGTGTGTAAACTTGAGACAAATGAGTTGTAGGTTTGGAGAAGAATGATGAGGGTTAGTTGGGAGGCCAGTTAGATGAACGAGGAGGTTTTGTAGGAAGTGGGAGAGGGAAGTGGGTCAGTGAAAGAGGTTCAGAGAAGCCAAAAAATAAATATGAAGGATGTTCTGAAATGTGAGGATAACTCAGAAATGATGATACAAGGAAGAACACTGGAGAAGCATGGAGAACGCAGGAAGAGTGTAAGAATTGGAGAAGACAAGGAGAGCGAGGGTATGAGGAACTTCACATAAACCTGATAATAAGCCACCATTAGGAGAAAAAGTGAGTTGAAGTCCCAGAACTTGGGATTTTAGGCTGAGTACCTACTATCCAAAATCCTACCAATCAGCTGGTAGAATACTCAAAGGAAAAGGGTGTCTCATAAATGGCAAGTAACATGATAAAAAAACGAAAAGGTAGTGCAATGAGCTTGTGTAATAAACTTTTGAGTATGAAATCCTCTGTTCTAAGTAATAGTTGTTAAACAAAAAAGGATTGTAGAAAAAAATGAGTGCTGTACTCTACCACCACTTAAGGCGCACCTTAACCTCAATGAATGGTTACCATATAACAATTTACAGAAAAAAGGGAAAATATGTTCATAAGACACATAAGAGGTTCAAATTTCACATGTAATAGAAGAATAAGGATTCGTGAGGAATAAATTAAAGGTGGAACAGAATGATAGATCTTAGTAATGATAAAGAAGTTCACATGAGTTATGTTGTGACCAACAAAACTCGCAGGTACCGAAGTCATATTGTTCCCCTGGGGAAATACGATTTGAGAAGATGAGCATGCCACCGACATTCTCATGCTTAGGTTTATCTTGCAGACAAAAGTTAAGAGCCAAGATTTTACTCACCTTATCTTTTGAGTGACCCTGCCGCGCAATAACATCGTATTTAACTTTTCCTTGAGTATCCAATTGCACAGCCAAAGCATTAGATGTACTAGGGGTACTTTCTTTTGCCATGCCAAGGGGGTGCTGAGCAACATGTATCTCTGGAAACGCCCCGCCGTCTGAAAAATCCTGTAAATACGGCTAGTTTAGTTCTGTGTATTGTTGACTTATACAACGTTAAGGAAAAATACTTACTTCGACGGCTCTGGGAATCCATCCTGTTCTATGGCCGTAAGGTGGAATATGACTATTTACAGGAACAACAGCGGTAACTGTCTGCCGTAGTTTGTTTCGCTCCTCATCTCTATCCCATATAGGCTGCGTAGGCGCAGGGAGTAAACTAAAACAAGAATCATTACACTGAGGGTATCAGTAAATCCAAAGTCATGCAATGTAAACAACTGTAACACAAATGGCAATATAGATGACACCAAACGCAAAACAGTGAAGATTATGCAGCTCACAGAGAGTAAAAATCGTGAGTAATAAAAAATCATAATACATCGCAATGAAATGGGGTACAGTATGAATAAATAAATTAAAAGTCACATAATAATGAATACGCACCTAGTTAACGACGCCATTTTGGCTTAATGTAAAGATCCCGAAATCGGCCAATCAGCCCGAATCCCATTCAAGTTATTACTCCTACCAAAAGAGGGTAGCATCTGCGCATTTTCTTTCAAAATAGCTTACTATTAGTCCCGTTTCTTGAATTTCAATGAAAAGTATTTTTGAACGCAGTTTCAATAAAAGATGAGCCCTATTGAAGGTGAGTAAAGTGTAACTCTCTTTTTGCTCACCGTAAATCATTCCCACAAATTTCCCCCAAAACCAATAATGGCGAAATCTAGTTGCGATACACTAAAATCCAATCGTAATGTGTTAAGTATTTTGGTCGATGTCGATTACCATAATGCACTTTCCAACAGACTTAAGGCATTTCGAAACACCTTGTTTATGAACAATATTTATCGCCACATGATGAAAATATATATCCATCCAAATAAGTATGTACCATTCTGAATACTTTCACCTTTACTGCAGCTTTCAATATGAAATACTTTATACTAACAACAAACAGCAGCAATTTATTAAAAAATTCATTTCTTGGGCCCATTATTTCACCAATTAAAATGTTTGAAAAGTCACATCATCACGTAATATCAAGAAAAACTGAACTTGTACATAGGTTGGAGGCTGTTTGACTCGCATTCCAAAAAGACTTGGAAAGTCTATAACACTGCAGTACCTTTTACTCAGCAAGAAAATATTTTGGATTTGTTTTTATTTATTTTAGGAAGGGCTCTTTTAACGCCTTATACTAAAAGGCCAAAACCTTATATGCCCATACATGACTGCTAATGTAAGGATAGCAAATGGAGAATCGGGATGGGCAGTGACATGTAGTGGGGTACAACAGGGATGCTCGTTGTCACCATTGCTTTTTACTTTATATGCAGAGGAAATGGTGAGAGAGGCTTGGGAAGATTTGGAAAAGGGTTGAAAGTTAGGGGTGAGTTGATTATGTCAGATTCGCAGACGATCAAGCTTTAGTTAGTCAGTCAGCTAAGGGACTTCAACGATTAGTAAGTGCACTAAATGATCAGTGTGAAAAGTATGGAATGAAGATTAATCTCTTATGCTAGTGCAAAACTCACAATTAAGAGAGAAACAAGGTTCATTTGTCAACTGCAAACTGTGAAAGGCATTTTCTCTCTGATTTGACTTACAATTCTTTGCACATTTGCGACAAAGATGACCTCATGGTGGACTTTCGTTGCTTACTTTGACCATCAGTGCACACATGATCGTGAGTGAGACTGCGGGTGGACTTGCTCTGTTTTGGTTCGTATATTCTCACAATGGATTTACAATTAAAATGGTAATACTCAGGGCCAGATTTAGTCTAGATAAGGCCCTAAGCTATTTGAGATATGGGGCCCTTTATAAGTCCAGATATTCTATGTCAGTGCCAAATAATTTTTTTTTTGGGGGCCCCAAGAAAGTGGGGGCCCTAATCTATAGCTTGTGTAGCTTATACCTAAATCCTGCACTGGTAATACTGCGTCATGGCTTTAGGGGCATTCCAATGTGTTTCAAAACATTCTTGGATGCGTTCATCTGCGTTCCATAACAGCCCAGTCGGACAGCATTCTCGAGTGTTCCAGAACAGAAATGCAAACACTCTCAGTAGGCGTTTTCTTGGGCGTTCATCTGCGTTCCCAAACAGCCCAGTCAGATGGCATTCTTGAGTGTTCCAGAACAGAAAGGCAAACACTCTCAGAAGGCGTTCTTCTGTGTTCTCCGAGCGTTTCTGAACTGGGTCGTCAGAACAGCGTTTACGAACGCACGAGAACTGTGAGGGAAACACAGATGAACACCGACAAATGCTATGAAAATGCCAAAGAACGCACAGGAACGTTAAAGGAACACCTGTAAACGCACTCCAGCAGCGTTCTCAGCCTCCTTCATTTTCACCAGGGTGGGTGACGTAGGTGAATATATAGAGAGATTAAATCATATGTACAACTATTCTTTCCAGGTTACAAAGGCCATTGGATGGACACTATTGGTCATTGAATGCATAAATTGCCATGAGTGGACATGACTAATAATAATGCATATTTATCCATAGTTAGATGGCAATACGGCAATATATGCCGTTAAGGCAAGAACAAACATCAGGATACATGGATCAAATAAAATTTGCAAAAATTTTATTTGATGCATGGCATGAACTCTGTGGACTCCTCAGGCTTAAATTAAGAACTAATATAGGGATTAATGGGGGGTGCATAAGAAATAGCCAATAAAATCAATATGGATACCCAGTCGGCTAGGAGCTGGGAAGGTTAAGGACGGCGGGTGAAAGTATGGTCATGTTGTGCCATGCACTGAGTTTCTAACATCAGAGTTCAACGAGGCAACACAGTACAAGATATACTAGAATTCTTGCTCTTGACGATGAACGAGAGATAAGAGTGCTTAGGGAAAGGTTTCAAGAGGATATTTCATTTCGGATTGAAGTAAAATGGATCAGTAGGCAGGACAGAAAGTGACTTGAGCATTCTTTAGTGAGAGTGAGAGAGTAGGGAGCAATATTAGGTGCTTACCACATGGGCCAAGACTTCAGCAAAGTGACATGACCAGGCGAGGTATAGTTACCAAGGGATACAATCAGCCTTATCCCTGATTGCAGTCAGGTGGTAGCTTATATGGAAGGAGGAAGGGGAGAAGTCTTCATTAAGCAGGAGGATTTTGGGAGAGTCCCATATCTACATCAAAACATCCGGGTGGCGAATAACAAGAGGGAGGGAGATAGAAAACTCTCTCTCTCTCTCTCGTAAATCCCACTCAAAACAGAGAAAGGACAGAGAGGTATTTCACAAAGGAGGAGAGGATAGAAAGAGGGAAAAGGACCCCTTACTCTCATGAATGGTGAAGGAACATGAGGGGGAGGGAGGATATACTGTACAATAACCAACCAAAAACACTGGTAGGTCAACGGAGAGGGTGAAGGGAAGTGGAGAGGTTAGTCACATCAGAAGTCTCTGGAGGAGAGGGAGGTTTGAGGGGGTGGGGCTGTGGGTTGTATAGAAGGGGGGGGGGGATGTACAGAAAGTCATTAACAAAAATGGTGATTGGGTTGGTGTGGTGGCTAGAGTACTGACTAACCATACAGGCGGCCAGGGTTCAAATCCCTGCAGAGGAAGATGTTTTTCAGAGGAAACCCGATCTCTACTGGAGTGTCTTGTCGAGGGCACTCGACCATGAGCCATGGTCCCTTTGGCGCCTGTCGTTTAGAGCAGGCTAATGCAGATGCCAGGTTTCTATCCACCCTTCCTCCCTTACCTGTTCCCTATGGCGCAAATGACCTTAACTGTCGGTTGCCTCCCCAAATATCCAATCCAATCCGTTAACAAAATTTTCTTTGTAGTAGGTGATAGTTGATAAATTAACTTAATGGAATTGTAACACACAAGTAAAATTAAAAATATAATTTTCCACAGTTTTTATTGATAGATGTCTGTCCAGTTTTGATGTTGTACATCATCATCTGAGATCTAAATGCCTAGTCAAATACAGAAGGTGATATATGCATGTGGGATAGGACATAGGGAGGGGTGAGAGATACTTGGAAGGAGGTGGGGAGGATTAGGCTGGTTATATATTACAAGGATAACATACCCTAGGGAATCATGGAAAACATAAAGGTCAGTAAAAAATGAAAAGATAAGTGAAGTAAAAAGGGAGACAAATATTCAGGGATAAAGTTGTTTAAAATCTATGGCTACACATTTTAAAAGCTGGAACGATTTTCAAATTTTCTAAAAAGTCTAGCATAATGTTCTCGTCAAAAAATATAAAATGGCTTTAAATTAGAGGCTTCATAAATTTCCTTTCCTCTCCCACCATACTTAGAACTTCCTTGTTCGTCTTCCTCTCCATCCACCTCATCTTCTCCATCCCTCTTCACACCCACATCTCAAATGTCTGCAGCCTATTCACTTCCTATTCTCTGAGGGTCCAAGTTTCTACCCTATACAAATCTACGGTCTGTCATGCTCTTCACCACCCTCTTCCTCACATCCTTACTTATGATCCCCATAATCAGCTCCCTTCTATCACCAAATGCTTTCTCGGCTAATGCTATTCTCCTCCTTATGTCTTAGCTACTATGCTCATTTTCATCTAGTGTAGGTACTGCCTGAGTAGTTCAAATGCTCTCTTTGCTGAAGTTTGTGTTCTGCAACTTTAACAACCAACCACACTTTCTTTGTTCCCAAGAATCTCATGGTTGGTTTTGGAATCGGTTTTTTTGATTTATTTTCTATCCGTATTTCTCACACTATAATTCTAAAGTATCTGCTAAAGCTTGTGGTCCCTTCGAAGGTCGACTAATCACCACCTGATCATTCAAGAATCTTACCGATTTATCAGCAGCCCTCCTACCTTGATTCTTACATCTAGTTCTTCCCATGCCTTTCTTACCATTTCCTCAACATAAATATGTAAAAGCATAGGTGATAACAGCCATCCTTGCCTTACTCTGTGACCTATAGCTTCCCATGCTGATTCACCGTCAGCCACCATCACTTGTGCCTTTTGGGACATAGATTAGGATTAGTCTCTCATCTCGCAATTCCCCCATTCTACCAAGTATGTAACTGAATGAGTTTTTTCCAATCCACCCAGTCAAATGCCTTTTAGTGTTCTCATCACTGCAATAACATTTTGAGTTGACCTCCCCTTCCAGAACCCAAATTGATCATCGCCCAGATAGTTCTTTGTCCTACACTCCAACCTTTTCCTGATTATTCTAAGCAAGACTTAGGCTGCAGGTGATATCAAGCGTATTGTTCTATAATCCTCTCATTTTGATGCTTTCATTCTAAGCAAGACTTTGGGAGCAGGTGATATCAAGCGTATTGTTCCATATTCCTCTCATTTTGATGCTTTCTTCTTCCTATTTCCTTTGCTATTCCTATATTCCTTTCCACTAGCTCTTGGTATTCCCTCCCTTGTTCCCCTTTTTTATGCTTCCAAATTCCATCTCTTTATCCTCATGTTTTTATTAAGCCTTCTGTAGAAATCGCAAAATAATTGAAATCCATTGCTGTTCTGTACCATTATCAGCTTTTCATCAAGGATTCAGGAAATCTAGATCAACCTCCACTGCCACTTACCATGTAATAAATAAAATATTGACTGATCTGGGCAATAGATTAGAATCCCTGGCCTTATTCTTTGATTTTTCCAAGGCCTACGACTTGGTAAACCATCAAAATCTACTTTCTAAACTTGCCAGCTTTGGCATTAGAGGAACGTCCTTTGATTGGATCAAATCATACTTGAGTGGAAGGCAACAATGTGTTTCCCTATATTGAAATGGGATTAGATTTGTTTCACCCGCAAAAGATGTTAACCTCGGTGTTCCACAGGGTTCAGTTTTGGGTCCAGTGTTATTTCTCCTATATATTAATGATCTCCCACTCCTTGACTGGCACTCTTCCAGTGCTGTATGCTGATGATATGAATGTTTTAGTATCTGCTACCTCCATTGACAACCTAATATCAAAGTCGACTAGTGCTGCTACTCTTCTGCATGAGTGGTGTGATCACAATTCCCTCAGTTTGAATGTTGATAAATCTAATCTAATTTACTTTGCAAACAAAAACAAGCTCAAGACTTTTTTCTGCTTGGACTCGGCCATCTTTACCTCTTCAAACCACCACTGAGTTCGTTAATTTTATGCATTCCTATCCCCTTTCTTTCTACCTTTCTGTATAAACATTTATATGTGTGTATATAACTATATATACCCCCTGCCTAACACCCTTGAGGTAGCTTGCAGGGCATTAAGTAGACGTAGATGTAGATGAATGAAACCATTGAGTTAGATGAAGAGGGCTATTGCCATTGCGGCCGATCCCAGAAGCTATAAATTGAGCGAAGCCTATCCGCCGTCTTGGGTAACCCTGGTTTTCCTTTAGCGCTTACGGGCTGACGCTCTGCTTTCACGATGTTTTAATCCATCACTTGAAAGTTTTCAGAATGTTTCTAAATATTCCAAGTAGCGCTAGCACCATGTTTTTTATGTTCCCTGCATGACTCTTGCGTCTCACGTTTATGTAGTTACATTATCGATCATTTCAGTATTTTCTGTAGCAGTTGTAGTATCCCGATAGTGTGACGCTTGTTGGTGCAACTTTATGTCTTCACTATAGTTCATGTTGATGTTAGTCATCCCTTGCCTATTCGTTGTTTACATTTTAGATCTCCGTTTGCTGTCATGTGACCGATATTCCTACGGAGGCGATGCGTTTTATATCAGAATCGATATGCTACTCGATGGCAAAATGGAAACCAATCTATTTTCCTTGTAAGTATCAACCGCGATCGATTACCACCACTATCTATAAAACAAGCCTCAAGCAAACATTACTATTAAAATTGATGGTAAACCAATACCACAAAATACCATTTCTCGTTTCTTAGGAATCAACATTGACAGCAGATTATCCTGGGACAGTCATATTCACAATTTACGGAATAAATTGAGTTCTGTCTGTTAGATCTATTCGGCATACGGTTAACATTGATGTGTTATTGTCAGTCTATTTTGGAGAATTTTACTCCCATGTAATCTATAGTATTCTTTTCTGGGGTTCTTCTCCAAAGGCTAGTGTTATATTTAAAATACAGAAAAGAATTGTTCGACTTATGTGTAATGTACCCTTCAATGTACCATGTGGCCTTTTTTTTTAAAACACTTTGCATCCTGCCTCTTCCATGTGTCTATATATATGCTGCAATCACCTGTGCTAAACTGAATCTCTGTAGGTATAGCCAAAATGACTTTTATCACAGTTACAACACTAGGAGTGCTGCAAACCTACACCAAACTTATGTCAGGACTAGACATGCTGCACTAGGGCCTTATACTATTTAACAAGTTACCAATTGAAATAAAAAACTGTGAATGGTGAAGTGCATTCAATTATGCACTTAATCAATATTTACAAGGAAATATCTTCTACTCAGTTGACAAATTTATGCAGCAATTATAACAATTATAACTTGTATTAATAGTATCTTGACTTGGCCTATATTTGCATGTAAAAACAAATCGCTGGACAGTTTAATGTAGTATTTGTATACAAATATGTATATATATATTTTATTTTTTGTATTGGCTAAAATTTTTTCTGTATTTGTAAATGACAAATCCTATACCTACACACGTTTGTATGGTCTTTGTAGAATAAATTCTATTGCCATGGATACAATACCTAAGGGGTATATAATTGATCTCTGCAACAGAAGGAATATATTTTTGCATATTAATTTTTATATTTTTGTCTCAGGACAGAAGGGGGAGAAGTTAACTCGTACATGCTTAAAATAAGAAGAACACTAGGCAGCATTCCACAGATAACTTTTTCATTCCCCTGGTACTCATGTTTTACACCAATGTTAGGGCACCAGTGCAAGTTACATGAAGGTATACATAAATGTCACTTTCAGGCTGAAGGAGAAGTTGTTAATAACCATTATGAATAAAACACTTCATAATCTTCCGTAGATTTATTTTTATGTCACAACACATTCCACCTCTCTGTGAAATAATCAAGTGCAAGGCTGTTTGGCTAATTTCATAAATGTATGGCCGTAGACCAAAGCATTGAGGGTGGGGGATGGGGGGTGGGATGGGGGGGGGGGAAGGATAAGGAGGTAGGTTGTTTGGGGATGTGGAGAGTGAAGCAGGGAAGTAAGGGCATTATGCGTACTAAGGAGGGAGAGCCAAAAGAGGCACATTTTTGCTTGGGGCTATATATCTACAAATGCATATACAAACAATGCCGACAAACCTTGCACATGATAATGCCACAGAGTGGTGAAATATCTTGTGCCATGTAAATAAATCAGAGGTAAATTATTAATCATTTCATTAATCATGAGGATATCGATAATTCCTGGGCTGATTGCAGGGGTAAAGGATATTCAATGGATTAACAGTGAGGGGAAGGAATTGGGGGAAGGGAGAAAGAGGTCTAGGTGAAGAAAACAGGTTTCAAAGAGGTGGATGGGTTAGGGGTATCTTGAAAAAAATGATTTTTTGATGGATTTCCTCACTCCTTTGACATGTTTCAGGTGTGCTCAGCTTTTAATGTAGCTGCAAGCTTCCATTGTCTCCTTCCTAGGGATGCTGCTGGGGGAGAGGGAGGGGACACAGATAGGAGGGAAATCCTAAAATGGTCACATTTTACTGTTCACCAGTGGGGTGTTTGAGAGGGTGGTTTTTCCAAGAGTTTTGTGGTGAAGGGGTAATAATAATAATTCTTTATTATTCTGTTGATCAAGCAAGAGACATAGAACATGGTCAAAGATAACAAGGAAACAGATACCTACATACCTACCAATAACGCCATTCCCTTCTGGGGTAGATAATGCAAATAAAACCCTTACAAAAAGTTAAATTACCACTCATTAATTCATCCATATTGTAATAGCACTTATGCAACAGCAGCATCTAAAGTTAAAAATCTTGACAGTGGATTTATTTTTTAGACTTATTGGTAATTTGTCGAAAGTAAGGGAGGCTGAGTGATGCAGACCCTTCTTAGAGTTTGCACAAAATCGCCACCTCAAATGTATGTAATTTATTCCACAAGTTAAATGATCATGCACAGAGGAGTTGGGAAGAAATAAACCAGTATTCATTTTTTCAAATAACACACAGTGAAAAATATGTAAACATGGGAGTGTCATTATGTTAAATTTAAGAAACGGTGGCTTTCCTAGAGTTCTGATGGATACTACTGCTATGGCTCTCAAAGACCTTTCTTGCATGGAGAAGGCCTTCACTGCAGCATTAGTGTTACCCCAAAATGTCACACCATTTTAGGGGGAAAGGAGGAAAGAGGTAAGGAAACGATGAAGGGAAAATGAGGTAGAGTGGGTCTGGGTTGAAGGGCTAATCAAAGAGAGGATTTACAAAGTGTAGGGGATTCCAATGGTGGATGGTGGGTTCACAAAGTGAAATGTTTAAAGAAGTATTTATGGTAGCTGCCGGATAGAACTGCTTCACTGTCCTTCCTGTTGCACTTCTCATGCTGTCAAAGATATCCATTACCCTTTCCTTGGATCCCACATGGGGGATATGAGATGTTCTTAGGCTGTACCATTCACTGCCACAATGAATTATACAATGTTACATTAAAAATTCATCAGTGGAATATCGCCAAAAACTCTTTTTCTTTAAAATTTGATTTATTAAAATAAGGATATTGGTAGTTTCAGCTGTCACTTTGTGAAATATGTTAACAAAATCGTGATATATGCTAACTTTGCAATTCAACATATCTTTATTTGCAATCACCGGGTTACCAGATACCTATTGTTAGTATGGATATTCATTGCTTCCAACTAGTCAGGTCTGATTCAATCAATTTTATTAAATTCTACCATTTAATATTATACAAATAGTAGAGGGTAGACAGTATTCTATGTGCATGTCACACCTTAACATTTCTATCTCTTTACAGCTAATGCAAAACACACTCACTAAGAACCTTCTCTGCCCATAATTTATGTTTTATCTACAATTGGAAGTGACATTACTGAATATTTATTTGAAAGTATCATTTTTATATCTACCATTCACTGTCCAATTTATCATTAACTCTTTCAATAATTTCTTTCCACATTTTTATCTTTAATTAGTATCATCCATTGAACTATGCAAAAACGCATAAAACTTCATCATTCTGGCAGCAGATGCATGTAGCTTGACAATAAGAATGGAAAAATGGATAAGCCTAATCCTCCATCCATCTGCCAATCCTGAGGGTTACTAATAAAACTCAGTTCTTACTCATCATAACCTTTAATTTATTTTGCATCATGACTTATAGACAAGTGAAGGTTCCACAGGCTATAGTCTTACAAGGACACATTACAAGGACTAATGTGCTCTTTATTCATGGCTGTTTCAGCTTAAAAATCTAAGAGCGTAGAAGTAAGGTAGTTTACTGGTTAAAGATGTTCAAATGGAAGGCAGTAAAAACCATCTACATTTCTTCTTGCGCACGGCCCAACCTAAAGATAATATTTCTTTCTTCATCAAAATATACATCCTACTATTCTTTCCCATTACATTCTCATCCATAAAATGTAGTCTCATTCATCCTCCTCACCCCTTGCTGGTCATTCTTTCCTTATCTTGGTCTTCAGCAACCCTTTTTTCCTTGTTACCTATTCCAGCTACCAACTTTTCCTCCCACTAATCTCATTCAGAAGGTCTCTTTCCTCACCGACCATACCAAACAACCAACTTCTATATTCAGGGAAATAGAGTTGGGTGACATTACCTTTGCCATGTCCAACATTATTTTGAATGTGACACCATCAAGTGTCAAGCTCTAACCCTTTGACCAATGAGACATGGGCGGCTCCATTAGGCACAATAATATGTGGTACTACCAGACCGGCTCGAGGGGTCATTGGGATGAACAGGTCCTTCCACTATGTTAAGGTAATAGATAGAGGAAAAGGGTTATTTACAATGAAAAATTAAGATGCATTTTTCTTGTTATTCTACACCAAAATGATTTCTGACATCAAAATTTAGTCCTTTGTCCATTGATGTTAATTACTATTGAGAGAATCCTTAATATAATATGCAAATTATTGGGGTTGTTAATTTTCAAATAGTTTTGCTTTTCTCATAAAAAATGGTTAACATATGAAATGCATTGAGATAAATGCTAACCGGAAGGGTCAATCCCTCATGCTTACACTGAACTATTCCATTGATTTGTACTGGTCATACAAATACCTCTTCCTAAAATTTTTTTCCTTCTTAAACTTATGAGGTATGGTGGGAAGGACATGATGGATACAATATACCTGGCTAGTTTTCCATAGACTATCACAGAATTTGTGAATGCAAGCAAAAAGGAAGAGAGGAGAGGATGTTTAAGAATCATACCAAATGATGAATCCAGCTAGCATCTATTTGGAATAAAATAAGAACCAATAAGAGCATATGCATGAAATGCCCAGATGTTGAAAAAAAGAGGGTGAAATGAGAGTAGCTATTGAATAGGTAAGCCTCCTCTGACCTAAAGGACTTTAATCAGTATTTTTAAAACATGTGCAATCAATACCCTGGTGAAAATGGACCATTCATGAACTGTTCCACAAGTGTTACATGAACGGTTGGGAAGCCGTTCCCTAATGTTCATGAAGCGTTGGTGAACTGTACATGGAGCGTTGGTTAACCGTTCATGAACTGTATTTTGGCCCAAATGAAGTGTTACGAACCGTTCACAATGGGCCGTTCAGGAAGCGTTCGGGAATCGTTTCCCATCTAACTAGGGTACAGCTCCTAATGAGACCGACAGTTCAGGCAAAAATAGAGAACACTTCAGTCCAATTGTTTATAAACACTAATGCTCACAAAATAGGTACTTGCTGCAACAGCTACACAGCCCTGCCTAAGCTGCAACTCAAGTTGTAAGAAAATTTTTGACTTTTCAGGGGTTCCCTAAGCCGTACAAAAAATATTCTTCTTCGGAGAATGTGATTGAGTTTTCCGAGGAAATTATTGGAAAGAAACTAAAATTTAAGACATAATTTACCATGGGTGGCTCTTGTGGACACGCTGAAAATGGTGAATGTCCTAATTGGCAAGCCAGTAGTTCCTGCAACAAAATATTTCTTTCTCAAACATCTCGAGTCAGGGAAAGATCATACTAACTTTCACTTTTACTGCCCATCTTGTGAGGCATATCTTAAAATGTCTTGTTTGTGTTGACAAAACAGTGCTTGTGGGCAGGGGTACCTGCTATGTATTTAATGAGGTGGAACAAGGCTGCCTCAAGAGACTGGCATTATTTGCATCAGGTGGTGTAATGTTCAGCCGATTTATATGCAAAGGAGTTAGGTTTTGCACAGAGGATTATTGTAAAGGAAGCAAAATTAATGACTCTTTTGTGTTTGCCTTGGGAATGTACCTCCACATAATGAAGGTTGTGAAAGTGGATGAGGCAAATAAAAATAAATTTATCATCTTTGCAAAGGAAATTGTAATTGATAGGAGGCCTATATTTTGTGATGAAAATGCGCGGGTGACTCACATAAGAGAGGTTATTGGCCATGGTCCTTTGCAGGCCATTGAAGCAACGGACATAGACTGTCAGTGTGTTTATATGAATGTAAAAAACGTTCATATGTAAAATGCCTTTTGGATGCTATGGAGATTAATTGTGGTCCAGTCATTACATTTGTCTTGTTGCTGTAATAAAGCTATATAATCGAAATTCTGTTTGTTTCTATTTTATTCACGGTCTTTTTCCACAATCCCATTGAAATTCAACTGACAAAATGTAATTGTTTTAATATGAAATCAAGTGTAGTATTCATACCTAAAAGTGCAGCAGTTGCAGATTTATAAGGATAATGTGTGTAGACTATTACAATTATTTTTGGATAGAAATGAAGTAGCACTTCACTAAAATCGCTTGAAACTAATTCCCAACCTTACTACCTTTAGTCAACATTGGTAGGTTAGATGCTGAAACAGTTGTTCTCAGTCATTTACCCCCGTGTGAAATCCATGAAAACTAGAATCAGTTATGTTCAGCCTAAAGAGGCTTTATTTTATACGTGGAAATGCCTAACTAGGCTGTAAATTTAGTAACTATAGAAAATCTTAAGAGTGGCTATAGAAATTATATAGTCCTACAGTATTTTTTTCTTAATATTATGTCATGTTCAACAGCTGTTCATGAACAAATAATGTAAACCGTGCAGGTAGTGTGCCAGAAATGTTCTGTTCATCAGCCGTTAACGAACTGTTCATGTAAACCGTGCGGGAAGTGTGCTGGAAATGTTCTGTTCAAGAGCCATTCATGAACCTTTCATGGTTTGGCAGATGGAGCTGAGTGCACAGCTCCTGCATGTCTCCTGAACAGCCCAGTAAGTTCATAAAGCATGCGCTCGGTTTGTGCACAGCTCACGAACACTTCAGTGAACAGCCCATTTTCACCAGGGTATTGTTAAATGATGGCAAAGGAATTGCAGAGGATTGATTTATGTGACAAAAACTTTAAATTTTAGTATGACCTCGATACCTTTTATGAAGTGGGTTACCAATGGCTGTTCAGGAGGATGTTCCTACTTATGTTCCAAGGCAGCGTACGTAAGTCAATCACCAGAGAAAAAATAATAGCCGTATAGTTGCTAATATAACAATATGCATAAAGCAGTGTGTAGAATAACAAAGTCATTAAGTCGTCAAAGTTTTTGAGAGCACAATACTCAATAGAGTCAGAAAATTTATTTTTTGAAGAGGTTAAAATTAATTATTCAGTATTACTAACCAATTACGGGCTACAACATATCGCTGGGCTGGGATAGCCAGACAATGGAGGTAAAACCCAAATACATATCACATAATGCAAGTGGTCCAATTAACTATCAGCAAAAAAATCAGAATTTTGAGTCTCATTCATCTCATCTTGAGGAGAGCAAATTTCTACGACCTATTTTACAAATTGAATAGGCCAAGCTCACAGTTTAAGATCTCAGGATAATTGAGGCAGCCTTACACGGAAAATTTTATCGCACCAACGAATGTATCATAGAATGTGCAAGAAAAGGAATCGAATTTGAACAGGTTCTGTTTCCAGCTCAGTCATTCAGGCAATCATGCACTTTTCCGATGCACACAGTACACTTTTCCACATGAAAGAGTTCATGCATTCGTTTTACAGTAAAATGTAACGTGTAAAGCGGCTTTAATTACAATAACAAAGAAAAAAGTGACTTATCAGATGGAAGAAAAGGTGAAATGTTACGCAAACATTTCTTCCATTCGATTCATGTAATTGCCAAATGTGGGCCACAAAGCCAAACAATAGTTTAAGAAAATGAGGTAATCTTCACTCAAGTACTACCTGCATTGACCAAACATTCGAACGTGGGAGAATGATCTAATCAACAACAGTGATGTTCACTCCGTGAACGTGAAGAGATTGCTTCCTGCAGGATTTCTGTTAAACAGTGTTAAACAACAAAATGAACTAACAGAGAATTAATATAAAGGCATAATTTAGCAAATACTATTCGCAGATGAAAATCTCCAATCTTAAAAAATGCAATTTTTGGACTTCTACGTGGAACTTTCGAAAATTTTTAAAACCTTTTATCAAAGTAGTTTCCACGAAATTATATCTACGAATTCCATGAAGTCGATGCACACGTAAAAATGCAGGAAAAAATAAAATAAATGAAATGAAGTAAAGGCTATAAATCATTGTCCCAGAAAAGGAGAAGCATTTTAATTTTTATCGTGCTGAAATATTTTTTTTGAATACGAAGTCGTGATTCCGCGATTCCTTTGTTTGGCGGCATCTTTTCAGATGGCGAGTTGCTTGTTCATTGTGGCATCGAGTTTTCATGTTACTTTTAATGGAATTTTTATCAGGTATTCAATTGTATTCATCATTGAATGTACAAAAGTTATATACGTTGCTAGGATTCCTTTATTTTGTGAAGTATATTTTCATAATTTCTTTTACACTTTTGACCTCACTGTCTTGTCTCGAGGTTTTAACTCCTTACGCTACAGAAAATTTGGGTAACAAAAACGGATTAGGTACGTCGAATTATATTGGATTAATGAATCTTATAATTTCGTTTTAACCTCAGATCCTGGGCTCTCCCACGACAGTTTTTGTTTTAAACGTTGAAGAAGTTGCCTGGCAATTGTTAATGGATCGAGTGGAACCATGACACGGAGGGGCCTGCAGTGAACTTATGGGTATGTCTCGTTTTCGAGTATCTATGTCAAATTTATACCTTGACTGCGTCCAACCATAGATATAGCAGTAACTCATTTACACCTAGCTGTTTTGCTGGCTATGCATCCTAAGGTGGTGGTGCAATTGACAATCATAAATTCAGCCAATTTGAAAAGGTGTATAATGGCGTATCGGGAAGGGGGTCACGTGACCGAAGAATCCATGATGCTGACAATAGCGGCCATGTTTTGTGACGATTGTTTAAAATTATTAAGTTTTCATTTCTTTTCACGCCATGCAGTGTATGTTACCTGCGATAGTATCTTGGACTGGATCTTGGCCATATTCTAATGGCCGCGCCCAGGTAGCCAAAGTGAATCTTTCTTGAATTTATAATTCTACATTTACGCACTACACGGCGAGCCGGCGCATTGGCGTGTGGCAGGGGATGGGGGGGGGGGGTTTAGGACATCAGTCGTGTATGGGTGGTTTTAACGGTTTTAAGAAGGTGGAATGATGAAGTCTATTTTGGGAGTGTCTTCAATGGAGTTCAGTTTCAATTCAGTTCAGTTCAATGGAGTTATTATGGTCACTAAATGTTTGAGAGAAGAAAGAATTTTGGCGCTCATCTGTTCGGCAATGTAAATCCCTTATTTTATTGCTTCCATCGGACCTGGTAACTTAATTGACGATCGTTTAAATATTATTCGCCTTTCATTTCTTTCCGCGCCAAACAGTAACTGCGCTAGTATCTTGGAATGAATCTTGACCATGTTCTAATGGCCGCACTCAGATAGCCGAAGTGAATTTTTCTTGAATTTTTATTTCTACAAGTACACACCACGCTGCTAGTCACCGCATTGGCGTGTGGCAGTGGGGGTTAGGACTAGAGATGGGCTAATCTGGAAACTACCGCGGTAATTTTCGAAAATTACCGTGACATTTTGCGTAATTTACCGCAGCCCCTGATAATCACCGTTATTTTCAGTAATATATCAAATTCCATCACAGATATTTTTCATACCGATATGTTACAAACATATTAATTGGGTCAAGTCTATATGCATTTAATACAATCTTAAATATCAACAAGGGCATGTCCAACTCATTTTTGGAATATTTTTACCTATGGAAAATTTGTGGGAATATCTTTTTCAATGGTTAGAACGAAAATTTCTCACGCCAAAAAATGAACGCCGAATTGCATATGGACTGCTGTGTATGCTTATAAATTTTCTGGGTTTCTTATGCATTGACATAGCAATAGTAATGGTTTGAATACCTTTAACCCCTTGCCATTACTATTGGCTTTCCCTATATATCCTGTAATTGCTAATAATGGCAGAAAATTAAAAGTTACCTGAAAATTATGGTTATTTTCAAAAATTACCTGAAAATTGTGGCATTTTTCTTAAATTACCTGAAAATTGTGGCAGTTTTCACAAATTACCGTCAATTACCATGGTAATTTATCTCTAATGAAAATTATGGTAATTTAGCAATCTCTAATTAGGACCTCAGCCGTGTGTAGGTGATTTTGAGGAGGTGGAATGGTGACGTGTATTTTGGGAGTGTTGAGTGTTTTAAGAGGAGCTCAGTTTTTTTATGGTCACTTACTGTTTGAGGGAAGAACGAACTTTTATTCTAATCTGCTCGGCAGAGGGCTTCCCCCTTATTTATTCGCTTCTGTAGGACCTAGAAACGCAGGGCGGCGTCGTAATGATTCTCTCAGTATCAAACTGAAACTAACCTGGTCTGAATTTCTCAAGAAATGAAAGCCTCTGAGTCTTTCGCGGCTCCCACCCTATTCCCTTCAAATGCTGTGACACATATTGCAATTGACCGTATTCTGTCCGGGTTTTTGCGCGTCGATCCATTTTTGGGGGACAACAGTTTCGCCTGCCTTCCAGCTGGCTTCATCAGGTCCTGACGAAGCCAGCTGGAAGGCAGGCGAAACTGTTGTCCCCCAACAATGGATCGACGCGGCAAAAACCCGGACAGAATACGGTCATTAAATAACCGCGGAAGCCTCCGTACCACATATTGTAATTACTCATTGCAGTTTGAAGCGAAGCGCGCATCTTACCTTTATGTTCTAGTTATTTTTCGGATTAAATCTTTCTGAGCTCGTTGCTCATGCTCGCGACAAATGCGACGTATTTGAGGTGTGGCCTTACCAGGGCGAAGTGGCAACTCATTAAATTTTTCATCCGGGAATCTTCCTAGTAGCCGTGCGCTTGATGAATCCTAGTGTCTTTACGGCTATGCCACTTATTTTTTGTGTTTCCTTACTTCAACTTCAGTAACTCTTTAGCTCTTGGAGTAGCTTTATAATTCAGATCCAGGCCGTTATTGGCGATAGACACATTGCTTAGAGTCGAGGTATAGACGAACTGTAGTTGTCGTTGAGGTTTGCCAGGAGATCGGATTTATTTCTTATGAAGATGGATTAGAAAACGCAGACGTATTTCGTTCTAAAGTAATCATGATTTTCGTTTCCTTATTATGCTTATGGAGAAGTTGGTGACTAATAATTCTGCGGGTGTTAATTGCCGTGTACTAAAGTGTGCTTCTTCCCACTTTGTTATATGGTAGTGGAACATGGGTATGTCAGGATAGACATAAGAGTAGACTAAACGCCGTGGGTATGAGTTGTCTGCGGAGTATTTGCGGCAAAAGTGGGTTGGATAGGGTCAGGAATGAGTGGGTCATGAATGAATGTGGGTTAAATGCTCCAGTAATGGACGTGTATGAAAGGAGTGTGCTTCGTTGGTTTGGCCATGTTGAGAGAATGGATGAGAGTAGAATAACGAAACAGATATATGAGAGTAGAATGAATGGTGTGAGAGGTAGAGGTAGGCCGAGAAAGTGGTGGTTGAATGTGGTTGAGGAAATTCTTAGGAGGAGGAATTTTAAGAGTCTTAAAAACAGGAGGGCGTGTATGATACAGTGTATGGGGGTAAATGAGGCAAAAGAGGTTTGAAAGGATAGGTCAGTATGGAGGAAATGATTGAAGTAGAGTTAGGTGTACAAATATGTATCAACGAGTGAAAGATTTTGACTGTGCCTACCCCGGAAGGGAACGGCGTGATGGGTATGTATGTATGTATGTATGTTGTGACTGATATTAGATACAGACGCTATTTTTCGAAATTGCTCTTGTGCTTGTTCTCGAGAACGTGGCTCCGTAGCTGGCCCTTGAAATGGCGTATTTGACCTGTTTCTCGTGAGCTTCATTCGAATATTACCCCGTGAGACGCGGTAAGGACGTGTGTCCTATTGCGCTGGGGACTTCCCGAAGCGCTTATCCAAGTTCAAGCTGCGTTAAGCATAGGTTTCATAAGCAAGATTTCATGTCGCTGCGATTGTTTTTATTACTGTGCTCGGAGAGATGAAAAGCATCAGTGGAAACGATGACGAGATATACTCTCACCTTTTTTTGCTCTCAGAAGGATAGGCAACCAATGGCGATAAATACTCGTCATGCGCAGTGAAAGGCGGGTACGTTCATAATAAAATAGTTCATACCGTAATGGTAACATAATGGATTACGATGAATTATAAGATTTTTTAACAACTTGGACTGGCGTTGGGTGGCTTTTGCATAGCGGCCTTTCTTTGGTGAATTATTACTTCATCTACATCTGCATACTACCCTGCGAGCCGCCGCATGGGTGTGTAGCAGGGGGTGTTGCGACACCAGCCGTGTGAAGATGTAAGGGATAAGGTTTTGGGAGGTGAAATGGTGACGTGCATTATGGGAGTGTATATAGTGGAGCTCAGTTTTTATTGTAGTCGCCTATTTCGCACGGAAAGGACGATTTTTTAAAAACTATCTGTTCGGCAATGTATCAAACTTATTTTATCGTTGAATCGTGCTGGTCAAATAATCTGTGGAAGATACTAAAACTATGTTTACCAATCGATCTCAGATCGATCTGAACTTGGACCGATCTGGAAATTCCAAGAGGTGTAGTGAAGCGTCGGGATAATATTCTGTGTGTCGCTCTGAAACTTGGAGTAAACCATGTGAATTATCGAAAAATCCCAAATATTTCTATTTAAATCTCTTTTGCATTCCGCAGTTGTTATTTATATAATCATTTTGCCATTATCTCCAATTAATTTCGTTCCTGAAGCATGTACCAGCATATGATAGCATAGCGGAAGCTGTGACAAAGATTGTGATGTATTGAGCTAAAATATTCACTTGGTCGCGAAATTGTATCACTAGACTTTCAATGAGAACCTACTGAAAATAAATGTAATCCATTCAGGCTGGACCTGGTGGAAGTTGTCAGTATTCACGATGAAGAAAAACGGTAATCATCTACAGATTTATTGACTGCCACGACGCGTTTCACCACACTGTTGAATCGTGCTGGTCAATTAATCTGTGGAAGAACCTAAAACTGTGTTTACCAATCGATCTCAGATCGATCTGAACTTGGACCGATCTGAAAATTCCAAACGAGCCGATTCAGATCACCTGGTTTTCTAACACCCAACACGAACGGAAATTATCGATAGTGAACAATCGAATAAGTTGAAGCACGATTGACTAGGTGTGTAAACAAGTCCAGAGTTGGAAATTTTCTCTCGCATTCCAAGTGAACAAAATTGCCCAATGGAGTTAGACTGCTATGTGCTGCGATATCATCAATGTCACTTACTTCACTCTTGTTACAAGTTGTTGCAACTCAGGCCTTCTGTAATAACGATTATATTTAGTTTCCCAATTGCAAACAAAAGGATAACGAGCAGCGCCGCTGACCCGCTGGTTCAGATCGATCTGAAATCTCAGACTGGCTGAGAAAGCGGGCCGAGTCCGCTCACTCAGATCGATCCGACTAGCCCGTTGCGTTTACCATACCGAGCTGATTCGGTCAGATCGATCTGAGATTGATTGACAGAGGTAGTGTAAGCGTATTCCATTCACCGGGATCGGAAATAGAACGAACTTGCTCGAATAAATTAACTTGGAAACTTAGTCTCCGGTTTATTGGCAACAACCCCTGTCCATTTTCACCACTTTTGTGTCATTATTATGAGTATGGTACAGTTTTCTTCTGTGGCGAATTTTTATTTACATTATATTTCGTAAATGAGGGGAAGTGAATTTTTTATCGAACCATGATACAAATACATACGAACTTGGGAAACTGAAGGCTTTTTTTCCAAAAACATGATATGGTGTCCATGTCATGTTTCGTCAAAGAGGGGATAGATTTTTCCCGAAACATGATATAAACACACACTCTTAAAAATTAAAATTGGAGGATATTTTTTCCAAAATATGGGGTGAATTCTTGACATGTTTCATAAAAGAGGGGGTAGACCTTTTTTCGAACATGATATAAGCACGGACTCTTAAAATTGGAGGATATTTTTTCCAAAAGATGGGGTGAATTAATAACATGTTTCGTAAAAGAGGGGGTAGAATTTTTTTTCGAACATGGTATAAATTCGAACTCTGAAAATAGGAGAATTTTTTCCAAAACATATTTTAAATACAAACTCGCCACAGAAAATATCTGCACTGCCCTCATTACAATGTCACGAAAGTGACAAAACCGGTCGGGGTTTCTTAGTCCAATAAACCGGCGTGGCAGTGGCTAGGTTCATTTAACGTCAAAATGAACTCTAAATTCCATAAGTTTTGACTCAAGTGAGTGAAGACATCGCCCCGTAATGATTGAGTGTATTCGAGAATGCATGAAGGTTAATGGGAAAATTTGTATTGATTTGGAACTGCGAGAGAACCCTGGGTAGGTATGCTCATTTCGAGAGACGAATGACGACAGCTGTAGCACCGCCGCGGCGCTGTGAATAGCGCTGCGGCTAATATGAATGTAAAAGAATGATATTACTTGTAATTTCCGAAGTAAATGTGTCATTCCTGTCGTACTGGTTAGAGATTAATCTTAAACGATTTCATATATAACTAGCGGAAGGTACCCGTTGAAATTCAACGGGTGTGCAAAACAACTTACTAACTAATGATAGCAATCGATATATTTCGCGCACAATGTATTTCTTATGGATTCTTCTATCTCAATTGATACGTTCTGGGCCTATGTTCACCATAAATCCATATGAGATCCGGCTTCAACAATGCTATCGGTCGTCAAGGGGACATCTTAGCAAAACCGCTGAATTTTCAGCAATTTTATGATTGCTTTTTCAAAATTGAAAGTAAATCAATTAGAAAACCAAAATCGATTGCAAGAATAAGAATATCTATTTGTTTTTCTTTCCAAGGGTCTTTGTCGCGACTTTGTACAACCATTATTTCTAATTTAAATATGCAAAAGAAAAAAGGTCTGCATGCCAGAAAAACGAATTTTACATGTATTTCTTATGGAAACGCTTTTACTCGCCTGGAGTCGAACCGGAGACCATTAGGAAAGCAATAAGTAGCCATAAACCTTCCGAGTGACATGATGAATCATGTTACAAAGTTTACTTTATTCCGTGCAGTGTTTTTGTAGTTTTAACTGACCGCACAATCAACACTTTCATTTTTATGGATAAGAAAGAAAGATTAGGCCGATAGCCCTCCATTGAGAGTTATTAAAACGTGTTTCGATATTTGTCATTTGTTACCTCAAGATATCTTCTTGGAAGTGTTACACGGTGGCGATCGAACTGCCAAAACGTTCAAACGCATTGCTTCAACAGTAATTGCGAGTGAAAAGACGGAACAATTGATACATTATTGATAATAACTAATGGAGATGTATCAATCCCTCCTCTATCGGAATGCTAAGTAACAACCGTCACGGTTGTAAGATAGAATCTGTAATTGGTATCTTTCGACAAGGTATGCCCTGGGCATTTGTCTTAAAGATATGCTACACATAAGCAATGTTGGGGAAAAACGTCCTTGGGGTTCTTGGCCAGATTTTTCGCGATCACTGTGCGCCACACAGGCGTCCACCAGGAGGCCGAGATCGCGGCGACCCCGGGCAGGAGTGGCTCGCTCTCCCGGGGCAGTACACTGGCAGCAAAGACGGGGAGTTAAGAGGACACATCATACCTTTCGGTAAGGAAAAGTTCTGTCGAAAATTCATAAGATGGCGTCACCCGCACCCGATCGAGGCGTTTTGGCTCCAGGAGTCTCTTACACCAGGATAACTCTCGCTCAAGGCAATCGTCGGTAAGTTGTAGCCAAGGCTCCGGCGCGTAAATACAGGCAGCGCTGATATAAGATCTGTGTGAGAAGACTGAACTAATTGCGTCACGGTCCGAGCACATTATGGCCGAAAACCATTCAGGTAGCTTGTCGAAAGATACCAATTACAGATTCTATCTTACAACCGTGACGGTTGTTACTTAGCATTCCGATAGAGGAGGGATTGATACATCTCCATTAGTTTCAGATATGCCAATAATAATAACAGTTTTTGTAAAAATATACCCTATATCTTGCCGTTTTCCCGATGGTTTAATTATGCTCCGGGATCAATTTTTCATATTTCAGGTACGAGTCTCTCTTGGCAAAGGTCTATTCTTTATACTATAAAAATTTCAAGTTGATAACGTAAGACTTTAACAAAAAATCTGGGGTCGGAAATCATCACAAATTCGACCGGTCGAGCAGGTGTGACGCGTCGCCTTAAGCGTCAAAGCGTGGGGCCCAGATTGCCGTTCCGCGGATTTTGAATTGCTAAAATCTCGACTCTTACGTCATGAGGGCACGTAATGTATTAATTTTTTCCCTTTTAGTCTTCAAACTTGACTGGCTTGAATCAAATCGGGGCCATACTCTTCGTTCATGTTCCTTGCTTTGGTGACCCCAAGATAGGCGTGAATCTAAAAGCCTAAATTATTATTTGTGAAGAGGGACGATGGAAGGCATATGTATAAAGCTTATTTAGAGTTTCTATATACATTTGGTGCGATTTTAAATAAAAAATATTGTTGGAATTTGTTCAAAGTTGGTGGCAACTAAAAAGATGATATATTCAGCATAAACTTTCTCTATTAAAAAGGCATAAGTTTCCTGAGGGCTTTTCTATGCCCCCAGAGGCGCTAGTTGCTCGTCCCCCCCAACTTCTGGTTTGTAACTGGCCGCCCTTGGTTCCTCGTCAGTTAGATCGCGCACCATTGAAGAGTCCGAGCCTTCATCACCTTACCAAAATTCAACTATTCATAAAATTTGTGGCGCCCTTTTGGGACCTCAATGACTTACTTCCGTATATTGCCATTATTATTATTAATAATAGTTATCACAAAAAATTTTACTTGAACGACTCCGTATTATGTCTCCTACGAAACTGTGGGAATCGCACTTTAAGATTGTGAATAACTGAGAGTGTGATTTCATTGAGCGAGGGATCTCCCTGATTGGTAATGCTGGATCTGCAACCTACTAGGTGCGAACAATTAAGGAAATAAGCGATTTACTCTGCCGATGCGTTCTTTGTGAACTTGGCCATTTTTCTCTCGTCTCTGACTCCATGGCTAGAAACCCAGAAACTTCAGTTGTGAGACCCATGATACTTTCAGTTTTTTTAATAATCCGGTGTCCAGCGGTAAATTTGTTGTTAATTAATTCATTGAAACTAATAGAACAGGACTATGTATGTTCTCGCACTGGCGCCCAAAATTATCACCTTAGCGACCTAACGCTCAAGTTACACCCGGACGAAAACGGGAATGTTTTCATGAAATCGAGGAAAAGCGCGTTAAATTGCTTTTTCGATTCACCTGATTTTAGGATGTCGTGAAGGAAGAGCGTAAGCTGCGTTTAGCATGTTCTACCCTTTTGGAAGCCGTGCTGACTGCTATGTAAGAAGTTTCGATTGCTCAGGAATGTCATTATATTGAAAACGACAATCTGGGGGTTGTTTCTCAGAGCTACAAGTCTACAAGTTACAAGTCACGTGACTATTTTAACAAGGCGGATGGGTTACTCAGATATACCCAACCGAATGCTTGTACTTGTCCAAAAAAATGGCGGGCCTAATCAAGACCATACATGACTCATATTTTGATGGCTACGGTACATTTTGGGCGTGCACCTTGCAATATTTCCAATTCAAAAGTTAGTGCAATGTTTTTGGGTAAATACAAATGATAAAACATGTGCTGAAAAGTAATTTAATGTCCTAACGTACTTTCAAAGATCCCAAGCGAATGCTAATTTTCGGATAAACCGAACATCATGAGATATAATAGTTCATTTGGTCGTATTTCTTGAAGGATGAGCTCTCAATAGTGGTTATTAATAAACTTTACATTTCAAGATATCTCGTTTATTTGGTTTTATCTATATTGAACCGCTATAAATTACGTTACTATGTATTATTATAACGAAACTTCATGGTTACATACCGATTGTTGACATTAATAATATTTATCGTAATTTACAGTCCGTGTTTCCTGTTATTAATGGTAATATCACACAACAGAAACGAATTGATAAGTTGTTGTTTATAAGTTAACTAATTTTAAGTTAACCATAAGCTAACTAATAAGTTAAAGATGGTGAAACATTGATTATTTTCTCTCGATGCTGTGTCGTCGTGAATTTCTCCCGATAAACAATTCACCAAGCTCAAAATATACACCAGTTGACTTTCATTTGAATAACAAATGAAAAACGACCTGCGACGTACAAGACTCACTCACTGCGACGTACAAGACTGGATTAGTACTGATACGGCCGGCTACTAAGTCTTTTCTCATACCAGTCCGTTCGTAGTCGTCCAGTTGGTCCGAAAGCTGACATTGTGGCGCTTCTTCCTGAATTTTGTGAAAGTTAAGGCAGTGCGAGCGAGATAGTTCCCTAATCATACTAGAGACCATATTCGAATTATACGTTTTAATTTCACCAACTGTGAGGCACGAATAAAATATCAAATAATTAATGGTGCAAATAAATAGTTTTACATAACAGAGATTGTAGGTAATCAAATGAGAATATCTAAATAAGTCTTTAACTTGACTCATATTTTTCACGCGGTACGTTTGAAAATCCATCAAAACGGAAGGTTTATTGTGATCCCGAAGAATTTACCGCAGTGATAACATGATTAATTTTCAAAAATAGTTGAGGAAACACGCTAACTACGCACTGTTGATTTTTTGACGAGATCTAAGTGTAGGGAATGCCTAATGTTTTATACAAGTTCTCTTTGGAGTGCATACACGTACCATTTCCCATATCAAAGGGCTGGTATTTTCTGACAAATATCTCGGAAAGTAATGTGGTAATGGGTTGATTTTTTGGTGTCAATGGAAGGGTGATATATTTTTCTTTAAAATGAGACAAAATTCATTGATTTATAGGTAAAATGATATTTCGCTCTAACTACCTTAAGCACGGATTATAGGCCTCTACGCGGATTTACAAGGCCGCTTCACATGGTATGTACATGTTATTATATAAACTCTTTCATGAGGGAAATTGTATCGCGTAAAGCGGCAAATTGTGAGATTGTCTAAATGACTGAACGGGAAACAGATGGTGCTCTAATTCCATTCATTTCCTTGTACAATCTATGATACATTCCTTTGTGCAATAAAATGCACCGCGTAAAGCGGCATGAACACGGCGTCAGTTTTCTGGGTGGCAGAGACGCTGCGTGTTTGATTGATAATGTGTGGCTGGCTTTTTCCGCAAAAAAGAAATCCTCCGCCTTGTAAGTCAGCGTTAACTTCCATAATAAGTAATAAAACATCAAGTCCTCGATAATTGCTTTTTGATAAAAATCGCGCTTTTAAAACGTTGCTACCACTCTTCTTCAAACGCTGCAAAACACTTGATCCTGCCAGGGTTTGTACCTGGAATCTTCTGATCCGTATTCAGACGCGCTATCCGTTGCGCCACAGGGCCCGATAGTCTCGTCGTTATTAACGCAGAATAATACCTATACGATTCCCTTGCTCTGTTTTTCGAAGGTCCTGAAAATAAGAAAGTTTACAAACTGACATGTGGAAGAGAAATGGAAATCCGATTCTTGCCATGAATGCTTCGCATACTCCTCTTTCCTCAGAACATAATAGGTACTATGGTCGCGGCCGCAGGAGAAAAAATTGTTCCCGGTTCTTTTACATTCATATACTACGTTTGCCAATCAATATCAGTTCGATCTGAACTCAGGTCGATCTGAAAATTCTTAGCGATCCGACTCAGATCGCTGGGCTGACCAACACGAACTGAAAATATTGATAGAGAACAATACGTAAAAGTTCAGCGTTGGAAATTATCAGTCGCATCCCGATTGAACAAAATTGCCCATTTGGAGGTAGAATTGCGATGTGCTACGATAGCATCAACATTATATCTAAGGAGGGTGTATGCCTCCATAATTACATCATTCGCCATCATTGCACTCTAGTTAGTACTGTTTATAAGACTCGCCTTGAATTATATCGCCTATGTTGTTTCCAATGACACCAAAAGAATAACGAGGAGCGCCACAGACCCGCTGGCTCAGATCGACCTGAATTCTCAGCCTGGCTGAGCAAGTGGGCCGAGTCACCCCGCTTCTCAGATCGATCCCATTAGCCCGTTGCATTTACCATACCGAGCTGATCCGGTCAGATCGATCTGAGATCGATTGGTAAAAGTGGCGATAGTCCCGTGATAAACACTGCAAAGGCATAGTGCATATCGACGGATCTACTCGAAGCACGTATTTATTTTCAGTTAATATTAATTCATCTTATATGGATTTTTTTCGGTTTTCTCGACTCATTTCCCATCCTGAGAAACTAAGACTCTTCTTTGCCAATTGCGTTAGTGAAAACATTTTCCCAGAGCGCACCAGTGAGGTGATAGAGGGACTCTGGAATAGGCGGCCTCACCCCGCTCTGTCTGTGTTAGAACGTGAACGAAAACGGTGGAGGTTATCTACATACAAATTTCCAAGTGCCAGTTGGTTCATGGCTGCAGTGACGAAAACCTTTCGTCCTCAAAGTTTACCCTCCTCGATGAAGCATGTTTTGGTCAATGTCGCTCGTCTCTCCTCATCCTTTTTTGAATCCCTTGAATCCTTTCCTCCTGCCTACTCTTTATAAAAAAGACCAATGGAAGAATTTTATTAGTATGAAGAGATCCGGGGGTTCGCGCCTGGTCAGGTTCTCCATAGCTCATCATCATTGGTCGTTCTAAGATTGGTTGACTGCTGCCCTCCACCCTTCCCTATCTAATGCTAGTTCCCTTACATCCTGATATCTCATCCTAAGTATTTTCCTATTTATTTGATCCATGAACTTATTCCTGGGTCTTCCTCTGGGGACTTTTCCGTCTATTTTTCCGTCAATTGTTCCTCACAAACCCACTGGGTCTCAGGATGTGTCCAATCCATCTGGTTCTTTCTTCTGTATGGTGCTCCATATGGTACTTTCTTCATCTAATCTTCCGTACTCTTCATCATTTCTTATTTTGTCCGTCCATTTTATCGTCAGCATATTTCTCCAGCGCAAAGTTTCGAAGGCCTCTAGTCTATTCTGGTCAGCTTTTCCCATAGTCCATGCTTCCGATCCATAGAGTGCCACGGTCCACACGAATGTTTTTGCGTGCTATATCCTGGTTTGTAGTCCTTTTGTGAACAAAGCTCTTGCCTTTTTTCAATGAATTCCTTCTAAGCTTGGGATTTTCTTTGCTCCATAGCTCAGCATAGCTGGAATCCAATCGACTCCGATATCTTATTTAGTTGGAATCCTGGATATCTGTTGACGAAAGGCTAGTTGCTCGTCAAATCGTTGGAATATTTGGAGAGCCTGACCCTTTATCTCTTCATTCATGTTAAATTTACTGACGCTCTATGTCGTTACTGTCAAGAATTAGCGTTGGAATCCCTCCTATACGAGAAATTCAATTTTTGGGGGTAGTTTTATCCTCACTTACCAATACCTTAGGGGTGTAAACATTCATTTATTTGTGTTCGCTTTCAACCAATTGTTCACTCCTGTTGCAATTCTGATGGTTACAGTCACAAAATAACTTGCATATTCAATTTGGGAAAATATCTCCACTTTCCACCCCCAATGGAGTCAATAGTTTCACTGGGGTTGTTTTATTCGAAAAATAGTGGCCATCATTGACATAGACGACATTTGTTATGCTAATGTAGCAATTTTATTGACGAAATGTGAGAAAAATGTCCCCTATTTTCAAATTGGAATCCCATGAAGGCCCCTATTAGAGGGATTTTGGTGGGAGCCCCTTGAAACCCGGAGGCTACACGATTGGCTTAGTTTGCTTGAGAAATTCAGAACCGGTGTGTTTCAGAGCGACATAGAGAGTATTATCATGGCGCCCCACGACACCTCTAGGTCTAACAGAAGCGGTGAAGTGCAAGAGATACGTTTCTCAAAGTATAGGTACGAAACTCGATCTTTCCGAGCACAATTTGCGATCACAATAAAAACTGAGCTCCACTAAATACACCCTCATAATACGCGACGCAATTTCACCTCCTAAATACCTTACATCTTTACACGGTTGGTGTCCTAATACCCCCTGCCACACGCCCATGCGGCTAATCGCAGGGTAGTAATTAGGTGCAACCACGGCCTTCCCGCAGTTTCCTGGGCCAAAACATTTTTCCACTTCTTTAAGAGTAGTATCTAGAGATGGGCCTAGTCGATCATTTTAGTGATTCAATCATTTTGATTCGAGTCACTTAAAAGATTCAATCAACTGATTCAATCATTTGATTCATTATGACTCGTAAGTCAGATTGATTAGATGAATCACGAGACTCACGTGAATCGAAAGACTCTAATGAATCAAGATTGAAGAGACTCAAACACTCTAATGATGCTAATTGATGCCATCAATCTATTTGAATAATTGATTTCGAATAATTTCTATCATGCTTAGAAATTTAGGAAGGCTGATTGATTTCCGTATTCCACAAATTTTGGATCCGCATTAAATTGGAGATTTCCAAGCACTATAGTCACGAGAATATTTAGAGAGGCAAAACTGTCACAGACTGAATTCAAGAAGAATAACGTCAAACTATGTACATGAAAATTAAATCACTAGCTCAGACTACACAAATTAATGTGCATGAATGTTTTCTGGTCTGCTGTATTGAATTCCATTCAATTAGGAGCCTTCAACTGAGCAGGTAATTTAAATTCTTATCAAGTTTACCAACTGTAATGATGCGCTGGTATTGTAACAACGGTTAAATTTCATCGTTTTTAAAATGAGCATCTTGTCTCTAACTATGCTATACAAACATAAACTCACTGACCAAATATTAATGGATTTATGCCCATGAAGATATCTCTCTGAAATTCTAGGACTAGACATAACGTACATGTGAATATGTTTTTCCACTTAATATCACATTCAATCACACGGCATTGACACATTGAATGATCGAATCATTTTCCCGAAATGAATCATGAGTCATTTGACTCACTTGGTGATTCAATCATTTTGAACGAATCGATCATGAACGACCCATCACTAGTAGTATCGTGAATTTTCCTGGTTGAAGCTTTTCCAATCACGGAAACACGAATCTAATTTTCTCGGCACGACCGCGAGACCGGGTCTTTCCTCAGTGGGTCACTCGACTTAGGCGATCACCATTCCACCTTTTCCTTACATGAGGCTTCCTCCGTGTGGTGTTCTGTTTGCATTTCCGTTGTGTTTATGCAGACGGGGGAGAGAATCCTCGCGAAAGATGTCGAGTTTTTCAAAACGATCGTGCCGAGACCATGTGATTTACTTCACGGCGTACATTTGTAGACATATGTGGACTGTGAGAGTGGCTTTCTTTGTCTCGGAATCGGAAAATCATCTGACTCGAGTCTAAACCTTTTAATGGATCAGAGAGAGTAACTTTCCCAATGATAATATTGTCAAGTGGGCTTCATTGGGGCGAGACTTTGACTTTAAAGTCCCCTCTGCCGACTAAACCGTCGTAGATGTAAGTCCACGTGAAATTGGGAAAGTAAATTGAACTCGCACGTACAACATCCTTTTGAGGTAGTTTGAACGAAATATTATTTTACCAAGAAATCAACGAATTTGGTCTCATTTGAAAGAAAAATATCTCACCCCTACAATTACGCCAAAATTTCGAAATATTATTTTACCAAGAAATCAACGAATTAGGTCTCACTTGAAAGAAAAATATCTCACCCCTACAATTACACCAAAATTTCGAAATATTATTTTACCAAGAAATCAACGAATTAGGTCTCACTTGAAAGAAAAATATCTCACCCCTACAATTACACCAAAATTTCGAAATATTATTTTACCAAGAAATCAACGAATTCGGCCTCATTTGAAAGAAAAATATCTCACCCCTACAATGACACCAAAATTTCAATCCCTTTACCACATTACATTCCGAGATATTTGCCAAAAAATACCAGCTCTTTTACATGGGAGATGGTACGTGTATGCATT
Organism: Ceriagrion tenellum; assembly: GCA_963169105.1. Lineage (NCBI taxonomy): Eukaryota > Metazoa > Arthropoda > Insecta > Odonata > Coenagrionidae > Ceriagrion > Ceriagrion tenellum. Next base: position 47,183,452 of record OY720641.1, on the reverse strand, counting down.
CCAGAGAAATCTTATTTGAAAACTGAGGAATTTCTAGCACCTAAATCTCGTTAAAAAATTAACTGTGTGGTTCGTATGTTTTATCGACTAATTTTTAATATTAATCATATTCTCCCCGCAGTAAACTCTTCGGTATCACAAAAGAAACCTTCCGATTTGAAGGAGTTTCAAACGTAATGCGCGAAAAAAGATGAGTCAAGTTAAAGACTTATTTAGATATTTATATTTAATTACTTACAGTTTCTGTAATATAACTTATATTCTTGCGCCATTCATGTTGCAATATTTAATTCATGTGTTCTACAGCTGGTGGCATAAAAACCTATGATGCGAATATGGTCTCTATTATGACTAGTGAACTATTTCGCTCAAACCACCTTAAGATGGTTGGTGGATTCGAGAGTGAAACTTTTTTAATGACAATACTGTGAAGTGGGTTTCATTGGGGTGAGATTTTGACTTTGGAGTCCCCTCATCCGACTAAATCCTCGCACATGTTAGTTTACATGACATCAGGAAAGCAAAATGAATTTGGACGTAAAATGCATAGTACCATTACTCTATGATACTACTAACTGCAACATCGGACGTTTGTTTTATTCCAAAATCATCTTTATTTACTTAAAAATACAGTTTGTCTATCCTCACTACTTCGAGCCACTTTTTCTTTTCTTCTCCCTCTCAACAATCCCCCTCACATCCCATCAACAAGTCCCCAACAACATCAACATCAATTATCAATAAACAAAAACAACAAAAAGATAAGTAAATATCAAACGTTAAATAACCTTACAGCTTTAACGGGAATCGTTCGCAAGTTTGGGCCACATATCATCTTTACTTCCGCCTCCTCTGAGAGTACCTTTTGGACCATGGTCGGAACTAGAGATGGGCCAAATGTATTCATTTCGAGTAATCGAGTACCCTAATAAATACCTGGGTGTCCGGAAGAGTACATGAGCACTCGATCGAATAGTTGGGTACTTAATTGAATACGTGGATACATAGTCGAATGCCATGGACAATGGCGTGGTACTCGGTACTCTCCTGAGTATTCCATTTGGGTACTAGCATTCGGTGGTATTCACTCAGGTACTAGAGTCTTCGTCGCGGAACTCAGTTACTCATCCGAGTACTCATGTACTCGTCCGGATGCTCGATACATTCGGGTACTCGATTACCAGCGATTGAATACATTTGGCCTATACCTAGTCGGAACACACCTGCGAACTCTAAGCGCCCGCTAACGACGATGAATGATACTTTTCGCTCCTGATTAACAGTTGTAATTAAAAGCTTAAATATGCTTCTGCGTTCAAATAGACATTTTTTTCTGCTGCAATTTGAGCAATCCGCATAAGAGGCATCGTTAAAATCTCCGCTTTCAAGGCTGAAATACTGTCAAACTAGAACGGAAACCCTATTTAATTCTCATCTCAGTTTTTAATACGCAATTCAAAGATGCTGTATTGAAGTGCTCATAAAATCGGGAGATGACCCCGAGGTCAGAGCCACTTTAAATTTTCAATCGATGAGGTCAGCTGCCGATATTAGTCACATTTGGCATAGAATTTTAATACACTCCTGCTGGTGCTTCCCTTACGTGTTGGCCCCTTTGAAAGGAAAAATATGCAGAAAGGTTATTGTAGAATTTTGGGAATGAGTCGGTTATCATAATAAATGATAATAATGTTTGGTTATAATTATTTGTTATTATGCCAGTTTACATAATCTACTTTCTACGCTAGTAACTCTTACGCTAGTCAGAATTACTCCGTATGGATTCAGGTTAGCGACAATCTTGGTGAACTTCTCACCACGCTAGAGCTCTTAAAGGCAGGGACACAATCAACGTGTACGTGTGACGCGAGACGGGGAACGCAAGTCAGCGACACAATCGACGTTAACGCGGCCCGGAGTAACAATTGACTAAAGCAGGCGCAGCCAAGAGATCCGGTGTAAACAAGTGTGATAGTAAATAGGTTGTCTTCGCCAATAGCTATCTTCAGCAGTTGGATGAATCTGCCGACAGATGGCTCCCATTCCCGGATTCTCAGGGCTATTCTGATTGGTTTTCCGCGTACGGGACTCGGGAAGAGATGAAAGCTGCCCATCTCTCACGTACACGTACTCCTAGTACACGTTGGTTGTGTCTGTTCGCTATACTTTCCCGTCAGCCATATTTTCGCGTATTCCCGTTAACGGCTCACGTTACACGTACACGTTGATTGTGTCCCAGCCTTTAGGCTAGCCCTGGTTACCGGCGTTTCTAAGGTGTTAAGGGGTAGTTGAAATCGTTGTTGAAATAGGAGTTCAGAAAATGGAGGGAGTCGCAACATAAAAAACAGTTATTTCATTAAATAAAAGAAAACGATTGGCCCAAATTTTACAGGGACATGGAATTTGTGCGCAACTTACCGATGGATACACAATGGAAAATGTTCTAATTAGACATTGAATTACCTGTCAACACCATCGCTCGACTCCATTAACTATGAATATGTATAGTTATGCTTTATGATGAAAAAAACTCTTTGGTGACAACATTACTGACATAACACGATCAGTTACGTGAAAATCAACAAAAATCAGTCCTAACTCAATACAACATGAAAGGAAACGAGTTCTCGAAGTCTACACTCAAATTGACTATAAACTGCTTCCTGATCTCTGGCTAACGACGGGGAAAATCAATGCGGAACAGCAAGCTTTAACTTTCTCTAGAAAGCCCCTTCCAACCTCCTGAATGTTGCAATTGCCTCGGTCCACAAACGGGATATCATTTCTCATTCTTCCCCAAATCGCATCCTCTCTCCTCCCCTCGACTCCCCCAAGGGCGACGCCCGGGGGCTTATGGGATTGGGACCACCTGACGTCAACAAAATCCCATCGGGAATCCCAAAAGAAGGAAATTGTTGCCGGCGCAACATTTAAAGGACATCAGACATTCTCCCTCTCTCCACCTCTCTCTCTCTCTCCCTCGCCGAATCCGTGGAAAATGACGTTAATAATGCTATTCGAACGAAGCATTACTTATTCAAGATGCAAGCCCATTCCCCTCCGCAGTAAGAATGTCTTTGGATCAACTCGTCCATGCGGAGATCGGCAGAGAATTACGTACCTCCGAGGCTAGCGAGCCAAATATTTCGCGCAATAACGCGATTGTTAATTTGAATATTTAATGGTTATGATTGCAGAGGGTAAGGTACAATTCAAGGTCTTCTACCATGAAAACTTTGAATTTTGTGATCTTTGAAGCACCGCTCCCTCAAATACAATATACTACTCGATTTCTGATTCCCTTTAGCCCCGTTTACATTACCATATAGCTTTGTTCGCCAACAACTCAAATACTGGTGAGAATTTCGCTGTAGTACTGCAAGTCGGCCCAAATCATTATGAACCTGTTTACCACGTCAGTGTTGCTGAGGTTACGAGGTGGCTACAGGTATTTGAAATGCGTGGAAACCATTGTTACACCTTTGCGACGCGCGTTCGCTTGACTGTTGTTCGACGTAACTTTTTGACGCTGCGTCATTCTTCAAATTCGTTCTGCTAAGCTGTCTTAGGGGCCTTACAAGATCCATTATGTCGTATTATATCACTTATTAACCGCTGGTCATATTCATGTAACGTCTTTTTTTGGAAGATATATGGGGAAGATATACAGGAAGATGTATGGGGAAGATAAATATTAGATATATGGGGAAGATATATAGGTAGATAGCAAAACCCAGTTACTTTATTATTCTGTGTCTAATTCCTCAAAACACAAAGAAAATATTTTAAGGCTCAAAAATAGTTTACCATATGTTAATGTTGACAGTCTCAAATTTTTAGGTTTAAATATAGATACCAACCTGAACTGGAGTTGCCACATTAACAACACCTGCAATAAACTAAACAAAACTGTATTTGCTATCAGGATTATCGTGGAAACCTGTTCAAAGGTAGATGATTTAGCACTGTATTATGCTAACATGCACAGCCTACTGCAATATGGTGTCATCTATTGGGGACAAGCCCCAATTGTACATGTAGAGAGATTATTCAGGATCCAGAAAAGAGCAATAAGGGTCTTAAATGACCTGAAATCCTACGAATCTTGTAAAAATTATTTCATCAAAGATAGAATACTGACTCTTCCATGTATTTATATACTAAATATAATCATGTTTGTTAAAAATAACCCTCATTTATACACACCCTATCTGAGTTGTCACAAATACCAAACCAGACATCCTAATAGTTTTAATAGTATATTCGACAAAAAATCATTTTATGAAAAAAGTGTATTGTATACTGGAATTCAATATTTTAATAAGGTACCTGATTCAATCAAAACAATAAAAGATAATAAAAAATTCTATTCTTCGGTAAATCAAGTTCTATGTAAAAAAGTATTCTACTCATGAAATGAATTTGTAAATGACACAAGTGCTTTCACATTATAGGCATTTTTGTTAGCCTCAGTATTCTAGTCCACCTATATGTAGGTATATCTATGTCAAATTTTATGTGGGACACCAATAATCTATTTTTGCACTGACTTGCCTTGTAAAATTGAAGGTTAATAAAATTATTATAATTATGCACATGTTAAAAGTTTCGAGAAAAATAGCCGAAATGCAACTGCTATCCATGGCCTCGTTCCAAGGCTTATAGCAGATGCTTCCGGTCTAACTATTCGTGGCTTTACGTCTCCTTTTCATCCGCCAATACGATGATTAATACTGCAAGTGATACTTCAAGGCATTGGACAGTAGGTTTATGTACTTGAGGTAACGAGCCATCGACGAGAAAACTCTCCAGAGCGTCGCGATATAAATCAATGACACCGAAGGCCTACGAATTAGGTGATGTGATCGGTGGGTTCGTATTCCGAATCCCACCGTACAATTTCTAATTTATGACGTAATAAAAGGGAAAAGAGTGCATTGAGATAATATGCATATACAGTGTTCTTGGAAAATACAGTAGGCCTTACGATGGGTCAGCAATGCTCATGCTGACTCAGCATGCTACCTATTGCTCGCCAATTTAAATTTTGGGATTTTTGACGATATTTTACGCCAATAATTTATTTCAAATTTCTTAAACATCTTAACTTTTGAAGAAAATTGCCATGAGAAAAATTCGGCCCGGACAGGGAATCGAACCACGGACCTTTGGTTTGCCGGACCGTTTCGCAGGCCCGGCATTGATCATTGGTCCGGCAAACCAAAGGTCCGTGGTTCGATTCCCGGTCCGGGTCGAATTTTTCTAATGGCAATTTTCTTCAAAAAAATTCACCCGCCATGTTTGAATATCTTAACTTTTAGCTCGTAGGCTTCCGCGGATGCAGTGTTGACTGTTCCTTTTTTTCGGGATTCATTCCGCGATGTATGTTTTTTTAAGTTTAAATTCCGGCAACAATGGGAGTCCAGACTCATACATATAAAGACGAGCGAGACAAAGAAATCAGTTCAGTTAACCTGATGAAGCTGGCAGGAGGACCAGCGGAATATTGTTGTTTTAAAAAAACATACATCGCGGAATGAATCCCGAAAAAAGGAACAGTCAATCGTAACTTTTATTTGTGAACGGATGGATTACATTTATGATTCTTCTTCTGCTAGGGTGAATCTATCCTCAGACAGGTTTCAGACAGGAACTGTTCCCTCCATGCTCGGCTATCATGTGCTGCCTCCCTCAGCTCTTTGTAACTCCTTCCATTCATAATATCAGTCAACATATTATTTCTTCGTCTTCCTCTCCTTCCCTCCATCTTTCCTTCTAATACTGTTTTCAGCAGGCAGTACTTCCTCAAGACGTGTCCCATCCAGTTTGCCTTCCTCTATCTTCATCATTATCATCATTGGTCGTTCAATCCTAAGATTGGTTGACTGCAGTCCTCCACCCTCACGTATCTAATGCATTTTCCCTTACCTCCTGTTATCTCTTCCTATGTACGTTCCTCTTTATTTGGTCCATAAACTTATTCCTAAGTCTTTCTCTGGGGACTTTTTCCTGTATTTTGTCTTTATTTATGTCCTTCACAAACGCATCGTTTCTCAGGGTGTGTCCAGTCCATTCGGTTCTCCCTTTCTACATGGTGTCCCACATGGTCGTTTCCTCTTCTACTCTTCTGTAGACTTCATCATTTCTTATTTTGTCCGTCCGTTTTATCCTCTTTCTTGTCGATCTCAAAAAATTCCTTTCCTCATTCATCCTTACTGGAACTTCTTCGTTTCTCACTTTATCCCTTCATTTTTATCTTTCCATCTCCATAGCCACATTTCCAAACCCTCTAGATATCCCTCCTCTTCCCTCCTGACTGCCCGTGTTTCTGCTCCGTAAAACACAACACTCTCAATAAAAAGTTTTAGCAAATATTTTCCATAAGCCTAAGTTTATTGCTTTGGCTGAAAGTAGTTGGCTAAATTTACGGAAGGTTTTGATATTCTGCTTCTCATTTCCTCCGCGCAGCTTTTCGTTATCGAGGTCACATCGCCATAGATATATCGGACTACTTGATGTTTTTCGTCCGAGACATCGAAAACATCGAGTAGGAAAATTATATACATACATACCAATCACGCTGTTCCCTTCCAGGGAAGGCAGAGTCTAAGTTTCGCTCATAAATACATATTTGTACACCTAACTCTGCTTCAATAACTTCCTCCAGACTGACCTATCCTTGCAAACCTCTTTTGCGTCATTTACCCCCATTCACTGCTTCATTCACGCTCTCCCGTTATTAAGACTCTTAAAATTCCTCCTCCTAAGAATTTCCTCAACCACATTCAACCACAACTTTCTCGGCCTACCTCTACCTCTCACACCATTCATTCTACTCTCATATATCAGTTTCGTTATTTGACTCTCATCCATTCTCTCAACATGGCCAAACCAACGAAGCACACTCCTTTCATACACGTCCATTACTGGAGCCTTTAACCCACATTCATTCATGACCCACTCATTCCTGGCCCTATCCGACTTTTTCCGCAAATACTCCTCAGATAACTCATACCCACGGCGTTTAGTCTACTCTTATGTCTATCCTGACATACCCATGTTCCACTACCATATAACAAAGTGGGAAGAAGCACACTTTAGTACACGAAGATATTCGCTTCCTTAGACAGGCACTCATTCCTTGACATGCTCCACATGCTACCTACCACTTTTCTTCCAGCATTCGCACGTCTCCTTATCTCCTCATCTCTCCGTCCATCTTTCGCAAACATCTTACATAAATACACAAAATCATCACTTGTTCAATTACTTCACCATTCGCCCTCATCATACAGTTATTCTCCCTATTCTCCTTATGAAAAACAACTACAATTTTTTCTTGCTCGCATTTACCCTGGTGTGTCAGTACACCACATATACCTCCTAGTGGTGGGTCGCGGGCAACGGTGTGATGGCTCTCAAGGTAGTCCTTTCAGATGGGATCCTAGCTTGATTAGAATAGTGAAAGCGGGCCTAGGTTATTACTATGCTTTGGTTTCTGTTGTGACATATTGGCGAAAATGTGCCGTAACTGACTGGTAGAGCGCTGTAACCGTTAGCAGGGAAAGCTGCACGTGTTGTGGGTACTGCATCTGGTAACATTGCATACTCTATTGCAACTTACTCTAAACAGTCAAAGAGCGAGAAAATTATCCGATGAAAACTGAGCGAGTGGTGAGTACATTTATAACCATCGAAGAATCGACTACTCGACGTTTTTAGTCGATTTTTTCGGACTACTCGATGTTTTTTGTCCGAGACATCGAAAACATCGGGCAGTAAAACAATCCGATGAAAATTGAGTGAGTACTTCTTATAAACATCGAATTCCCGATGTAGCATTCCAATTTCCATTCCATGTTCTATGTCTATCACTTCCGAGGTAGGCATGTAAAGGATGGTACATATTTAAGCTATATCGAAGCCTGAAAATATAACAAATAATTTTTAATGTCTAAGAACCATGTGGTTTTTTTTCTCTATTATAGTAGTCGGACTCAAGTGGAGGCGCAACAATCTGTTTTGCTGGAGCTTGTCTTGGGGCAGAGATGAAACTCCTTTATGTGTATCAATGTACACATTCATGACTGGGACCTCCATCTTCATTTTTTATCAGTCCTCTTTTATCATAAGCACATCCGTCCCTCCAACATCAGGTCTCGAAGGCTTCCATTTTCTCCTGGTTAGCGTGTTTGAGCGGTACATGTCCACGACCCGCGAGGACGCGTCATATCGGCTTCATATTCCACGCGCGAGCCTCTTACCGCTGCTGCCCTCTGTATTTTGGGACTTTTAAGAGACACGCCTCCCTCCATCCGAAAGGTCGTAAATCGAAGATTACCGAGCGTATCGCGGGGAGCACGCATACAAAACATATGCGGCACAACATTAAAGAAACTAGGTTTTTTAAGCTTATAATAAATAATAATATAATAAATAATAAGGTCCTCGGATGAAAAAGTACAAAAGAGATGCAACTTCGCTCTGGTTAGCCCACACCTCGAATACTATACGAACATTGTGGACCTTGGTTGAAAAGATTTTAGCAAAAAAATTACTGAAATACAAAGAAAAGAAGTCCGCTCCGTTAAAAACTGCCACAATCGAAAATATGGTGTTTCACAACTTGTAGAGGGATTAATGTGGGAGCCCTCAGATACTCGTAGGCTGCACGCCAGGATGTAATTGCTTGAGAAATTCAGAACTGGTGTGTTTCAGAGCGACACAGAGAATGTTATCATAACACCTCACTACATCTCTAGGTCTGACAGATGCGATAAAATAAGAGAGATACTCTGCCGAACAGATAGGCTCCAAAACTCTTTCTTTCCGCGCACTTTAAGCGACCACGATAAAAATTGAGTTCCACTAAATACGCTTCCATAATTACTCGTCACCATTTCTCCTGTCAAAACATCTTTCTCCTGTCAAAACTGTCTTTACGACTGGTAACCTAACACCCCATGCCACGCGCGTATGCTGCGGCTTGCAGGGTTTTATGTAGATATAGATGCCCTCTGTTTTTTTTGTGGTACTTTTAGAGACTCCTCCCTCCGTCTGAATGGTCGTAAATCGGAGATTACCGAGCGTTGTGAATTCTCTGGGGCGACGTTTTGGTTTTTTTTCTTCTTTTTTTAATTCTGCAGAAGGGAGTGAAATATCCCTTTCACTTCTTCAGCAACTCCCTTCTCCCTTTATTCGTTGATATGCTCTTTTACCTCTTGTCCCTCCTCTCCCCACTCCTTACTGAGGTCTCAAAATACAAAAAAAAATATGATCCCGCCGACGACGGGCCTGGCGAGGGTCAATGGTTTCGGACGCGAACAAAAAATTTCACTCCCCGGTCAGCATAAAAATGGGCTGGCTCGGATCTTGGATGTTGAAAGAGGGAAGCGGCAGCCTGGAATATGGCTCGCAGGGGAAGAAGTAGCGCTGAGTACGACGGTTTTTTTATCTGATCGTTGGATTTTTTTTTCGCCAGCTCTCCGATTCAGGTTCTTAAGGTTGTTCCATTGCAGAATCACTAGTCTTCACTTGAATTGGACATTTGGGGAGACGAACGATATGGTCATTTACAGAAAAATTTCAGAAAATTCATTAACAGTACTGTACATTTCAGAAAAAAGGTCAACGTTACTAGAAGACCGTAGCCATTCTTCGACCATTTTCAAAAATTACTTACCAGATTTGCATCTTTTTATTATTTTTGGATTTTTATTAGATTTGTCAGGAATGAGTGGGTCATGAATGAATGTGGGTTAAATGCTCCAGTAATGGACGTGTAAGAAAGGAGTGTGCTTCGTTGGTTTGGCCATGTTGAGAGAATGAATGAGAGTCGAATAACGAAACAGATATATGAGAGTAGAATGAATGGTGTGAGAGGTAGAGGTAGGCCTAGAAAATGGTTTAATGTGGTTGAGGAAATTCTTAGGAGGAGGAATATTAGGAGTCTTAAAAACAGGAGTGCGTGTATGAAACAGTGTATGGGGGTAAATGAGGCAAAAGAGGTTTGAAAGGATAGGTCAGTATGGAGGAAATTATTGAAGCAGAGTTAGGTGTACAATTATGTATTAATGAGTGAAAGATTTTGACTGTGCCTACCCCGGAAGGGAACGGCGTGATGGGTATGTATGTATGTATCAAATTTGAATCTACATATAGTATATTGATATCCATCGGTAACTTACTAATAGAGCACAGGTAGGGGAGGAAGGGAGGAGAGAAACCCGGCGTCGACATTAGCCTGCTCTTAACGAAAGGCGCCAAGGGGACTACGGCTTAACGTCTCATCCGACAGACGGAGTACTGTACTTGAAGTGCCCTCCGCAAGACACTCAAGTAGGGATCGGATTTCCTCTGAAAAACATCGTCTCTGCCGGAATTTGAACCCTATCCGTCCGTATGGTTTGCCAGTACTCTAGCCACCACACAGACCCGATCCCCCTGATCATTACTTTTACTCTACTCTAGCACGAGTACTAATTATCTGTGTATGTATGTACTATATTGAGGTTGATAGGGAGGGCGCTTGCTATTGTTGCCTACACTACTAACAATAAGCTGTAACGTAGGCGTGGTCTGTCCGCCATCTTTGTTAATCCCGATTTTCCCTAAGCGCTCACGCACTTAAATGGTGGAATGGCGTTGATTTATCTTTTATAAAACTTTTTGAAAAAATCTATGGTACTACTACGCATTGGTATAAAATGGTAACAATCACTACGTTTACTAAACGAACTCAGATCGATATGAACTCGGACCGATCTGAACATTCTAAGCCAGCCGACTCGGATCGCCTGGTTTATCGATGCGTAAACGATTGAAATATTGATTTGAATCGGTTCATATCGATTTGAAATCTCATACTGGCAGAGAAAGCGGGCCAAGTTAGCCCGCTTCTCATATCGATCCCACTTGCCTGTTGCGTTTACTACACCGAGCTGAACCGGCCAAATCGACCTGAGTACGATTGGTAAACGTAGTGTATCTCTTTCTGCGAAAAAATAAACTACTTGGATTCTCTAAACAGGCATGGCCATGAAATTGGGCCCAGATATTTTTCAGGACTTTTATTTTCGTTCGGGAAATCGTGTGCACGGTTTATTTCTTGCGTTACAAGGTCTTTGGCGCCGCTTATTTTTTTTGCTGGCCCAAAATGCCCGGTAGTATCTACGCGATCATGGTCAAACTCTATGGGATGTTTTCAATATTTTATGAGCCTAGGAAAAGTCTGAGGGGAAACTTGGGAGTGCAGTACTACAGGTAAGTTGGACCATATAACTCAGAAAGAAATGAGATTTTAATTCCGGCCTGAAATTCCCTGGACAATGAAAAATAACCGTATTGTCAACATTGATCATTAAGGAAGTGCATCAGCAAAGTTCCACAGAGGTAGCGACCTTTTTCGATGATAGGTATCGTCATCAGACTGTCAACAGTTAGTGCAAAGGACAACAGTACAGTCTGTAGTAGAACAGTAGAACAGAAATAACAACAATAACAATTAGTGTAATATTGACAATTGAGTGCATTTATGTCCAGGAATTAATTGGAATGGCTGCCCGAAGAAAGTCGGGTAATATAATTAAAATCCCTGTCGCACTACACCGGAATATGGAAAACCTCCTCAATTTTGGACCCTGCTGATGTGGGTATTCATGTTGAGACGAATACATACTATTATTGGTACTACTGTGGATAGTGAGATACGACATAAGAGTGACCAACTGATGGTTTGTAGTGATTTGAAATGATGTTCGCCTGATCATGCGGATGATGCCTGTGTAATTGCTCAACTCTCTGTAACATGCTGGACCATGTTTCTGAGCTCTCGGTGCAACGTGCGCGTTCACCTTGCACAACAATGCGGATACTCTTTGCATGCTTGCTTTGCCTGGCATTTTAGCCGTTGAGAGCGAAATTGATGTATGTGTCAGCTTTATCTCATTTTATATGTACACCCTCTTTTCTGCTTTGTTTGTTAGTGATGTGAATATAGTTTTTCTTTTTCCCCACTAGGAGGCAGCACTTTGGTTTTCATTTTTTCGATTACTCAACTTCAAGTATAAATGTGCGAAGAGAAACGTTTTTTTGCTCAAATCATTACTTATTTAATATAAATTTTGTTTAAATGAGATAGCAGTAATTTAAGAGTTGCCTAATGCCGTATGTACTCGTGTATCTACATTATCAAAGACGATTTACTCCAACGTAACTGCAGTGGAAGCTTTATATAAACCTTCAAATGTTCTCAGATCATTAGAAACGGAGTCATAGAATCAGCTCGTACAACGGATAACAATTTACGGTCAAGAAAACAAGCCAGAATGTATGAATTGTTGATGTAGAACCTAAGGAAAGTCATGGATCGCCACAAGCGTATTCTAGTTATGCATTTTTTGTTTACACTCAACGAACAGGGCTACTTTTGCTAAGTATATTGGCTAACTGATTGATTACAGATCTGGTCAACTATATAGTATAGTTGCAAATAAAAATACATAGTGTACGAAAATATGCAAAGAAACGACAGGTATTATAGAAATTGCCACGAGAAAAATTCGGTCTGATGTCGAACTACGAACCTTCAATTTTCCGTACCAATGTGCAGGCCGGTACGCTATTCAGGCTTCCTGAATTTCGGCGGATACAAGGGAAGTAGATTTTAGGTATAAGGGAAATAGATCCTAGATCATTGGTCCGGCAAACAGAAGGTCATTGTTTCGGTTCTCGGTCTATGCCGAATTTTTCTCGTGACAGTGTCAACGTATTTCAACTGCTATGTTTGAATATTTTGGAGGTGTTGTTGTTAACCCTAGTTTATTTATTTATTTTTTATTTAATATTCATCACCCCGAGTACAGCGCATTTGGCCAATTTATTTCGGGTGATTAACAATAACAGACGAAACACTGGCACCCATGCCTTGAGTGGAGATAATAATCCACCCAGGCGGGATTAGAACCCGCGACCTTCGGTTTAGCAGGCGAGGACTTTACCCTGTCGCCACAGGGGCCGGCTAGCAGTTTAAAATTTAACCGGGGCCGGCTAAATTTGCTAGCCTGCACTCAAGATGCATGATTGTAGCATCATGAAGCAAATAATTTCTTTGTACTTTTCACACTGGTGAATTACGACCGACCATAGTTTCGATAAATTATGGTATTATAAATTGGTAATGACTCTTCGTCCAAATCATGGTCGGTATTTATAAACCAGTGTGGAAAGTACAAAATAGCATTTTATTTCAGGTATCACCATTCCACTAAGTTAATCCTGAAACTTTAGCTATTGCTGTCACATAAACTGTCGGATGGTTAAAAGGATGGTGGCTTGAATTCTTACGTGTAATGTACAGTCACTACATGCAACTCGTACTGATACTAGTGAACTATTAATTGACCAATATCAATGTAGTAAGAATATTTTAAAGGACTTCAGTATGGATTAGGCTATTGGGTCCATTTATCCATTACAAGTAAAATGTTAAAACGATAAAACTAAGCATATTGATATTCGTTATCATTTTGTAATAGAAAAGGTAATGAATGAAGATATTTGCTTTCACTGTGTAGATTCAAAGAATAACCTATCAGATTTGTATGCTTAAGTTGTACCTGGACGTAAGCATAAGGAATTATGTACTTAGACTGGGCTAAAAGAAACTCAGTGAATTTTTTCTGAGTAGTTCACCAAATTAGAATTTAGTTTGATGTGAAGTGTGAACAAGTAAATATTTTAGAACTATTTGTATCAATTGTTGTGAATTGTCTTTCAATACCCAAAGGGGAAGCGTTAATATGCCGGGTATTTATCTGAGTGATGTTACTTAGAAACAGTTGTATTTACTATTGCAACAAAGATTAGGAATTTATGTTTACTGGTAACTATAGTCCCCGGTATCTGTAAGCGCCATATTTAAATGATTAATAAATATGCTAAAAAGACATAAGTTATTAGATGAGAGAGATTATAGGTAAAGGTTAGATATTAGAGATTATTTGTAACGTTTTTAGCCAAAAGTTAATAATTTCCTATTCTTCGAAAACTTATTTTGTTTCCAAAATAGTATATTTGACTTAAAATCTGCAATATTAAACTATGCTATTTCCTTGGCAGTCGTAGCATGGGCTATTAATGGGAAATTGTGCCTCTGGCCTTTATAACTTATGTTATGTGATCGCTAATAGCATCACAGTTATGTTTAAGTCAGTGCATTTTTTTGTTATCCGCTCCATGGGATGCTAGTGAATGGTATACGATATCCTGAATGGTAAATGCAATTTTCACTTCACATCAAGGGAACTTATGTAACCCTGAGACTGTTAAAATTATTTCGATTTCCTGTTTGATTTCAACGGGCCTAGTCTAGTATAAATGCCATCATGAAACTACTTGTACGAGGTGAAATTTTCAACTGTATTCGACAGAAAGAACACGAGGGGAAGGTGGTCATTTTAATTAATTTTTAGTTATTTTCAGATTTATGGAATAAATAATTTAGGTCAAAATGCAGTAATTTCACAGATATGGCTCTTTATTCAGCTACCGTTACTTGAAAAAGTTTCTATTAAATGTATGATCTTTGGTATGCTTGCGTGCTATGTACTTAATTCAGTTTTTTATGCTTAGCCATGTGATTAATCAGAATAGTATATTTTTAAATAAATAACCGAGTAAAATTGTGGAATTTTGTGGTTATTTTGACACACACACAGTCGCGATTAATAACTCCTTAAATATACCCGTGCATTCTTCTCATTATTTTTAAATCAGGCGTGCTGTACGAATTTTCTAGCTCATTGGAAAACGTTGATCTTTCGGAAATTTGAATTTCGCGTGTTTTTCTGTTGCCAGGGAAATGGGGAGTGTGTTGGTGCATGACTTATGTTATTATTATGGTTACTATCAAATATCGAGGTAGCACGCCGAATAAAAATCACGAATTTATATAAAATTTATTTATATATTTGTATATTTTGCTAAAAATTTCGAACTCCGTGCCGTGAACCCTTGTCACAACAATGCTTTAAATGAGACAAAATTTAAAAAGTATAATTATTGCATCATATTTATTACAGCATGAATGGTTATTTCTAGCTTGTAAATTTATGTACTTAAGTGTAATATGGTGCAACGATTTTTTTAACTTACTTGATAAGTTATTAACACGTGCTGTCAACGACTCATAATTCTTACTTCAACCACCTTAACAGCATCCCGGGATGTTGCCCGGACTTGTCCTGGCGGTAATACCCTTGCTGTTTCGTCTAAAGGGTTTCGTTGGAGAGGTCGCTGGCCCTGAGTTAAGGCACATCGGAATTCCACCCTTCCCTCTCATATTCGGAAGTGCGGAACGTGGTGGTCATCAAGCGTTGGGGGTATGAGACGATTGTTGGATGGCCCTTTGTCGTCCCTTCCCTCAGGGCCGACAATTGAGGGTACAACGGTTGGGTAGGCTCCTGACCCGCCGACCTGATAACAGTTCCATGTTTTATCGGAGAATGGCCCGTGTTTACAACGGAGTGGGCGGGTCGGGCTCCTGTGGTCGGCCTCGGGCAACCAACCATGCACCCGAAATGGACAGTGTGACAATATGGCGGTGCGATTGTGGTTCTGACCATCTCCGTGCGTTTTCTCCTCTAATTCTCTTGTAGGAATAAAATCAATTGAACTGTGCACCTTTGAAGTGAGGACAAAACTATTGACGAAATCACAATTTGAAAGAATATGCTCGATTTTTGGATTACCATTATTTTTAAGGCAATATACCGGCTAAGATAGGTATGATAAGCGAGCGAAAATCCTTGAGAATCCTCAAGAAATCTTTAGATTCGCGTGCAGGGCTCTATCTACCTACTAAGTTCATTACTCCATCTCAGTTCCGGTCCTATTTTCCTTAATGCCGTCCATAAAGACTATGTTTTCTTTCTTCTTCCTCCTCGCTTACCTAACCTGCTCTCGTCTGTTATATCCTTCGGCTACCTTTAGCCCTTCATTACCTCTTTAAACCACCTACCCGGCCTCGTATCATTCCATAAAAGTTTCTCGCATTATGAACTTGAGATGAAATTGGAAAAAGACGGGGAAAATGGTATTTTACCATGTAATACTTGTTCACGTAATAAATACTTGGGGACGTTATTTAGTTTCATTTGGCAACTGCTGACATGCCGAAAAGTGTGTCAAGGCTGGTCCAAAAATAAAAATCTATATGCTTTATCAGACAAAAGTTTATTTCATTCCGTTAGAATGTAGAACTTGACAAAGTAGAATTCCTTATGATAGAATATTATGTTTTCTCTTTACTATTTGTATTTTGTTGTATTTTTTAATCAAACGAGTAAATGGGTGCTTGGAATTTGCAAGCTGGGGGGGGGGGAAGTGTTATATGATGATACTCTTTAAATAAGGAAAAGAAACAATGAAAGCTCTCTAGTCTGAGTGCTACATGCAAGCAAAGAAAAGTATAATTCTCGAAAATGAAATACGCGCCCCATGAGGTATGGATACCAGACAGTTCTAGTACAAACTTATATTGTATGTCATCCGGTTATTAACGACTTTTCAAAATACTATAATCAGTATACCGAAACGAACGTGGAACCACTAGAAGATCATCATAACCTCATATGACGGCATATAAGACGCTCTTCTACGTTAGGTATTTAATTTCAGTACAGCATACTTAATAAGAGCTCACATGAAGAATTTTACAGTATAAATTCGATCGGAATCGATATTTTTAATATACTAATTTTCATATTCAATTTTTCTCTTCCAATCTTCTACATGGACTACATGTTATTTTAATGAAAACTACAATATAATGAAGCTTGCTTGGTTGAAATTGGCCATCAACGCTGGTAGAGGTTAGGAAAAAGTTGAAGATATTATACGCAGTAGTTAGCAGCGCAAAAAATGGTATAAAGAAGGCTAAATAACATGCACTTAGTGTACCTAACTCATATATGTAAAGCTATCGATTCCAATAACTCGAAGCCCAATCGATTTTTTTTAACTTTTACACAATATCGACACATAAATCCAACCCTCCCTTGAAACTGGCCCGCCTCGCTGAGTTCCAAACCTCGAATCGACACCCGGCCCGGCGAAAATGGAGAAATACATCCATAGCAACGAAATTGAAAAAAAATTCTAAAACCCCAGATAAAAGTTTAAAAAATATCAGTTTAACGGTAAGTAGTAAAGAATCAATTGCAAGAATATGATTCTTTAAACGTTTAGCCTCATATAAGTGAAAGAATCAATCTTTTAGCTCAATTATTTCATATTTTAATGTACGAAAGAAAATAGGTCCACACTAAAATTTTTCATTTTTCCCATATTATCCCAATTAAAGCTATCGATCGCAATAAATTGAAGCCGAATCGACTTTTTTTTTAACTTTTTCGATTTTTTCCCAACTCGACACATGATTCTAACTCTACCCTGAAAATTTCACCCACCTAGCTCGTTTAGAGATGCCCAGGAGTTTTGATGAGTCAGTCAGTCAGTCAGTTTTGTAGCTTTATATATTAATTAATATATATTAATATTTGAATTCAAAAATTATTTATTCCTATTTCTATCTTATTTTATTCACTGAGACAATTTTTTTCATCATAAACGTTTTGACATGAGCTGCTTTTTGCCGTATTTTGTTATGGGCTTTTGCCATAATATTAATTCCTACATTAAATCATAGCGCAACTCACCCGAGGAATTAATTTTCAGAATATATCCCTCCACTTGGAGAAGCCGAGGATTCAGGGACGGATGTCGGAATCTTCTTGTGGCCTTCTTGCGGTGATCCCCTTGGAATTGGCCGGCACGGTATGAAAGTGACCCACCCCCTTGGCCAAAGCCACTTGATCTATCCGAGCCAATTAGTCGATGGACTTCGAAGAAAAAAAATATTTTTTCTGGCCGATTCTCGAAGACAGCTGGCGCCGTGTGGTAGCGGTCTCTATCTCCTAGGTAATTATTGGGTTCTGTGTTATTTTTTCATTGATTGAAATTGTATGTCGAAAAAGAAATTGTAGCGATAAAAATCAGTGGTTAAATGTGTTTTAAATGTCAGCTTAGTCATAGCACATTTTTTTGCCACCTTGCAATAACGCTTTGTTATAGCATCAATAGTTACGAGATCCGTGAAGTTAAAATAATTTAAAAATATTTTGGTTTCAGGAACACAGATACAAGTTTCAAAACTTATCAACCAATAGTTAATCACTTCGAATTTTCGATGTAATCATGAATAATACATAATGGATTGGTGAATCGTCGCCATATACTGTTACTCCAATAATTACACTCCCATAATACACGTCACCATATCTCCTCCCAAAACTTATCCCTTACATCATTACACGGCTGGTGTCCTAACACTCCCTGCCACACGCTCAAGCGGGGGAAATGCAAATCAAATGGGAGTTTTTTACGAATTACCAAAAGAGTTATACAGAGGACTCTTACTATACTGGACAACGCTAGAAGCCGAAGCCAGTCCGCCATATTCGTTAACCCTCATTTTCCCTCAGCACTTGCGGTTTAACGCTCTAATAATGCAATTTTACAATGTTTTCCGTCCACAACTTACTAGAAATCATATTTCACTTACTTAAATAACACCCATCCTCCTCAAATATATTGTTATCTTATTTAAATTAATGAAATAACTGAATTCCAGGTGAAGCCTACGGTGAAATCAGCAAAAAAACATAGCACTTCGCAGCCAATATGTTTCAAGAGTTACTTTCCTAAAATTTCATACAGATGGAGGATATTCTTGCTTTCCATCAGCGAAATCGTCCATTCCGTAGAGTGCTATTCATAAGAAAGTTAATAGATCAGGGTTAAACACATGAATGTGCATAATGGATTGGTGACTCGTCGCCATAAACTGTTGCCTTGAATTCCGTAACAAAAAACTTTTTCGATTGAGTCGCCATCTAGAGATGAAAGACGTAAGTTGAAATGTAAATAGTCCACAGATCGTAAATAATAACGTCTTACCGGTTTGTTTTACTTACCAGTAATCATAATGCTGTGGATAAAAAATGTAGTACCACACGCGGGACGTAATTGCACACTTTTTAAATATTGTCCGGTCTACAGATATATTTAATTACTCTCCAAATTTAATTTAATTCTTAGTAATTCTTGAATATCGTTCCACGCCAATTAAATAATAGTACGGGGTGAAAAAAGTGGAATGAATTACAAGACAGAAAAAGGTACCATAAGGATTTCAAAACCAATATCCGACAATATCGTCTATGGATAAGAAATTGCACCAATAACTATCATTTTAATTAAAAATAAAGGAGAGATTGTTGAACCTACTCCAAAGCCACACATGAATAGTAGGTTACACATTAACATCCACGTCAATCTATCTAGATCATACCTTCTGATTCCTAAGGCTCTCAACAGGTAATAAACCAATAAAATGCAGCTGTAAATTAACAGTAAAACATCGACACAGCAGAGAAAAGGCTCACGATGGCAGTTTCAAATGCCCCTTCCTTTAGTAGATGTTTTCTCTCTATCATTTAAAAAGTAACTGTTAGCTGTCAAAAATAGTCTGCTATTATTCACAGAATCAAGTAGTTCATATCTCTTCAATCGTTATTGAATATTCACTAAAGTCTCACGTTAACAAAAATTAACAACGGCCATTTACGAGTCGACAGTGAAGACTTTTTTCTAAGTAGCGCCAAGGACTGGGTGAACTAAAAGTGAAAATTTAGAAAACACGTTGACCAGGCAACGATTTTAAACATTTTATAAGTAGCGCTAAGGACTGGGTGAACTAATAGTGAAAATTTAGGAAACACGTAGCCTAGGCAACGATTATAAACATTTGAATCCATTATATATGTTCATGGATCTAATCTTCCTTCTCTGGATGAAATAGTGATTCAGAATGGGTTACCACGTGTATGATTTCTAACGCATAAAATAATAATTCAGTCAGGGTAAATAAACTGGGGGATCGGCTTGGTGTGGTGGCTAGAGTACTCGCCTATCACAAGGGCGGCCAGGGTTCAAATCTCTGCAGAGGCAGATGTTTTTCAGAAAAAAACCGATCCCTACTTGAGTGTCTTGTGGTGGGCACTTCAAGTAGATCACTCCCTCTGTCGGATGAGACCTTAAACTGTGGTCCCCTTGGCGCATGTTAAGAGCAGGCTAATGCCGACGCCGGATTTCTATCCACCCTTCCTCCCTTACCTATCCCCAATGGCGCAAATGATCTTAGCTGTCGGTCACCACCCAAAATATCCTATCCAAATCCTAAAAAAACTGCTCATTCGTCTCATAATAAGTCTTTTATGTAGCAATTAAGTCTCCAAGTGTTTCATTACGTATCCGCCATCTTGGCTTCTTACGGAGCTTATAACTCCTTTCCATAAGGTATGGAGCTTTTTGTGAAATCAATAAATTAGTCGAATGTTTCTATATCGATTATTGAGTGGTTGTCATGGCTTTTGGGTTCCATAGCTCTATGGAATTCGTATGTAAAACAAAGCGTCGGCAAAGAGTTCGGAGTTAGAAGTCAATGATGACAAATTCCATATTTTATTAACGAGAATAATGTCTTATATTTATGTTGGTGACTTGTTTTGTAGACGCGAGGAATCGATATTGTGATCTACCGAGACGTCCCTGCGTTCGCAAGATATCTATCTTGGAGGAGGAAAGGAAACATCTCATCTATCGTCGACGAACAGTTGACCTCATCGCTTCGGTGCCTTCTTTCGGATGTTAGAGTGGGATGACATCATGGGGGAGTCGACAGCCATCTTGAAGTCATCTCTTCGAGAGGATCCTGAGGAGGACGTACCGCAGCAAAGGTAGGGATCGTCCCAAGGGCGCACCCAAGGAGGAGAATTTTGCCAATCCATGCGTTAAAATGCATGTTACTTAATGGAAATGTTCTTCGACAATTTTTTTTATTCATCCATCCATCCATCCATCTTTCGAGAAAAGTGTGCTATTTCCTCCATTCTCATTCGTGATATTTTTGCGGCACTTGCTCTCATTATTTCCCCGTCGTTGAAGATTTTCTCTTTGATGCAGAATAATCTATAACTGAGTAAATTTAAATGTGACTGTTGGGTGCACCGTTGGATACAATCCCCCCCAAACCTCTTACTGTTTTTTCAGGTATATTTTTTTCTCCGGCGTATTTTTTTCAGGTATTTTTTTCCAGGTATTTTTTTCCACAGGTTGTGCCTTCAATTTTTAAGTATATTAGAGAGTAGGAAAATGAGGAACACACAAAACTATAGCAGGAATCCGTTCTAATGCTTTGTATAAGCGTACAGTGCACGTAAATACATACTTACGTATCGTGCACTTCAGTGAGTAGGAAAAATACATCAGCTTGCGAGCGTCCTTCGCAAATGCCGAGTGTATAAAATCACTCAAACCCTTGGCGAAATGTTGTGTCGTCAAATATGCGTGAACTGTTTTCTAATAGGGCCGTGAAAACCAGGAAATACACGATGATATTTCCTTCTCGTTTAAGTGATTTGACCAGTATCGGATAATTGCGTTTTTGGGGGATTTGCGGAAATTTAACCGAACCTTTAAAGAAATTCTGGAATATTTATCGATCTTTAAAAATTTAATTCTAGCAGAGCTGATAACAATCTTCTTAATTTGCATGTTCTATTGGTGCATGATTGTTTATTTATTTTGTACAATTGTTGCTTAGTAACTTTTAGCCACGTATGTGAGCTTTTTGGAGGTACAGAATGCTTTCAGGGTTACTCCGTTGGACCTGAGCACAAAGGCCGTTATCTGTCGACTTTGGAATCCTTCTGCCTCTCGGAATGGGAGAATATTGCCCATACCACACCGGGGATTACTGAAATGGAGGTAAGATTTTTACTTTATTTTTTGTAATTTCTGACAATTAATCAAACGTTATTCAATGTACATCGATGTATATGAAATGCGTTTTCTTAAGGTAGTTTGAGCGAGAAAGTTCCCCAATCGCAATGGAGACCATATTCAAAGTATACCTTTAATATTTATTTATTTATTTATTAATGACGCCAAAAACAGCAACTAGGGCCTTTACAATGGGAATAAATAAACAAAAAATAAGTTAAGAAATAAAACAAAAAAATATAGTAAAAACAATAAGAACAATAATCAACAGAAAGAAAAAGAAAAAAATCAATTGTTGTGGCAGGAAGGAAGAAGAGGAGGACACAATGCGTTTAAGTTGGGTAGAAAAGATGTTGCGTGAGGAGAAATGGTCTAGGGTAGGGTGATTGTTGGCAAGGGTATTAAAAAATGAAGGTAGGCGCTAGAAAATGGAACGTTGGGAGGTGGAGAGACGGAATTTAGATGTGTGAAACAGACTTACATCGCGAGTGGTGCGGGCAGGGATGCGGAGTGAAAAACAGGAGAGAAGAAGATCAGAACGGAGGGACCCGTTCGTGATAGAGTGAAGAAATTTTAGGTCGGAAATTAGCCGGCGATGTGGGAGATGTGAGAGACCTAGAGACAAAAGAATTTCAACTAGAGAGCTGTGTCTAAGGGAGGACACGCGATGCTGGACTATGGCAGAAAAGAAATCAAGCGGTTGAGTATTTTAAGGGGGCGGTTGAGTATTTCAAGTGTAGTGGGGGACGCAATTAACCAGATGGGAGAACAGTACTCAAGGATGGGCAGTACACAACCAAAAAACACAGATTTAAGGGCAAAAGGGTCGGTAATTTCATTAAGTCTGTATAGAATCCCCACTATGGACATAGCTTTTTTAGAAATTGAAGAAATATGCTCACTAAAAAGGAGCTTTTGGTCAAAGGTGACCCCTAAATCATTGAAGGAAGTGACGGAAGGTACAGGGTGTTTGGAAAGTTGGTAAGTAGAGGAGATAGTTTTGCGTTAATGTTAGCAGTTGTAGAAAATATAAATTAAATACTGCATTATTAACGGTGCAATGATAAAAATTTATAAGACGGAAATTCTAAGTAATTAATTAAAAATATCTACAGATCACCAGATATAGTGGCATCATGAAAATGTTTCTACGCGCTTTGCGGCGTGGAAACTTAGCGTATTCGGGAATATAGAGGATTACGTCATGGAACGGTATAGCTAAAATCAAGACCACGTGTTTCCTGGTAAATTTCGGATTCTCTTGATTGTATTTTAACAAAAACATCGTTTAAAACTCCTTTGTAGGAGAATGGACTAGTTATGTTATATTGCCTTGGAAAGACGAGTTCCTTATATCACACACGTAATGACGGACCATATAACTCACAAAAGGCAATATATGTTAGAGAAACAAGTTTTGGGTTACACCTACGGTATCTAAGGTGCTCACTGCCTGGTGACGTTACAGCTGATTTCCAATAAGGTATTCATGGCGCTGTTATTTTCTCCATAATTACGAACAGTTTTTTTAACCTGCGATATGACGTAGGGTTATTAAAATTGGTTTTGTGGCGTATTGATACTCCCAGCTCCAGGTAATGACCGTTGATTTGGGTGTTTTAAAAAGTGGCGCACAACCCTATTCGGGGAGGGATATCGTGTGTTGACGTCAAGCTACTGTCGTTTTGGACCACGTGAATTAAATTTTTTTTAATGCATTTTGTGAGGAAATCACTAATGTCTGCTGGTTGACGAACACACGTATTGTAACTGCATATTTCAGTTACTAAGGGGTTTTTATTTCGCACTCTCCACCTAAAGATTAACAATAAACATGTATATCCTCCATTTTGTTATTCTTAATCGACTGATGGCCGGTTGCAGGAACGACACAAATGTATTCTATGAAGTTATGGGACCCATAACCCCTGGAAACCAATATGAATTGAAGAAACCATGAATATATATTATGGATTGGGATCTCGTTGCCAAAAAGCGTTGTCTAGAATTCCAGTAAACAAACAACTTTTTGGAAAGTGGTTCCGCCTAGTGATGAAAGACGGAAGTTAAAATGTAAATACAGTCGACAGATTGTAAATAAACACGTCTTACCGGTTTTACCATGAATATGCATGGGTTTTACTTGCAATTGATCATAATGCAGTGGGAAGTGGATAAAAATGTAGTACTACACGCGGAATGTAATTATACACTTGTTTAATATCGTCCGGTCTACAGATATATTTTATTCCTCTCCAAATTTAATTACACTTAATAATGTGGTTTTGGTCATATAATATTCGCGCATGTGTTATTTGCATCGTCAAGAAGGCGCAACGGAGAAAGGAAATTTTGCCAATCGAATAGGAGAATTTTGCCTCATTCACATATTTCATAATAATGACGTAATAATGTGGTTTTAGTCAATTATTATTCGCAAACATACTAGTTGCATCGGCCCAAGGGCGCAACCAAGAAAGAGAATTCATCCAATAAATGCCTAAGCTGCCAACGTGTTTCTCTTGTTTCACAATAATGACGTAATAATGTGTATTTAGTCATTTATTGTTCGCGCACGTGTTGTTTGCGACGTTCGGAGGGCGCAACAGAGGAATAAAATTTTCCCAATCGAATGAGAGAATTTTACCTCTTAATCCTTTTCATTTTTTTCATAAGTTTTATTCAATACAATGCAATGTGTGCTTAATTTGTTACAATTCGATTCAACATCTGCCATAACTTATTGTTAGATTCAATACCTACAATATGTGTTTTTCCTACAATATGTAACATTAAGTCCTGCTAAGCCCATGAATTGTCAGCAGGTGCTCTTTTTTATAGTGTCCACCGGATTGCCAATCAGATATTCACGTAAAAATCAGAGCAGATTAAAAAAAGATTATTCTATAGTTACCGGAATATTATTATAAAAAAAAAGTTTTTAATAAAATATAGAAGAACACAGATTTAAAACCTAAAATGTAATAAAAACACACAAATTTGCCTAATCCACAATTAAAACATTTCTATCAAATCATAATTTTCTTAGTATAGGTACAAAAAGTTGTTGTTGTTTTCATAATAATGACGTAAAAACGCTTATCGTTATTATTTGCACACCTATCATTGATCGCGATTTTTGACACTTCCGTGAGCACGAGAATGTGTGTATAAATATATTTCCCCCTTTCCC
Organism: Ceriagrion tenellum; assembly: GCA_963169105.1. NCBI lineage: Eukaryota > Metazoa > Arthropoda > Insecta > Odonata > Coenagrionidae > Ceriagrion > Ceriagrion tenellum. The sequence continues at coordinate 47,158,356 of OY720641.1, read as the reverse complement.
ATTGAAATTCTCCCCGAGGTTAGAACTCTGCGTGGATTTCGAAAAAAAAAGAGGTGGGGACGGCTGGAAGAGTAGTTTCAACCGCCAACCTTCCCGGTCCTCGTTACCGCAAGATAATTACTTCGCCCTCTTCTCCTTAGCAACGTCGCTTAACCTCAGCTCTCAACAGCATCTCTCTCGACCCCTCCCTTTTTTCTTCCGACTCGAGGGCCATCATGGTTTTTTTATTTTTTTTAAAGGATAGTCGCTCATCATCCGATTTATTTTTGGCAACCTTTGGTCTTGAATGGATATCCCAACAAGAGAGTTACACAATAAAATGGCGTGTCTCTCATAGATGAGCCGTACAATGACGTAGGAGGGTTTGGCCCGTAACTGGGGAAAGAAAAGATTCATACCTACAGCGCATACTGAACTCCATACCGTCAAGGTATGTCACGAGATAATTTGGTACTAGGCGGAAATAATTTTTTTTTCAGGAGAAGATAGGGCTTCGAAAATAGTACGTATTTACTACATCAACGAAAACTTTTCGCTTCCATAGTCGGAACTTACATTGAATGTAGTTCTTAAGGTAGTTTGAGCGAAATATCGTTTCACCCAGAAATGAATGAATTTGGTCTCATTTTAAAGAAAAATATCTAACCCTTCCAATGACACCAAAATAGCAACCCCTTACATTTCGACTTTCCGAGATATTTGCCAAGAAATACCACCCATTTCACATGGAAAATGGTGAGGGTATGCCCTCCAAAGAGACCTTTTTTAAAAAATAGGGCACTTCTGGCACATAAATCCTATTAAAAAAAGGACAGTGTAGTTTGTATGTTTTCTCAAATTTATATAAAATTTTTTTTTTTAAATGTTGACAATTTTTTGGAAAATTATTATTTTTATTTTTGAAAATTAATCATATTGTCTCCGCCGTAAATTCTTCGGGATCACTAACAACCTTCCATTTTGAAGGAGGTTCAAATATACCACTCGAAGAAAATTAGTCAAGTTAAGGACTTATTTAGATATTTTCATTGAAAAAGTTACAATTTCTGTCATATAAAACCATATTATTGCACCGTTAATAACGCAATACTTACTTCTTGTATCCGACAGCAGGTGAAATTAAAGTGTGTTATTCGTATTTGGTTTCTTTTACGACAAGGTAACTATCTCGGGCAAACTACCTAAAATTTGTTACTAAGATGTTTTGTGCGATATATCGTTTCACCTAGATATCAACAAACTTGATCTCATTTATGAAAATATATCTCCCTTCCCAAGGTACCAAAATATTAGCCCCTTACTTCAAAATACTTTCCGAGATTTTTGACGAAAAATATCAGCCCTTTTACTTTGGAAATGGTACTTGTATATACTCGAGGGAAACCTGATTCAAAAAAATTGGGAATTTCCAACACCTAGATCTCGTACACAAAAAAAAATAAAAAAATAATTTTAAAGGATGAATTTTTAAAAAAATTATTAAAATAAAAAAACAGAAATAACTTAACATCGTACTAAAAAATAAAAAATAATATTTTCTCGAGTGAATTAAAATTTATCCTTGTACTGGAAATCATTAAATTTAATTCAAGGAAATTGCTACACAATGACAAGACCACAACGAAATGCATATTCGAAATCATCATAAATTCCTTAAATATGAAGATTTTGGTATTCAATGGAATGGAGAGCTTTAATACACAAGATCTAGAAAATCTTTAAATGAACTTAATTTAAGGTGCGAAATATAAATGAGGTCGCTTTTTGTTGTGGTCTTATCATTGTGTGGCTAATTTCCTCGAATTGATTTAAATTATTTCCAGTTCTAGGCTAAATTTTCAGTCACTCGAGAATATATTATTTTTTTCTTTTTTTTGTGCGATGTTAAGATATTTCTGTTTTTAGATTTTTTTCATATCTTTATAGAAAGCATGCTTAAAAATTCTTTTTAAAAATTCTGTTATTTTTAACTTTATAAAAGAAAATGTTTTAAAAAACAACAAGTTGTTTCATAAGCACTTTATTAACTAGGACTAAAAAAACTATGACTGTTAACTAGAAAAAAATTTGCTGGGATTTACACTACATGGGACGCTTCTGAACGACCCATGGGACGAAAGTTGGACCCTTTACCACTGGTGTGACTCGATTCATGTTTATATTCGAATGAAGTGCTAGGCTATGTACGGTAAAATGAAGTAGTAACCATTGATACATGGATCCAGGGAAAAGCGAGCTAAAGGAAAGGAAATAAAAATTTAACAGTGTGTAGTTTGTAAGTAAAATCACATATTTTTGGCAATAAATCATACTGTCCGCCGCAGTATTTTTTTTTAAATAGCAAAAAAAAACTTTCCGTTGTATTGGATCTTTAAACTTACCACGCGAAGAAAATGAGTCAAGTTAAGGACTTAAAAAGGTATTTTTATTTAATTGTTACGAATTTCTGTCATATAAAAATATATTATTACGCCATTAATTATGCAATGTTTTACGTATGCTTAATAAAGCTGTTGAAGTTAAAACATATTATTTGAACTTTTAAATTCAACAGATTCAGGCGAGATATCGTGGAAGTTATTCATAATTGAGCCGAAACGCGTTGTACGCATTAAAACAATTTTGTGGAAAAGTGCAATTGTTTCTCTTAAATTATTTGAAATTTGTCTCCAATCTGACAGTAGTGTGGACATGAGCTTTGCTCGGTGTATTTTATTATTTGATGGTTTTTATAAGAATAAAGGAAAACTTATGCTCTAAAATTCAATACTTTTAGCGTTTTTTTATTCGCAATTATACATCGTAAATAAAAAAATCACATTAATAATGGCTTTAACAGATCTCGAATTTAATAATTCATCGATACGTTATCTACATCAGACTAAGCGAGCTTTTTGGGGAGATTCAAATGTCACGTTAGACATTTTTGGATGTGCGGGAGTTGGGATCATTTTACTTTGTCTTGTGAAGTGGGAATTCAGGGGGTCTGGAACCAATTTGCGTAAGATTTTTATCCGTTTTGAAACATCGTATCGCTTGCAAATATTCTGTGTTTTTATTTCAAACATCCTGTGATTGTTCTAAACACCATCAGCTGCGCTACTGCTTCGCTCTTCATGTTAATGAATGTGGTACTTCGCTCTTCAAGTTAATGAATACTGTATAATTATACGATATCCAGTGCTCAAAGCTGTACGATGGCTTCTAAGGAAAGATGAAACAGCGGAAAGCATGCATTTAACTAAAATTTGATACAGATACCCAACATCTAGCATATTTATTTATATTTATTTATTTATACTCATAACTCCGAAAACAGCCTAACAAAGGACTTTTACATTTTTTTAAATATTAACAAGAGACGAACTCACATACCCATGTCCCGGGCAGATAATATTCTACCCAGGCGGGACTCGAACCCGCGACCCTAGGTTAGCAGGCGAGGACTTAACCCCACCGCCACCGTGGCCGACGACATATGACTGAGGGGGAGTAGGGGGTTGGAAAAATCTTACATTGTCTTACACGGGGGGGGGGGGGGGGATCAAAAATAGCACAAATCGTCTTTCGTAACACTTGAACGGCCCCTTACAGAAATATGGTTAATAACATTTGATTCAGTATTTTTTTCCAATATTACACAGAAATAAATTTAGCTCTCTTGTTTTCGTTGAATTTGTGGTTAATTTATGGTTGGGTCTTCTACCAACAAGTTCGCCTTGCTATCTTTCTACTTTTGAAGAAAACGATGTTGATTTCTTCCGAAACCCGCACGTGTCTTCAATCGTCAGGATGCAACTCGTATTTAATACAGTTTTTGAGACAATCGGGATTAGCCATGGAATTACGTTACCGTAGTCCAGGCGAATAATTTGTCCTCTGTTGCATATAAGCACTGATGGCATATAATTCTTAACACTATCATTTATTCGTTCTTCGATCCTAAGATTGGTTGACTGCAGTCTTCCCGATCTAATACTAGTTCCCCACCTCCTGGTATCTCTTCCTATGTTCTTTATTCTTTATTTGATCCTTGAACTTATTCCTGGGTCTTCCACTAAGAACTTTTTTTCTGTATTTTGCCTTCATATATGTCCTTCACAAACGCATTGTATCTCAGGGTTCCAATCCATCTGGTTCTTCTTTTCTCTATAGTGTCCAAATGGTCCATTCCTTTTCTACTCTTCTGTACTCTTCATCATTTCTCATTTTGCCCGTCCGTTTTATCTTCAGCATCCCCCTCTAGCTCCAGGTTTCGAAGGCTTCTAGACCATTCTGGGAAGCTTTCACAGTGGTCCATACTGCCGATCCATAGAGTGCCACGCTCCACACGAATGTATTCACGAACTTTTTCCTGGTTTGTAGTACTATCGTATTTGAGCTCAGCCGTTGTCTTAACTTGCTATCGTTGTTTTATTTTTTCTATAAATTGCGAAAATAACTTGTTTTTTTAAATGATCCAGCCTGTTTTTACCCTTTGTGGTTGTGTTTGCAACCGCTTGGAATGATTTCGAGTACGTAACTAAGGAGTCACGTGGCACAACAACGAACGAACGATTGGAGATTTCGGTGAGTTTTAGCCTCAGAGATGGATAACTCATGTGCCTAATATGTTGGCTATTGTGTCTCTAGTCGCGATATTCAACTCCATCAAGAGTGCGAAGAAAAAAACTCGATACGAGAGAGCCGCGTTAGATATTTACAAGTGGTTTTTATGCGTTAAAATCTCGAAACCTTCGTGATTTGTACCACGGGGCTCCTCAGCTACGTGCTGGGAATCATTCCATTTGGTTTAATATACAAACTCTCTGGTCATTGTAATATAAGCCCCCCGTGAACGCGTTTCTGTGAATGCGAGCGTGTGATACATGGATGTTAAGGACGATTATTTATTTTAAATTTTGAACCCGCCCTGATTTTAACATTCATTAAACAAAATGAGATTTATTCTACCAAATCGTGTAAAAATATTACTAGGACATTGGTTATTTAACGAAGATATTTTGGTTTAAATATGCTGAATTTTAACGCTGAAATGCAATGTCTTAATGGTAGTTGATGGCATATCTTCACATAAATTTATTTATATCAATTTTCACCCGAAAAATATTATTCAAAAACTTTAAAAACATGCCCTAGATATTTAGGCCATTGATATATTTTTCCAGCTTTGATATTCGATGATGTAACAAAAGCAGTTTAGTTTAAATAGGAGACTTCCGGTTTTCGTCGGAGCACGTAGCCGAATCGCTGTGATGAATGTTGCTTCGTTGCCAAGGGTAACTTATGCTGTTTACTTTTTCATCAAATTTCTTAGAAAACTAATTCGAAATTAGGCATTTTATGTACATTGCTAATGGCCAGTTGCAGGAATGACATATGTATTCAATAAAATTATGGGACCCATAAGCCATGGCAACCTTTCAATAAGTGTTGCAGAAACAAATTCATTGGTTTCATGACTTATGACATGGAGTTGTGAGTTCCACAAGAAGCCAAGATGGCGGATGCGCTATGAACCGCTTGGAGGCTTAATTACTAGATAGAAGAGTTGTTTTGAGACAAATGCCCAGTTAACTTACTCTCACTGACTAATGATTATGTTCATTAGCAATAATTCATAGGCTTAACTTTCAAAAATTTTATCCGGCGGTAAAATGTTAGATCGAATATTCGAAGCTATTGACTGTTGGTAAATAAGGTATGTCACTAGTAGATGTGTTCCTGCCACTCGAATATTTTTATGAGATCAATAAATTTATGGATCTCATAACTATTGATTCCATAACTAATTGTTCTTGCAACCGACCATAAATATTTTAAGTCTGAAAATAACTGTCCCCTTCCCTCGGTTCGTTGAAAATCATCAATGGAATCCTGTGGAAATTGCAATGGAGGCTGGAGTCAGTATGATTGCTGGTTTTCATTACGAGTTAAAAATCTTCGTTTTACGGTTTGCGCTAAATGATTCTACCCGAAGGAATATTTATTTGAAATTAAAGAAATATGACACGCAGAACGTATCCTAAATTTACTCAGTTCTGAAAACAGTACTTAGAAGAGCTGGTTTTGAGTGATTTATTTCCGTTACGCGGAAATCGAGTGATTTTATTCCGATATGGCTGCCGTATCCTTCGATGGCGCGCCGACTGCTTATGCCAGTTAAGTTACCGAGGCATCTTCCTCCCCTGTTAATTTTGAGGGCTCATGGGACCTAAGCGAACTAGGAATTGATGCTAAACCCAAAAGAAATGAGTGAATGCTCTGAGCATTATGGGACTATGAATTAAGAAAAAATCAATGTTTTCTTGTTGGATTAGGATGATGCAAAAAAAATGGTGTGGCCCTCGCGAGAATTGTAAAATGGGTCGAAAAAAATTGTATATCGGATCGATATTTCAGTTTACTCGCAAGATTTCAGTATTCGTAAAAAAAACCCATAGGTCAAACTAATTTCTCTTCGTGATTTCTCTCTCACAGCTTTCTTCCTCGCTCGGAAACTTGGAATTTTGGGAAAGATGTTAAGAAAAATGGCGCTCACAATCGAATTTGGAAATATTTGGATCTAACCAGATAGTTTCCCCTACTTTTCTATTTTAGTGAGAGACACTGTTGCAACTGCGTTCGGTCGGTCGTAATGTTTCTCTTCTCGGTCTCTAAATCTCAGAAACTTGGCTTTCTAGTAAGGGGGAATTGAAATATAAAAAAAGGATGAGATTTGAAATGGAGTCTAATTATATTTAGATTCGTTTCGATCCTTTATCTTCTCATAACTTTTTCAGTAATCGTAAAACACACGTGCGGACAATCCTTTAATTTTCAAATTTAATTCGATGATGAATGTAAATAAATGCAATTTTTCTCTCCACCTCCCTCTATCACCGGCTCGGATACTTGAATTTTCCGAAAGGGGGTTTTTATAAATGGAAAGGAAGATTACATTCCCCCGTGGCCATCGCGCTTTCTGGTATTTCGTCTCTCTCACGCTCACACCTTCTTTTGTTTCTCTCCAAATAAAAAAATGAATAAATGAGGGAAAAAGAGTCGGTGGCAAGTTTCAAGAGGGGGTTTTTCTCCCTCTCTCTGGGGTCTCTCTGGATGCGTCGATAAAAGTCCTGAGCTCGAGGATTACTTGTGACCCCGGGGCCATTCTCGAGTGATCCTTGACCGTGGGTATTTTTTCTTATTTATGAGGACGCGACTCCGTGTCGCTGTGGAAAGTCTTCCGACCTCTTAGTGGAGAGGTGAGGGATTTTTTCTTTTATTTGGAGGGAGTTGTGCCTGTAGGAAGAGGTTAGTAGCGGAGCGGAGGAGCAGGAGAAAGACACCATGGAGAGGCTCCCTCTCTCCCGACATTGGTACATTCGACCACTCATAAATGAATAAGGGAGATGGACTCACGTGGGACGGAAATCCGTCAGGAAAAAAATGACCTTACGTCCTGGCTCAATTCGTGACTGCAGGCAGCGAAAGTCTTTGAACATGAAAAAACCTGTTAAAAACTGCTAAGAGCGAACATGTAGTGTTTCGCAACTGTTAGAGGGATCAAAATGGTAGTCCGTGGAGACTCGGAGGATACACGCTAGGCTTGGCTGACTTGACAAATTCAGAACTGGCGTGTTTCAGAGCGACACAGGATATTATCATGACTCCTCATTACATCTTTAGGTCTGACAGAAGCAATAAAATAAGAGTGATACATTACCGAACAGATGGGTATTAAAAAAACGTTCTTCCCGCGCGCAAAGAGCGACCACAGAATATCCCTCATATGTTTGATATTTGAAGCAAGTAACTTTCGGAACATATATATCAGTACTTATTGATGTGGACCTTACTCGATTCTAACTGAATTCATCCCACCCCTGTGCTTACCCAGGCATACCCAGGTTTTGCTACAAAATAATGACGTCGGGCGGAAAAGACAGTAGTACGCTGTGATTTTCCTTGCCCTAGACAAACATTCATTCCTAAATATGCTCCATATATGAACTAAGACTTTCCAATCTGCATTCACTCACCTCATCATCCCTTATTGTACCTATGAAATCGTTTCAGGCTTTGCTTGGTGGAAATGCGATATATCCATGATAAAATATAACATAACAATAGTAATACCCACACTTTAATATACTACTTCAACACCGACCATGGTTTCGACATACTATACCTTGAAAATACCATTGAAATACCATGGTTTCGACATACCTTGAAAATGACATAGTATGTCGAAACCATGGTCGGTGTTGAAGTAGTATATTAAAGTGTGGATATTCCTATTGTTGTGTTATATTTTATCATGGCCTTATTGTACCCTTCCATGTTTCAAAAACGCATAATCAAGATAAACAAAATCGCCCTGTTGTTAAATCACTTCATGGTCATGATATACCGACGCCTCACTACATCTCTAGTCCTGACAGAAGCGATAGAATAAGAGAGATACACTGCCGAACAGATAGGTACAAAAACTCGTTCTTTCCGCGCACAAAAAGCGACCACAGTAAAAACTGTGGTCCACTAAATACACTCCCATAATACACGTCACCATTTCACCTCCCAAAACATTGTATCCCTTACATCTTTACACGGCTGGTGTCCTAACACCCCCTGCCACACGCCCATGCGGCGGCTCGCAGGCTGGTATGTAGATGTAGATGAACCTATCACGTCGTTCAGGAGTTTTAAAAAGGTTTCGATGAGTTACCGATTTTCGGAATCAATGTAAACAAAGTATTTTTTCCATCAAATGCGCTGATACGTTATTTTTTACTCTAAGGTCACTGCATTTTTAGCTAAAAAAAAGGAGAAAGAAAAAAGTGTAGATTTCGTTCAGCGAGAATGACAGTAGCAGGGAATGATGGGAAACGTCTTAATTGGTCATAGCGTTTGTTGTTGACCCTAGCCAAGATATTCCTTTAAGCACATAGTCATATGTTTGTTGCCATGATAACACCCTTTTAATATTTTGATGTGGATACTGTACATAATGGTGGAACAGGGAGTTTAACTCTTCTCTGCCATTTTCCTTTTAAGATTTCATATTCTCTTTCTCCTCTGCGATTACTTATCGCTCATATCTCTAGCTTTCGCGCGATTTTCGTGGTGTAGGTGTCTTTCTTTTAGTTCATGGAGTTGTTACAGCTGGTCTTTGAGGACAAAGCTTTAATAGCGTACGTATTTTACGTCGTTGTAGATCGATAGAAATACGATAGAAATTATAGAAATATAGATGCTAAAAGGTAGTTAGAGCGAAATATCATTTTACCTAGAATTCAATGAATTTGGTCCCATATTTTGGTCCCATTTTAAAGGAAAATATCTCACCCATCTAATGACCCCAAAAATTCAACCCCTTACCACATTTCCAAACATTGCATTTAACAAATGATGTGGTACGAAGTCACTCGCACGGGTGCATATACACCAGGGTTGAAATTAGCTATGAAAAAATCATTTGAATTGACCGGGATTCGAACCCGGATCTCCCAATTGCCGGTCAGGTGTGTTGTTCAAATGATTTTATTTTATATCAATATCATATTACAGTACATTCATTACCATACAGGACAAAAGAAAGATCCGCTCCAAAGACACATACATTTATAATACATTTTTGTTTAAGGTATTGTTTAGACACATACATGAATATATTTTACATATTTTAGTTTTTTTATCTTTTTAATATAAAATACTATTACACAGTTACACCACCAAGCCATCTTTCTTCAAAAACTTTGCCAAAAAATTCCAGCCCTTTTACATGGGCAATGGTACGTGTATGCACTCTGGGGAGACATTATTTACAAAATGCCTAATTTATGACACTTAGATGTCGTAAAAAACTAGCAGCCTGTAGTTAGTATGTTTTCTCTCCTATTTTTGAAAATTAATCAAATTGTCACCGCAACAGGATCTTGGGAATCACAATAAACCTTCCGTTTTGAAGAAGTTTCAAACGCACCGCGCCAAAAAAAAAAATGAGTCAAGTTAAAGACTTATTTAGATATTTTCATTTGATTACTTACCATTTCTGTCATATAAAACTATGTTATTGCGCCATTTATAATGCAATATTTAATTCCATGTGTCTCAAAGCTGATGAAATTAAGACGTATAACACGAATATGGTCTCTATTATGACTAGGGAACTACCTCGCTCGGACTACCTTAATCATACATGGATCGACGACGCTTTGTCTTCTCTGATATATCCCTGAAACGGGACTAAAACTTTGTGGAATAGAATGAAAGATAAACTATGTGCGACAGCGTTTGAAAACAAACCAAAGTGTTTCAGGAGCTACTTTGTGGAAGTTTGTAATATTAATAATAAAAAGATAAAACTTGGTTAATTACACACTAATTTATTAAGGCCGACCCAGGTTTCAGCAACTGAGTGCTATTTTCAAGGTGCAACTGAAGTGAAGTGAGAAGAGTGAGGGGAGGATAAGGGAGGGGGGGCGTGGAGGTATGCGGGTAGAGGTGACGTAAAAGCGGCGGAAAGGATGAGTACAATTGGGTGCAAACTGAGTAATTAAGAACAGATTGGATGACTTGTACGGTTGTCTGTTGTGGAAAGAGGGAAGTTTTATGCTAAGGACGGGGGGAGAGGGTGGGGAACAGGTGGTCATCACATAAAATCTGCAGGCTATTTACAATTTCAAATTGTTCTATAAAAAATCTAACTTAGAACCCTTGTCAGAGACATGTAAAATATCAGGGTCAGGATCGCTAAAATGATTATCTGTACATAAATGTTCGCTAAACTTTGAGTTTCCACCACCATTAACAAGTTGGTTCCTATGTTCTTTCACTTTCCGTCCTGTTTGACCGACGTATGGAATTTCACAGTCATCACACTTGAGTTTATACACTCCACTTTTGTCCAACCTTGTTTCGAGTTAAAAAGTATTTTTTTTCAGTAAGGCGAGGGTTGCGGAATGACACACCGCTTGTTTCGTCTGATATGAGTTTATGCAATTTATGAAATAAGAAACACTCTGAATGAAAGGGAAAGTATACCACTTCTTTTTGCATTCAACTGGGGGGTGAACTGTTAATAATCGCACTGCCTTCTTTTCCTCTGATTTTTTAAATCCCGATTAGCAGGCTGCGTGTTGCCTAAATTTCCACTTCACTGTCGACTCGTAAATGGCCGTTGTTAATTTTTGTTAACGTGAGACTTTAGTGAATATTCAATAACGATTGAAGAGATATGAACTACTTGATTCTGTGAATAATAGCAGACTATTTTTGACAGCTAACAGTTACTTTTTAAATGATAGAGAGAAAACATCTACTAAAGGAAGGGGCATTTGAAACTGCCATCGTGAGCCTTTTCTCTGCTGTGTCGATGTTTTACTGTTAATTTACAGTTACATTTTTTTGGTTTATTACCTGTTGAGAGCCTTAGGAATCAGAAGGTATGATCTAGATAGATTGACGTGGATGTTAATGTGTAACCTACTATTCATGTGTGGCTTCGGAGTAGGTTCAACAATCTCTCCTTTATTTTTAATTAAAATGATAGTTATTGGTGCAATTTCTTATCCATAGACGATATTGTCGGATATTGGTTTTGAAATCCTTATGGTACCTTTTTCTGTCTTGTAATTCATTCCACTTTTTTCACCCCGTACTATTATTTAATTGGCGTGGAACGATATTCAAGAATTACTAAGAATTAAATTAAATTTGGAGAGTAATTAAATATATCTGTAGACCGGACAATATTTAAAAAGTGTGTAATTACGTCCCGCGTGTGGTACTACATTTTTTATCCACAGCATTATGATTACTGGTAAGTAAAACCGGTAAGACGTTATTATTTACGATCTGTAGACCATTTACATTTCAACTTACGTCTTTCATCACTAGATGGCGACTCAATCGAAAAAGTTTTTGTTACGGAATTCAAGGCAACAGTTTATGGCGACGAGTCACCAATCCATTATGCACATTCATGTGTTTAACCCTGATCTCTTAACTTTCTTATGAATAGCACTCTACGGAATGGACGATTTCGCTGATGGAAAGCAAGAATATCCTCCATCTGTATGAAATTTTAGGAAAGTAACTCTTGAAACATATTGGCTGCGAAGTGCTATATGTTTTTTTGACGATTTTACCGTAGGTTTCACCTGAAATTCAGTTATTCATTAATTTAAATAAGCAAACAATATATTTGAGGAAGATGCGTCTTAAAGAAGTAAGTGAAATATGATTTCTAGTAAGTTATGGATGGAAAACATTGTAAAATTGCATTATTAGAGCGTTAAACCGCAAGTGCTGAGGGAAAATGAGGGTTAACGCATATGGCGGACTGGCTTCGGCTTCTAGCGTTGTCCAGCATAGAAAGTGCCCTCTGTATAACTCTTTGGGTAATACGTAAACAGCTCCCATTGAGGCATCCTGTACGTTATACGGTCTTTGGTTTGATAGTTCATCTTTGCGGTAACTTACTAATGTAAGTTTTAGCGTCGTCAATACACGTTTATCTGAGAGAAGTCAAGCAGCTAGTGATGGACCGTAATGATGTAATTATAGCGGCCGCTGCCTCAATGTTTATTATTATTGTGGCTGCCCCTATCATGTAGCAGAAAGCTATGACGTGAAATATCTGCACATGAGGCGGTATCTACATCTGCAGACTACCTTGCGAGCCGCCGCATGGGCGTGTGGCAGGGAGTGTTACGACACCAGCCGTGTAACGATGTAAGGGATAAGTTTTGGGAGGAGATGTGGTGACGTGTATTTTGGGAGTGTAATTATTGGAGTTCAGTTTTTATTGTGGTCGCATATTGTGCGGGAAAGAACGAGTTTTTGTATCTAAACCCATATCTCTCTTGTTATATCGTTTCTGTTTGACCTAGAAATGTAGTGAGACATTAGGATAATATTCTCTGTGTCGCTCTGAAACACACCAGTTCTGAATTTCTCAAGCAAGCTAAGCCTAGCGTGTAGCCTCCGAGTCTACTGACTCCCACCTTAATCCCTCTAAAAGTTGTGAAACACTATGTTATCGATTGTAGCAGTTTTTAACGATGCGCGCTGCTTTTCTTTGTATTTCATTAATATTTTTGGTTATACCGTTATGAATAAGGTTCCAAATTCTCGCGGCGTATTCGAGGTGTGGCCAAATCAGAGTGAAGTAGCATCTCTCTTTGACATTTTCATCCGAGGAACATCTTATTATACGCTAAACAAAACCTAGTTTTTTTGATGATTTGCCGCATATGTTTTGCACATGTTTAACCCACGATATATCAGAAGTTAAGTTAATTTCAAGAAAATTAACTGTATCTGAAGATTTTATGTTTACCCCTCCCTCAGTATAGGTACTGTATTTTTGTGATGACTTTCGGAAGAAGTGTACTCTGGTGAATTGACTAAGATTTAATTCTAGCCCCTACTCATGGCACCTCGAAACAACTCTGTCAAGGTCCGGTGGCACATCTCCAAAGTCCGCGTCTTCGCACATTTCACAGTAGATAACCGTATCGTTTGCAAATAATCTTATTTTACTGCTAACTCGAGAACTTTGGTCAATTATATAAATTATGAATAAAAGGGGGCCGATCACGCCTCCTTGAGGAACGCAGGATTTGACTTCGACTATAACAGAGCTAAAAACATTTACTACTTTTTGTTTTCGACCACTGAGAAAGTCCCTAATCGACTCACTATTTTTTTATTAACTCCGCGTGAATGTAATTTATATACGAGTTTTTACTGAGGAACAATGTAGAATGTCTTCTTGAAATCAAGGAATATCGCGTCGACTTGCTTATTATATTCACCTGATTTTAGGGTATCATGAAGGAAGAGCGCAAATTGTGTTTAGCAGGACCTGCCCTTACGGAAGCCATGTTGACTGTTGTGTAAGAAATTACGATTATCCAGGAATGTCATAATATTGCTAACGACAATGTGTTCGAGGATCTTACGTAATAGAGATGTCAACGATATAGGCCGGTAATTTCCTGGGTCCCTTTTATTTCCTTTTTCAAACATCGGTGTGACGTTGGCTATTTTCCAATCGATATCGATGTAAATACAAAATGCCTACAAATTTGCATCGCTATATTACCTCAGGGTGTAGAGTCACAAATTATATCTTGTTGGGATTACTCATTTTGCTATCTCAGATTGTAGCGGAGACTCAATAGTCTAACACGCAGACTATAATCACAGGGAAAAAGAATATATTTAGGTTTTTGGGATTGGAAAGGAAATGGAGAAGAGAGCTGCTGGTCTACGGTGTAGGATATCCAAGTGGGTGGGGAATGAGGAGAGAGGGGCAGGGGTTTCGACGACCTCGAGAATCGTAGAGCCCTTGAGGTAACCCCCCGCATCCCTTCACTCCCTTTGTAAGACTTTTAGAAAGTTCTTGTCCACTCCGGTGAAAATGAAAATAGACGGATCGTATTTTTTTTTCGTTTTTAATATAATATTTCGTCTCTCAAAATTCTTTATCTTTCAATTTTTTCATTTTCAATTTCTTTCGGTCTCGATTTTTTTCTTGTTGAATGTTTTTTATTTTTAGGATCTTTTGGCTGTTCCATTTTTTTCGTTTTGAGTTTTTTTCTAATTGAAAATTTTATTTCTTTCCCTTTTTTCACTTTTATTTAAGTTTCTTTTTCAGTTTTATTTGCCCTGACTCAAGTTTTTATTTTATCTCCGTCCGGTGGATGATGGTTGTTGCACCGCTCTTTAATAGGCTTTCGCAGAGGGTCAGCTGATATTTATAAAATGAGTGTCCTGGTTGAGAAACGTGGAAACTCCACAGTTTACCTTCGTCATAATTTTTCTTTCTTTCTCTTTATTAAGACTTTTTTTCGCAGACTTGTGTTATCTCAGAAATGATCTGCGTGATGATGTTGAGTTTAAAGTAAACACTTCAAATTTTTGGCTGTTTTTTAGCTGCTAGTTTCGTTTTAAGTTTTTTAACGAAATTTTTCATGTTTTCCGTTTTTTACTTTTATACTGCATGCAATTTTTATGTTGCTCACTGGATAAGCCTGAAAAATGTATATGCGTGTAACATTAAATAAATTGTATGAGATAAAAATAACCAAAACCAGGTTTTCACCGAATTTCTTTTAATTAGCTCTCACTTAATACTTGCATAGAATATTTCTTCATTAAATATACCAATATGTTGTTCATATCAACTCGGTAACCAAGGTAAAATAACCATCACATACCTCGGAGAGTTTTTATATATATTCTTTCAAATAATGGTACCCCTCCATTTAGAAAAAAAATGTTTTTGTTAAATGCGACTTTTTTGGGGTTGGATTTGTGATTGGAATGATCTATCTTCATTGGTTGTTCAAACTTATGATTGGTTGACTGCAGCCCTCCACGCCTCCTTAACTGATTCTAGATCACTTACCTCCTGGGATCTTTCCCTATGTACTTTCCTCTTTATTTGGACCATGAACTTATTCTTGGGTCTTCCTCTGGGGACTTTTCTCTCTATTTTCCTTGAATTATGTTCTTCACAAACACATTGTTTCTTTGGGTGTATCCAATTCATCTGGTTCTTCTCCTCTGTATGGTGGTCCACATGATCCTTCACTCTTCTACTCTTCTTGAACACTTCATAATTTCTCCTTTTATCCGTCCATTTGATCTTCAGCATCCTCCTCTACCACCAGGTTTACGAAGGCTTCCAGTCTTTTCCGGTCAGCCTTTCCAATTGTCCATGCTTCCAGTCCATAGAGTGTTCCCTATGGCCCTTTCCTCTTCTACTCTTCTGTACACTTCATCATTTTTTCCGTCTATTTTATCT
This sequence comes from Ceriagrion tenellum, assembly GCA_963169105.1. Classification (NCBI taxonomy): domain Eukaryota; kingdom Metazoa; phylum Arthropoda; class Insecta; order Odonata; family Coenagrionidae; genus Ceriagrion; species Ceriagrion tenellum. The sequence continues at coordinate 47,142,557 of OY720641.1, read as the reverse complement.
TCAGCATCCTCCTCCAGCACAAGGTTTCTAAGATTTCTAGTCTATTCTGGTCAGCTTCTCCTATAGTCCTTGCTTCCGATCCATAGAGTGCTACGCTCCACACGAATGTTTTCATGTACTGTCTCCTGATTTGTAGTCCTATCTTATTTGAGCACAGCAATTGTCTCTTTCCCATGAACGCCTTCTTAGCTTGGGCTATGCTCCACACGATGTCCGTTGTAATTCTTCCGTCCCACGTGATGGTTCTTCCGAGATAAGTGAAGGAATCCACTTGCTCTAATTTCTCTCCTCTGTGTGACTTCCACGCTCGGCTTCTCTCTTCCGCGTACTAGGATTTTTGTCTTCGTAATAATCTATACATATGTATAAAATGGAGTGCTGTCTGTTAATCTCAATGATTCTTTTCCTCGATAGATTAAGTAGTTTTATTTGAAATCGATCGGAAATTTTGCATAATTCTAGCTTACATAAACAGGAATGCAATACGGCTGATGGAGTAGGTCCCGGGGAGTCGAGGGTCTCAAAACGGGCTCTTTGAATGTTGCCGAAAGGTGAAAGAGGGACGTTCAGGATATTTGTTAGTGATGGTCAGATTATTTGAGAGGAGTGGGGAAATGGTGACTGTGATTTTTATTCAGAGACAGTTTAGGAACAAAATTATTTGTTTTATGCTGCGCTTGACGAGGAATGTTCCAGAATACCCTCGTCGGAGAAGAGATTCATTTTAAGAGGACAATAATTTATTTCAGAAATTAGAGTTGTTACAGATGCGGTAAAAAATGTATGTGAAAAGATTCGTGTGGATCGTGGCACTGTTTGCATCGGAAGCACAGACCATTGGAAAAGCAGTCCATTACATGGCAGAAGCCTTCGAAAAGCGATGAGGATTCTGAAGATAAAATGGATAGATAGAGTATGAAATGATGAAGTGGACAGAAGTGTAGAAGAGGAAAGGACCATATGAAACACCTTAGAGAAAAGAAGAACCAGATGGATTGGACACACCCTGAGACACAATGGGTTTGTGAAGAACATAATTGAAGGCAAAATAGAGGGAAAAGTCCCCAGAGGAAGACCCAAGAATGTTCATGGACCAAATAAAGAGGAAATCACATAGGAAGAGATACCAGGAAGGAAGGGAACTAGTATTAGACAGGAAAGGGGAGAGATGTGCAGTCAAACAATCTTAGGATTGAACGACCAACGGTGATAATCAGTTTTTAAAATATCAATTGAATCAATGCATTCTCTTTCGAATGGACCAGTTGGCTATATTACTCATGGAGAATGCCATTTTCACTTTCGAAGTTGTGCTGCCGTCTCACTGCCTAGCCATCCATTTCCTTCCTTCGTATTTCACCCACGATGTCCACTAACGTTCAAATGCATTCAAAATATGGGAATCTAGCGGCAACGTTGAGCCAAGCAGAGTGGTAAACGCGCTGAGAAATAGCGGTGTTAAATACTGGTGTCAAGATAAGTCCTCTTCTTGTTGAAAATGACGCTATAGACGCAGAATCCTGCAGACAGCATTAAAACATTGCGAGACTGTACATCGTTTTTATGATGGCTTATTTCTTCCCAACGTCCCTCAACGTAACGCCGCGATCAGTTGATTGTACTTGGGACTTTTTTACAATGTGCTCTGTCAGGCCTCGTTAACAGTGCAAGATAATTAGAGAGCCTAGTATCTTTTGATATTGTAATTCATGGGTTTAAATATGTGTAGGTGAACCTAATTTCTGACCTACTTCCTGTGGTGTTGTCACAGGCTTGGAGTCTTACATTCTATATTTCTCCAAAATGGCTTTTACATACATCTTTTGGTCCACACACATCTAAATGAACAAGTGCCAATTTTTCTGTGGCTCTTGAGCTGCTACCCTTATTTAAAAGTAATCTACATCGTTTTTCTTTAATACAGGGTATGCAAGGTCCGACGATCACTTCAGAAAAGTTAAAATCACTTGACACAGTATTCAGATTTTCCATTCCTTGTTCATTGAGTTGTTGTCCTTGTCATCTGTGCCAGGAATCTAAGAATGAGGTCCGAGCCTGTAGAGCTTTCGGATATAATTCAGCCTGGGCTCTACCCAATTTATACTAGCCGTCACTCCTGATCCCAGTGACTATCACTTCACCCTGCACTTTGAAACCTTCAGACCTCATCAGCTGGTATCCTTCTTTCATAAACCCTTATACCATACCATTGTCAACAAGCCTACTCACGGAGAGGAGATTTGAGGATAGCTTTGGTACGTGTATGACGTTTTTAAGTTTTTTTAATTTCCGCCATTACTGGATACTTCCGCTTTAACGCCAACAGCCCCTGTAAGTACACTACCACTGTAATTTTTTCTTTAATCAAATGAATAAGTTAGTTAAATTTTGGAAATTTTTCCATTCATAATTTTTTAGATGAATCAATAACAGTACCACTGTACTTTTCCACTTCTAATATCAATATTTCGGGCATATTTATTGCGACGGATCCTTTCAATGTGCCTGATTGCGAACTTTTATGGCCTCTGTACTTCCCTATGCTATCATACTTTATGAATCCATCTTATCTCACATTAAATGTGCGATTTGAACCTGCGGCCCACTACGCGCCAGTCATTCTTATTTCGTTCCCGAAGCTCCAACCACTAAGGGGTTGTGCATGAGCTATGTCACCGCTTTCGCTGTTTTTTTTTACCCCCTCCCCCGTCTTCTTAGTATTTATCCCAACCTCTTCCACCCCCCCTCCCCCCGACATGTAACGTTGTCTCTACAAAGGCAACTTTCAAATCAAAAATAATTTCTCAATTATGGAGCGAGTTTATTTTAGGGGTAGGTTGAAATAAGACAACTAAAGGTTGAAATAAGATGCGCCTCATGTTTAGCTCTGAAGTATTGTAAACGCGATGTTGACGAGTTATAGCCGGTTGCAAGAACATGTAGTTGTGGAATCAGCGGTTATGAGATCCATACATTTATAGATCTCATAAAAATATTCGGGTTGCAGGAACACATCCACTAGTCCACCTTATTTACCAATAGTTAATCGCTTCGAATATTCGAACTAATCTTCTGCAGCCGGATAAAATTTATGATGGTTTAGCCCATGAATAATTGATAATATGCATAATAATTAGTCAGTTAGAGTAAACAAAATGGTTATTCATCTCAAAACAAGTCTTATATCAAGTAGTAAAGTCTCTAAGGGTTCATCGCGCATCCACCATCTTGGCTACTTATGGAACTTCAAACAATATGCCATAAGTTATGAAAACAATAAATTTATCGAATGTTTATGCAACGCTTATTGAGTGGTTGCCATGACTTATGGGTCCCATAAATTTATAGAATACATGTGTCGTTCCGGCAACTGGCCGTAAGAAACGTAAACAGACGCATTGCAACAGCTACGTTACTTAGAGTGAACGACCTTCTCCCCCTCGTTACCAGCCGTAGGTTTTTATGCGACCCCCCCTCCCCCCTAAGTTGGTAATGTAATTAATGCGCAACCCCTAACCGATAAAATCAACCATCTCGTTCAACATTTTCTTTAAAGTTTCACGTGATGATCCCTTGACGGTAATTTATGCGAGGTGAAATTGTTTTTTTTCTTCGGGCTTCGCTGTCATTTCTGCAATTGTTTTTCTAGGTTTTTTGTGCTCTAGGATATGCCATCTCTTCATCGACGGCCATGAATGGAAAAGATGAGAAAAAAAATGCTGAATTTCTACCCTGATTTGCATATAAATGCACTTCGACTCAGAATGCTTGAGCGGTGGACTGTTATGCAAAACCCACTATAACGTCGCTGAATTGCATCCGCCAGTATGGAAGTCGACCTCGCGTTCAAAAACTAGAATCTTTCAAATTCGTCTGTCAAATCGTGAGTTGTATGCAAGCGGAAGTGTATTATTTTAGTTTTTAATGCTCTGCGGACGGAATATTTTCGTTTCTAGCCTCTTGTTTAATGCATGAACTACCTTTCGACCGGTCCCGACACCTGCGAAACACGCTGATTTATATACGCACGCCGCAGTCATTAAAAGTTGAAGTGGGTTGAAAAAGTCCTTTGATTAAAAAAAAAATACTGTTGCTAAAACCGCGAATCAACAGGGCTCCCTCCAGTATCGTCCGCTATCTTGAAAAAGATGATTTTTCAAATTAAATGAGCAGTATAAGGTTCTTAAGGTAGTTAAGTAGAAGAGCGAAATATCAGTATTCCTAGAAATCAATGAATTTGATCTCATTTTAAAGAAAAATATATCACCCTTCCATTGACTTAAAAATTTCAACCCCTTACCATATCATTTTCCGAGATATTTGCCGAAAAATACCAGCCCTTTTATATGGGAAATGGTACCTGTATGCACTCCAGAGAGACCTCATATTAAAAATGAGGCATTTCCTAGACTTAGATCTCGTCAAAAATGCACTCTACTATTGCACGTCGTTCTTTATTTAACGTCGGACCTTTGTGTACTCCCTGAATTCTTTATTTTTTCGATGATACAATCTTTTTAACACACCTTATTTTGGAGCGATTGCCTTTACATCTCCGACCTTCTCTCTTCAATTCTCAACAGTAAACTCCTCCTCACTTCCTTCCAATCAACAACCCCTTAACTCCTTCACAGACAAATAAACATTCAACAGTCAATTAAAATAGTGAGATAATTTAACCCTCTACAATCCAATTTTTTGTTTGTACTGCAAAAAAACATAAAATGTAACAGGGACATCCATTCACTTTTACATAGAATCATCATCATCATCCGGTGTTCTGTCTGCTGGCAGGTCCCGTACACCACCGTCGTCTCCATCCGCTTCCGTCCCGAGCTTCCTTCTTTGCTTCATCATAGCTGATGTTCTTCACCTGATCCACCAATTTAATTTTTCTCCTTCCTCTCTCTTTCTTTCCTTCAATTGAACCCTCAAGTGCCACAGTTATTATACTTTTCCCCCTCCTCACATGGCCCAACCAGTTTCCTTTTCCTTGTCCATAGAAATAACTATTACATAGAAATTAACTATTTTTTTAAATGTTTGAACATTCATTTTCAAAAATAGGCACTGTGACTCAGAAGTCACAATGGTATCCAGGGGTAATGAAGTGTAAACAGAGAATAAACACATGTTTTTGTGATGTGTTACCTCCAAGTCACAGTGGGTAATAGAGAATTAAATGACAAATTGTAAAGGTAAAATAACCACCATATCATATGCGTCCATAAAAAACAATAAAAATTGAAACAAAATATTAAACGACGTATGCTTGATGAAGGGAAATTAGCAAAGGATACCCCACCGACAACACTTCTATAATTATTAACAATAGCTGTACTGTGTACCAAAAATATCATATGTGAGGGATGCCCAAAAAGTAAGGCCTCACATTTTTTTTCTCAAAAACTGTTTGTAGCACAAAAATGAAATTGACATTTATGAAAGAATGATGTTTTATCTGCTAACTTCATTTTTCTACACGATCTCTTTCAGTTTCTATTGCCTTCCTCCAGCGATTCACTAGGACGTGTATGCCCTGTCGTTACTAGTCTTCTCTCTGTTTAGGGAGCTAGGTTATCACTGCTTTAATCACCCCTTCGTTATCCTGTAAAGTACGAAACTACAACATAGTTTACACAACTACAAGTACTAGTGTGGAAAAATACTAAGTTTCTTTATTCAAAATTGATTAGAAAGTAATAGAAATATCGCGGTAACTTAAGCTTTGGTAGACGCTTTAGAGATGCAGTGCTGGATATTCGGAATGAAGGTATATCATTAGAAAACAAAAGTAATGAGTTTCTCTTGGTCAAAGAAAGCGAGGCTTGTGATTAAAGTTGGTGGACATAAACCGTAGCAAGTAGAACAATTTAATTACTTAGGTAGCACGCTAGAGGATAACGGGCATATTAGCAAAGACATACGGAAGAGAATAGCGCTAGCTAAGGAGGCGTTTAGTAACAGAAGGTAGCTGATGACGGGGACCTTGGGTGAGGGTGTTAATAAGAGGCTGGCGAAGAGCTTGATATGGAGCGTAGCGTTGTTTGGGGGCAGAAACGTGGACCCTCAGAAAGGATGACGAGAAAAGGCTGCAGGCATATGAGATGTGGGCGTGGAGAAGAATGAAGAAGGTTTGGTGGACTGAGAGGAAGACTAGCGTGGAAGTTCTTGAGATGGTGGGCGAGGAAAGGAAACTTCTGAATGAAATTCGGGATAGGCAAGATAGATGGCTGAAGGATGTAATAAAGGGTGATGGATGGCTGAAGAGTGTCATAGAGGGAAGGATGTTGGGCTAGCGGGGAAAGGGAAGGGGAAGAAAGAGAATAGGTTTCATGGACGGGATGAAGAAGGGTAGATCGTATACAGAGGCGAAGAAAAATATAATAGAGGGAAAAAGGCCCCTGAGTTTGTAGAAAACCGGGAGTAAATTCTCTGACATTCTACAAAACCTACCTTTACCGGTAGTACACATTTTTTTAAATCGAAAAAATTTGCGTTCTTTAAGGTCTTTATTTTGTGTCAGACTGATACTTGCGAGTCTAATTGTGCAGTCTGTCCTGTGCATAGTCCATAAAATTGGTCATGGAACTCATATGTAATATGCAGTAGTGTAGTGATAACCTGACAAAACTTCGCGACCAATGGAAGTACATCTCTCGATGACCGTTTCAATGCACTGATTTCTGTTATTAAGGAGTCCATAAAAAATGTGGGGCATTGCTTTATGGGAAACTATTGTATTTCGTACTAGATTAATGACCGATTAAAATGGCTGCTTGAGAGGCGTCTATGATAAAGCAGAAGTGCAAGAAGAGAGAAGAAATTAAGGAGTCTAAAAAGGCGCCAGTTGGAGGAACGATATCTATGCATTCTTTGAAGTTATGGGACCCATAAACCATGGCAACCATTCAATAAGTTTTGTAGAAATATTCGATACATTTATTGCTTTCATAAATTATGGCATGGAGTTGTGTTCCATTAGTAGCCAAGATGGCGGATGAGCAATGAACCGCTTGGGGACTTTAGTTATTTGATAAAATAGTTGTTTTGAGACAAATGACCAGTTTTTTTACTCTTACTGACTAATTATTATGTGCACTAGCAATTATTCGTAGGCTGAACTATCAAAAATTTATCCGGCGGTAGAATATAATGTAAAATATTCGGAGCTATTAACTGTTGGTATATAAGTTATGTAACTAGTAGATGTGCTCATGTAACCCGAATATTTTTATGAGATCTATGAAGTCCTGGAACTCATAATTATTGATTCCATCCACATAATAGTATTTGGGCATTGATTCTGCACAGACTTGAGATGTAGCGAAATAATCAATGTTTATAGTAATTTTCTTTATAGATGTGTCAATTTGAAGCCGTAGGGTGGACAAATTTTGGAATTTCATGTACAAAGTGCAGGTTACCGAGATCTAGCAACACCTGATTTATGCATAGAGAATTAGAAGTCGAGCAAGAGTAGCGCAAGCAGCACAGCTACCTGTAGTCTCAATGTAGATCGCCTCTATACTATTGTGTGCTTGAAGGGCACTTCTTGTTCAAATTGCGTATGAACAGTTATTTTTTTACCCCCATTCTAAGCTGTTGTAGTTTAAACTGAAAGTAAACCCGTTTTTGTGTTGTGTTAGTTGTTATATAAACACCAGTTAACAGCCAGTTATTATCCTAACGCGGGGTAAGAAGTTTGGAAAAGTGGAGACGGAACGGCAGAATTTGCGTTCTGGAGTTTAAATAAAGATGTGGCATGAAAGCTATTAGGAAAAGAATGTTTGTGGTATAGCTTACGTCAATGCTTGCTGAATTATGAAGATGGAAGATGTAAATTGGGCGACTGTTTCAATTAGGCGACTTGCAATCAGGTTATTCAAAAGCAAAAAAGTAATGAAATGGGAAAAGAAAGTGAAAATTTATTTGAGAGTAAAATACAAACGCGGGCTTAACTGCCACCGAAGGTTAATGCAGAAATCATTTATGTAGCTAAGAGAAAGTATAGGCCCAATCTCAGAACCTTGAGGTACTCTAGTTCTCAATAATTCAAATTTATTAGAAGCCTTTCTTACCCTTACTCACTGGGAGCGCTCTGACAAATACTCTACCCGACTGTTCATGCTGGGGGACCGGTGAGGGGGTAGGGCATCCGAGAAGTGGGAATAGGTCACAGGAAACTCGCCGGCTCCCGACTGCTAATTACACCAGGCGAACGCGCTCGCGAAACCTGGGATTTGTTTACTCAAGCCGTAATCGGACAAACCCATTTGGGGGAATGTCTCTCTGTACGTCTTCGAGCCCCAGCCGGAGCCTCTTGAGTCACTATAGGGCGGCACACATCGGTCCAAGCATCTCTCCCACCCATACCCGAGGGGACGACACGTCTCGACGGAGCGCCGCTAGTCCCCCTAGTCTCAAGAGCCTGCTCCACGACTCTTGAGGTAGATGAAGAGGGATCTTGCTATTGTTGCCTGTGCTGAAAGCTTTAATCTAGGTGTAGCCTGGCCGCCATCTTTGTTCACCCCGATTTTCCCTTAGTTCTTGAGGGCTGACGGGCTAATTTTGCAATTTTTTGGCGTTTACCTTCAAAAACTTACTAGAAATCGGCATGCATTTATTTTCATATGAGTTCTCCTTACATAAATACTTTATTTATTAAATTCATAATAATCCTCATTCTTAGGTCATGGTGAAAACTAAGGTTAAATGAGAAATAAGAAAAATTTATTCCTCAATAGTTTTGGTGCAACATTCATATTGTTTACTTTTTGTTATAACTCTTGGTATTTTTTTGTAGCAATATAGCTGGAACTAGGGAATTATTATATGCCTTTCCCCAAAAAATCAGTCCATTATCAAATTTAGAGTTGGGCTTGGGCTTCATGGAGCTGCATGGGCTTCATGAAGAATGTTTTGGAAGGATATTGGACACCTGTTACGAATAAAATACAATTTGGTCAAACATTATGGAGAGTATTTACCAATTGATTGTGTTTTTTTCATTTCAAATATTTATAAAAAATAACTCCCAAATATTTTGTACTCTCGACCTGTAAAATTTTTTTACATCCACAGCATGGATTAAGACAGTTTGCAAAATGATCGGTGTAATCAAAGTTTAATTTATAGCAATTACTTGGATAGGAGTTTTGTCACTTAGCTCAAGGTCATTGAATTGAAACTGTATGTTATAAATTAAGATCTCTTCGAGCATTATTAGATGAACTATTAAAACTAATTCCACTGAAGCACAAGGCCACATCATCGGAGAATGCTTTGGCAGCTCCTTGAAATATGGAATTGGACAAATCATTTATGTAGTTAAAAAAAGTATAGGGCCAAGCACAGAACCTTGAGGTACTCCAGTACTCACCATTTCAAATTTATTAGAATCCTTTCCCACCCTTACTCACTGGGAGCGCTCTGACAAATAACTTCAAAACCAAGCTAGTGTAACTCCTTTGATTCCAATATCACTCATTTTGGCCAGTCCATGGTCCAAAGTGGTCCAAAGTGTCGAATGCCTTTTTAATACCTGTAAGCAAGGCCCCAGTGCCATAGTTCGAATTGATTTCATTGAATATTTTTTTCATAAAATTTATGCATCTTCAGTTCCTCTTCTACATCTAAACCCATATTGGCTTCTCCTGAAAAAAAATCAGCTTTGTCGAGATACCTAATAAGCCTGTATTTAATAAATCTTTCGACATTTTGATTTTATTCGAAAATCGAGTAGCATCCACAGCACTATGCAAGCAATGTATGTTTCAAGAGTTACTTGCCTTAAATTTCAGATATATGGTGGAATAGTTTAATGCATATCCAATAATTCGTCAATTCCGTTGTGTTATACTAAGGATAGTAGGGAAAGGGCAATGGTGACCAATATTATTATTTTTTCGGTTGTCAGGCTAAAGTATGATGACATCATTCCCTCTCCAGCTACCTCAATGGCGAGAAGCTGGCAAATGGTGAGCGCGATAACAAGACGAGAAGCTGGCAGATGGTCAGAGCTTGAATCAGCGTAGTGGAAAATGCCAATCTTCATTCTGTCAAAACATAGATTGACTGAAGTGCTGCTTCTGGAGCATGCTAATTTTTTCGAACGTAACTCTCAGTCGCACGTTTCCTGCAGCTTGCCTTCTTTATACTGTTTTCATTAGTTTAGTTAATTCATCTTAGATAGAATATTTGATAATCTTTGGGTTCTGCGAGTATTTTTTGTATTATTTTTGCGACAGTTTCGCCGTGCTCTGCTACCGGCTTCGTCGGGCTTTTGAGACAACAATGGTCTTCTTTTTTATAAATAAACAAATTCGGCAGTTGATGAATTTCGAATTTATAAAATTAAAATTTAATACAAAAGATTACCAGATGTACATCATGAGCTGCGAAAATCAACAAAATAAGTTTATCTTTTTGTTAGATAGAAATTTAAATTCCAAAACATTCGGAAGAGCTCGTACAGCCGTAAAAAAATCAAATTTAAATTGCTCTAAAATTGGCATGAAAATAAAAAATTGTAACCAAACAATTACTTTGTTATGGCTCAGCTTCCAATACATTTTTACCTATTTTTTTAAAATTCAGATAATATTGTTTGACGCTGGAATTCAGCTGGCTCACTGCAATATCACCCAAGTGGAATTCATTCCTTAATGTCGGCTGCTCAGTGAAAACGCTGCCTTTTCGAAATTGAATGCGCTGTCTTACCAATAACAAGTGATCAGGTAAGTGTTTCATGTGTGGTTCTGCTTTTGAATCAACTGCGAGAAAAGCTGGGAATTTCGCAAAATTTTAATCACGCCTCAAGACCATTTTTATTGAACTATTGTATCGTCCCTTGTGACTCGAACAACGAAAGATGTGAATTTTAGCGTCAAATGGTGATTGAACATCTGTAAAGATTAGGAACAATATTAAGAAATCAATGTGAAATCGTATGATTTCGAGTTTATTCCGTGATCTAGTCAGGCCTGCTCTCATTGGTTGTTCACTTCGAATCATATGCCGTTGGGGAATCGTGTGGGGCGATTGTAGTATGTACCTAACATGGCCTTTTCCCCCCTTATAGCGCTTGGGGTGGCGTTTCTTGGGGGCAGTATATCTATGTAGAACTTAAACTGCACACCTATGTGGCGCTTAGGAAACTGAGGTAAAATTTGCGCTGTTCGTGAATGATAAATGGCTTAGGTACTCAATTCTTCTTCTCAGTGAAAACTATCTTCTGACAGGCTTCAACTGCATGCCCTCCGTCGCAGTCGGTCCTGAGCATCTTCTTTCATTTGCCTGTAACTTCGGCCATTTTTTATGTCATCGAGCATTTCTATTCTTTTTCTTCCCTTTCCTCGCTTTCCTTCTGTTTTCCCTCCATAACTCTTCTAAATGGACAATTTTGGCGTAATATATGTCCCATTCAAGCTGTCTTCCTCTTTTTGATTTCCCTCAGCAGTTTTCTTTCTTTTCCTATTGTCATTAGTACTTCCTCATTTCTCATTCTATCCGTCCACTTCACCTTTAGCATTTTTGTGTACAATCACACGTCGAAACTTTCTAAGTACTTTTATCTTTCTTTTTGACTGTCCATGTTTCGCTGCCGTAAGTCACCACACTCCGTAAAGAAAACATTTAGAATCTCTTTCTCAGTTCTATTGGAATGATAAATGATGTCTGAAGTTCTTTGACCTTCTCAAATGCTTTATTTCATCCTAATAATGCTGCGTCAGTAAAAAATCCGGGCACAGTAAGTTGTTTTGCCTTTATCATGGAACTGAGGTATGCTTCTTGGAAGTCCGAGGAGATGCTGTCAAAGAGGATCAAATAAACTCATGCTAGCTATTCCTAAATGTACTATGATGTTCATATGTGTATGATTATCTGTATAGTAAGTATCGTTTATTCGGAATGCTAAAGCTTGAAATGTGAATTTACATATTTTCCTAAGTAAAACGTTTAAAGTGCTTTAGAATTAAGTGATTTTCATCCAAAAGTTACCTTTAATGAAATAAAAATTGTGTTCACTTTTACCCTTGTATTTGACAACTATGTACGGAGTGATCTACGTTTACATACTACGCTACGAGCTGCCGCATGGGTGGGTGGCAGGGGGTGTTAGAACACTGTGTAAAGATGTAAGGCATAAGGTTTTGGGAGTTGAAATGGTGACGTGTATTATGGGAGTACCTATATTTTGTGGAGCTCAGTTTTTATTGTGGTCGCTTAATGTGCGCAGAGAGAACGAGTTTTTGTACCCATCTGTTCGGCAATGTATCTCTCTTATTTTATCGCTTCTGTCAGATAGAATCGCATCTAGAGATGTGGTGAGGCGTCAAGATGATGTTCGCTGTGTGGCAGGGAAGTATGAAAATGTAGATGTAAACAGTTAATTTATTTACGTTCGGGAGGCATGTTATCGGCCTGTCTATGGCTGAATACGATGATAGCTTAGGATCCTGGGAGTTTTAACCGTGAATATATCGTCAAGGGATAATTTTTGGTATTTACTTGTTTTTCTTTGGGCTGCTTAAAGCGAATCTGATATTTCCTAATATTAATGCTGGTGGGCAACCCTATATCTGATGAAAACGTTGAATAATACGTACAGTGTTTCACAACTTTTAGAGGGTCTAAGGTGGAAGCCTCTAGAGACTCGGAGGCTGCACGCTAGGCTTAGGTTGCTTGAGAAATTCAGAAGTGTTATTTTTCAGAGCGACATAGTGAATATTATCCTGACTTCTCACTACATCTCTAGGTCTGACAGAAAAGATATAACAGGAGAGATATGCTGCTGAACAGAGAGGTACAAAAACTCGTTCTTTAATTACACAATTAGCGACCGCAATAAAAACTGAGCTCCACTAAATACACTCCCATGATACACGTCACCATTTCACCCCCAAAAAACTTACATCTTTACACGGCTCGTGACCTAACATCCCCTGCCACACGCCCATGCGGCGGATCGCTGGGTATTATGTAGATGTAGAATATTCTTTTTTCGAGGTTTTTCGAAATGACTTTTTTTCGTCAGTAGTTAGGGAAACAGCAGTTTAAAAGTTGAAAACTAGACTGAATAGGTATCATAAAAAAATAGTTTCTAACTTTTATACTTTGGCAGGGGAACGGAATGGATTCCTGGCCCAGGAATCGTGGGCTATGATGGGCTATTTTGGTGCGTCCTCCAAGAGATGTGCCCACAGCATATCTCGCATTATTAATGCTCTCATTAGCATACATTACCAAACCGGAAGGGAGATAGGTAATGCCTTAAATGAAATTATGTGTCAGCGCGTCGGTCCGGAATGCCAATGTCCCACATACGCTTACGCGTGACATTAGCGACTGGCGATGAGGAGGAGGAGAAGGGGGGATTAAGTGGGACGTGCTGGATGAAATGGCTTGGCAAACCTCCGTTTGAGATCTGGACGAGAGATCTGCGTTAGCCTGTTACCGGTTTGCGAATTAGGCGCGCTGTCAATTTGTCATTGTATCCTTCCCCCTATATATTTTACCATTTTATTGCTCCTAAATTGAGATTTAACCAACGTTCGTGCGCTGCGCAGTGATTTCCATCACATCTCATTCAAGGAGCTTCGAAAGAAGCGAATGAATGGTCGTTTATTCATGCCGCTAATTGAAGATATTTCTATTTCACCTGAAAAATATATGAGGGCATTCAATTTTAAGGAATGTTTTCGGTTCCTGTTCATTTTTCATTGAAGAAATAATCATTCAACGTCTCGTAGAGTTTTGTTTTGCAAACATTTGAAGCGTTCCTTAAATCATGAATGCAAATTTATGCGAAATCTTAAAAGTAAGCTGAAATTTTTTATAAGGTAGTTTGTAAGGTCCTTTGGAATTCAATTTTATACTTAAAATGGAATTTATTGATTGCTGAATAGCGTTTTTATTTTTCTGTATTTCTAGATACCAATTCTAGCTTCCAGCACAGGAAAATTGTGAAAAAGTTACCAAAATATACAAACGATACACGTACGTAATTTTTTTTCAAAAGTTAACTAATTCCAAAACGTTACAATAACGCTTCAATTTATTAAGTTACTTTTCATTTTTTAAAGTTTTTTATATAATAATAATTTTTATATAATAATTTTATTATGTTATTAATTCAATTAATTAAGTTACGTTTCAATTTATTCATCTTAAAGTCTGTGAAATTGGTTTCATTGACCGAATTGGCTCTCAGAATAGATTATTACAGGTATTGTCCCTTTTGGCGCCTCTGTACGTAGCCTGTGGTTATGTCCAAATTTCATATTCGTACGGTAATTGTGTACCGACCTTAATCAACGCCATTACGCCTTAATCAACTGTTTATTGTTTTCGTCTGCGGTCGTTTTAGCTAGTGTTGCGCTTTTTCGCGCGTCTTCTTTTCGCCGACGATCGCGCCGCTGCGTCAAAAAATATGTGTTCCCCTCGGAGTGAAGAGATTTATTCGCCTCTTTTTTTCCCTTCCTCCACCTTCATCCATATTTCTCTTCAACCCTCTCCACCCTTCTTTATTACGTATCTCTCTCTCCGTCTACCGAGTGATTTCTCCCGAGCCGCTTTCCCTCAGGACACAATATAACTCATGATAAGCGGTAACCGTTTATGAGTGAACTGTGCATATTTTTCGGTGGCCGAATGAAAAAAAAACAAAGATGCGAAAAAAATAGTACACCCAGGAGATTGAGCTCTGTTGTGGTTTACTGATCATCTATCTATCTGCTATATCTGCGTAACTAGAAAAGTCTCCAAGTCAAGTTTTATACCATAGTTAAATTATGTACAGATCTTTATTTTCTGTAATTGTCAAAATTTCAAACAACTGCCCACCAGAGATATTGAACTTGGAATATTGCAAAATTTTAAAAAGTTACAATTTGCCGGCTCTGTAAAAATAAAAATATGCAAGCTTCTGACTTCAAATTATTTTAATATAGAGATCTAATGTCACCGTATATTATGAGTAATTTTTAAGGGTCGAAGAAAATTTCTTCTTCCCCAAAAAAATTCCGAAATATACGAAACCTTACGTTTTTTACTTTAAAGTTTGGCTGTTAAAATAATCACGAAGAAATAACAAGTCCACGTTATGACATAAACAGAGTTGTAGTTCCATGTATGCGCATTGCATAAAAATTTATTGCATTTTCCTCTAACCGATGGTAGCTGAGTAACAGAAGTTAATGTCAAAGCTCGCAAATGCTAAAAAAGCTCTGCATCGAGATTGAAAAATGGCCGCCATTTGGTTGCCATGGAAACTAAAAATAAAATATAACTTGTTTTGAGCTGTCGAAACATAAGGCTATCTGCCCTCAAAAAATAATTTTTTTCTAAAATGGTCGAGCTACCAGCTTGGACCACTTGGTATGGATTGACCCTGATGTAATTACTCAACTAACAAAGAAAAACCTCAACTAACTGACAGAACTCAAAGCTATAAAAACCAATGATGCGAAAAAAATTGATGTCCAGGAGATACAACTTTGTTTTTGTTTATTGCCAAAACTACTAAACTAACTAATTACCAGTTTTCAAGGTGCTTGGATCTTTGCCGATAAGGCAGGAGACACGTAGTTCCTTTTTTTTCTAAGCAGAGAATTCATTTATGGTTGCCAGTGTGGGGTGAATTACCAGAAAAATTGAATTGGTGCAGAATGCATTGCATATAGGTCATTGAATTTACTCAGATAAAAAATTAGTTAAAATAATATCAAAATTTCTGTAAAAGTGATCAATTATAGGTGCATGTTGACTAAAATTACTTTTTATATAATCGTAAACTCTGGTAGTATCTTCAGATTGAATACCTTCTCCCTACACCCTAGTTGTCGCACGTATCGTATTTCCTTGCCCAAGCCGAACCTGACGTTATTCGAACGATGTTTCTTGTAAATGGGACATAAAGTGTATAATTTATTACCTGTTTCATGTTTTAATTCAAAAATCCGTAACACAATAATGAAAAATGTACGATATTGGTTATTTACAAAAGAAAGTCCGGAGGATGCTTTCTTATAACTGTTATATTATTTGTTTCATGTACTGTAATTTCAAAATGATGTATTTCCCTTATATATGTGTACATAACCTATTCTGGGGGGTCATTCTGTAACTCCGAACCGATCGGTACGGGAGGCTTTTCGTCGGGTGCGACGTCACACCGACTACCGTGGTATTCTGTATGAAACCGATCGGTGCGCCGAAGGGCTTCCGTCGGGAGATTGTACCGACACGTAAAAGCTGTCGGTACCGAGGGTAATCAGTCGGTTTGCTCGAGAGACACCGTAACAAATGGACAACGTTTTTAGATTTTTGTCTGAAATAGGTTTATTTGAGGCTTGTAATAGCGATATACTTTATTCACAGGATTAATGGAGACATTGCATGTAATGCAAAAGTTGAAGTTGAAGAAGAAAAACCCGAAAACAACTGGAATTCCGATGTGTAGCATTGTATTGATCGCTTGGTTCCTCAAAATGTTTTACTATTTGGCGCTATCAAGTACATTTACAGGCCAATTTTTTGCCTATGATGCATGTTGAATTACCTTATTATAGTATGTCCAATTAATTCCAGAAAATCCTCCGCGACAAATGTCAGTAATTATTGCGCATAATGTATATTCTCAAATTTGAAATTTTACTCATATGATCTAATTTTGTTCATTCAGCCACGCAGGAAACCTACTTATTCACAATACAGTAATTTATTATTTGAGAAATAGGCTACATCGTGCCGCTGTGAAATATGTGCTTTTATTGACTTTTTTGCACTTCAGTCCCAGTTTTCACAACAAAACAAAATACTTTGAAGCACCTTTTAAACTGAACTGTCAATTATCACTATGCCTCAATTAAATTTGGATTATTAAATAAACACTGCCAATAGTGTAACATATTCGAACGACAAATTTTCCACTTAAACCACGAGAAACGTTCCTGCACGGCGTAATATGCTAATAACTAGGAATTAGGTCGTTACGGAGTAGCGACCGAGAAGCAAGCTTCAGCGGAACTTTCAGGGCCTCAGACATTAATTAATATATGTGTACTGACAATGACATACATGCAACAACAGCAAAGCAAGGAAGTGTTCAACGACATACTTAGCGGCACCTCCACTTCATTTCCTCTCATCATAGTTTTTAATACTACTCATTCAAGTCATTTTTACATTCACAATCGTTCCACGAAGACGCTAAATGAATGTTTCATGGCACGAGCGCGCAGCATTACCATTGCTATACACACGAATAAAGCAAATAAATGCGAACATTTCATAAGCACCCCACAAATATTCTATATTCATGATAATACTGTACAATTAGTTTCAACAATTAATTCGAACTATCTTCCGAAGGTTTGCACTCCACACGGAGGCCACTTCTGCGGCTAGAAAGACCAAATATATACAACGCGATAAACTGTCTGCTTTCCATCACACGCGTTCATTTGCACATACAGATAATAAATAAATTGGTATAATTGACAAATCATATTTCTACATACATAAATCACAACACATTAGTTCTCGTTGCACCAAACATCTCTTTGGAAAACTTCATGTTCATAAATAAGCTACTTGCAATGTACTTGAAATATGGAGCACTTTTTTATTGCACAAATATACATTGTCACGCAATCAATTCACAGAACTTTATATCCTCCTCCTTTCGACATTACTGTGTGTGAATGACTTTACTTTCGACATTACTGAGTCTGTGTATTGTAATATTTGTCACTGGATGTTGTTTTGGTTGATACCCATGGATACCCACGAGAGCACTAGGCGGCTTCATTTAGTCATTTGTTTCTTCTATCGTGTCTCTCGTCTCCATTGGTTGAAATGGGCCATGTGACCCTCAGCTTCGGCAACACTCGGAAAATTGGGAGGGAGGGGTATCTTGAGAGGGAGGAGTTATCAAACCGACTGGAACAGCGCCCGATTTACTTACGGAATCGCCCGAGAAAGCTCCGTCGGTAAGGGAACCCCGAAGAGGACTATGTCGGTACGGTATTCATGCCGTCGGTAGGCTCCCGATCGGTACGGAACCGACGAAATACAGAATGACCCCCCTGTTCACGATGGTAGCCATAGCTCAGGTTTACCGTCATGGCTACTTAAAGTCACTCGCCGATTTAGCCAAAGGTATTATGTTGTAAGCATTCTCTGTCGGAGTTAAGTTATATTACTAGTATGAGAGCATTATACTCACAAGACAACGTTATTTGGAAAATGTTTCTGGTGGAGATATGACATAATTACGCACTTTTGGAGCTGAAGGGGGTTATGGCTGATTTAAGTACTCGAAATGAACGATTTAAAATATTCCTCTTGTGACCGATATAAAAAAAAGGCAAACTGGAGTTATTGCATTCACTACGGACTGTAACTTGCAGGATTAGGATTATCGCGGGAGTAATGATTACTCAAATATAACGGCCTGTTTTATAGATGATTACGAGATAAATTACAAAATGATTAAAGCTGTGTCCCAATTCGCGATTTAGGCAGCTAAATCGGCAGATTTAGGGAGGAGGCCATCTTGAAGTGTGTCCCAATTCGTTAGGCATCATGGGTGAGCGGATTTAGGTGCCTTTCTCGGGGGTGAAATTTAGGGGAGATGGAGTTTATCCTAAATCCGCCTCCATATTGAATTTCCCATCATGCAAAGCGCTGCATGCGTCGTTTAAGGAAACTCGTACACAAGGAAGAAGTTGAAAAGTGGCAAACATGGCCGGCAAATATTTCGTCTGTAATTGAAAGAATTCTCTAATATTTCGCAACCCAACACCCGACTACAAAAGAAAAATTCTACTTCGTACACTTAAAAAAAAACGAATTTAAATCCTAGAACACCTACACAAACTTAAATACCCCGAAAAAGAAAAACTATCGAATCTCCAAACAACGAAATGGATGAAAAAATGTTATTTCACTTTCCAAATCTCACAACGCATAGGAAGGTAGCCACAGGCGCCAAAAATGTCTTAATTTCAGGTTTCATTTGTTTCATTCAGTCCTTTATTAATTACTCAAATGTTTTTCATTCGTTTCCAGCTCGGTAGACGGCAACACTAGCGAAGGATGTCCCAAATCAAGCTCCCTTAGCGAAAGGCCTCTAAATATTTAGGTAGCTAACCGCATCATCCCTAATGTCTAACGAATTGGGACACGGCTTAAAGGAGCAATAACTAGTAAAAGTGAGTAAAATGTAGTCGCCGCCGGTTATCGGATTACATACTTTTAATCTATTGTTGCCCATCAGTGGTTGTAGCCTTGGCTGAGATTTAAAATGCATGGAGTTTGTACTTTTATCCGTAGCGATAATCATGGATAATAATTTTTATTTAATTTTTATTCTATTAATCCATTTCCAGTACCCCAAAAACTGCACAATTGGTCTCCTACATCGGGTGTGTCAACACGAATGGATGAACAGTAACCCGTGTCCTGAGGGGCGAAAAGTCAACCCTGGCGGGTTTCGAATCCGCGACCCTCGGATTGGCAGTGGAGGACTTAAGCCCGTCGCCACCTGGGTCGACTTTAGTTTGAATAAGGGTAAACAAAGTTTTGGCTTATATTCTTTTGTTTTTGTACCGCAGGAACTTTTAGCCTGCTCTTGAAGCCCCGTGGTGGGGCCCATCCCTTTATCTGTATACCTGAACCCGTTTGCATGCCTGAACTCTTTTGAGTCCGATCATGGGCGTCGACCCCTCACCGTGGGCGGGTAATGGCACCAACTGACCGGCCGAACTGTAGTTTATAACTTCTGAAAACTAACAAAAAATCTCAAAATTATGGTCACTCCGTTTTCCTCTAGTCACGCAGATGAAAATGGTTTTATCATCACTGGTAAGCCATCGATAAGCACCACCCGACGTGCTTTTATGAACCAAGCCGGTTTAACACTTTTATTATGTAATTTGACGTCGAAGTCACTAGTTCTTACGGCAAGTAAGAACGACTTAAACTTGTGAAAGTTAATATCCATTTTTTTCGGAGTTGTGGAATAAATATTAACAAATTTGCGTGCAATTTACATTTAATAGTTAACTTCTATATTATTTGTCGGAATTGAGCGATAGATAAGACATTCTACCTGTTTTTGCTCGTGCATCCATCCTTAACAATTAGGGCTGCAGACTTAAACATATCGTGGAAACCATGGTGATTACATACAGCGGTTTACTAAGCTCTTCTTCAAGGATTTCCAAATCATCCTCTTTCCAATGACGTACTTTTGCAACGTCTTTTACGAGTGTATTTTATCTTCAATTGGGAAACACGGCAGTTTATTTGTCACCCTGGTTTTGAGGAAAAATCTCGTAAAATATTATCAATTACATGAGTTTTATTATTCACGAGCAAAATGCCATACGGGCAGGAATTTGATTTGACCCAGGAAGATTAGCTAAAGTTTACGCTAATACCAACTTGGCCTGACATTAAGAAGTTTTTGTTGTCATTGTCAAATTCAAATCGTACAATAGCACTGAAACTACAAACTGAGCAAAACGGGTCAATATTACAGTGAAGGTTTATGGGTGTTTGAACGAAAATTCATGCTGTTACCCGCGTTATTCTTATATGTCATTATAATTGACGCAGGAAAAACTCGATCCCCCGATCTGTTCTTAATAATTCAGCATCCGTTCTTTATTATAAGATACTTCACAACAGGCTAGTTCAAGAGAGATCTACTCAACAGGCTTAAGTAGCATGTCCGTAGCCTTAAATAAAATATGTATAATTTAATTCCTTCCTTCTTAAATACTAAGTTTATTCCAATGTAACAAAAAAATTGGGAGGATTCAGGTTACCCCAAAGATTATAAACCTTTGCGGGGGTAACCAAGAATTTCGCGCAGAGGAACATAACGAAATATTGCTGTTTTAAATGGTACTATACACAATTTACATAATTTTCAACAATTTCCATTAAAAAAAATCATTTCATAGATGTTTGCCTGTAGCATTTCAAAATCATTATGTTTAAATATGCATTTCTTAACTTGCTTTATATAAAAATAAACTTTGTTTTTCATTTTGACTGCCTTTGGGAGTAAAGATTTAAGATTATCGGGGCAAAATAATAAATAAATAAAAACTAGGTAACCCGTGCGAAAATTTCGCACTTTCACGCTATCAGGGAATAAGTATGTTAAGGAAACGGTGTAATTGGGTTTTAAATAGAGAAAAAGGTGTATCATAAACTACTTTCTTTATACTTGTTTTCTTGCAAAAATATACAAAACATATGAATACAATACAGGCAAGAGAGTTTGGTACCAGTAGGAACAATCATGACGTCTGTTACAGAATAATGGCGCGAAATTTACAAAACTTCTTTAAATACAATATTAGAAGTAACAATGTTGTCGTCTGTAACTTTTTGGTTATGAGTTTCTTTAACACAAACATAAATATCACGGAAAGTGCGAGCTCTAGAAAATGCTACATACAACTGTCCATGCGAAAAAACGGGTTCCGGCAAGTACAATCAGGCTCTCTGAAGAGTCTGACCCTGTGCTTTATTAATTGTCATTGCAAAGGCCACTTTGATTGGGAATTGTTTTCTTGTCATTTGGAAAGGCATGGTCGGATCCGAAGGGGTGAGTTTAATTCTCGGAATTATGACTGTTCTACCCGAGTCAATTAATTTAGCAGTGATTGTGTATTCGCCTAAATTAGTAATTATTAACCTGGCACCGTTAATCAACCCTTATTGGTGTTGAGGTTGCGGATCAACATTACTATGGCATTTTTCTTTACCAACAACTTATGAGGTGGGAGACCTGAAGGATTTAATGAATTCAAGAATTCCACAGGGTATAACTGTGCGGTATCTGTCTCTTGGCACTCGACAGAATCTGAACTGAGGTATATTTTTTGCTCTCCAGACAAAAGATTAGTTACAATGTAATCGTTGATGGTATTACAATCGTCATTTTTGGGGCAGAGAATGACTGTCGAGTAAAACTGGGATACATTGTGTTCGTTGATGCCGTCTGCATTGAAAACATTGGTGATGATGATGTCGTAATCGCAGTAGCCATTTTTTGGAATGTTGATGCCATCAGCAGATACGTCGTCCTGTATTTGTAAGTCGCCATTGCCCAGTTTTATCCCAGTATAGCCAATCAGTGAATATGATGTTCATGAATGTTTAAAAACTATTTTTGTAAGCGAATATCATATAAATATGAAATCAAAAAGTTTTAATTGCATTGACTTACCAGATGACCATTCACCCATGTACAATCACTATGTGCATTTCGCACTATTTTCATTCTAAACCTTTTTTTGAAGTTTAGAATAAAAAAAATGTGTGGAGTCGATATACCTCGAGCGAGTAATCGACATGGAAAAATCGAAACTTTTAAGTCAAATTAATGGGTAAATAGTGAAATTTGAGATTGGGATTGTATTTTTCGTCAGAAGCCGGTGATTCAACGTTTAAAATGATACCTCATTTATCACTGTAGGTGCAGTATTAACGGAGCATATACGGAATGACAGAAAAAGACCTTTCTGTAGTAATGTGTATGATTCTCTGAAATAAATTCAAATGCAGCCTAGGGTGTAGAACATCCAATGGAGAGAAAATTATGCTCCATCGCCCGTGTAAAACTATCGTAAATCATAAAAGAAGGGAAAATATGAGGTCAAACAAACCAGAAGTCATAATTTATCAATAGAATGCGCGGAAAATATTATGAGGGATTTAAAGAGTGCTGTTATATTTCTCTGAATGGACCTAACCTCGAATATGCGTCTAGTATTTGGGCTTCTTACTAATGTAAGTAGGTTATGTATGGTTATAAGGTCGCGTGTAGCAAAGCAAAAAGATGCTATTAAAAGTCAAGTAGCATTATCGTGCCAACGCGATTCCCTTTTATATCCCTCTGCACTTTTCTTATTATTCTTCTGTAATCAACTTTTACTCACCGGTGCTGATACATCTTCCACTCAGATCTCCAGTCCAACAATCACTTATTTATGTTTGTCATCACCATGACAATAATGATTAAACATGTTAGCAAACAAAAACAAAATTTAATTCAATATTACAAAAATGAATGAATAAATAAATACATAAAAGTGATTCTGGTTATCAATCAATTAAACATTTATACACTTGACGTGCGTCAGCGTGGGTCTAGGTTATTAAAAGAATTTGGTTGGATGTCGTTTTCTGTGTACATTATAGGCTATAGGCGGTGCAAAATTTATGTGGAAACTTATTAAAAATAAATCATAGCACCTATATGAATGCAAGATACTTAAACTTTAAGCTTATTTTATCTTGTGTTTAACCATGGTTGTCGATTATTTTGACAATACTTCTCCGATTTTTCATCGCGATGAGAACAAAAAGAGTACCGATTTTTTGTCGTTATAGAAAGTTAACGCCGTCTTTGGCATATAATAATGAAGAAACCTGGCGTTTAATCGACAAGAAACTGTTATACTGTGAGTGTTATAGTAGGCTTAATCCCCAGGGTGAATTTAGGGCCACTTACTTCTCCGAAGGTGTAATGAATATATAAAAAAAACTGTATCTTATTATTGTAGGCCGATCTGATGCGAAAATGAGAGAGATATATGGCAGTACCGCACGATGGACAGCAATAGCTATGACCTTAGGCTTGAATAATGTTTGTAGAAATGATGAGTAGCATTTTAAGGTATTTTCTAATGTATTTGCTGTTATTTATAGTTTTCCAAGTCTGTCGAGGATGCTGATTAATGTAATGTTTTATGCATCTGTTAATTTTATATAGTTTCTTGCATGTATGCGTATCTCCCAGGGAATTAAGATGAGGCTAAATTTCGCTGGGTTAGCCACACTTAAGTATCTGTAATAATAAATTAATAGATAATGATTCAATTTTAAACTTTGCTGAATAAGTAATCAGTACCGGGAAACCGAGCTTTAGTCGATACACGTTATTTAATACTTATTTTAAAAATTAAGTAGGATTTATGTTATTCAATACAATCTTTTATAAACTTATATATCAATTAAAAGTGATACTGGTGATTTTTATGATAAATCAGATGATAAAAAAATCTCTTGATTATGGCTGAAAGAGTTTTTCTCGAGAATGAAAAGTTAGAGAATGTTCATTTTATGCATCTATAAATATTTTATCGAAATGTAAAATAATATTTATAAAGGAATGTTACAAACGGGAAAAAGATGTACATACTTCATCAGGAAAATAATAGGGGGAACAAATAACTATCAGAAAGTAATAGTAACAAATGACTGCTGGAAAGTTATTTTGAAATTACGTTTTTTGTGTAGTAATGCTTTTTATTCCTGCAAAAAATAAATTATAAATCATAGATATTGTGACAATAGAATAAAGATTTAATTTAAATGTCAGTGATATCAGTGTTCGAATATAGATGGCGTAAATGAGGGCTTAATTCAATTGGGACGAATTGCCGTATTAATCGAGGAAATGTTTCTCCTATAAGAGCTTAGTATATATAAAGGCATCCTTTCATATGCTGTGCTCGAATAAAAAAAATTAAGGGCTATTATTAAGGTAATATTGATTTTAAATAACAATGGGATGCCTAATTGAGTGTAGCGGCGATAAATGCATCTAAGTACTTAATCATTTGTGCTCTATACTCTGTATTAGCCAGTTCCAGCTTGACTTTGATGCGGGCGAGAAGAAATTAGTCTAAATTGACCGTTATTACTACCAAAACGCAATTTTCGACTACAATTGCGAATTTAGGGCGTATATAGTCGATACTTTTTGATTGAATCTGTAAAAAAACTGATAGATATCATTCGTTACATCACAAATTTTTATAATTATAGGCTGGGATTTATGTCCACTGCATAATTTACGAATGGTAGAAACTATTTTTGTGAACGGTTTATCTTTTCTTTTCGAAATATGACTTGAAATAGATATATTTTGTATGTAATTACTCAGTTAATAGTTGTTTCAAATAAGTAAAACATTTCATTTGACATTCATACTAAAGTTTCAACAATATTCCACGTCTATAACAGAATTTATTGGACATATATAGTGACGTCATTTCGGTTGGCAGTGTTACGTCAATATTTTTTTGTTTACTTCAATAAACGGCGGAGCAGCTAGTATTAATACGCGTTCGCGCAAGACATACAATCGCACTAGAATTTTACGCAATGGTTCAAGAAACGTGGAGTGGTAGGATAAAAACATTTAAAAATCATATTTCCAAAATAAATCCGAAAAACTGAAAGTTTCTCAAGAAAAGGGTAGTGACAGAAAACTAGTAAGTAATGAATTATTTGTATAATCTATTTATACTGGTATTATTTAATAATTATTGAAATTATACTATGCAGAGTTTACCACCTGGTCAAATCACAATGAAAACATGACGGGAAACCTTTTTAGTGCAGCGTCATAGTATTTAATTTTCTATATTATTATAATTATTAAGTTTATTATATTATTTAGTGCATCTTATTCACGTATTTGATAACAAACTTAACTAAAGGAATATAACCGTCGATTATCATTAGTTTATGGTATTCAAAACGATCACTTTGTGAAAATCGTCAAAATAGGTTTTATGCTATCCTAATGTTCGTAAAGACAAATAGATGTGTGATAAAGTCAAATATCTTGGAATTACTTTCACTTCAGATATATCGCGGGGAACGCACATAAAAACATGTGCGTACAGCATCAAAGAAACTAGGTTTTGTGAAACGTATAATCGGAAGATCCTCGGATGAAAACTTAAAAGAGAGGTACTACTCCGCTCTGGTTAGGCCACACCTCGAATACGCCGCGAGCATTTGGGAACCTGGACAGAAAGATTGAATCAAAACACTCATTAAAATACAAAGGAAAGCTGCGCGTATCATTAAAACTGCTACGAGTGAACATATAGTGCTTCACAACTCTTGTAGTGATTAAGGCGGGAGCCCATAGAGACTCGGAGGCTACACGCTAGGCTTAGCTTGCTTGAGAAATTAAGGACTGGTGTGTTTCAGAGCGACACAGAGAATATTATCAAGACGCCTCACTACATCTCTATATCTGACAGAAGCGATACAACAATAGAGATACATTGCCGAACAGATATGTACTATATCTTTCAAAAGTCGTGTCACGAATCGAGCGAATCACGATAGTTCATCACCTCCGCGATAAGCCCGCCAGCTCCACCAGTTTATGTTCTAACACTCGATGCTCGGGCTATGAAAAATATTACGATGCATTCGACTCCTCAGGCGATATCACAGTCTTTCTCAATCCCGTGGACGAAATGTCCTCTCATATTCCTTCCCTTACGTTGCTATTTATGTGTTAAATTGAAGCAATATCGGTTGTCAATGAGAATAACGACATTGACCGTATGACATAAAATCAGGGGGCTGATTTTATAACTTAACCTTCGAGCATAAAGGAGCCATTCCCGCTGAATTGTGGGTAATACTTCGAAAACAATTGCCGGCGCCTATTTTGTAACCAAAGTTCGAATGTATTTTGCCTCACGCTCGCATCCTTGGCTTACAATACACAACAAAATATCTGTCGAAGCGGCCATTAGCGTTCGAAGGTGGGTTTGTTTTTGTTTCTTAATTGATTGATATTTGAATAGCTATCGTCGATTGGAATGTTTTACAGACTATAAATGAAATGTAACACACCATTCTTGACTTTCATTATAACTGGTGGCCTAGATTGCAGTTCATTAATGTATTGGAAAAGTATTCCAATAACGCGTATTCTTTTGATTAATTATATTATCCAATTGTCGCAAACTATCCTATTGTAGCGATTTGTTTTCACTTTTAATTGCAGTTGGAAGTTTTGAATCTCATTTGTGCAAGGACGTGGATGTCATAATTGCTGAGGATAGTGAAAAGGTTTATCGTGTGATTAAGCGGCAGTGTTTATTGTGGCATACCAGTGCTTACAAATGTTACTTATGCGCTGTGATGGATTTTGTGTGTGCTCGTTAATAAGAGTTATGCTTCATCTATTGAGATTGTGTGTTGTGACAGGTATTGTGCTTAAAGACTTACAAGTGCGTAACAAATGTCGGAGATGACTGATAGCAGCAACTATTACGTCGTTGCATCAAATGTCTAAGTTGAGATTTGGATTCTATGTCAATTGAAATGATTTTGGTGACTTAGGTTTGCTTCTGAGTAGTAAGTGTGGTTTTTTTACGTCCTCAATAAAGGATGAATATTGAAGTGTTTCTTAATTTTTATGTAGTAACTTGCCATACCAAGAGTCACTTTGCGACAATAATAAACTCATTTACGCTTAAGGCAAGGCATTTAATTAAATTATACGTAGGCATTTGAATACTTCGATACTTTAGTCGATTTATACTCTACTTTAGGCGATTATTCTTTAGTTTGAGGGTAAATTGTGTGATATTTTTCGTCCAAGTGAATTGGTGATTATTATTTTGTGAAATGAAGTTTGTTGGTTCATTCTGTTTTGAAATATTGTTTTATACAATCATATCCTTAAGTAGTTGAGACGAATGTTGAATGGTGTTAAACGGCTTTAAGTGATAGAAATTATTATACATTTTCTGTGATAGACTAACGGATGACTATGGTGATATTTCTGCAATAAGTGTATAGTTATTGGTAATTTGGACTTAAAATGCGTTGTGCCACGTTTTTCAGTGTGTTTGAAGTGTTGTTAGAAATTAGCAAATATCGTGGATGGCTGTGTTCACTCAATACAAAACGGAGCTTGGTGATGCAATGTAAAATTCATGGCAGAAAGTTATTGACATTATTAAATTGTTTTTCTTAGGGAGTTAGGTAATTTTCGCCAAAATGGAAGCTTGATAATATGTCTGTATGCGATGTATGATGTTTCATATTTTAGCATAGATTAAATTGTGCGTAGAAAACGTGAGTGTAGATTTGTGTGAAACGTCTGCCTAATTATTGCTCTGTCGCTGACGTTTAAGGTCGTAAGGTCGAGTATAATCTTGAGGGACCATCCTTCTTTCGGTGTTCTGGAAATAGATTAGTAGGCTTGGGGACTGCCCAAAGATTTATTCAATCCATTATGATCAACTCTACGTTTTCCTGGAAAAAATATCAATTTGTCTCCGTGTAAAATGCCCAAATTTCTTGTTATCGTCCTTCATTGTTCGTATTTTCCCAGTAATGTCACCTTAATCACGGTCCTCAACATGCCAATCAACACAATGTCTTCTATACACTACCACTACCTATTTCCTACTACTATTTTACTCCTTCGCAACTTCAACCATCAATTTTCTATTCTCTGCCGTATCGAAGACTCTGTTTTGTTATGTCTGGTGATAAATTTCTCTACGCGATAATTGATGTTGACACGCTCTTTAAGGCGGATTTACACAATGAAGTCACTTCCATGACAGTAGTCTTGGAAGTCGCTTGCAATCGACACTTCTATGTGTAAGCACGGACTTCCGTGTCAGCAGGATTCGATAGAATAGAATAGAATAGAATAGAATTTATTCTCCAAAGACCATACAAACGTGTGTAGGTATAGGATTCGTCATTTACAAATACAAGAAATATTTTATCCAATACAAAAAATAAAATATATATATCTCCTATATTATTTCTACTGTATAGATACCTTTTTCTCAACTTATACGCAACCAAACTATACAAATGAAGTACCAAAATTCACAGAATTTATCAGAGAACATGCGACGGCATATCTTACTTCCTAAATATTGCTATTGTTTCCTAAAATTGGTTTTAAAAAATGGCCCTTGATATTTCTCTTAGGGGATGAGGCGATCCGCCATCTTGACGTCACGCACTTGCTCCATGGTGCAGAGCAAACCTTTATTTCAGGATATTTAATTGATACCAATTTAGTTTCAGATACATATTATTATATTTTTTGCAATATAACGCGCTTTCAACATTATAACGTATCAATTGAAATAGAAGAATCCATATAAGCAATAAGAAATACATTGTGCGCGATATATATCGATATATTTCGATTGTTATCGATAGTATAAAATAAGTTCAATGTGTTTTGCACCCGTTGAATTTCAACGGGTACGTTCCACTAGTACATATTTTAATACAAATACTACATTAAACTGTCCAGCGATTTGTTTATACATACAAATATAGGCCAAGTCAAGACAATATTAATACAAGTTATAATTGCTGCATAAATTCGTCAACTGAGTAGAAGATATTTCCTTGTAAATATTGATTAAGTGCATATTTGAATGCACTTAACGATTCACAGTTTTTTATTTCAATCGGTAACTTGTTAAATAGTATAAGGCCCATATTTTTCGGTCCTGGGGCAGCATGTCTAGTCCTGACATAAGTTTGGTGTAGGTTTGCAGCACTCCTTGTGTTATAACTGTCATAAAAGTCATTTTGGCTATACCTACAGAGATTCAGTTTAGCACAGGTGATTGCAGCATATACATAGACACATGGAAGAGGCAGGATGCAAAGTGTTTTTAAAAAAAAGGCCACATGGTACATTGAAGGGTACATTACACATAAGTCGAACAATTCTTTTCTGTATTTTAAATATAACACTAGCCTTTGGAGAAGAACCCCAGAAAAGAATACTATAGATTACATGGGAGTAAAATTCTCCAAAATAGACTGACAGTAACACATCAATGTTAACCGTATGCCGAATAGATCTAACAGACAGAACTCAATTTATTCCGTAAATTGTGAATATGACTGTCCCAGGATAATCTGCTGTCAATGTTGATTCCTAAGAAACGAGAAATGGTATTTTGTGGTATTGGTTTACCATCAATTTTAATAGTAATGTTTGCTTGAGGCTTGTTTTATAGATAGTGGTGGTAATCGATCGCGGTTGATACTTACAAGGAAAATAGATTGGTTTCCATTTTGCCATCGAGTAGCATATCGATTCTGATATAAAACGCATCGCCTCCGTAGGAATATCGGTCACATGACAGCAAACGGAGATCTAAAATGTAAACAACGAATAGGCAAGGGATGACTAACATCAACATGAACTATAGTGAAGACATAAAGTTGCACCAACAAGCGTCACACTATCGGGATACTACAACTGCTACAGAAAATACTGAAATGATCGATAATGTAACTACATAAACGTGAGACGCAAGAGTCATGCAGGGAACATAAAAAACATGGTGCTAGCGCTACTTGGAATATTTAGAAACATTCTGAAAACTTTCAAGTGATGGATTAAAACATCGTGAAATCGTGAAAGCAGAGCGTCAGCCCGTAAGCGCTAAAGGAAAACCAGGGTTACCCAAGACGGCGGATAGGCTTCGCTCAATTTATAGCTTCTGGGATCGGCCGCAATGGCAATAGCCCTCTTCATCTAACTCAATGGTTTCATTCATCTACATCTACGTCTACTTAATGCCCTGCAAGCTACCTCAAGGGTGTTAGGCAGGGGGTATATATAGTTATATACACACATATAAATGTTTATACAGAAAGGTAGAAAGAAAGGGGATAGGAATACATAAAATTAACGAACTCAGTGGTGGTTTGAAGAGGTAAAGATGGCCGAGTCCAAGCAGAAAAAATTCGACTGGACCGGGAATCGAACCACACGGACCTTTGGATTTCGCGTCCAATGCTTAGACCACCAAGCTACCCAGTCTACTTGTACTTCTATTATGTATTCCTATCCACTTTCTTTCTACCTTTCTGTATAAACATTGAAGTGAATGAAGTGAGTCTGAATGAGAATGAGTGAGACACACACACACACACATATATCTACGTCTTTAGAAATTCAGAATAGAGTTTACAAATTCATCCTTTTGAAATTCCACGAATGTCATTAAAAAACCTTGACCTTGCAGTTGATGTAACTGACCTCAATTTACCCTCATCCGTGAAACGCACTGCCCTCCCAAAAAGTGGATTTGTTCAATCGAGACTTAATTTAATCTCATAAAGTTTCGCAAGGCTACATGTTTTGATGGGACACGTTCATATAATTTTGTTTTTTTTTTAGCGTTATTTTTTATGCAGTAATCCCAATCTAGCAGCTGGGGCTCACAGTTTTACATTAACGTTTTCTGGCAACTCCATAATTATGCCAAATCCTGCTCTCGCAAGGACGCATCGCTCGCAGGATATTTGAAAATGCTTGCTCGCACTACGCCGCACCTCGAAAATTTTCTCTATCGGTATTTATTGAGTGATATCATATTAACTTATCTCCCTTTCTTTCGTATCAAAAATAGCGTTTCCTTCCATTATGTTCGTATTTTAAATGCGATAGGAAGTGAAAACATTCGTGTGGATCGTGCCACTCTCTGGATCGGAAGAATGGACCACTGGAAAATCTGACCAGAAAAGAAACCTTCAAAACCTGGCACTGGAGGAGAATGCTGAAGATAAAATGGATGGAAAAAATAAGAAATGATGGAGTTTACAGAAGAGTAGAAGAGGAAAGGACCATATGGAACACCATGCAGTAAAGAAGAACGAGATGGATTGCACACACCCTTAGGCAAATTGGATTCATGAAGACCATAGTTGAAGGTAAAATAGAGAAAAAAGTCCCCATATGAAGACCCAGGAATAAGCCCATGGACCAAATAAAGAGGAAAGTACATTGGGAGAGATACCAGGAGGTAAGGGAACTAGCCTTACACAGGGAAGGGAGGACGGCTGCAGTCAACCAATCTTAGGCTTGAACTGGGACCACTGAATGGGAATCAATACTATTACTAGTGGTCTTGTATGAGATGTTGAGGCATGAGCATGAGTATTAAAGCTAATTCATTGATGTGGGTATCAGGCAGGTAGGCTTGGATTTTAAGGAGCTTCCCCTGCGCAGGTCGCATTCGCATCGCTCAACCCGGACAACAGTAATTCTTTATAAGATAGGGTCAGGATTTATTTTTCGACGTAAAATCTCGGCCAATTTGTTCAATATGCAGTTTTATGCTTGCTGAATATTTATTGTAATTGTATGAATCTCATTGAGTCAAAATGGTCCGGTTGATCAGAAAAGGTGCAGTCCTTGGGGTAACCCCATGGACTGTGGCGCTTAGCGGTCGCATACGGGTACCTCTGGCATCATATGCACTGTACCTGTGGGGACAACTTGCTCCTTAAAGCCCCCATGAGATTCTCAGTGGAAGAGGACGCCTGGTTAGCTTATTTGGAAAAAGCATTCGGCGCGAAAAAAAGGGATCTGGGTTCGTTTCCTAGTCCAGGCGAGTGATTTTTCCACTGTGAATTTCACACAATCACTAGTGGGTGACTTCGTTGAAGTAACTGCTTGCCTAGTTCCGTGGTTAGTTGAAAAAAACTAAGTGAAAGTAATTGGCGTGAAATTTTGGCGCTCCAGGTGGCAACGTTTTGGTTGGTAGCCATTAAAGACCCGAAGGCTACACTCTAGGCTTACGTTTCTTGAGACATTTCGATCAGGCACAGATTACAATGTGACACGGAGTTTATTATTCGGACTCCACGCTTCTTCTTGAACTGATGGAATCGTCAAAACGAGAGAAATACTCTGTCGGACTGATAAATACATAAATTCCTTCTTTCCGTTTTCCAGCAGTGGTCAACAAAAAAGTGTTAAGGCCGTTTTACACGGGGCACGAAATTGCACAACTGAACACTGCATTAATTCCGCAATCTGCCGTGCAATAATTATTGCGATAACGAATGCGTGACTGCTTTACACGGTGGTCGTAAGCATGCATTCATTCGTGAATTCCAGTCGTATGATACGTACGCTAAGAGCGAGTGTTTTTTTCAAACAGGAGAGATACGATATTCTGTACACGACGTTGACATTCAGTGAAAAATAAGGTTGTGGTGATTGTGTGATTCTGCGATATTGGCATTGAGTCTCTCTCTCTCTCTGAGAGAAATAATGGATCAGGAGGAGGCTGCATTGATTGCTGCAGAGCTAGCAGTAGTGGAAAATATGATCGGGGCCGCAGAGCTCATAGAAAGGCGTAACCGTAGGAGAAGAGCCAGTAGAGCACTTTGGATGCGGGAGTAGATCCGTAGGCGAGAGGAGGGAACAGGCATTCTTAATATGGTCCAACAGGAGCTGGCTGTAGAAGACAGGAATGCCTACCGCAATTTTATGCGGATGATAAAGGAACAATTTAACGAGCTATTAAATATCTAAATAAATAACAATATAAGTAACTGTAAATATCCTCCCACACAAAGAATAAGTGTTAACACCCATCGCTCAGGTTATCGAACCTTTTCGTCAGTCAACTTCTCGTGAACTTAGATGTCGTTGATTCTGCGACCGCTAGATGGAGTGCTATTCGTACAAATTGCAAGAATGCGACCACCGAATTAGGGCAGGGGCTATTCTGACGTCTCGCATTCATGCATTCGTGCATGCGTTCTTGAATTTCGCCGCTGTACACGGTGCATTTTGAAATTCACGATTGCACATACATTTGCCTGTGCAATTACGTGCAGGGGCTATTCTGACGTCTCGCATTCATGCATTCGTGCATGCGTTCTTGAATTTCGCCGCTGTACACGGTGCATTTTGAAATTAACGATTGCACATACATTTGCCTGTGCAATTACGTGCCCCGTGTAAAACGGTCTTTACACGTTTTGACATACGATTCACCAATGTTCTCTCCCTCTTTCCTTTCCCCGTTCCCTCCCCATTTGTGGTTGACACCTATCACTCACTGCCACACGCTTCTGCGGCGGTTTCTTGCGTGGTATTTATATGCCTATCGCACCGTCTAGCACGTGACAGATATCTAATTTCAAACAACTAGTATACTCTTGTTGTGCATGGAACTTTTACCCGTTGAATTCTGGCATGCAGCTGAGGCTTTCCGTAACTAAGCGGTGTGATCTAGGCACGTCGCTTTGTTGATTAATTTATCGAAAGAGTTATCAGTTTACAAACCGCTTTCTCTAGACTATTCGGTAAGACGTAAGTCAGTGAATCTACCGAATATTTTTTATAAGAAAACGTAGTATCAGGTTGATACCGACCGAGCCGTCCTGATATCGTAATGGAAATCACCGAGATCCAATCCAAAATGAAATCATCCATTATTCCAAGCATGAGTTTCTTAATTTTTTTGCCTTTCCTCAAATTTTTCTATTTCGTTTAGCCATATTTTTGGAGCTCATAACGAAGAGTACAATTTTTTTTTCAACTTCTTGGAATTATTTTTGTGAGCCAATTTAAAACGGCGCCATGAATGTTGTTTTGATCAAAATAATATTTAGGGGTAACATTTTTAGTTTTTTCATCTGCGTAAAAAACAAAATAATTTAAAAAACATTGTGTTGAACTAAAATTATCCGCATTTTCGTATTAGGTATGTTACAGCTAATCACTGAAAAAAAACATTGAAAGTTATTACCGAAAACTGTATCCAGTGGTAATGATTTCGTTACTCCCTAATTGGCCCAAGGGGAAACATTAGTCCTTTCCGTCGAAGATGAGCTCTTCGGAGGTCAAAACACCTTTAAAGATTCGATTAGTCAGGCGCAATATCGATTCAGATGGGTACCTTCTTCTACCTTGTGGTGGTGACGACGATAATGGAAGGGTTCGAAAAAGTAATGGTTTACAAAGCGATTTGAAATCAAAACGGGGCGGCGCCAGTGTTTGAAGAGGGACTGTAATCTACCGTCAGTAATACCGAAACTTTTGACCTATTCCCTGTGATATCGCCAAGTCTTCCTGACCTGTTTGGTGTGTGACACTTAGGGGTCACAAGGGCACAACCCCATCTCCCCCCCCCTGATTGTTTCCCCACTCCGCGAACAAACGTGGCTCTGGCGTGATATCCTCGCATGACATTCTCATCCCACCGTCCGGTCCCCGAAATCGCTTCTCCGGAGGGGAAGTTATCGGTGTTTGCGCGCTCCCACTCGCACACTAACAAAAGAGGGCTTAGCGTCGATCGCCGATGTGTCGCGCGGTGATTGTCATCTGTTTCTCCTTCCCTTCCTTCCTCCCTCTCTCGCCTTATCCCCCTCCATTCGATCCAATACCCCTTCTTCGCGTGGGCGACCTGCGCAATCAGAGACTGAAGTTTGGTTTTGTTTTTTATTATTTTATTGAAAAAAAAACACTCTCGTGACACGAAAAGCGGTAACACTTGTGGGACGGATCTCTGGGAGAGGTCTATATCCTTCTCTCGCTCTGCTTTATTTTTTTCCCAGTCGTGGTGTGTTGGGAAACTCGGGAAAATGTGTGGGGGACAATATCGGTCCCCTGAAAATGTTTTCCCCGGGAGCTTTCATCGTAGCTGTCGCATGTCGGTTGTGTCCGCGAAAAATGGAGAGTTACTTTTGCTTCTTCGGGAGTTTATTTATGGCAACTTATGACGAAAGAGATGCAGTCAGGCGTTATGATTATATTCTCGGCGTCGCTCTGAAAAACATCAGTTCTGAATTTCTCAAGCAACCGAAGCCTAGCGTGTAGCCTCCGAGTCTCTAGGGGCTCCCACCTTAATTACCTCATATAGTTGTGAGGCTTTATATGTTCTCTAGTAGCAGTTTTTAACGATGCGCGTAGCTTTTCTGTGTATTGTATTATTTATTTGGTTAAATCTTTATGTCCAGGGTCCCAATGCTCGCATCGCATTCTCTTAGGGTGTGGCCTAACCAGAGTGGAGCATCATCATCTCTTTTGCTTTTTCATCCGAGGACCTTACTATTTTACGCGTAACAAAACCTAGCTTCTTTATTACTGTGCCGCGTATGTTTTGTATGCGTGTTCCCCACGACGTATCAGGAATTAAGATAATTCCAAGATATCTCAACGAAAGCCTCCACGGGGACCACGGTTTAACGTCTCATCCGACACACGGAGTACTGTCCTCTGAGTGCCCTCCACAGGACATTCAAGTAGGGATAGGTATCCATCGAAAAATATCATCCTCTGCACCAATTTGAACCCAGGCCGCCCTTGTGATTAGAAGTTACTCATGTTTCTAGATAAGAAATACTCTGGTCTGTGTCTATGATCAGTAAAAGGCAAGCTCAGTCATTAGAAAACTTAAGAGATTTTCTAGGACGACGAAAGCGAGAAAGACCAGATGAGTTAGTGGAACTAGTTAGATCAGATAGGAAAGTATAGTTAATTTGGTTGCGCTTCAGAGGTTAATGGTCATTTTAGCAAATATTACAATAGAATAAATAAGTGTTGAATTGAGAAGGGAGTTGGAGAGCAAGTGGCGAAAGAGATAAGGATTGCGAGGGTCGGTGTGGTGGCAAGAGTACTGGCTGACCATACGGACGGCCAGGGTTCAAATCCCTGCAGAGGAGGATGTTTTTGAGAAGAAACCCGATCCCTACTTGAGTGTCTAGTGGAGGGCGCTTAAGTGCAGTACTCCGTCTGTTGGATGAGACGTTAAATCGTGGTTTCCTTGGCGTCTTTCGTTAAGAGCAGCCTAATGCTGACGCCGGGTTTCCATCCACCCTTCCTCCCCGTACCTATCCCCTCTGGCGCAAAGACCTTAGCCGTCGGTCGCCTCCCCAAATATCCAATCCAATAAGGATTGCGGGCTGCCCGAATGCCTCTGTCTGGTGGAACTGAAACCCAATGAAAGAGACGAAGAACAGAATTTGCAAGGTGGTAGTTGGACCAATTTCAACATATGTTTAACCCTTTTTGGGGCGATGCGACTCAAATTTGTTACGTTTCAAAATCATTGAAATATCTGATTTCTTAGAGGCCTTTCCATTTAGTTGCTGCGCCCCAGACAGAATTGTAACGCTTCGGATTAAGTGCGTGGAAAGTTGAGTCTCTTTCGGCGGTTTTTTCTAACAATTTGAATCGAAGAATGTGTGACGCTATTCACTGATGTTGGCGTGCCAGGTGGAGCTCTGAAATAAATTGTTTCAGCTGTTATATGAAGCGAAAATTGGGAAATTTAAAATATGGTATGGTATGAAGGCCATTTTTGAAGTATGCCTTCTGTAGATATTATTATGTAAATTATATTATTTTGAATTAAATACATGCGACACAAATACGTCACATTTCAAAATAAATGTTTATGTTAAATTATTTGAAAATTTATTTTTGAAAAATACTCAAAAAGCACCTTTAAAAAACTGATATATTAGCAGTATTTTTTTTCATGCTGACGTTTCTTAATTCTGTCCATTTGAGGGTGAACAACAAAACTGCGTAAAACAAATCGTGAAGCTTAAATGGATTTAAACAATCTAAATTACTCTCCAAAATAGTTGTGCTCGCATGACTTTAGTGGAATTTCGTATTATGTGCTATTCATCACGATAGGTTGGTCGCACAAACAGTTCCCAACTTCATTTTGCGTAATGGCGCAATAATCGATCCTCAAATTTTTTTTTCATCGGGACTAAAATGGCCTTCAATCGTATTTGCGTGACACACATCCACTTATTGGGCTAAAGGCGCACAAGGGGAGAAGAAAGTGAATGAGGATACTGGTGGCCACACGACTGCCATGTATCGCCTTGACCATCGCCGCTGGAGAATCTCCTTCGGACAACGGGCGATTCCATTGACAGCCTTACGGGGCGGGGATCGGATGCCATCTCACCAGGTAGCCCAGCACCCCCGAAAGACTCCTGAAACCAGGACACGCATTGTAGACTATCCCCGGGAATCATTGATCCGGGTCGGTCTTTTCGGACTTTAAAAAAAATATAAACCTCGTAATTACGACACAGTTTCGGAATCGGTCACGTCAGACTCGGGGATTTGGAAGGCAATTTCGAGATAATGATATATGTGGCGACTCACGCATATCGGGCCGATTTTTAGTCGATTCCTATCGATCGATTTTTCCTTCACCTTCCCGACTGTAAGAGAGAGGTTTGTTTTTGTCTTAGGCAATCTCCTAGATTAGATTCGTTTCGGTTTTGTTTTTTTCCGTTCACTACGTTAAGGTTCTCGTTTCTGTCACCATCGCTCTGAGCGTCACCTCCGGCGATTCTCTCAGGTGATTACACCTTAATTCGGAATCAAGCTCATTTGGACTCCACTCCTTAATTTCCTGACCATGTTGCGTAATTAAGGACTTATTTTGATTACCGTTCGCTCCAAAATTCCATTTATGCGTTGGCTTGTGAATGAATGGACTCATTGTTGAAATGAAAGTAAATATTGTTTTATATCCTCTTACTTGACGTGAGTAAATTTATCTTGAATAATTCAGCAATTAGATGTTTGATTCAGTGTGAGAACTTACACTATTTAATTCAGCTCGTGACAACAATGCAGTTAATAGAATCAATAAACTTGAAACAAATTAACAATCAGTATGCGTTGCTAAGCAAACTCTTATAAATGAAACCCTTCCCACTTGAGATAGATACAAAATGAACGCTAGAATATTACGGGTTTAATTGATCCAAAATTAACATTAAAATCTAATAGGTTTTTTTACAGTTCTACCATACCCAGTGACCGTGGGGTTGACTGTACCATAGTTGGGTTGAGCCCTTGTGTTTATCACCAGGATAGTACTTAGTAACCTTTTTACTGGCATGCCTATTACGCAAAGCTTTTATGGTTTCCTGTTTTAAATCTAATAGTTGATGAACATTCCCCTGTGCCTTTGGCAGTAGCAGTTCTCTGCTTTTGGTAAATGCTGATCGTAGACGCCTACTATACTGTAGCTGGGATGGATAGAATGGAAGACCACCATTGACCACCATTACGTTCCGATGAAATTTCACAGTAGTCTACAGATTCCTCTGCACTTTTCCGCAGCACGACATTCAGGAGATTTCAATTTATTTCGACAAATTTCCTTAGTCTGGTTCTGCCCTGCGTTGGACTACAAATACGTTGGTGGCGTCAAATTCAATCAATGCATTGTGTTGCGTTATTTATTTTCAGCCAAGTTCAGGCAGGTAATTTTTCTGAAACCATGTATTAGCGGATTACCCATTAAATGGCTAGCAGAATACCAAAACTTGCAAATATTATTTGTACGTATTTTATTCATGTATGTTTTGTGTAGGTTGTTACATTTTTAATGTAGTCGCATCCGGAGACCGTTAATTATGATTGTCAAATATATGTTTCCGTGCCAACGTTGTTTATTTATAGGAAAGTTGTCGGTGGTAACTGTGTGGCTGTTATCGTCAACATCGTTACCATTGGGTTTGAGCAGTTACAGACATTTTCTCCACCATTATAATCGCGCCTCCCCGAGGAAGTTGGCTTTAATTATTGTTAATAATCAAATTATTGATTATCAATAGTGAGGCGCTAAACATGGAATCACATTTTAAAAATTGGAACTAATCGAATTCACCCATGAGTGAGGAGTAGATGTCTACAGCAAAAAGGTAACTGAAAACTCAGATTTTTTCCTTCTTATTGCCAAAATGTCAGTATATTCTTCGCCATGTGAGCGTTAGATCGGTATTATATTTGGAATCAACGTATGGAGCCGCGGTGTGCCATTATGTCTAATAGTATTGCGGGAGCCCCTAGAGACTCGGTGGCCACGCGCTTGGCTTAGATTGCTTGAGGAATTCAGAAGTGGTGTGTTTCAGAGCGACACAGGGAATATTATCATGACGCCTCATTTCATCGTTAGGTCTGACAGAAGCGATAATATAGATAGAGATACATTTTTGAACCGAGAGGTACAAAAACTCGTTCATTACGCGCCCAATAAGCGACCACAATAAAAACTGAGCTCCACTAAACACACTCCCATAATTCACGTCACCATTTCACCTCCTAAACCCTTATCCCTTACATCTTAACACGGTTGGTGTCGTGTCACCCTCTGCCATACGGCAATGCGGCGGCTCGTATGTTAGTATGTAGATGTGCCAACTTCTAAGTGTTCTATCGTTAACTTAGAGATGTAATGGGATAAAGTCCTGTCTTTTCTTGCTGTAGAATATCATATATCAAAGTGAAAATCACTTTTCTGATTTGCACTGTTTTTGTTTGTGCATGATATACAGCTGCCAGGATTCAAGCTATAGACGATAGGGAAGCCAGTGCCTTAATTATCTTTCAAATCCTCTGTCTCCAGTCAGATTTTCTACTCCGCCGCAAGTTAAATAGAATGTTTTCTTTGCAAATCACGGATGCCAGTGTATTTTATGAGCGGATCACCCAGTCCGAAGTAACTTTCTGCTATTCTTATTACTGTTATTCTAGCTGCCCTTTGAGTATGTGAGTCAATGTTTTATAGCTCAGGACCGACGCGGGAAGTCTTTTGAGTTGTTTCATTTCCGAACGGTAGAAAACGAGGATTTCTTAAACAAGCTCTGTTGGCAGCGGCTTCTGATTAAAAGGATTTGTGGCGAATTTCAAAATCTGGACTTTTCCCACGTATCGAGTGACCTGTAAACGTCGCACCGTACTCGCTCTATTTACCCAAAGAGGTCGAAGAAATACATCGTTTGCAATTTTAGCTGAGAGTTTTTTTTTCCATTGTCTTAAGAGTTTATATTCGTCCAAGGCAAACAAACCATCTGTTTTCATTCTTCACTTTTTCACTTACTGGAGGACCTTTCTCGCCTTAATTTTTTTCAGTACTTGAATGGAATCCCTCCAATAGCGATGCTTATCTGGAGACCCTCTGAAATTTCTTCATAATTTCTTCTTTTTGAAGTAGTCAAGTTGTCTGCAAATGGGCTTTTTCTTCAATTAGTAACACTATTTGTTAGAGAAGTTCAAAAATCTATTTAGTCCTTTTATGGCTTATAACGACTACTTATTCAATTTTCCTCTATGAAACACGTTGTAATAACCATAGGTAACGTAATGTGTTGTTATGGTTCTCTTTTATTGATAACACTTTCCAGTGCTTCTTAACAAGATTTAATGCCTCCCTAATTGCATGAACATGTCTGACACATATAAGCTGCAACAACCGAAAGCCACACTAAAATAAACAGCAACACCATGACAACAAAGTCAATAGTAAAACAATGTTCCACCATAACAAACCCAAATAGGCTACAGTGTTGTACTAGCCTTTTGCCGAAATATTGTAGGGAAAGCAGAGGTGTTAAAGTTTTGTAATTCTTCTTTATAAAAACTAATAGCAGTTTTTTCACTACAAACTTGTAATGGGAAGGCAGTGGAGAAAGTTTATGATTTTGTTATAACTTTCTTAGCAATACTTTTGAAAAAACAATGAACATAAATCGCCCAAACTTTCAATCGGTAAACATTAATTTTAGTCATAACTTTTAATGATATATCGTAAATTTGTGATTCCACGTAGGTATGTTTATTTGGAACGACCCCGATTTCGACGTTCAACGTCATCTTCAGGTGAAGATTCATCTTCATACGATACATTTATAGGCTAACATTAGAATTAATTGGTAAACATTAGATAAATTTATTGGTTTCATAACTTTTTGCATGGAGTAATTAGTTCCATAAGTAGCCAAGATGGCGGATGCGCGATGAACCGCTTGGAGACTTAATTACTAGATAAACGGGTGGTTTTGAGACAAATGACCAGTTTGTTTAGTCTTACTGACTAATTATTATGTGCATTAGCAATGAATCACATGATTTTCTTTCATTAATTTTATCCGGCGGTGGAAGATCAAATCGAATATTCGAAGCTATCGACTATTGGTAAATAAGTAATGTAAATAGTTGATGTGTCCCATTAGTGTCTTAAATACGGTGCCCCATCGGCATAAAAGGTGATGTTACTTGGCAGAACTTTCATGACTATCAAGAATGGCTCGCAAAATGAAATTTAAGAATGGCTATCAGCAGTTCTGCGCGTTTTATTACAATATTGGCAGAAAATAGTGAAATTATCTGGTCAACATGCATCCCTGGATCATTTTTCGACATAATTGTGTACTTTTATTGCATATTATCACTAGTTGCTACCTTCTCTTTGAATATTGCTATGATTTTGAAACGAAGTTCGCTATATGTGACCCTAATGCTAAAAAAGAAGATATCAAAAGTAGGTTAGGTTATTTGAAGTGAAAATTGGTATTGGAAAACTTGCATTTTTGCGAGCATAAGCGATGCAACATATAGGCTATTGACTTCCCTATTCAATGGATGGATTCTAAAATTTACGTATTCCATAGCTACCATAAACTACGTCTGCATCCAAACAATACCCTGCGAGCTACCTCAATGATGTGTGGCAGGTGGTGAATTATAACGAACATACATCTCCCATGCCCTATTGAACTTAATGCGTTTCAGAGAGACACAGTGAATATCATCGTTACGCCTCACTTCATATCTAGGTCTGAGAGAAGTGATAAAATAAGGGAGAGCCATTACCCGACGGATAGGTACAAGAAATAGTTCTTTCCGCGAGCAATAAGCGACAACAATAAAAAACTGAGCTCCACTAAATACGCTCCCATAATACACGCCGCCGCTTCTCCTCCCAAAACCTTATCCCTTACATCTTTACGCGGATGGTGTCCTAACGCCCCCTGCCACACGCCCATGAGGCGGCTCGCAGAGTAGTATGTAGATGTAGATGTGATGCAACTCAGCCTGCGTTCTACGACTCTTCATTCCATTTATGAACTCTATTTTTCTTCATCACATTCTTCGCGTACACTCCCCTCTATATCGGTTTGAAGATGGTTGGATTTATTTTTCTCTACAGATTTTCATGAAACTTTGCGGACGTGTGGTTATGAGTAATATACATATATATATATATATAACCAATTCGGCAAGATACATTTTTTCACTTCTATCCATATATATATATATATATATATATATATATATATATATATATATATATATATATATATATATATATATATATATATATGGATAGAAGTGAAAAAAAAAAAAATATATATATATATATATATATATATATATATATGGATAGAAGTGAAAAATTGTATCTTGCCGAATTGGTTTCTTGGCTCTTTAAAGCTATTTTAACACGTAGCTTAGCACTTGATCTATCTAGAAATAATGGGATTATATGTGAAAAGAACAACATGAAAATATGAAACACATCATGAATATAAATAAGACGAAGACTAACATCCTAGCATACGGAAGAGAGAAGCTAAGTGTGGAAATCGCCCTGAGAGGGGAAAAATTAGAGCGAGTGGATTCCTTCACCTATCTCTGAAGTACTACGATATGGGACGGAAGAAGTGCAGTGGACATCAAGCGGAGAATAGCTGAAGCTAAGAAGGCGTTCATGGAAAAAAGACTACTGCTGTGCTCAAAGATGATATGACTACAACCCGGGAAACAAAACTAATTTTCGTCAATTGAAAATCAAACATGGACCACTCTATTGCTGGCCAAATACATCTGACAGCTGCAACATTAACGGTTGCCTAGTAATTTTTTCATTCATGACATTTTACTGCAAACTGAATCTTTTTAAAGACTTGTATGCTAATTTTATTTTTGCGGCGGCTTTTTAGCTAATACACATAAGAACATATTATGCAGTACGAGGCGAAAGAGTTGTTTATAATTCACTACTCCCAATTTGGGTTAAATTTTTTCTGAATATTTATTATTATGTTCCGCATTTTCTAGATAAAGCTTCTCAGTGAACAGCTCGTCACCAAGCTTCCTATGATAAGATGAAAGAAATATCGGAAAATTATGCCTAGTTTACTCAGTATCGATGCGAGCACATTTATTTTTAATCCGCAAAATTATATATTTACCTATGTTTTATTATTTTAATCCCATTCTGATGAACTAAGGACGAATTTATTTTGATTCATGAATAGTTCAATAATTAATATTCGTTTTAAGATCGGATCTTCATCAATATACAAAATGAAAGTCGGCAAAAATTACATCACGTAGACTATACTTATTTAAATTAAATCTTTTTGTATCAACATTTCGAGCGAAGAAATCTCGATTAATATTATTTATTTGAAAGAAACACAGCACTCGTCATTCAAAAAGATCCTCGGAAAGTCGGCCCAGTAAATACCCCTTTGGTGGTAGCAGATGATTTCAGCAATAACTGAGTTGGGTGGGAGTGAAACCCGGGAAACATTCGTGTGGACCGTGGCACTCTATGAATCGGAAGTATGGGCAGTTGGAAAAGCGGACTAGGAAAGACTGGAAGCCTCCGAAACCTGGTGTGGCAGGAGGATGCTGAAGATAAAGTGGACGGACAAAGTGACGTATTTCGAACTCATAGCTCTCGGCAAAAAAATAACAGCGTGTAGTTTGTGTGCTATCTCAACCATTTTTGAAAAGAAATCATATTGTCACCCCCGAAACGAAACGCGTGAAAAAATGAGTCAAATTGAAGATTT
Source organism: Ceriagrion tenellum (assembly GCA_963169105.1). Taxonomy (NCBI): domain Eukaryota; kingdom Metazoa; phylum Arthropoda; class Insecta; order Odonata; family Coenagrionidae; genus Ceriagrion; species Ceriagrion tenellum. Next base: position 47,098,271 of record OY720641.1, on the reverse strand, counting down.
CGGTCGATATTTTTATTTTATCATTTAGAATTTCAGTCGTATTTAAGTATATTATTGCACCAGTAAAGTACGTTCTTTAATTCATGCTTCCTACAGGTGCTGCAATTAAAACATGATTAAAAAATGGCCTCCTATATGACTAGGGATCTATCTCGCTCAAAGAGTTTCAAAATCCTCGTATCGTGTCCCACTTCTTACTTCGTCTAGAATTCCTATCCTATTCCTTCCTCCTCTTCGCTTACACTGTGTTCTTCCCTCTATTATCCTCTTCCACATTCGCTCTCTTTTCAAAACGTCCTCCAGTGCCGAGGAAACCTTAAGGCAGTTTGAGCAAAGTATCATTTCACCTAGAAATCGATGAATTTGATCTCATCTTAAAGTAAAATATGTCACCCTTCCATTTTCTCCAAAAATTGAACCCCTTATCACATTACTTTCTGAGATATTTGCCATAAAATACCAGCCCTTTTGCAAGGGAAATGGATATGGTCTCTATTATGATTAGGGAGCTATCTCGCTCATGCTACCTTAAACAGAGCATATAGATTGGTAGTATTTTGACTTCGCATTAAACTGAACATTATTTTCGCCCATTAATTTGCAGATTATGAATATAATTTCATATTTAGGTAATTTACAAATCAACCACCTTGAGTATATTGTAGTTCTTAGCCTAAGCAAGTGCAGTAAACGACTTTTTTCTCATTGTTACGGTGCTCAATGCATACAACGGGTCGAAACGTCGAAATTCAGAGGTTGACAACGTCGTTGGACACTTATTTACGTTCCAATACTATTTTTCGAGCTTCTAAGACAGAATTTCTTCATGATGGGCTCGAAACCTCTCCTGCCTCCTCCGAACCTCCGCTGCCAGCTTCCTCTCCTCTCCAACCAAATCCAATATCTCCCCTTTCGTCCCTACTTAGCTCTTGAAAAAAAATAATGGACGGAATTATGAAATATCAGTATGAAAAAAATACTGCTACTGTATTAGTTTTTTTTAAAGTGCTATCTAAGCATTCTTAAAAAAATTGCAATTTATTTTGAAATGTGACGTATTTGTATTATATATATTTAATTGAAAATAATATTTTACATTATGATATTTACGCATGGCATACGTCAACATTACCTTCATAACGTGCCTTTTTTAAACTTTCTCAATTTTTTCTTTGTATGACAGCTGAAACTATTTATTTCAGAGCTACACTAGGCACGCCAACGTCAGTGAATAACGTCACACATTCTTCGATTCAAATTGTTTGAAAAAACCGCCGGAAGAGACGCAACTTTCCACACACTTAATCCGAAGCGTTACAATTCTGTCTGGGGCGCAGCTACTAAATGGAAAAGCCTCTTTGAAAGCAGAAATTTCATCGATTTTTAAACGTAACAAATTTGACTCTCTCGTACGTAGAAGTTTAAGGTATTCCACCTTCCAGCGCACCACCTTAATGCATTAAAATTAGATTTTACCGCAAGGTGTTCTTATGAAATTCCCAATCCCCAAGGGAAAGTGAAATTCGATCCCAACGGGAGAGGAAAAACTAGCATTCCAGTATTGGTCCTTTTCCCAACGCTAGATAATTGGGGCTGTAGACGCGAAAGATGAATGGCGTCGATTAGCAACGCAAGCAAGTCTCCGCTAGTGAGAATATGCAGCGGCGTGGAATATTTTTCCCTCCGTGACTCAGTCAGCAAAGTACAAAAACTTATTCTGACTCGCCATTTAACCGGTAAAAAAATAATCATAATTTCCCATTGTCGACAAGCTTTTTTTTAGGATCCCGCACTCCGTTTTTTTTTGCGGCGTTCTCGTCTGCGGAAAATGAGGAGAGGAATCTCCAAGGGGGAAAACACAGCCTCAGGGAAGCCATGGGACATCCCCACCCCTCAAGTTTCTTGTATTTTTTTTTCAATTCTTTGAAAAGGACGACTGCGGAATGGGGCTTGGATTGGAGTAGGGAAAGGCCCAGGAGAGAGAACGTGATGAAGTTTCAAAATGAAATGGAGTAAAGGAATAAAAAAATTGAAGGAACGATGAAGAAACGAGTAGACACCCTTAAAAAAAAGTTTTCCTTCTTGCCGATCGATAAAAAACGCTGCCATTGCCGCGTCGCAGAGGATTTTGCGTGAAGGGGTCAAGATCAGACGGGAACGATTAAAGACGGGAAAGATTAAAAATTAAAGGAATGCCGAGCCTTGGAGTTTTTAAAAACATTTTTTTTATCGCCGCGGACAAACAAAAATGTACGCGCAGGAGGTTTTCTGGGTGCATGTGAAAACGCATACCGCATGCCCGTGTTTAAACTTAAGTGCTGTCACCGACCATGGGAGAAAATTTTGCGGACCAGCTTCTGTGTAGTTCAAAGCGATAACTGAATTCCACTTTTTGTTTGCCATGCTTAAAAAAATAATCCTTTCACCGATGACGTGCCTTTTCTGTATAAAAGAAACAACAGAAAGGCACAAAGAGTTCACATTTTGTGTAATGATATAAAAAGACATACGGAGGCGTTTAGTAATTGAAGGGAGCTCATGACGGGAACCTTGGGGGTTTTAGTGGGTATTCCCTTAGAAGGGCGAGTCCCACAGTATCTGGCCAATCCACCTATGCCAGGGGGGTGTTTCAGAGTCATCCGATCCGTTCGGATCGGAAGATTTTGATCGAATTCTACGTCACTTACTATCGGAAAGACTATCCGTGCGTTTCAGACCGCTTCCTATCGGTTCAAAGAAGGCTTTCCGATCGGAATTCGGATCGATTGCATTGGTTGGTCTCAGGTGAATACCCTTATGATGTGGTTGACATTAATTATTTGGCTGTAGTACGATAATACTACTTTATTTCATGAACTCATATTTTTTATTTGAATGTTCTGCAAGAATAATAAAGGTGTAAGAGAATGTAATTAGCATGTAAACGGGACAATATATTTGCATGTTGTGTCACTGCTGGCGCAAGTTTGTGTACAAATTATTTGGACATGTTATCCAACAAAAGGACGATGAAACAAGTTGGAATTCATTATAACTTATAAATAACTCAAGTAGGTCCTCTGGTTTGGAAATATATATTAATAGACTTATTAATAAACACTTAAGTAAATTTAGTTATAATTTTTTTGGAATATAGTAATTTATCATAAGATGTACTTACGTTCCCATGAACTGTTTAAAGCTTTTTGGCATAATTGTTGCAATAGAAGTGAAAAAAACGTAATTTATTAACTAGGAAAATCTTGTTGAAATATTTTAACCCGTGTCCTCTCTACCACTGCGCAAATAAGCGTCTTATTTAAAATAACAACAAATTTGGATTATACAATATAAATCAAAACAGGCACATAGGTTGGAGTTATTCGAAGGAGGTTTGCAAAGCCCAAATATGTTGTCTAAATTCTGTTGATGGAAGTAATATTGATATGAAAATGGTGCAATATAAGTAAGTGCCATTTTAGCAATAAAATGCTGCCATAAAAATAATCGAGTCGCTGTACAATGGTAAACCAACAAACCCATTTATTTTCTATTATTTTAACCTACATAAGTCAAGCCATTTACAATCATCGAAACCATACACACTTTCAATGTAACCACTGTATTGCCTTCCGATGTACTTCCATTTTTAAGGACGTAAACTGTATAGTATAAATGGCATGTCATGAAGGCCATTACATACACTTCACAAACCGCAACAGAAGGATAAGCATTCGCATTAAAATGAGGTAAACAATGAAAATAAGACATGACGGGTTTTGGATAAATCATTGAGTAAATGATGCCCTGTATCTGTCATTAGCAAGAAAGGATGCGTATCGCAACTGTGTCCATTATAAGTCTTATGCATGTGACCTTAACAATCAACTCTGTGTACTCACGAGAATGAACGAACAAAATCTTGCCTCATTTCATAACTTGCCTAAAATTTGCCCTCATTCCCGTCATTTATACATAAAACGGTAAGAGATTACATATTATTAAAAAAAATAAAAAACAAAAAGAAATAAAAAGATTACAAACGGACAATTCTGAAATAATTTAACCCACAATTACTTCAATTACATTACACTATCAATTTAGCACAAATATACGCCTTTTTCCGTCACTGTAAAAGTTGTGAAACTAGCGGCAGGTTGTTTTTCGCTGCTCACTTGTCTCATCAAAACTATGACGTTTCATCGTAGCTCGACTGGGATGACGAGTAACATCATACCAAAAGCGGAACGCTTTCCGATCGGAAGTGTGAAGCGCAAGGAAGACGAGGGTAGGATAGGCATCCGATCGACTCGGATTGAATCTGGTTCCGATGCCGCCAATCCGCTTACACTCTGAAACACCCCCCCGGTCTGCGTAAACGCATTTCCCTCACCCTAAAAAAAATAAATAAAAAGGTGGTGTAGAAGAGGCTGGTGAAGAGCTTTATATGGAGCGTAGCGTTGAATGGGGAAGAAACATGGATTCTCAGATAGGACGAGAATTGGCTGTAGGCATTTGAGATGTGGGTGTGGAAAAGGATGTATAAGGTGAGGTGGACGGAGAGAAAGACCAACGAGGAAGTGCTTGAGATGGTGGGGGCGAGGATAGGAAGCTTCTGAATGAAATTCGAGGTCGGCAGAGTACATGGTTGGAGGATGTAATAAGGGGCGATGAGTTGCTGAAGAGTGTGATAGAGGGAAAGATATTGGGCAAGCGGGGAAGGGGAAGAAAGAGAATAGGTTTCATGGACGGGATGAAGAAGGGTAGATCGTATCGTATGCTGAGGCGAAAAAGGATATACTAGAGGGAAATAGGCCCCTGTAAGTTTAATAAACCGGGAAGAAATTCTCTAACATTCAAAAATACCTTAATTTCCGGTAGAATGCGTTAATAAAAATGAAATAATTTTATCCAACCCTTTTTGCGAGTGAATTCTTCCGGGCCTTCTAATAGATTGCCTCATTCATGAAGGACTCGGCACGGTCGAAACTCGGAAAATCCGTGGACCTGACGTCAATGCTTCCGACAAATTTCAACATAAAAATAGTCCAATTGGAAATTTTCGTTCAAATTTTCCGGTACCGACGATGCCAGGAAATTCCAAAGCCATACAGAATAACAACCTAGGCTAGGTTCTCCATCTCTGCCGACGTTGCGGAAGGATGACTTTTCTATCGGAACGTCGGCGGAGATGAAGAACTCAATCCGATCGGAAGCCCGGTATGAGTTCACATCATATATTCGCCTGGGGAGTGTAAAAGTCTTTATCAATTTTTGTAGCCATAGAAGTTGACTGCAGTGTCATTTCCGTCGAGTTATATCCATTTCAATTCCTTAAGCGAAGCCCATTAGATGTACCGACATGAGCACCCGGATTTCGATCGCACCTGTTTATTAATGATAAGCGTAAAGCTTTCTAATTCCTTTTTGAAGTGAGAGAAAAAATGAAATAGGTCATTATGGCGTGATATGTTTGATCTGTTCCGTACATATTCTTTAAAGAATCATCGTTGAAAGCTGCACAGCTTTTTTAACCGCACGAGTTCGCTGTTATAAAAGTAAAGGAATATGAAATTTTGGCGCAGTTGTAGGAAGACAGGGTAAATTCTTGAAGTGTCGAGTATAATGAAGATAAAATACAGCCATTTCGGGAAAATAGTCTATTTAACAGAGTTAAGCGAAAGCGCCTGATCACACGTTTCGATTGTCAACGTGAGCCAACGTCTGCTCTAGCGATATCGCAAGTAGAGGTATATTATACAGGAATAAGCGTCAAATAGTCCCTCAAAATTAGACGTCCAAGGCGGACGAACAGTTCAATGAACGATCGGATAGGTATCCCTCCGCTCGTTATTACGCGTGGAACTCCATTCAACTAAAGGGCTTCCTACTAACACACTCGTTGCAGGTATATATTGTTTTGTGAATTATCTGGATCATATGGCTCTCAAATAAATAGCACCTTGCGCATCATGGCGGCGTGGTCGGTTGTGTTGCGGAGGGTGACGGTTGAATAAGCAAATGGACAATTAACCAATAGGCAACAATATGCTTTTATTGATCGTCAACTAAAATATTTTGTGTCTTCAACTTGCAGATCTCATAAAAATGAGAGCTCATTGTTTTTCTCATCTATATTATTACTGTGTCGAAATGACTTTTTATTACGTTCATTCTGGTGTAAGGACACAATTATCGACGAAGAATGTGATGGACATTGTATTATTTCATTTCCTTAAGTTTTCCTTATACAGTGAAACCTACCTCCGCGGCCACCTCCCTTGAGCGAACTCATCTTTAAGCGGGCGATTTTTGCGGAAACGGAATAGATTTCTCATTCATTGGGGCCGATTTGATAACTTGGCTTACGTTCGAACGTTAGGGATCCGTTTACCTTAGATCGAGCTCACTTCATTCGAGTGAAGTCTTCCGAGCGATTTTGTATGGGCAATCGTACATCAGACCGTCGAACGTTACGCTGTTGTCAGATGTGCAGCATATCTCTCACTTGTTTCTCTTGAACGCATGCGCACTGAGCTTAGTTTTGAATGATCGCACGTGCTTTGAATCTTTTTGAATAGTCATTAAGAAGATTAATAAAATTTTCACTGCATACACGAAGTCGATTTATATTTTCTCACGAGTGTTATAAATTACCCCCAGTGCCTTCATTTGATCATTTCAGTCCTAATACCTTGTCAATCTAAGTCTTTAGCTACTCTAGCTTTAGGATAAAAACTATTTCATCGGCTTCAATTGCCCGTTAGCAATGTTTTATTAAAACTATTATCTTTTTGAAAAAATTAAAAGCAGAAAAATATGATCCATCAGAGTGTTGCTGAATCGTAACCTTCTTTGATGAATAATTATAGAATAAATTGATCAAACCGGCAAACATAATTTACGAAGTTCTCATCGGTAACAGTCAACGAAGAATACGTATTTGAAAAGCATTATATTCACTCTCTTTCCGTTCTTATCGCATCGTATTCCACTCCAAAACCAGCATTTTTCATGAATAAAGTTTTCTGCGCATAAAAAGATCCATAGCATTCTTCTGAAAAAAGAAAATAGCTATTTAGGATTACTAAGTGCAAACCAATGAACTTTACTTATGGAAAAGGGCAAACTTTTTTCTCACAAAGATGGGATATCCCCAAACCCTTCCCGATATTTTTCATTGTCTAACTGCAGCTAAAGCTCGACGGTTCTCTTAAAATGTCAATGTCCAAATCTCACGCTAAATAGAGTCAATTTAAATTATCTTGGACATGGTATGAAATGTAATTTCCGACATCAATTGATTAAGACATTCAACCATACTCAACGACTATCCTCCTTAAATTCCTTACCCCAAAGCATTCATATACTAATCCACCTAAAAGGCTGTATTCAAGGATGACCAGCGTATTATCCAGTGAAATTGAAAGGAGCTAGGTAGATCACTTTCACAAGTCTAATACCTGCCATCATTTCTTTTACGCTCGGAGGTTAAGTTATAAAATCGGCCCCATGGAAGCAATCAAAATTTTCCCTCCCTCTAGCGGTCATCTCTTTAAGCTTTCAGAGGATTTAATGGTTACATTTACAAAACCACAACTTAAAAACACACACGACCCGGGTTTCAACGCTTAAGCGTCATCGTCAGGTGACGTCACCTGAAGATGACGCTTTAGCGTTGAAACCCGGGTCGTGTGTGTTTTTAAGTTGTGGTTTTGTAAATGTAACCATTAAATCCACTGAAAGAAAAAATATGGAATACCACAAATTTACCAAATAACTTGTATTATTTATCTCTTTAAGCGGCCATTTTCTCATGGGTCGCCAAAATTGTGCCTAAGTGATAAAGATAAATTGGCCGTTGAAATAACTTTTGTGGCCCCGCCATAAGAAGATCAAAGCTAACGCATATCCACTGTTTTTCATGGGGATACCAAGTTAATGGCGGAGTGGTAATGTGGACTCGAATCCACGACCCTGTAGTAGTAGACACACCTCATACCTTCTCCTCCTCCTTATCTTCGCCCATTATTCATCGTTTTATTTCCTCCAATATCAGGGCTAACTGACTCTGTTCACTCAGTCTACCATTTTGACACGACCTTACCTCTCAACAAGCATTCCTGATGGATGGTTTCGATGAAAATAATTGAATTCTTTCGTGCTGCAATTTAGGACAATGACTTGGGTGGAAACTTGAAAATAAAAAGGCCGTATGAGAAAAATCCAGGATTCAGATGTTGCCTGATTTGTAGAGATGTCATTCTTTTCAAGTAAGGATGCCTCTCATTAAGAAAAGGTACATCATCTACAATGCTCTTTGTTCTACTCTACTGACAATTATTCGCTAAAAAAAACCCGGAAAACAATCTGAAGACGCTCGAATGCAGAGATAGTACGTAGAGCAACTGGATGAGACTATTATAATTATTTAGCGTGAAAACAGCGCGAGGCTTGCGTTCGCCGAAGGTCTTCTCCTTTTGTTCCTTTTCTCCAGCACTCGTAACAAATGAATGTGTATTTCTTTGTGCAGAAGTTGGGAATGAAAATGGGGATTTCTCAAGGTCACCCAGATAAAGCAAAGTTGTTGGGCGGTAATCCCTCCCGCCACTTATACCACAGGGTCATTTAACAGTAATTAATTTGCCTATCATTCCGCTGGCAAATTAAAAATATAGCTTGTCATTTCTCAGTTAGGAATACTTTGAAATGACTACTAAAACGTTTCGTTCCCGAGAGGGAAACTAAGAAAATCAACTAAAAATTTTCACGCCGAAAAGAAGCGGGTGTTGTCTCTCTTGGGTCATGACAGAATCGCGTCCATGTTTGTTCGTCCTAATTTTTAAATACGGGAATGATAATAATAATTTTGTTTATTACTCTAGAAGTTTTACTCCTCCAGAATATAAGTTTGTTTACACTATATTGAACAGAACAGTTAGGAAAAGAAAATGGAACATGTAGTATTCACTAAACCTGGAACAAAAAAATTGTTAAGAGAATAGTCAAGGAAAACTCATGAGAATATTGCTGGTTACATATTTGGGTAGTTATATAGTGAAATGGCTGAAATTCTTCTTTATAATGTGAGAAAGGGCAACAGACATGTAAAAATAAGAACGTAATATCACTATAAATAATATGAAACAACAAAATCGCACCTTCTGGAAAAAGAACAGCAAAGATATCAATAAGCGAATAAATGAGTAACATGATCACTGGTCAAGAATCTCTGGAAAGTGAATGTCTGAGAAGTTTTCTCTTATATATTTCCAGCGATGCACTGTCGTTAATTTATTCCGCCATTTCACAACTTTGAGTCATGGGATGTTGTGTACTGCAAAGTTACTTCGTAATCATTAATGTTTTGACTTGAGATTTCGATTGCATAAAAATAGTGCTTGGCCTAGTTTTCTCGATCCCGAGAAAAATTGGTCTGGTAACCAAGGTAATGTACGGGTATAAAAATGACGTCACACGACACGCGATCGCACAGTTTGTGGGAAACCTCAGCGAATGGCTATTAGCTTGTGTCCGAATATTGGAAGAGCGAGGTCATATTTAGTGTTAATGATTTTGATTATTCTATTCTTTATAGCGAAGAAAAGGCAACACTTGGACGGATTATAAAAAATAGTCCAATCCCGTTGATGGCTTCAGTAACAGATTACTCTCACTTCAACGGTGATCATTGTTTTAGGAGTTGTTTCCAACATAAGCGCAGAGATAAACGCGCAGCGATAGGCCGAACCGCATTCTACCTCAGCCGCTCACTCGGGGAGCAGCATCCCTGTAAGGTGGCAAAAATCTCAAATATCTCATGTTTGTTATTAAAATCACAATACTCAAGTTTTGGCGGTCCATGAAAACATATCTGAAAATATCCGTGAAGACTTCCGCGGAGTTTTTTTTTATGAAGAGAATGGTTTTTCGGGTCTCCTTCCGCGTTTATCCATTTGTTTATGGACAATATTTTGCCAGCGTTCCAGCTGGCTTCTTCAGGTCCGCTGAAGTGTGGATGCAGGGTTTGGTCCGTCCTTTAATGTTATTCCGTTTTCGCGCCTTTCGGGTGGAGGTGTGTAGTGATTGGTCCGTTGAGTTGAAGAGCCGTTTCCAAGCGGTGGTGAGGGTGTAGCCGTCCTCTCGGTTGAGGTTTTGTATTGCTTTCGCTTTCTTAAAATTACAATCGATATGCTACTTGCCGGCAAAATTGAAGCTAGTCCATCCTCCTTGCAATTGCAAACCTCAGTCGATTACAGTCGACATCTACTGCCATGAAAGTGCGTGCTTACGCACTCAAGTGTCGACTGTGAGCGACTTGCCAGCGTACTGTCATGGAAGTGATTTCAATGCGTAAACCCGCCTTTTAAGCGCCATGTAACCCGTTTCCGATTTGCTTTAACGATCATGGAATTAACTGTCGCTGTTTTTTGCATTCCCTTCGTTTACCAATCGATCTCAGATCGATATGATCAACGCAACGGGATAATGGGCCCGCTTTATCAGCCAATTTAAGATTTCAGATCGATCTGAACCAGCGGATCTGTGGCGCTCCTCCTTATTCTATTGGTTGTCATTGGGAAACAGAATATAATCGTTGTTATTCAAGGCATGTGTTGTAACGAGAGTGCAGAATTGGCAAATGAAATAACATTCATGATATCGCTGCACATCTCTATTATCTCCGTTGGGCAATTTTGTTCACTTGGAATGTGGCTAAAATTTTCCCAACACTGCACTTGTTTACACACCTGGTCGATCGCGCTTCTACTGATTCGAGTGTTCACTATCGATATTTTTAGTTCGAGTTGGTAAACCAGGCGATCTGGGTCGGCTTGCTTGGAATTTTCAGACCGGTCCAAGTTCAGAACGATCTGAGATCGAATGGTAAACGTAGTGATTATTGCTGATGATCGTCCATGATCACTGAACATCGTTCAGCGTTCAGAGCAGCAGTTAGTTGGATGAGCTTCCCGATATCCTGCCCCTATTCAGGGCGCGACCCCCGCCCAACTGGGTTGCTTGCTGTAGTTACATTTATGTAATCCTCTATTATGAGGTACCATGTTCAGGGTAATATATATATATATATATGGAAATGTGTATCCAATTGCCCTTTCCATCTGTATTTTAAACATGACATTATCTCGTGAGCTGTATTCGTCTGGCTCATACCTTTCGTCATCTAGCCTATATTTAGGGTAGTTGGAGCAAAATGCCGAAACTAAAAGCGTGTAGTTTGTATGCTATCTCAACCATTTTTTATAATAAATCGTATTGTCACACGCATAATATTTTCAGAATCACAAAAATAATATCGTTGTGAAGAAGTTTCAAACGAAGCGCGTGAAAAAAATGAGTCAAATTGAAGACTTAGTCGATATTTTTATTTTATTATTTAGAATTTCAGTCGTATTAAAGTATATTATTGCACCATTAAAATGCATTGTTTAATTCATGCTCCATACTGATGCTGCAATTAAAGCATGATTAGAAAATGGTCTCCATTATGATTAGGGATCCATCTCGCCCAAACAGTTTCAAAATCCTCGTATCGCGTCCCACTTCTTACTTCGTCCAGAATTCCTATCCTATTCCTTCCTCTTCCACGCTACCACTGTGTTCTTCTCTCTATTATCCTCTTCCACATTCGCTCTCTTTTCAAAACGTCCTCCAATGCTGAGGAAACCTTAAGGCAGTTTGAGCGAAATATCATTTTACCTAGAAATCAATGAATTTGGTCTCATTTTAAAGATAAATATATCACCCTTCCATTGACACAAAAAATTTGTCCCCTTACCGCATTACTTTCGGAGTTATTTGCCAAAAAATAGCAGCCCTTTTGCATGGAAAATGGTACGTGTATGCACTCCAGAGAGACCTTATATTAAAAATGAGGCGTTTCCTAGACTTAGATCTCGTCAAAAATCAAGAGTGTGTATTTGTGTGATTTACTTATCTACTATTTTTGGAAATTAATCATGTTGTCACCGCAGTCAATTCTTCGGGATCACAGTAAACCTTCCGTTTTGATGGAGTTTCAAACGTACCGCGTGAAAAAAATGAGTAAAGTTAAAGACTTTTTAAGAGTTAAAGACTTTGAAAGAGTTTAGATATTTTCATTTGATTACTTACAATTTCAGTCATGTAAAAATATATTATTGCACCATTAATAATGCAATATTTAATTCCTTTGTCTCACAGTTGGTGAAATTAAAGCGTATTATGCGAATATGGTCTCTATTATGATTAGGGAACTATCTCGCTCGTACTACCTTAAAGGTCACTTTACGCGGCACATTTTATTGTACATTCTATGATACATGAATGTATCATAGAATGTACATGAAAATAAATGGAACAGGGCTTGTTTTATTTTCGGTTCAATCATTCAGATAATCGCACAAGAGTTTATAAAATTTTCCGCCTTACACGTTACAATTTTCTTGATGAATGAGGTCATGCATTCGTTTTTTACAGAAAAATGTATCCTGTAATAGAAAATAGAATAGAAAATAGTCTTTATTGTTCTGGGACTTTAAGTCCCCTGGAACATAGAAAAGAAATAAATACATGCCATAACATGAAAGATTACAAAACACTAAGCAATTTTTCATAGGTAATCAGTCATGTTTCTCTTGAACATCGAAATTGTCATAGAGATTCTAACATTTACAGGTAAACAATTCCATAACTTGCAGGAGGAAATTAGGAAAGAGTGCTCAAATAATAAGGTATGGAATTTAGGGACTAAAAATAACTCAGTGACACGAGTTGATCTTTTTCCTGTATCTACATTACATATAAAATTTTCATACAAATAGGTGGGGTTTTTGGATTTCAGAACCTTAAACACTTAATATTGCCTTAAGAGCTGTTATTATCACTACATTCTAGGCTCTTACAAGGGCAATTATTATAGGTACCACCAATGGTTCCAAGATGTGAAGGCGGCTTTACGAAATGCAGTCCTAGAGCAGTGGAAGGAGTCGTGGAGAATCGCCGAAGGTAGTAAACTGCGCGGGTTAAAACCGGTAGTGACAGCGTGGCCTTCGTCCGTCAGGAAGAGTCGCCGAGAGGAAGTCGTCATAACACGACTAAGGATAGGGCACAGCCCTCTGACCCACTCCTTCCTCTTCACCGAAGAGAAAATTCCACCACGATGTGATGGCTGCGACTGTTCTCTTAGCTTTCGACATATCCTGACAGAGTGTGAGAGATATCAGGCGGTGCGTAACAGGCTGCAGCTAATGGGAGACCTGGGGTACATTCTAGGCGATGACCCAGATGTTCTCAACCGCGTTTTGGAATATTTAAATGATACTGGCCTATTTAATAGTATTTTAAGGATGTAACATTATTTTTAATTTTGACTCAGCGTTTATATCAAGTACTTTATTATAATATCATAATATGCAGTGTATATTTATTTTTTATGATTATGACGTGTAGTGGTGCAAAATGACCATGTCGTCGACGCACCCTATCAACCCCACTACTACTAGCAATATTTTATGGCTCATAGGAGCGAGCCCTTTCACCGCGTCGAAGTTGTTAGGCCGAACGAGTAAGTGTTTGAGATGAAAATGGGGGAAGAGAGAGAACTTCTGGAGGTTGGGAGGAGGCAGAGTAGGTGGATGAAACGGGTAATAATGGGCGATGGAATGCGGAAGGCTTTGATAGAGGAGGTAATCCTTGGTAATCTGGTAAAGCCCATTTTACAAGGGACGTAAGACGTAATCCGTCTTAAGACGTAAGGATTTCCATTATACAGTCATTTTCCAATGCTAAAGTAAGCCGTGAACTATCGACGTGGACATCGAAGACAAATAAGGGCCTGAACATTTACTGCGTGTCACGAAAATTCCATATTCAATTCCGCCTGCCGTAAGACGTAAGCCGTAACGACGATCCTTACGGCTGCGCCTTACGGCTTACGCTTACGGCAGGACCTAGCGGCTCTCTTATGGCTTACGTCCATTGTAGAATGGGCTTAAGCGGAAGAAAGAGAATTGGTTTTATGGACAGAGTGAAGGGAGGTTTGGGCTTATTTTTAACAAGTACTTGCCAACTTAATCTTCAGATTTTTGAGGATACATTTCAGCGGCGTCCCGGCGCTTGAAAGCCAGCCTACTTCTGGAAAAAGAGACAAAGTCAATGTCTCAATAGACTGTGAAAGCGACTGCACGCACCGGGAGCCGACAGTTGAGCTGCCTTGACTCACTTTTTTCATCCAGTCAGTTTTTCATGATATAAAAAAATAACATACAAATCAAGTATCAAGATATCAGATAATAATCAATGGTTGTTAAATCGTAAGATTGGTTGACTGCAGCCCTCCACACTTCCCTGTCTAATGATAGTTCCCTTACCTCCTGGTATCTCTTCCTATGTACTTTCCTCATTATTTTAACTTTTTCCTATGTCTACCTTTGGAAAATTTATCCCTCTATTTTGTCTTCAAATGCAATTATCATAGGTGCGGTTTTAACCAGTGGTAGCGTGTGCGACTCCCGTTCCGAGGGTCGCAGGTTCGAGACCAAGCTACGGAAAACCAACTTTTGTAAGCTACCCGAATTTGACATTTGACCCCACTATTGAGAGGCAGCAGTCTCAGCAGAAGGTATTGATAGCACAGATGAAGGAGCTGGGACCGGTATCGGCATTTTGTTCACCCTGTAGTTATGATTTTCATGTTGGGTGAACATTAAACACAATAAATAAAAAAAATAACAGACACAGCCTCGGGCGAGAGTGAAAGAAGAGGGAGAGGGGGATAGAAAAGTTGACCATTAAAAAAAAATGGAAAAAAACCCTACCCGGCCTGCGGCACGAGTGTCGAAGTTATGGAAGTGAAATTAATCGAAGAATTCATGGAAGAGGCATTCGCTGTGATTAAGTCGTCTGCCGGAGTCTTTTCTGATTTTTATTTAAAGCAACGGGGAATCCACCAGATTAGTCTCCCTGAAAGATGTTTCACTATATTATAACAATATATGACGTGATGGCACTCCTCCCAGTGTAATATTCCGGAGGTAAAATAGTTCCCCAATTCGATCTCCGGGTGGGGACTACTGGGAGGGGTACATGTCATCTCCAAAAACTTACACCTTTACACGGCTGGTGGCCTAACACCCCCTGCCACACGCCCATGCGGCGGCTCACTGGGTATGATGTAGATGTAGATCAGTCAGTAAGGACGTGTTCTTAAAAAACCCATCGTGTCTCTGGGTGTGTCCATATAGTCTTCTCCTCTTCTACTCATCTATACATTGCATCATTTCTTTTTTGTCCGTCCATTTTATCTTCAGCATCCCCCTCCAGCACCAGGTTTCGAAGGCTTCTTGTTTTTCTAGTCAGCTTCTCTAATGGTCCATGCCTCTGATCCATAGACGGCCACGCTCCACGCGAATGTTTTGGAATAGTGATCAGATGATATATTTTCAGAAAAGTAAGGGTGGTTTGTGGAAAAATTGTTGCCAGCGATTAGACTGATTCACCGAGCAAAACAATTTCCCGTTCTCGATAATAGGTTTCGAAAGGAAACCTATTATCGAGATAATAACCTATTGTCTGGAAAGTTGGCACCCTAGTTTGAGTCTACTCATTTCGCTGTTTTTTTTTAAGGCATGGTGACAAAAATTCACGGCCGTGAGAGGGAGAGGGGTTGATAGAAAAGTTGACCATTCAAAAAAATATATTAAAAAAACCCTACCCGGCCTGCGGCGCGAGTGTCGAAGTTATGGAAGCGAAATTTATCGAAGAACTCATGCTAGAGGCATTCGTTGTGATTAAGTCGTCTGCCGGAGTCTTTTCTGATTTTTATTTCAAACATGCCTGTGATTGATCATTGGTTAATTTCACTCGAAAATTGTCCTTGATGGTTTCTTCGTTTTATGATACGTCCATGTACGGGCAACTCATTCTGTCCTCATTAAAGAAGATAGATTGCGTGAATTGATTACTCAGAGGGGAGTCTATTTCGACCGAAGCAATCGTGTGACGAGGAAGAGATAATTGATGTTGTTTTTGGACGAGAAATGTTTATTGCGCTAGCCGTTTCCGTATTTTTTCGACGATAAATTACCGAACGTGAGACTAAAAATAAATATTATCGATTCCACTGATACGTTAATTTTCGCTCAAAATATGTCATCTTTTATTGTTTTCATTTTGTAGCCCTGCCTCACAATTGGCTCCTTTAATCATGTCGACGAGTTTGGGTAGAAAATTTACTCATCAATGGTTGTTCAAACCTAAGATTGGTTGACTGCAGTCCTCCATCCTACTCTATCTAGTGCTAGTTCTCTTACCTCCTAGTATTTCTTCCTACGTATACTCCTCTTTATTTGGTCCATAAGCTTATTCCTGGGTCCTATGGAGACTTTTCCCTCTATTTTACCTTCAATTATGTTCCAAGGTCCTTTCCTCTTCTACTCTTCTGCACACTTCATCATTTAGTTATTTTGTCCGTCCATTTTACCTTCGGCATCCTCCTCCAGCACCAGGTTTTGAAGGCTTCTAGCATTATCTGCTCAGCTCTTTCTATGGTCCATGCATCCGATCCATAGAGTGCCACGCTCCACAGGAATGTCTTCGCATACTGTTTCCTGGTTTGTAGTCCTATCTTTTTTTAGCACAGCAGTTGTCTTTTTTCCATGATTACTTTCCATGATTCCAAATATTTACTGTGGTTCTTCAATTGTAATCGAGGTTCATTTTTGAGTATTTACTCTGCGTAGATGCGAAATTCCGCTAGATCTGATGAATTTATGAGATAATATTGGTATATTTGCTACTACTTTTCCTGAAGGTGATGGAGCCTCTAAATATTTATCGATTGTTATCACATACAGCTGGACGCGCCGTTATTAACTGATATGAGTGAACATATAGTGTTTTAAAGATTTTAGAGGGATTAAGGTGGAAGCCACTGGAGACTTGGAGGCTACATACCAGACTTCGGTTGCTTGAGAAATTCAGAACTGGTGTGTTTCGAAGCGTCACAGAGAATATTGTCATGACGCCTCACTACATCTCTAGGTATGACAGAAGCGATAAAATAAGAGAGAGGTGCTAAGCCGAGCAGATAGGTACAAAAACTCGTTTTTTCCACGCACAATATGCGACCACAGTGAAAATTGAGCTCTACTCAAAGCACTCCCATAATACTCGTCACCATTTCACCTCCCAAATCCTTTTCCCTTACATCTTTAGAAGGCTGGTGTCCTAACGCTCCCTGCCAAGCGGCTCGCAGGGTTGTATGTAGATGTATAGTGTTTAATATTCATAGATTTTTATCTCTCAATACGCTCTATGCTATGAAGTTATACTTTTGAAGGACATTTTCGAGTGTATATGAGGAAGATTAATTGAAAACCTGTCGGGTATTCTGGGACTGGTTGATGTTTAACATAGCCATATGTATCCCCAATATACTTGTGCTAATTGTTAAATGTTGCCATTTGAGAAGTTACGATTATATCTTGTTTTCATGGTTGATTACTGTTTTCTGGTAACTAAAAACTGGTTTAATTTCTTGAGATGGCGTTAATAACTCGATGCACTCGTAGATTTGTGATTCCTATATACAATGGCTTCAAGGGTAAAAGGAAATTGGATGATTTTGTTTCTTTTTCAAAGGTGAATCCTTCTCAGACTGGTTTCAATTGAACTGCTCCCTCCATGCTCGTCTGTCCTGTGCTCCCTCCCTCTGCTCTTCGTAACTCCTGTTCATGATATCTGTCAACATATTATTTCTTCGTCTTCCTCTCCCTCTCTTTCCCTCGATCTTTTCTCTCAATATTCTTTTCATCAGGCAGTCATGTCCCATCCAGTTTGCCTTCCTCTTTCTTGTCGATCTTGAAATATTCTTTTTCTCGTTCTTCCTTGCCAATTTTTTTTGAAAATCCTATTTTTGCAAATTTCTTTAATTGAATGAGTACATGTTTGCAGTGTTTCCCCAAATATGTATACCGTATCTTAATTAGTATTCGATTAGTGCATTATATACTTTAAGCATAACATTGATGGTCACAGAATTTTTAATATGATATAATTGGTATGAAACTTATCGTAATTTGCTATTTAAAGTAAAGGTGGGATCTCTAAATTTAAATGTATTATCTACCATCACATCTAATTGTTAATTAAGTATTTATTTGTGATATTGTTGGACAGGCAATTGCTGCAATAGTGTTTACATTAACATGCACACGTTCCTGTGTTGTTTGGGGCTAAGATAGGATGGATAGGATTCGTAATGAGTTGATGATTAAAGAAAGTGGTTTTTATGTGGTGAAAGTGGTTATATATGATACATATATAGATATGCATAAGAGTAGGCTAAATGCTGTGAGAATGGGGTTCCTGTGTTGTTTGGGGCTAAGATAGGATGGATAGGATTCGTAATGAGTTGATGATTAAAGAAAGTGGTTTTTATGATTTAATGATGGACACACAGTGATACCTCGGTTTTTGTCGTTAATCCGTCCGAAAACAGTCTGCGAAAGGTGAGGTACTTAACTCTTTCTTCATGTATCAATGTGTATGAGTAGCTCGTAGGCTTCCGCGGATGCAGTGTTGACTGTTACTTTTTACGGGATTCATTCCGCGATGTATGTTTTTTTAAACAACAATATTTCGCTGGTCCTCCTGCCAGCTTCATCAGGTTAACGGGGAATGAATCCCGTAAAAAGTAACAGTCAATGTGTATGAGTATTTTTGATGGATGTGACAGTTGACTCAAGGTTCGGAGCTCCTCGCATCTCTCAGTCCTCGTCTTCTTCGGTATCGCAATCATTACGCTGCTTTGAAAATCATGTGGAAGTGTTCCGATTTGGTAGGTAGTTATTTTTGATTACCTCGTGCAGGTTATCCTTGGCCTTACTTTCGAGCGCTTTGATGAATTCTCCGTTGATGTTGTCTGCTCCAGATGCTTTGTTTTTCTTGAGGTCTTTCTACTGCTCCATCGAATTCACTCTTCGGTATGAGTGGGCCCCGATCTTCATCGTCAATCTCGCTTTCATTATTCATTAGGGTTTTCTACCAGCGGCGTCGGCCCTTGGTAGAGTTCCTTGATGTATTCCTTCCAACTAATACTACAACAACAACAACCAATGTCTCCATCCTCTATCAATATATTCCCGTTCGCATCCCTGATATTGTTTCTTCTAGTTTGCCTTTCTCCAAAGTGTTTCTTCACAGCTTGTATGCAGTTTCGGTGTTTCCCTTCTTCACGTTTTCGTTGACGTCCTCGCAGCAGCTTTCTATCCAATCCTCCCTAGCCTTCTTGCATTCACGAGTGACTTGGTTCCTTAGCTTCTTGTAGAGGGTTGCCTCACCTTCGGTTCTGGGGTTCTCACATATTCTTC
Organism: Ceriagrion tenellum; assembly: GCA_963169105.1. Classification (NCBI taxonomy): domain Eukaryota; kingdom Metazoa; phylum Arthropoda; class Insecta; order Odonata; family Coenagrionidae; genus Ceriagrion; species Ceriagrion tenellum. The sequence continues at coordinate 47,078,919 of OY720641.1, read as the reverse complement.
TTTCCTAATCTCCGTCGTTCTCCATGGTTTCTTCGTATCTTCACTTGTCTAACTCGACAGTTGCTCCTCTGCCACCTCTGTGATTGTCCTATTCAGGTCATCCCATTTTTATTTGATGCCAATTTCACCCTCATTTGCTAGTTACCTGTCGATGGCTGCGGCGAATCTTATCCATCAGTACATTCCCGTTCACGATCAATCGCGTTCGCGTATCAATGGATATCGAATTAAATCGTTCTGGAAGCTCCGAACCAAGTGCCTTAAAACACATTTTATAGAGAACAAGTATAACATTGAATACAAAAAACCAAATGAAATTTCTATGGGAAGATGAAGCATGGAATACGGCGAGGGTGGGAGAGAGACAGGTGTTGATATTAATTTTGACAACCATTAATAATTTTATATTTAGCACAGTTTCAAGAAATTTGAAATGGAATTTTATTCTATAGGCTCGGAGGATGACGTGGTTGGAGAGGGCAAGAACTTAATTGCGATAAAAATGGACTCCTCCAACAATGTGACATTCCACACCTGAAGGATGTGCTTGAGCATTTTCCATTTCCATGACGCGCTGAAGTGGCCACTGAATATCCTGAAGATATTTTTTCACGCTCGGGAATGGGATGGAATTGTTAGGCCATGCTCACACGACGAGAAACAATGCCGCACTGCGCAGGAGAACGCGTGGGCCGAACAATGTTTTCGCGAACTTAGCAACGAGGTCACGTTGGCACGACGACGGAATCCGAGGCAACCGACGAGAATCGAGACACATTTTTCACGGAAAAAAATATCGTCCATAATCGAAGCGGACGATAATCGGAGTCACCGCGAGCAGAGGTATTACTGTATATGAGGGGGTGAGTTAAAAAGAACTAACACGTGACATTTTAACCATTTTAAGAAAATAAGAGGAAAATCTTCAACTGCTAAACTTATTCGCTTAAAAAGTTCACATTCGGGGAACTAATTGTCATTCGAAATCTGTATAAGTTTCCAGGATATTGGGAGATCTAAAGATGTATTGTTGCCAAAAAGTTTTAATATTTTTGTTTGCACATTGTCAGTTTTGAAACTCAACTGACAGGGAACGATGAAAAGTTATAGTGTTGCTTTTTCGGAGCAAGTAAAGCTTTCATGAAATACAGTAGCTTTTTTGTCTCCGAATTAACAATGTGAAAAAGCCAGTCACTACAATTTTAGGCACCTATTTTATGACCGTCATTATTCAATTGGTACTTTCCTTTTCATATAATCAATAACGTGACTCACTGCTGCAAGCCTGTGTTCGCACAGTTTGTCACCCTAATCCGTAGAGAACATAATAGATCATTTAGAAATTTATAACTATAACTAGAAAATAGAACATTTCCTAGAAATGATCTATTGCAAATAGATCATTTCTAGGAAACTTTGACCCTCATTGGGCAAAGTAGGTTTTGCACTTGAGCTAAATGCTGCTTACCCCGCATGAAATATCCGGTAATATATAGCTCCTTCTTGACTTAGTACTTTGTATTACAATCATCAATCCTATTAGTAATTCTAACCAGTAGTTGTATATTAAAAACGTATTCTACATGATAGCATGTTCGTTTACGTAGCACTATCCTAGTTTCTGGTCTGACCGCGTATTGTCATCCTGCCTGTTTTTGTCCTGCGCCTGGCGTTCCGGGGTAACGTGCGCGGCTCTGATTTTTGATAAAATGAGTGCTGCATGCCTGGTGTGGGTTCACCCCGTGCCATACACCCTAGTGGTGGCTTGCAGAGTATTTTGTAGATGTAGATGAAGATCACCGCGAGGTTAATGTATGCCTTGGCCGAAAGCTCTTCTACAGACGCCCACGCGCTTTTATTTTACAGTTCTTTTCTGTTACTAAAATCAAATCTGTTTTCACAGGTGTCAAGAATTAAAATTATTTACATGTGTTGTAAATTTTCTCTTTTTGCTGTTGGTATAACTACTTCTACCGCAGAAGACACGTGAATTTGATAAAAAATCAGACGATCGCCATGGCGCGTGCGGCGTATATTTCTGAAATTCTTTTCCGCTAATTATGAGTGGGAATCATTTAACTCTGTGGAGGATCATCAAAATGTTGAAATTTACTTGTAATAGCGTCACAGGGAACATTCTCCTGAGTGCCACCAATGGCGCTGTTCTCCGCAACGGATCAGAGTCATCTACATGCCGCCACAACAATTATCAAGTAGTTGCTGTGGCGGCATGTAGATGACTCTGCAACGGATGATAGAAGGAAAGGCGACAATCTCTCCTTGGCTGAGGTAGAAACCTGAACTAAACGATTTTCGGACGAGATATGAGGCACCCTTAAGCCCTTAATGTTTTTTTTAACTGTTCTATCTCCTAAATGGAGGTGCGTGGTGGATATATAGAGATGTACGGAGAACCTTGTATTAAGCGGCCACCACTAGACCCTTGAAATAATGGCCGCTTGAGGAGGCGATGGCCGAAGAGGGAACATTTACCGTGCTGCTATGGGAAATTTGTTTCACTTGTTCCCGACAAAAAATCGGCCGCTTAGAGAGGTGAAGACCGCTAGGGCGTCAGGCTAGCCAGGTGAGGAAGAGATGAGTCAACATCAATTTGGGTGTCAACCCAGCTGCACTCATCCCCTTTGCTATGAGGTTGAAGAAGGTAAAATAAGATAGTAAAACCTTGGGCCGAGACATGACAAGTGTTTTCTGATACAATCCAATGCCGGTATTTTTTTCTCCGATACTCGATGTGATGATGTGTACTAATTCATTTCAATAAAAGGCAAGAATGCTCAGGGATTAACAAAACTTTGTATGATTTACGTAGACATCGTCGACATCATCAGGTTATGTATCGCTATGGAGTCTGTACTTCATTTTTTCGTCCTCAAGCACCTTTTTTTTTGTAAATTCTGGTGTATAATAGAATTTGAATTTATTGCTTCTAGCTCACTCATGGAACTGATGGTAGTACAAAACATATATTACTCGACAAAATTATTATTATTAAATGATCATTTATATTCGTTAGAAAAGCGAGGAATTGGTTTCAAAGATATATCTAGTCACGAAATATGCTAAGGTAGTTTGAGCGAAATATCATTTCACCTAGAAATCAATGAATTTGGTTTCATTTTAACGAAAAATATCTCACTCTTCCAAAAAGACAGTAATTTTCGCCCCTCATTGGACTACTTTTTGGGATTGTCACGGAGGCTTCCGCGGTGATTTATTGAGGTCAGTTTATTCGGTTTTTTCCCGCGTTGATTCATATTAAAGGACGAGCAGTTTCGCTAACGTTGCAGCTAGCGTCGTCAGGTCCTGAATGAGCTTCAGAGATTCTTGTTCCTTTATGTATACCTAACGCTTGAGCTGGTAGGTTATTGGCCGGCTGGACAACTGAATTTAATTGTTGGAAAAGACGTTTGAACGTTGATGAGAGAGGATAGCCGTCTTCCCTGTTGAAATTTTCTGTGTCTTTGGCTATTTCAATCGCCTCTCGTATTAGCCGTGCGTTCAGGCACTATACGTTTAATTTCACTTCCAGTAACACAGTACTCTCGAAACTAACGTTTTGGGAAACTTTTTCGTGGTCTTCATGGTCAAGCGGTTGGCTATCTTTAAAGTTATTTGAAAAGAGTTGTTTCGCAAATCCGTGGCAGTTGTTTGAATGAATTTTCGCCTACTGACTGTCATTATTTCGCATTGTATCACATTTATTCAAACAAGGCCTGATATGAAATATCATACTGATATAATCTTAATTGTTACGATACTCCGCTAAAACGAAGATAGACAAAGCATAAATTAGACTAACATTTCCTGAAGGAAGTGAAAATTGAACTTATTTGTTCAAATTTGTAAAAAGAAGGCCTACAATGCAAATATTCTCAAATATTATCTATTCTATACTCTAAACTCTAAACTATATTATATTCAAATATTATCAAATCTTAATTGCCATTCAGCACGAGGAAAATGATGGTTTGCTCCCCAAGAAGGGGAAGACTGTTAAAACTTCGAGGTCCGTGAGAGTTATCGTTTCGAAAATAACAATGTAATCGCATGACTGTCGCATATCGTCCTTGCTGACTTGCATCATTCTGGACGCATGTGATACTTGTTGCATTAAAACTATTAACGGTGTCAAAGCAAGTTATACATGAACGAAATCGTGCATTTTCACGCGTGATATTTATCACGAAGTTTCGAGAAGGCTTCTGTGTATGGCATTGAAAAAAGAGTTACTTTGTTTTATTCATGGCGCGAATGAGGCGGAAATAAATTCCTTTAGTGTTGAGTGGATAGTGATGATATAAAGATCTTTACTGGGTAGGTAACTGAGCCCTTTGCTCTCTAAATCTATATGTACACGATACCCTGCAAGCCAACTCAAGGGTGTTTGGCAGGCGGTGACATATTGCCAACATGTTGTATAATATGCAAGTAACTTTTACTAGCATGCTCTGGACAATGCTACCCATGCCAGCAAAACGATAGTATTAATTTGAATGTCACCTTTGTAAACGAGATTTTTGAGTCATGCAATATGGATGCCACATCGGCATCGGCGAATCGAACTAATCGATGTTATTTGGCCGAGACATCGAAAACATCGAGAAGTACAATAAACCGATGAAAATTGAGTGAGCGGTGAGTACTTTTATAAACATCGAAAAATCGACTGTGTTTTTTAGTCGATGTGGCATCCCATCGTGCAAAGATCATGCGAAGGCGTAAGTACTACGCGGCAGATTAAGAAACAAGCATTATGGAGCAAATCAACTAATCAGATACACCACCCGTCGGGTAACGTACTACAAAGTCACGTTGGCAGCCATTATCGTTTCTTATCGATCGCGGCGAAAACGTTATTTTAAACCACTCCAACAAGCATCACACCATCGGTATGCTACAAATGCTACGGAAACTACCAAAATATTCTACAATGTAACTAAGTAAACGTGACATAAGAGTCATGCAGGGAACATGCAAAACATGGTGTTAGCACTGATTGGCAGAATGAGAAACATGCATTAGTGTACACATGAATTAATCAGCTACACTACTTGTCAACCAACCCACTTCAAAGTCTTAGCTTTATGTTCTCTTATCGATCGCGGGAAAGACGACATTTTAAACCGTTCTGTTCTATCATCTGTGTCCTTATTTTATTCTAATAATCAGATGCTTCGTTGGTTCGGCCATGTTGAGAGGATGGATGAGAGTCGAATAACGTAACAGATATATGAGAGTGAAATGAATGGTGTGAGAGGTAGAGGTAGGCCGAGAAAGTTGTGGTTGAATGTGGTTGAGGAAATTCTCGGGAGGAGGAGCATTAGGAGTGTTAAAAACAGGAGGACGTGTATGAAGCAGTGTATGGGGGTAAATGAGGCGAAAGAGGTTTGCAAGGATAGGTCATCATGGAGGAAATTATTGAAGCAGAGTTAGGTGTACAAATTTGTATTTATGAGTGAAAGTTTGTGACTGTGCCTACCCCGGAAGGGAACGGCGTTATTGGTATGTATGTATACGCTGATATTTGGCAGTATGATGGAGTTTGCAAGATGTTAATAACTTAGTGTGAAAACAAATTGGTTTTGAACTAACGTTAAACGTAAAGTTTAATTTTTAATTGAATGTCTGAAGGCAATCCCCATCCCAGTTTCTGTAAGAGGTCATCAACTCTGACGAGACTATCAGCCTACAACTACGAGTCATGCTGCATAAATATGGCGGACGGCTGAGTTCTCAGGGTTAGAGGGAGGCCAAGTGACTGTATCTCGTGTGTTCAGTTGTTATGAGAGAGGAGGGGGCGTGAGGAAGAGGGTACCTGGGGGAAACGTTTGCGTGACTCGTGTTTTATTGGAGTGGAGAGGGGGGAACGGGCGGAACGGATGTGGCGTCACGCAATCTCCGGGACCTGGCCAGTTCGGCCAGCGATGATAAGACTCCGTGCGACTCACCCTATCCCCGCTCGTCAGTGAAGTCATACTTGAACAACGGAAAGGGCAAGCACCCTGCCAGAGTTGTGGATTCTAAGTTGTAAACTGTGGTTTAAAAATTGCTGGAAATGAGTCTTTTTATATGTCCCTTCAGGAAAAGTTCGCCCTAGCTTTTTGATGGAGGTGTCGTGCTCAGTAATTTTTGCTGGATTGAATATTATGCTGTCATCTTTTTTAATGTTCAGTCGAATAGGTAGTACTTTGAGGGATTAAGGTTGGAGCACCTAGAGACTCGGAGGCTACACGCTAGGTTTAGGTTGCTTGAGAAATTCTGAACTGGTGTGTTTCAAAGCGACGCAGAGAATATTATCATGGCTCCTCACTACATCTCTAGGTCTGAGAGAAGCAATAAAATGAGAGAGATACACTGCCAAACAGATTGGTACAAAATCTTGTTCTTTCCGCGCACAATAAGCGGCCATAATATAAACTGACCTCCACTAAATACTCCTATTATACATGTCTCCATTTCATCTCCAAAAAACTTGCGTCTTTACACGGCTGGCGTCTTAACACCCTCTGCCTAACGCCCATTCGACGGCTCGCAGGGTATTATGTAGATGTACTTAGATTTTGAACTGATAAAATTACTACCAGTGGGGGATCGGGTTGATGTGGTGGATGTAAGACACTCAATTAGGGATAAAATCAATGGTTGGCGAATTCACTTCGTGGAAATTATGATTCATGTTAAAAATGAAACCACTTAGTTTTGTCCACCAATATATTTAAACTCTGTAATCTTGATAATGGCCCAAAAAGGCCGAAACCGGTTGATTTGTGTTTTAAATATATTGGTGGAAAAAACCATGAGGTTTCATTTTTAACATGACTCAATTAGGGATCGGATTTCCGATGAAAAACATTCTCCCCTGCAGGAATTTGACCCTGGTCGTCCGTATGGTTAGCCAGGTAGGAATTTGATTAGATAATACGAAGGCGACCGACAGCTTAAGTCATTTGCGCCATAGGGGACAGGTAAGGGAGGGGATGGATAGAAACCCAGCGCCGGCATTAGAGAAAGGCACCAAGGGGGCCACGGCTTAACGACTCATCTGACAGACGGAGTACTGTAATTGAAGTGCCCTCCACGCGACACTAAAGTAGGGATCGGGTTTCCTATGAAAAATTCTCCTCTGCAGTGATTTGACCCTTGGTCATCCGTATGGTAAGCCAGTACCCTAGCCACCACAACAACCCGATCCCCCACTGGTAGTAATTTTACTGGCTAAAAATAATTGCGGGTGCTCTATGAATAACTTAGGTCCGATACTTTATAGTCTGGTTAACGTTGACTAAAAATAATGTCTTTGCTTTAACATTATATTTCAGTGTTTTATATAATCAGATTTCAGTGAGCGTTACAGTGAGCGTTATTGTTGGGACTCTGTGTTAACTTCGGTTATCATAATACTGTGAATGTCCTTGGTGATGACCTTCCCTCTGCCTTTAATGACTGTTTTTGCTCCAACTTCAATCATGCTCCTTCCACCTTTCCTCTCCCCCTGATTCATTCCGTGTGCTCACATTTTCTCTCCTCAATTTCAACCACCCCTCAGGAAGTTTTTAAGTACTTAAGCATGCTACCTTGCCCAAAATCCGCTGGGTCGGATAATGTGGGGTGTCTCTTCCTCAACTGCACTGCTACATCACTGTATATGCCTATTTCCATCCTGTTTAACAGATTTTTCCCGAGTGGCTGCTTCCCTTCGCAATGGAAATACTCTAATGTCACTCCAATTTTGAAATCTGGCGCGAAAGGCGTAGTTGAGAATTACCGACTTATGTCTATACCTCTCGTGTTGTCAATTATTTTCGAACGAATCATCCATGATCGTCTTCTTCACTTTTCCCTACCCTTCATCTCCCCCAATCAGAATGGCTTTCTCCCAGTTGAATCTTGTCTTACCAATCTCGCTGTTTAGCATTACCATATCATACCTGATTTTGAATCTAATTCACAACTTGATGTTTGTTACGTTGACTTCTCTAAGGCCTTTGACTCAGTTAACCACAGCATGCTGATACATAAACTTAAGCTCAAATACAACATCCATAGTACTTTCTTATCCTTAATCCATAATTTCCTTAACTCTCGGTTCAGAGTGTTTTAGTAGATGGCATGTCGTCTAATCACATTCCTGTCTCTTCAGGGGTTCCTCAAGGTAGTGTCCTTGGCCCTCTTCTGTTCACACTTGATATTGATGATATCATTGACTGTGTCCTCCCTTTGGGATGCGACATTTTAATTTACGCGGACGACTGCAAAATTTTCAGGTAGGTTGATTGCCCCTCCGATTCCAATGCCCTTCAATCTGCCCCTCTCCTCCGTTCACGCCTGGTGCTCCCTTTGGCAGCTTCGTATTAACCCCTCGAAGTCAGCTGTGATGACCTTCTCCTTGAAACGCAAAATCCTCTCATATTCGTACACTCTCTCACAGAACCCAATCTCTTATGTCAGTTCCCACTGTGATCTAGGCATAGTGTTTGACTCAACACTTAACTTTCACGAGCATATTCATAACATTACGAGGAAGGCAATGTTATTTGTCGGCCTTCTTTACTGCCACACCGATATTCATGATCCGCTTGCTCTCCGGACGGTATTCTTTGGCTGTGTCCTCCCCATTTTAGAGTACTGTGCCCCAATTAGATTAACCGCCTGCCCAACAGCATTGAAACTACTTAATCGACCTATTAAATTCTTTCTCGCCATTGCCCGTCATCGAATTCCTTCATTCAGAAATTGTACACAAGAACTTATCATGTCTTCACTTGGAATCGCCCACCTCTCTCTCCGTCGTGTGCTCTCTGACATGAAGTTCCATCATGGCATCTGGAGGGGCTCTCTCCGCACCTATATCCTTCTTCCTCTCTCTCCACTTCATGTTCCTCCCCGTACCTCACGCAGTAGTTGTCTTATTAGCATCCCCAAATTTCGTATTTCAATATCCCAGCCTTCCCTATTCAACCGCATTCCAAAAACTTCTCTCTCTGGCTTCGCATTCACCCTCCCTTAACCTCTTCTCGCCTCCCTTCGCTTTCAAATCCTTCCTTACCAACCAGGTCTGCAAATTAGTCCCATCTACCCGGTTGACATATCGCCTAATTGAGTCACGCTAATTATTATGCTGAGTGTTTGTGCTGGCATTAATTTGAAAACTTGAAGGGGGAAATTGAGCTGGTTGTTGAACTTGTGAATCATCGTGTCAGAAAAATACGAAATAGCAATAGACTACAAGAATTCTAATGCAGAGACTAGATCGAGTGGAACAGCTGAGTTATCTGCGCAGTGAAATGGATGAGAATTTTTTGAGCTGTGATGACACAAGACAAAGTATTATGTGAGAGAATGAGGGATTAACGAAGACTGGGAAATTCTTGGGGAGAAATTCAAGAAGAGACATCAAGTAGAGATGAGTGAAAAACCCTGACGTGGGGCTTAGTATCACATGGTAGAGTTGGGTCGTTCGCGTACGAACGAGTTTGAAGGAATCGGGTCCATGGATTGAACGGGAGGACCGAGGACTAGTGCTGGGAACGAAGGGCGATTGAAGCTGTGTCCCAATTCGCCATTTAGGCAGCTAAATCGGCATATTTAGGGAGGACGCCAGTTTGAAGTGTGTCCCAATTCGTTAGGCATCATGGGGGAGCGGATTTAGGTGCCTTTCTCGGGGGTGAAATTTAGGGTAGATGGAGTTTATCCTAAATCCGCCTCCATATTGATTTTCCCAACATGCAAAACGCTGCATGCGTCGTACAAGGAAACTCGTACACAAGGAAGTAGTTGAAAAGTGGCAAACATGGCCGGCAAGTATTTTGTCGGCAATTGAAAGAATTCTCTAATATTTCATAACCCAACACCCGACTACAAAAGAAAAATTCTAATTAAGTAGTACACTTAAAAAAAACGAATTTAAATCCCAGAACATCTACACAAACTTAAATACCCCGAAAACTTAAAAATAACGACTCTCCAAACAACAAAATGGATGAAAAAATGTAATTTCACTTTCCAAATCTCAGAACGCATACAAAGGTAGCCACAGGCGCAAAAATGTCTTAATTTCAGGTTTCATTTGTTTCATTCAGTCCTTTATTAATTACTCATATGTTATTCATTCGTTTCCAGCTCGGTAGACGGCAACACTAGCGAAGGATGTCCCAAATCAAGCTCCCTTAGCGAAAGGCCTCTAAATATTTAGGTAGCTAACCGCATCCTCCCTAATGCCTAACGAATTGGGACACGGCTTGAATCAGTAGTAGCGATTACAGCACTCCTCCGGTTTTCTCCGGTACTACCGCGGTTGTTGGCGGAGGTTACGGAGGAAACGGAGGTGTCGGAGGACGCGGGGACTTTGAGTGGTTGTAGGTTTTGAAAGACCTCTGAACTGTCTGTAATGGGATTTTTTCGAATAATGTCGCATAATTGCAATGTTTATTAATCAAAGTTGCTTATTTAATCTGTAATTATCAATCTGCTCAACCAAATATAACTCAAATCTCTTCAAACTCTTTAGACGTTTGACTCGGGCAAACAATTCATTCTGTGTTTAGCATGAGGCTAATAATATTGTTTAGAGCAGTACATACTTTCGTAAATTATTATTTTTACGTTTAATGGCATGCACAATAGAAGAACACATCATAATTATCGAATATCACCTGATATTTCTTATCAACATGCAAGTGATACAGATCGCAAAAGATTCTAGTAAATATAATGGGACAATATCGGTGGTGATGGTCAATTTTCCGAAGGAGCGGATATTTCCACTCTGTTCTTTACTACAATAATAATTTGTCGATAAAAGTTATTTTTTTAAGTATTTCATAAGTATTTTCGTCATGTTTTGATTCATCATCTAATCTCATTGAAACGTGAAATCCTATCTGGGCTCGAACCTTGGCCTGAATGTTGTGGTTTTCGTTTTTTTCTGACACGTCGGACATTTAAGAACTTCCATGAAAATTTTATTCCTGTGTAGCTTGATAAGAAATGCTAAAATACCGTCCTCCGAAACCACCGAAACATTGCGTGACGTACCGTACAATGGGGTTACTTTAGTACATTTGTGACATATTTTTGAACCTGCAGCAAGCTATGTTTTTTTCACAGTCCAATTTAATTTTTCTTGTGAAATCTTCAATCCTCATGACCAAAATCAGCTATTGCTTAAGGTTCTATGTGCATTACAATGGTTATAAAAACATTTTAAAAATGTACTAATGTTACCCCATTAATTGGGGTCAATTTAGTACGAGCGTATATCATATTGAAATAACATAGCAGAGACTTGTGTACTATTCTCACCCCATCACAAACGTTTCCTCAGATTCTCCAGAAGTAGCAAGGCCTATTTCTGATTAAAAAATATATTTTCAACATGTTCAAAGATTTTTAAGATTATTTTGTCAATTTTCAACTTCACGGTCGTCTTTGTGTTGTCACCAAAAAATAATAGAAGCCACACCAAAATAGATATCAACTTTTATCATAGAGGAACAACAAAAATGCTGAAAAAATTTTTAAGTGGGAATAAATTAAACCCTGTCTCTTCATCTTTCCTTTAAGAAGGCCAGTCTTTGACCTCAGTCTCTGTTGTGTAGTTTCGATAAGGCCTTGATCCCAATTTACGAACATACTGCCGTGGCATTGTTTCTGGAACGAAAGCGTTGTCTTTTATATTGAAAAATATGTGTACTAAACTCACCCTCCCAACCTGTAGACTAAACAGGTATACTAAACTGACCCCACCAAGCTTCATATTTACATTTTAGCAAACTACTACATTAACGAATGCAGATAGAAAAACAGATGCTATCGCAAATTAAACAGGGATATATTGTTACAAAAATTCACACCTTTGATTCGGGAACAATCGCAATCGTGTTGACATCAATAGATTTGTAGAACTGAACAACTCACTCCTAAAACAGACTTGTATATAACCTCCTGTTGTGAGAATTCAAAATCGAAAGAAACGATTGTTGACCGGTGTAACCGACCCAAAGAAACTTTACCTACACAATAAAACTGACATCTCTTGTCAAATTTTTGAACTACGACAAATTATCAAATGCTACATGTATGAAAACGAGGTTGTAACATTTTCACCCCTACGTACTAAAGTAACCCCACTTTACAGTAGCGTTTCGGAGGTTTCGGAGCAATCGGAGATACCGATTGGTTTCCAGTGAACAACTGGAAACCAATCCGCTCCTACCGCTCATTTCCCAGCACTACCGAGGACCGACTTCCATTGAACGACCGTTCCCGTTCGGTCCTTCGTTCATTTCGGTCTGTCGGTCCTTTCGGTCCGTCGGTCCTTTCGATTCTTCAGTCCTTTCGGTCCACCGTTCTTTTCGGTCCATTGTTCCTTCCAGTCCGTCATTCCCTTCGGTCTTTTATTACTTTCGCTCCTTGCTGCTATTTTTATGAGATAGGATGTTCTTTAAGTTACCCCATAAATTCACCTGCTGATGCTAGCGGTGTAATTAGTAGTTCTTCGTCTCTTTATATAAATGAAACCTATTTAAGAAACCATGCATAAAGTTGGTAATATTACCGCACGGATTTTATTTCACGCAACAGTCTTAAACGCCGTTATTACATTATACCATGTAGGTATTTCTTGGTATTTTATATTCTTCAAACGTCATGATTTTTCAAAAATAAAATACTTGACCACCAATGAAAATTGAACGGTGAACGAGTTATTGGGAACGGGTCCCAAAAAGGGCCGATACAGAGTGGACGAGTTCCTATAATGAACGGTTTTTTCCATCTATTTTACTTAGTTATTAAACGTGTGCGCTGTATATGGAATATTTTAGTAGACGGAAGGATTTTGGGTAATTTCAGAAGAAATGTCCGCTAAGATGAAGTACTAACACCCATTTATTTCGCACTTGGTGATACTAAACGAAGAAAATGAGGTTCTACTGGAATCGAAGCTCGGAGGATAAGAAATAGAGTGAGTGGAACAGTTGACGCTTGGGCAGTATTTATGGACTGAAACGTATCTTGCTGTGACTACCTTAAGCCAAAGGATTGTGGGAGAAAATTATGCGTTCTACGAAGACTAGTTTAGGTTAGGGGAGAAGGAATTAGAGAAAAGACATTAAGGAGAGATTTTGTGAAAAACCCTGGAATTAAGCGTAGCGTCAAATGGATCCAAAACTTATACGATTCGCAAGGAAGATTAGAGTAAATGCGAGGATTTTGAGATGCCCTTGGAAGAAGACGATGGAGAGACCGAGCTGGATGGAGTAAGAAAGACATATAGAGTATCGGGCAAGGAAGGAGGAGGCTTTAGAAGTGCCCGAAATCTCATAGAGGAGGCAAGCCGGAGAGGAAAGTTTGAGAAAGTAGAATTTCGAGTCAATAGGCTGGTCAAACTCTCCCGCTAAATGAAAAAATTCTTTTCATTCAGAAATTTATTTAATGGATATCGTATTGTGGCCTCGAAATAATTATATACGATTCTTGTATTTATTTTGTTTTTTTTTTATTTTAAACGAGTTGTACTTTTATGCTAGGTATCTTAATAAATCAAAATATAGTTTGTGAAATAATATAAGTATTTAAATATTTTATAAATGCCGGCCCCGGTGGCGGCGGGGTTAAGTCCTCGCCTGTCAGTCTGAGGGTCGCGGGTTCGAGTCCTGCCTGGGTGGTTTTCACCACTCAGGACATGGGTGTTGTTGTTCGTCTGTAAAATATTCGTCGTATAAAAATATATAAAAATGTATAAATAATATAAGTGTTCAAATGTAGAGGGTATGTAGTCTCCTGTATTTATAGGCCGTAGAAGTTATTTTGCCATATATTTTTCTTGTGCAGTGAAAATTAAGTTGTACTGCCTTGTAGCCTAATTATTGTACCAATTGTGTTTATTAATGATTACTTGGAAAGGATGACAGGCCGAGAGCTATAAACTTCTTCTCATCTATTTTACGGATGTGTTGCCACAAGGCGTGTTACTCGATAGCAAACAGTTTTTAAAACATTTATTTGCGTTCATCATTTCCAGGAACAGCTTTTGTCAAAGCTGTGTTTCTCTCACTGCATTCACGGTCCCCATGGCAAGCTTGGCCTTAGGGGAAGGAGGGAGGGCCAGCTTATACGTCGCTGGCTTAGCTCAAAGGTCGTGTTCGCTGTGGACCGTGTGGTTTCCTTTGATGAATTACGTACCTCAGGAGGGCACTGGCGAATTAAGCTCGGTCGCCAAATCAAAACAGCCGACGCAACGGCTTTTATTACCTCTTCTGAAAACCCAGTTTGCCTAGCGACGGGAAAATGTGGATGGTTGGAAATGTTCATCGTTCGAAGGAGCTGAAGTCGAGTTACACTATCAGTCTTTCTTCCCGCTCCGGGAAAAAGTTTTTTCTAAATGTATTTTTGCCTGCATAAACTTTTTTTGTGTGAGGAATAAGGGCTGTTTTCGACGCAGAAGTGAATTTGAAGGTAGATGATGTAGTATTCGAAAAAGAATGGTTTATATATGCAAAGAGCATTCTATCGATTAAGTTAGGTTTTGTTGACTGTCAGAGAATCTCCTCCCGGTTCTCTACACTTTCAGGGGCCTCTCTCGCTCTAGAATATCCTTTTTCGCCTCAGCATAAGATCTACCCTTCTTCGCCCCTCCTCATTCCCCGCTTGCCCAACATCCTTCCCTCTATCACATTCTTGAGCAACCCATCGCCCTTAATTACATCCTCCAGCCACATACTCTGCCGATCTCGAATTTCATTAAGAATTTTCATCGTCCACCGTCTCAAGCATCTCCTTTCTTAGTCTTTCTCTCCGTCCACCTCACTTTTTCCATCCTTCACACCCACACCTCAAATGCCTGCAGCCTACTCTCTTCCTCTTTTTGAGTCCACGTTTCTGCCCCACACAATGCTACGCTCCAAAACAAGCTCTTCACCAGCCTTTTCTTCACATCCTTACCCAAGGTCCCCGTCATCAGCTCCGTTCTACATTTTACTAAACGCCTCCTTGGCTAGCGCTATCCTCTTTCGCATGTCTTTGCAACTATATCCGTTTTTTTCCTTGCCTATTGCGTTAGTAATTAAAATGATATACTAACTCGAGTTTGTGTCCTCCAGTTTTTATGACCAGCCTCGCTTTGGAATGGAATGAGTAATAAAAAAATCGAAAGGAATCTGGGAACAGGAGCGTTAGAGATGATTATAGAAGGGAAACATCAATGTATCTGCATCTACATAATGTCATGTGAGCCGCAACAGGGGCCTTTGGCAGGGGGTGTTAGGACACCTGCCGTGTAAAGATGTATTGATATTGATATTGAACAAAATTTATTGTCCAGGAGCAGCAGCTCCGTTGCAACAAAATACAGTGAATGAGTGAATGAACTCTCATGAGGATTGCAGTAATGTTATTACAATCAGCCATGTAAAATAATACAAACAAATATATGGAAGAAACAAACAAGAAATATAAAAATGAATTTTCAGCCAAACAAAATCATGATTATGATACTCATAACAATAAATAACAATTTACTCTCAAAATTGTGAACCAAAGAAATAGAAACATTTACATGTTGTTTCATGAGATTTTGTTCCTCCTTCAATAAATTATAAAAATTGGATTTGAACAGATGGGGAGTGGAGGATTTTTTTAGTATTACAGGTAGTGAATTCCTCAAGGAAGTAGCCGATACCAAAAATTACTTACGGTATGAAGTCGATCTATGCCCAGGATAATTGAAATAATTGGGATCACCTCTGGTACAAAAATAAAGATTATTTGGTTTCGTTACAAACATATCTGTGAGGTATGGGGCTCATTTGCTTGAAAAAGGCTGTACAGTAAAGTCCCCAGAAAATATTTTAGTCGATGTTCTGTTTTAAGCCATCCCAACTCCCTGTAATAAAGAGAAATATGCTAATCTCTACGGAGATCAAAAATAAATCTGATGCACGAATATAAGGCCCGTTGAAGTTTAAGGTTAAGCCCTTTATTCAAGTCGTAAAAGACCAGGGAACTATGGACAAGGATTGGAAAAACCAAGGTTGATATGAGCATTTTTCTCGTGTTACAAGGTAGAACATTTTGGTTAAATTTTAGCTGCCATTGTACAGTATTAATTCAATGACTCACAGTAAGAACATGATCGGTCCATGAAAGGTTATTGTTGAAGATAACACCGAGGTTTCGTACCGAGTTGGAGAAAGGAATGTTTTCATTGAGAATTGTAATAGGAAGGGGTACCATCGAAAGATACAGTTGTTTTAGATGGGATCTTACAAAAATTTATAATTTAAGGGATAAAGTTTTGGAAGGTGAAATGGTGACGCGAATTATGGGAGTGTATCCAGTGGGGCTGCGTTTTTATTGTGGTCGTTAATTGCGCGCGGGAAGAACGAGTCTTTGTACCTAACTGTTCCATTTTGTACGTATCTACGAGCATTGTGTGATGACGATGTGCTTTGGGCTGGTTTCGCGTTGTCATTGTTGCAATCTTTAATTGTGCCTCGATAAAAAAAATAGATAAAAAAGGTGGAAACATTTCGAGGAGGATGCGAAGGGGAAAGGACTAAGAATGTAAAGTTTAGAAATCTATGGAGGAAAATAATTAGCAAAACGACTCCTAATATTCTGAATAAACTGATGCGATGAATTAGCGGAAGCGAAATGATGCGCATTATGTGTGTTATCGTTACTCAATATGGAATTGTCTTTAGCGTGGTATTAATATCTTTGTTGTGAGATGACCCAATACGTAATCTCAGAATTAGAGCCAGGTCCTCAGTACCTTTATGGCGTAAATGACCTTAGCTGTCGGTCGCCTCCCTAAATATCCAGTCCAATCCCAGTACCTTTATTGAAGTCTGAATGATGCTTGTGTCTTTGTCCTTGGTGGTAATTTCACCTAGTTCTTTGAATCTGTAGTTATTTCTTAAGGTTTTTGTCACAGGCTGTGTTTACTCGCATTTGAATGAACTCGATTGAACTCCGTTTACTTTTTTCGTTAATTTCCCGTTGGCTCATTTGAAGAAGTTCACCACCTAATGTGCATCGTTTAATGCTTAACTCCTAACCTCTTCTTGTGACCTTTTTAAAATCTGCCCAAAATGTATTTGGGCGATAGATCTGCTTGGCGTGCATCTCATTTCCATTGTTATTCTGTCTGAGATGTACATTAGCTAATTATATCGTGTACGCTGATCCTTATGCCATTAATATAAATTTTGAACGAAATATATAGGCCGTACATTGTCAATTTGGTTTAGGGGAGTCTGAATTAGCTTCAGGATTTAATATTGAATTGAATTTTGCTTTAATTTTTATGTCGGAGTTAGCAAGAATTTTATTAATGGGTATACAATTTTTTGTTATATTAATCGGTCATCTTGATCTGTTACTTTTCTTTTTTGAAGTTGAGTGTATTTAATTTTGTTTTATTTGAGCCCGTGGTACTCTTCCTCGGTACCTTTACAATAGATATTTCCACGTTTTTAAGTGAATTGCTGAAAGCTCGTGTATTTAATGGCTTCCAAGAATTAGCGAAAGCTGGGATGTGAAAGGAAAGAAGAAAAAGCGGGAAAGAAAAATAACTACCGAGGCTTGTTATTTGTTGCATTTCGTACTGTGGCAGGTGGACGCGAAGTCAACGATATACCCTTTGTTACGCGAGGGTTGCCCCTGGAGATACTTTTATTATTTTTTAATCTCATCGCTTCGCGAATTATTTTTCGTTGCTGTTATTCTTATTTTATCCGCTTGGGAATTTATGGCGGCGACAGGGATTTCGCATCCGCTGACGCGTGGAGCAGGCTGGGTCGTGGGCGGATTGACGTGTCAGAGATAGCGAAAGTAGCAGGCGGAAAGCGTCAAGGGTGGCAATAAAAACAGCGCCCTCCCGTAGAAGGAAAAAGTTTTTTTTTTATATAGACGCCTGGCGGAAAGCGCTCCCTAATGGTAGGTACCACTTATTCGCGGGGTGGACATTGACGTGCTTTCATTCAATTTTAATTTCTTAAATTTGGCTCTGCCTTACCTTCAATCGCGTTCATTCAACAAACGGCTGTGCCACGGTTCCGATTTCCATACTAATTCTCTTTTGAAGAAATCATTCTAAGCGACTTTCATACAAATTTTCATTTATTGTCTTTTTCACTAAGTGCAACGCTAAAGTCGCAGTCACTACGTTTACCAATCGATCTCAGATCGATCTGACCGAATCAGCTCGGTATGGTAAACGCACCAGCGGGTCTGTGGCGCTCTTCGTTATTCTTTTGGCTGTCAAATGGAAACAAAATATAATCTGTATTATTCAAGGCGTGTGTTGTAAACAGTTGAGAACAAGAGTGCGGTAACAGCGTATGGAACGACGTAGATGATATCGTTGGACTTCGCAATTTTATCTTTAATCAGGCAATTTTGTTCACTCGTAATACGACGGAAAATTTCCAACTCTGCTCTTGCTTTACATCCCGGGTCAATCGTATTTCAACTGATTGATTAGATTGTTCACTATCGATATTTTTAGTCCGAATCGATAAACCAGGCCATCTGAGTCGGCTCGCTTTGAATTTTCAGATCGATCCGCGGTCAGGTCGATTGGTAAACGTAATGAGTGTTGCCAGGAAAAGCAAGAGAAAGTATAGGTATTATGCTATGCAGTATATAGACTCAATCTAGGAATCTTCCAGCATGCATACCTAATATCATTCCTTTGATTAATTTTCTTATCGATCGCGGTGTTGGAAATAGTTGCACGCTTAGTGTAAAGGTTAGCGTAAATTTGGCCACGCCGATTTTCCAAAAGACCCCATGCCAGTGATGACGAACGTAAGTCCGTCATTGAGCAGTATTCGCTAGGATTAATCGAAAGCGAAACCACACGATCGTGTGGGTTAAGGTGGAAAGGGCTATAATATAGTCACACAAGTACTATTGGAGTTTTTTTTTTTTTTTTGCTTGCCGGACGATTCTATTGGCCCGTATGTTCCCGCAATCCCGATGGGCTGCTGAGCCTGACATCAGGTTTTCCAGGGACCGGACCAACAGAACTTGACACACATCCATGCCCTGGGTGGTGAAAAACCCACCCAGGAGGGACTCGAACCCGCGACCCTTGGATTAGCAGGCGAGGACTTTACCCCACTGCCACTGGGGCCGGCGTTTGCATATTACTACATAAATAAACATTCAAGTAACCTTAATACCTAAGGCATGATTCATCCCGCGTAAATTGAGACGAGTCTCTTTTTTTTTAATGAAACCATTTATTTCTAATAACCAAATTGAGAAAAAAATGAACAAATTCAATACCTAAAATGTAAAAGCAAACTCATATAAGCGGTGTAATATAAAGCATGTAAAATTCACACTATTAAATAAACTTTACAACTTTATTGGTCCTGCTAAGCCAGTCATGGCTTATCAGCAGGTGCCTTCTATAATTTTTCAGTCGTGTTATTATTTATTACTAACAACATAATTTGCATCTACATAATACTTTGCGAGCCGCCACATGGACGTGTGGCACGGGGTGTTGGGTAACCAGTCGCGTGAAGATGAAAGTTTTTGGGAGATGAAATGGTGACATGTATTTTAGGAGTGTATTTAAGGGACTCCATTTTTGTTGTTGTCACTTTTTGTGCGCGGAAAGAACGAGTTTTTGTACCTATATGTCCGGCAGTATATCCCTCTTATTTTGTCGCATCTGTCAGATTTTTATGAATCTAGATGCATAAAAATCATTCCTTTGTCCGTATTCTCTTCGGGTTTTTGCCGTGTCGATCCATTTTTGGGGACAACAGTTTCGCCTGCCTTCCAGCTGGCTGACCTCCTTCGAAATGAAAAAGATCGTCTCCCATCGGATATTTACGAAGGAGTGTACGAAATAACATGCAGCTGTGGAAAATCGTACATCGGGCAAACATCTAGATCCCTGAAATGCAGGTTGGAAGAACATCTAGGAGCAACCGAAAAGAAAAATTTTCGCCTTTCCGCAGTCGCAGAGCACGCATTTTCGGAACCTGGCCATATAATTAATTTTAACGGGTGTTAGATCATCGCCAGAGAAAATAAGTATTTCTCTCGGCTAATAAGGGAAGCTATCGAAATAGCGAAGAACACAGGGAACTTTAATAGAGAAGACGGCTATCCGCTAGCTTCAACGTTTAAACGGCTCTTCCAACAATCGATTTCGAACTCCCATCCGGCCAATGAGCGCGCACCTGACTAATACCGTTAAGAAAATGATCTGCATTTCATTTAGGACCTGACGAAGCCAGCTGGAAGGCAGGCGAAACTGTTGTCCCCCAAAAATGTATCGATGCGGCAAAAACCCGAAGAAAATACGGTCATTAAATAACCGCGGAAGCCTCCGTACCAATCATTCCTTTGTCCTTCTCTTAACTTCCCTTATAGATTCCAAATTTTGTAGATCATCACTCATATTTTTGAACAGTTTTTGAACATGAGCACTTAACCGCCTTCAACCCTTGTGTGTAAAATATCTTGGAACTCCATGTTTATATACTTTTATAAGTTTAGCATTTTGATGGTACACCCTTTTCATTTTGTATTTATCACTGAAAGGGGTAACACGTAAAAATAAGCGAAAAATTAAACAAGAAAAAATAAACCTGGACAAGGAAGTGAACCGCGGACCATGGAATGCCGGGTCGATACATATTCTTATATATTCCAATACTATATAGTTCCGCATACAAGTGTAAGAAGAATAAGTGTCTTTAATGAAATTTATCGATCACACTGGTTAAATATTCCTTATTTTGTTTCGTGGGATTGAAAAAATTGTCAATTAAATTGCCCACCGGAAGGGACGAGTTAACAATTTTGTAGATGGCGTGACAAAATACCAATGTCTAGGAACATTTTTTTTTATAATTAGGGGAACATTTTATCAAGAAATTGAGCATAGAATCAAAACATGGCACGCGTGTCAAACGTGTCACGCCGAGACGTTCTGGGTGACACGCATTGTTGACGGACGGCCGTCGCACGAACAAAATAATCGCACCCTGTGAAATCATTTTATATACTAACAAAAAGCATTTTACTACGAACTTTTTCAGTTAAAATGGATTTAAAAAGCAAACAACTCCCCTCTTTGTGAATAAATATATGAAAAGTTTCAGTTTTGTCACTGGAACTTAAAGTTACACATAACTGCGGATATTTCTAGATGTGACACGGCACCGGAATCTTTTTCTAATATTTGTCGCGCCGAACGAAAGTTCGCCTTCGCTGCCCTATACTGGCAACTAAACGTGGAACGCCTTGTGCATTAAGTGAATCAGATAAAATTTTATTTCACCCTGTTTGCGGAGTTTTTCGTTAAATATATGACTCGGTTTGTCGTTCTCGAGATGCGATGGACCAACTAACATCTAGTTATATTCTCTTAATTTTCGTCGCAGTATTATCTCATTCATGTTTAGCTGGAATGATTTCTTTTAACGTATTGAGAGGTAGAAATCTGTTTTTCAGTAGCATTGAGGTTTCGTACTCCAGTTGGTTCAATTTGCTTCAGTAAGTTGGTTCAGGTCTACAATAACTGGGACAAGATTGAATTTGTATGTAAGAAATCAAAGCACTTCGAAAGGCATGACAAACAGAAGACTAACGGAATTCACATTCTTTAAGTCCTTGAACCTGCAATTAAACTTTTTTTTACCTTCCTGAGTTGAAATGCTCGTGAAATACTGAATATTCTGCGCTCTATGTCGTAGTGCAGTTGAAAATTACGCTCCCAATTTGTAAACAGGCACATTACCTTTTCGGGACAGAAATCACGTGACTAAAGAATCCATTACTGGTACATCAAACCCACATTCGTTTATTACCCACTCATTCCTGACCCTATCCATCGAACTTTTGCCGCATATACCCCTCTGATAACTCATACCCACGGCGTTTAGTTTATTCTTATGTCCATCCTGACATACCCATGTATCACTACCATACAACCAAGTGGGGAGAAGTACACTTTTGTACTCTGCGATTTTCTCTCTCTTAGGCACTCATTCCTTGATACCTATCTACCACCCTCCATGCTATCTACCTTTTTCCTTCAGCATTCGCACGTCTCTTTATTTCCTCACCTATCCGTCCATGATACGTAAGCATTTATGAAAAAACATATGCAAGAAGCATGCACATTAAAGAAGTAAATGCATTATGGGTTCTTATAAGTTACCGTTGGAATCATTGTGATATTGCCAAAGAAATGCGTCTGCCCCGTAAGACCAAAATTTTAGTCGGGGTTAACAAAGATGGGGGACAGGCCCCACCCGCGTTTACAGAGACCAGAATTGGTCACCGTAACAAACGCCCTCTCCACCTACCTCAATTGTTTTGATCATTATTAATTTACTCGCATGCGGGTAGGTGTGATTGGAAGTCCGTTGGAACGTTCTCCGGATCTTGTCGTTTCTCTTTTTACCAAAAACGCGAACTCTGACACAGACGCGGCCGAAGAATGGGGTAAGATTTCTGCCACGTCTTTCTTTGCGGGCGGAGTGAAAAACCTTGCCGTAAGTGTAAAGGAAACACTCACTCACGCGCGATTCCGGCGGGATTTCGATCAATATTTCCTGAAATGGCGTTTCGAAACGGAAGGTTGCGTTCGCGTGGCGATTGTTATGTAGTGACAACAATGGTGTAATAAAAGGATCGGAGCTCCGCACACTCGGCCACGTGCTGAGGTGATGTCGCTTCCGCCATATTGAGTGTTGTTGTGGTTGACCGATAGCGCAATGGAGCGTTTTCCTAAATTTTAAATCGCATTTCATTCACATTCAGCGGTAGATAACCTCAAATCATTGACACTCGTGAAATAGCTCTCAGTGCTTCTCAAAGTGACTGCGGTTACGAGACTTCGGCATCGTCAGACATTAAGAATTTCATTCGCGCGGTGAAAACGCCTTGCGATTAGTGTGAATTCGGAATGCGGGTTAGCTCATCTAGCTGGCATACGTGGAATTATGTAGTTGGCTTTGCCTGTCTCCACTATTTTGTATGCAGAAAATGAGGTACACATATTTATGTACACGTTTTCTGTGCATCAGATGTTGGCATCAATGAGGATTAGACAACTAGGAGCTAAAAATAGGATATCGTCCGCATATGAGTTCCTATATGTAGCCTATTCATATTTAAAATATTAAATACCGGATATGATAATGAAATGTGAGCCACTTACACATTTCAGTTTTCCAGTCTTCCCGTCAAAGGGGGTTGAGTTACGATTGACCGGAATAACAACTCCAATTTTTCACCGTCTAGTTATTGTTTTTGCTCACGGAGTTGTAAATGGTTTCGAAGTGATAGCTTATTTTCATATCAAATGAAAGGTTATTTTAAAGCAAATCAAACAATCCATGTACTATGTTTACAAATAATGCGTCAAGAAAGTAAATTACGTTTACAGATAAAGATTAATGTGATATAAATTATCCGTAAATGAAGTTTAGCGCATATTTAAATAAAGCTCTTCTGTGAACGGCTGAAGTTAACGTGGCGTGACGGTCTAGTTGGCCTAATGATAAGAATGGCCCATTGTCCGTTGACAGTTTCGTAATCGGCTCAATACATTATAACCACCAAATTTCTTGAACGCCACCGTCCATTTCCATCACGTCAGGAAACGTCCATCGATATGCCGCCATAAAACGGTCGACAGCTGGCACTGATATTTCCGTCAATAAGAGTAAACTAAACGCGGAGGGTATGAGTTATTTGAGGAGAGTTTGCGGCAAAAAGTGGATGGATAGGGTCAGAAATGAGTGGGTAGTAAATGAATGTGGGTTAGATGCTCCAGTGATGGACATATATGAAAGGAGTGTGCTTCGTTGGTTTGGCCCTGTTGAGAGATTGGATGAGAGTCGTACAACGAAACAGATATATAAGAGTGAAATGAATGGTGCGAGATGTAGAGGTAGGCTGAGAAAGTTGTGGTTGAATGTGGTTGGGGAAATTCTTAGGAGCAGGAATATTAAGAGTCTTAAAAACAGGAGGGCGTGTATAAAGTAGTGTACGGGGGTAAATGAGGCAAAAGAGGTTTGCAAGGATAGGTCAGTATGGAGGAAATTATTGAAGCAGAGTTAGGTGTGCAATTATGTATTTATGAGTGAAACTCTGACTGTGCCTACCCCGGAAGGGAACGGCGTGATTGGTACGTATGTAATAATGTATGTATCACGGTCCATGACGAGAATACGGCTTAAACTGTGAACTCGATGGTCCGTTTACGTCGCGACGTCAGAGAACGTCATTGGAAAGGAAGTCAGCCTTCCACGAGGCATATCACGTTACGCCTCAAACGTTTTTCCCTTTTTTGGGTGGCGTATATCAACGTGGTACAGACGCCTGTTGGCGGAAGAATATTGATCGGTCCGATATTCTCAAACTCCCTCCAGATCCCCTTCCCGCTTCCTTGGGGAGGATTATTATGCTAATGGCTGTCTCAAGCATAACTGGTGAGATCTCCGTGAATAAAAAAGTGTCAAGGAGCTTGGAGGAATTTTTTTGTGTTTGTATTAATCGCGATTAGCTTATCTTATTAGTGATAACTGTAAGGATAAAAGTGAAAGAATTGCATCATTCCGAATCGCTTATTTTTAAGCTGTTTAATACTATTGTCAGAGGTCATCTTCGGGGCCCGTCGAGGGTCAATTGAGGGAAAAACACTACGGAGAAAGGAATGTACTCTCGGCTACCATACACAAACAATGCCCGGACAACCTCACATAACACTTCACTTCAGATGCAGTCTTCTGCAATTGTTTTTTTATTGATCTACAATTACTGTTTTAGCCACCTTAAAGGATGTTCTTATTGCGTTGGGCTCAAAACCTTGCATCGGTAGATGTTTAGCAGAGTATTTTGACTGAGTTTTTTGTTCCTTTTGTTTCATTAGACGAAGGGTTTAGTTTTTAATGTCTTGGACGTATTTATGTCGCATTGTGGTTTCGAAGAAAATGATAGGTGGTGTACTGTTGAATGACGTCTTTCTTCTCTAAACTTGCATGTTTTATCAGTTACTAAAGGAACGGTTACACAAGCTTGAATTTTGATGCATATTTAAATGGATCTTCGGACACTGACAGTTGGAAAATCAGACCGAAAGCTATAAAAATTCGAAACCTGGTTTAGGCAGAGGTTACTTGAGGCCAAGTGGACAGATAAAATAAGAAATTAGGATGAATACAGGAGAAAAGAAGAGGATACGGAGATAGGGAGCAATCTACAGTTAGGAAAGGACCAGATGGATCGGTTAGGAATCAAATAGGAAAATGTTCAAAGAGGAAGGCCAAAGGATAAATGTGAGACCAAAAAATAGCGGATAGTACATATACTTGACGTGGTAAATAGCAAGAATCTAGCATTCGATAGGGAAAGATCGATGGCATTTGTCTACTAATTTTAGGGTTGGTCGATCAATGGTGAATGATGATTGAAATGGGAGGTTGGGTTTTTTTTCCGCTGCCGAGTATTGGCATCCATTCCATCCCAAAAGGCATGAATTCCCCCCTGCGTTGGTAGAGTGGGTTACTCAGGGTGGCGATCGTTAGGGAAAACCGGTAAAACCTTGAAATGTCAGGGAATTTTGAATTTCTGAAAAAGTCAGGGAAAAGTCAGGGAATTCGCGCAACAGTCTGGGAGAAACTGGGATTGGAATATTTGTTCTTTTTTTCTACCATTACGATTATCGGCCAGTTTTTCCCGCCCTATATTTCACCAACTAAAACTAACGTCCGTCGCCGACGTACAAGGAATAAGACCCATCAATTCGTGAAATAATCAGTTGTGAATCTTATTAGTTGTGAATCAGACGTGCAATGTATCCCTTATGTGTAACCTTATTGCGATATTTGCCTAGTCGTGTTAAAAATTATGATCAAAATTCGTTACGCTCATCACAAGGAGTCTGAGGCTATGTTGTTCGGAAAATTTTACCTCGCGTTTTGTCTTTTAACTATCGAAACTCAGGTCGAGAGGTAGCTGGAGCACACTAGCTTATGGTAAATACATGCTTACAGTTCTAAAAAAACGCGAGACGATGATTAGAAATTTTAATGCTGCTGTAGAACAATTTAACTCATCAGAAAAAAATATTCCAATAATAGGTGACCTTTTGGCGATCGGTCAGGGAAGTTGGTTAATCTATCAGGGAAAAGTCAGGGAAAGGTCAGTGAATTTGAAAATTGCATATCCGTAGCAACCCTGTAATTTGTTTTTACCTACGTTATCTACAATCGTGCCTAGGTTTGGAGCCGCTAGAGACTCGGAGGCTTCTCGCTAGGCTAAGCATTCTAGGGAAATTCAAAACAGGCGTGTTACAGAGGGACGCAATATCATTTTGACGCCACGCTGCATCTCTGGGTCCGACAGACGTGATAAAAGATGGGAGATACATCGCCTAACAGATGAATGATATAAATTCCTTCTTTCCTTACGCAATGGGCAACCATAATTACGAGTGAGCGTCACTAAAAACTCTCCCATAATAAACCTCATCATTTCACCTACCAAGTCTTTTCCTATAATCTTCAGTACAGTTGGGATCCTACTACCCCCTGCCACACGCCTATGAGGCGGGTCGGAGGGTATTATGTAGATATACGTGAGACTGGGCGAGAAGTTAATTAAGTCTCACGTTACCTTACTTCGGCAGGAAGGAGAAGTGTCATAAAGCGTTCATAATCACCTTACGTAATACGAGAGTTATGGCCGGTTGCAAGAAAATTTAGTTATGGCATTAATAGTTATGAGATCCATAAAGTTATAGAACTCATAAATATATTCGGGTTGCAGGAACACATCTATTAGTTACATTACTTATTTACCAATAGTTACTAGCTTCGAATATTTGATCTAATCTTCCACCGCCGGATAAATGTTACGAAAGTTTAACCTATGAATAATTGATAATGCACATTATAATTAGTCAGTAAGAGTAAAAAAACTGGTCACTTGTCTGAAAACAACTCTTTTATCAAGTAATTAAGTCTCCAAGTGGTTCATTGCGCATCCACCATCTTGTCTACTTATGGAACTCATAACTCCATGCCATAAGTTATGAGACCAATGAATTTATTGAATGTAGATCTCTCCATGTTTCCGGGATTTCTTCCGCGTTGGTTGTTTGTGGGACAACAGTTTCAACAGTGAAGAAATCCCGGAAACATGGAGAGATCTACATTCCAGCTCCGCGGAAACCTGAGAACCAACGAATTTATTGAATGTTTGTGCAACACTTATTGAATGGTTGCCATGGCTTATGGGTCCCATAAATTTATGGAATACATATGTTACGTTCCTGCAACTGGCTATTAGTCAATAAATAAGTCCCAAACGTCAGCATTTCATCATCAGTATCAGTCGTAAATATTTCATTGATAACGCTTGGAACATCCACCGTACAGTCTTGACCTAGCCCCCAGTGATTTTCATCTGTTCGGGCCCCTAAAAAAATCATTTGGGTGGCCGGTGTTTTGAATGTGATGATGCAGTAGTCCCAAGAGGTTGCTCGTTGGTTGCGACTGCAATAAAAATACTTCTTTGCTTCCGGCTATTAAGGAGTTACAAAGAGATTGGATAAGTGTCGTGATGTAAGGGGTGAATTTGTAGGAAAGTGAAATAAATCTCGGGAAGTTACTTTGATCATTATTGCCTCTATCCAGTTTTACAAGTTGAAAGTTGTGGTTGAATGTGGTTGAGGAGATTCCTAGGAGGAGGAATATTAGGAGTCTTAAAAACTGGAGGGCGTGTATGAAGCAGTGTTTGAGGGTAAATGAGGCTAAAGAGGTTTGCAAGGATAGGTCAGTATGGAGGAAATTATTGAAACAGAGTTAGGTGTACTAACGTGTGTTTGTGAGTGAAACTCTGTGACTGTGCCTACCTCGGAAGGGAACGGCGCGATTGGTATGTATGTATTTATTGACTTACTCTCGTACTTCATGGCCATCGTAGGTACGGACGTTTAGTCGTAGTCTCCGTGGCGCCTTTTGTTTTGAGAACCGAAAAAGATACTGAAGCCGGGTTTCTTTCCACTCTTTTCTCGATGAACATATAACCCATTTTATTTGAACCAACCAACCTGTCCAAAGTGGTTTTAATTACCTCAGTTGTCGGTCATTGCCCTCAAATTTACAACAAAACCATATCTGAGCTACAAGAGAATGAAGATAATATTTAGAAAATGAAATATTCAACGGATCTTTAGAGTCAAGGTGGGTGGGGTACTTAATAATATTTTGGAGGTTATCGATGAAAATTGATATCACGAATCTAACGTCACCCGGATCTCAGATAATTTTCTGGATTAAACCGTCTCGCCGTTCTTTAATCTGAATTTATGTTAAGTCCAATCAGGGTAAAACTCATAAAGTGGGAAAAATTAATGAGTGATTTTGAGTTTTATGTTGAATTTTACTTATAGCTTTCATTTAATTTAGGAGGTCGAGAATAATCGGGTCAATCATTCGCATCTTCTCTTCTTATCTATATTTCCTCAGAAAGTTGCACACAGTTATCAGCCTAATGCTGATATTGGCTACCACCCTACTATTGATAGCTACCACCGCCATCGCCCTGAGGATGATGGCGGTGGTAGCTATCAAAATCGTTTTTTTTTAATTTGTAAAATTGTTTACATTAACATGATTCCAACATAACTGTATAACGGTGAATAATGGTCCTTAGTTAAAAAAATATTCACCTCTTATCTAAAAAATATTCATTAAACGAAATCACTATTAACTTCATCCTTATGTAGCCTATCCTGAATTTTAAGAGAAATCTGAAATATTTCGAATAAAATCACTCTTTGGTTGAAAAAAGCAGCAAATATTTCTCCTCCTCGCATAATAAACGCGGGATAATTTTGAATAGTCCACTTGAGTGTAGTTGTCACGCTTTTTACCGTGCTAAGGTAAATTTGGCAACATAAAATCGCAGCTGGAGACTTCCGCGCGGCTGCGGAAAGCAATTTCCCATGGGGAATATGGGAGTGAGGTGACTGTTTGTTTAGACTGTTCTTCAGGTTTGCAAAGACCACAATGCCCCCAAATGGGCCTCTATTTTACTCGGAATCAATGCAGAGATTTATTTTTTCGCTTTTTCAACTTACTTTCAATCATGATGTTGGGTCTGAATTTACACTATCGGATGGCAAAAAGAATGAAGACTTTAATATTCGTTTCGTTTCGTTTTTGCTTAAAAATTACGCTTTCGATGACAAATTTGCAAACCTTTTTCTGATTTGAACGATATATCACAACGACATTACTATGGTAACGGGCTGTTATATGAATAGCTCGTTTATAACGAAAGTCACGAAAGTATCTTACTCATGTGGAGGTTTATTCTTGCACTTATTAGTCAACTTCATTATTAACGATTGAGGGGTGGGTTTACACATACTATAATTTAAGTCCTCAAGTGTTCTCTTCTAGAGCATACTGGGAATTCAATTCTGATGTAATATTTTTCTCCAAAGCAGAGCCAGATAGTTGTTGTTCACATAGGCCACAATACCCCTCTTCAGGCGACTTTTAGAAACTTCCTTAAGTACCCCGTGCCACCTTGCAAAGCCGTTGAGACGTTCCATCCACGTCAATGTCGCAGGCTGAAGGTAGCTTCCGCAGTAAAATTTTCTGCCAAAAACGGAATTGGGCTTTTATAGAAACTTAAGTTGTCCTCAGAGAAACCTTAGTGTATTATGGCGACATACTGTAGCATTTTTTGAGCATACCCCCCCATTTATTTCCTCTTTGGACAATTTATCCTCTGCGGACTATTTATCCTCCGGAATTAGCCGAAGGACTTAGCGCGTCAGTGGCGGGGCGCGCCTGGGCGACATTTGTCGCGAACTCCAGCCGTCTTCGCGACTCAGCGTCTTCTGCCCTCAGCGTCTTCAGCCCGCAGTCTCCAGCCCGCCCTCCCGAGGTCCTCTCTCGTTTATATAGCAGTTGGAGACGGAAGATTACGACGATGTGATAATGCAGAAGTGCTGGGCAAACAGGCCACAAACCAGAATTCCGAGATCGGAGATGAAAAGTAGTTCCTAATCTCCAATTGCATTCCTACACCGCATGGATTCCCATTCCCCAAAATTACCTCCCCTTCAAGGCTGCCAATCACCTGTTCCCCCTTACTCCCATTCGCAACTTTCTCTTTTGACCTTGCCGAAAACTTCCCCTCCGAGGTAACAAGTCGCCTCTTATCCTCTGCTCACCCTTTCCACTTTCCCACCGTCTGAAATTCCCCTCCTACGACGAAAATCGCTAATCGGTCTCTTTGAGATAGACCGTGGTTTTGAGAGGTTCTACTCTTGCTGTCTGCTGTCTCGTATAGTTGGTGTTTGAATTTGAAACTTAGACGTCAGAAGCACAGGTTGGCTGACCCTTACTTTGTTTGTACGTGTTAAGCTGCTGAAATATATTATCTTTCATTTGGTGGTAATTTTATATACTTGATTGTTCCCGACTTCCTCCTGTTTCTCTCACTTGTATTTTTGGGAAGAATTTTTTTTTAGGGCATTCTCGGAGGGAGACACCTTCGACTCTCCCCTCGATTGCTTCAGTACATCTAAAAACGGTTTCAGATTTATGAAGTTTTCATATTAAATCGATGCTCATGTAAATGCACCTAATGTAGGTCAAAGTTTATCGAACAATAGTTTTTTTTATGCTGCCGTGAATTTCGATCTAATGCCTTCGCGATATTACATTGAAATCGTCTTCACTTTCGGGAAACATATGTGGTATGAGGGTTGCAGATATAAAGGCGATAAATAACTTGGAATCCACATCGGCAACAACTGATTACGTGCAAAAGAGGTAAATAATGGTATGTATGAACTCAAATGAGCCCTGAAGATGGTGGTATTGCTGAATGAGACGCAGGATATATTTGAATAAGGGTAGATTAAAAAATCTGTGTTTTTGTCCTGCTATGACGCAACCCACACTTCACGTAGAAAGTCACTAGACTCAAAATCAAACCAGAAACAAGGCATTAGGCACCAATACTCCACATGTACTGGGCAATTATTGATCAAATCAAAGGATAAATATCCAAAATCGTGCTATATACTGTTGTAATTAGCATTAAAGCACTCGACGATAGATATAAAGGAATAATTAATTCAACCTTCATCTCAAAGACGAACAAATTCCACTCCAGAAAGTTGGACGCCTACGAGGACTTCAATTAAACCAAACGAAGATACAGTAAATTTAAAATACGTATGACTCAGTTTGCTGTAAAAGTGTAAAGACATTTAGATCAGTTAATTTTCCTGGACATTAGGTAATAAAAATTCGAGTTCATTGTTTTTCAAAAATAGGATGCGTACTACAAACTGATACAAGTAATTAAAATTACTTGAATTTATTATTAAAGTATATTGATAGAGCTGGTTGCGAGAATAAAGAAGCATACTGGAATTGAAATGAACCGCAAGGACATTCAATTAAGAATACGCAACAAATTTAGCGAAGGGAAATACGTGACAAAGCTGCAGAAGACTGTGTCATGTCTTCAAGACGTCGTAACGACCACAGACGGCATATTACAGAAAGAATAAGCGACGTCGTAATTGGAAAAAGTAACCCTAATGTGGAATTTATTATCCAGTCAACTTTCATCTACATATCTACATCTACAAAATACCCCTCGAGCCGCCGCATGGGCATGTGGCAGGGGATGTTAGGTCACCAGCTGTGTAAAGATGTAAGTTTTTCGGAGGTGAAATGGCGACATGTATTATAGGAGTGCATTTAGTGGAGCTCAGTATTTATTGTGGTCGCATATTGTGTGCGAAAAGAACGAGTTATTGTACCTAACTGTTCGGCAGTGTATCTCTCTTATTTTATCGCTTCTGTCAGACCTAGAGATGTAGTGAGGAGTCACGATAATATTCTCGTTGTCGCTCTGTAAAATATCAGTTCTGAATTTATCAAGCAACCTAAGCCTAGTGTGTACCCTCCGAGTCTCTAGGGGCTCCCACCTTAATCATTCCAAGATTTGTGAATTACGATATGATCGCTTGTAGCAGTTTTTAACGATGTGCGCGATTTTCCATTGTATTTTATTAATTGTCTTGGTTTAATCAATGTCAGGATGTCTTTCCGTATTAACTACGTGCATAAGTTCACCAATACAGAGCGATTATTACCATCTTCATTTTTGGGTCGAAGGTCTTATCGTTATCTATTGCCTTTGCAGTATCTCAGTAGGTAATTCTTTTCTGATAATATACACTCAAACATACTTCAACCAAAACACTTCGAGTGTCATCCACCTCTATTTGACCTAAGTTTTAAATCAAGGGCATTAAATTATTTATGGATTTCTTTGTTAAAAACGACAACGGCCAAACTGCGGCACCCTAATGGCAGGTGGAAATGATGAACAAGAGAGTTGAGTTTTCATTGATACGAAAACGAAATAAATATATTGGCATCACGATATTTATATATGTAAGTAAGAGATAAATAACAAATATATAGTTTCAACATAAAATGTCTTAAATTGTGACTAACAATATCATAGACTGAGCTTTCCTGGGCGAGAGACTCTTGTAACAACTTTCCTAGCCAGGGTTTGTAGTCGCTGGTCACTTACAGCATTTTATTGCAATTATTTTCGTGTACAAGGTGATTAAAAGTCAATAACAATCACAATAACAGCATTATGCTACAAAATTCAAAATTTTTGTCCTATAAAAATGATTTACTATATGCAAAAAATTCAACAGAGCTGTTGGCTCTTCATGATCCTGTTTCACCCTCGGAATGTAATTATTATCCGAAGAATTTAGCGATGTGTAAAAATTCTTGTGTTTCTGAAATAGATTTCTTAATATGTCTTCGCATTAAATAAGCATAAAATCATAGAATTTTTTTAGAAGTACCTCATTATAAAGGATGCTATTAAAATGCCAGGAGTTAACAATAGCATTTAATCAAATTTCAAATCACGATATATTACGCTACTCACTGAGAGTATCCTAATTCCCAAAGTTAATCCACAGTCAACACCAGTCAGTATTTTCAGCGTTATTTCCCAGTTAGAATCGCGGTAGATAGTGTGATTACAACTCATGCTCCGTGAAGAGCCACTATCGGAACATGCCCCAGGGAATGGAGATTGTATGCGATGCAACTGGTAGGTACAAAGACTTAAGCCGACCGCCGTCACATCTCTGAGTCAAGTTTCCAAGTTCGAAGGAGACACTTGAGTCGCGTCGAACTTGGAAGTGCTTCGATCGCAATTGTCTCGAGGAGATACAAACTCCCTGGAGCAACCAATTTCTCACGAGTATTCCAACATACCTAACTCCTTTCCTTACAACGGCGTTTGGCAGATTATGATCCCCATTAAGAACTTACCATCTCCATTAATCAACCCCACTCCACACTGAGATATTTCAGCAGGAATTGCAAAATTTGTCGTTATTCCAGGATGTTTAGTGATCTAGTTTTAGGGAAAAATAAATAAAATTATTCTCGCAGTTTTTTATTATAAAATTAATATAAACTATATAAATTTAAATAATCACTGAGCGAGAATCGCCAGAACTTTACCTTGCAGTTTAGTGAACTTAATTATTTGCACACCACAGGTTCAATGTAAAAATGCAAATTTTCATAAAACCTTGCTTCATTTGTCTCTGCCGCTGATACTTTTTACATTTGTGCACTAACTAGGATTACTATGTATTTTTTTTGTTCATAACGGGCATGACCCCAGAACAATCAATAAATATTCTATTATAATAAATTCTAGTCATCCGTTCCGGGAGAGATGTGATGGAACAGCTTTTGTACCTGAATTCTTGTCTCTATTCTTTAAATCGTCATTGTGCCTGAGAATGGCTACGTAATTCGCTGGAATACGTGTCCTTTAAACAAATAAAGTAGAAAGTACCACGTCTATTGATTTTCATTTCTGACACGTCAGTAAAACGGACCCGTATCAAATCGCCAAATAGTTCACGATAAACAAGATGGATGGAAGTAGAAGTAGACTTAGACCATGAGAGACACGGGTGGAAACTGAAGAAAGGCAAGGAAACCGAAGTGGGAAGACGGAGAGGGAGAAATTGATTAAGGTCCCTAAGAAGTGAAAGAGTTCGTATGGGTGCCCGCGCAGAAAACTAACATAACAAGACATTGAAAGTCGCAAAGCTGATTGCTGAGAAACCGATTACAGACCTAACAATGCCATGCCACGAATCCTGGTGTTTAATATTGATGCTGGTTTAGGTCCACGAAATAACAGTGAAAAATATAAATTTTACAAAAAGCTCGCAACAGTCGACAAAATTTAGTGTTACATCGTATTTCAACTTCAAAAATATGTTCATGAGATAGGAGAGAACTTTTTCCGACAGAAATCTGAGGTATTAATGTGTAATGAGTAATATTTTGAGAAAATCTGAGTTATGACCAATATAAGATGACACTTGTCCCAGGGTTAACCATTGCAGAAATGATAAAAACTGAAATATAGATAGTTTTTATAGAAAGTTTTTATAAACAGACATGAATAAAATAGAGTTCCCAGGCTATTTTTACTGTATATAGACTTAAAAGATGAGAGTTTAACATGAGCTCTAATGAATATTGTTCATATTGCGGCAGAAAAACACCAATTGGGACGACAAAGCATGATAAAACTTTTGAATAAATATTAAATAAGAGGGAAAGGTCCTGGAAAACTAAATTAAAATAGAATATAGGAATCTTTTCAACTTCTTCTGAAATTTATTGTGGAGTTGCTGCCGTGCTTGAAGTCAAACTGAGGTAGTTACATGTAAGTGGCGCAGCATGCGGCTCCTACGGATGGGCACATCTAAATCTACAAATTACCCTTCGACCGCCGCATTGGCGTGTTGGGAAACCAGCCGTGTAAAGATGTAAGGAATAAGGCATTGGGAGGTGAAATGGTTACGTTTATTGTAGGAGCTAAAGCGCAGTATATATTGTGGTCGCATATTATGCGCGAAAAGAACGCGAGTTTCTTCCCTATCTGTTCGGACATATATCTCTCTTATTTTATTGCATCTACCAGACCTAGAGATGTCGTGAGGAGTCATTATAATATTCTCTGTATCGCTCTGAAAAATATCAGTTCTGAATTTCTCAAGCAGCCTAAGCCTAGCGTGTAGCCATCGAGTCTCCAGGGGCTCCCAAATTAATCACTCCAAGAGTTGTGAGACACTATATGTTCGCTCGCAGCAGTTTTTTTTACGAAGCGTGCAGCTATTCTCTGTATTCTACTAATTTCTTTGGTCAAATATCTATGACCACGGTTCTAATTATTTGCGGCATATTCGAGGTGTGGCCTGACCAGAGCAAAGTAGCAATTCCGAGGACCTTCCTATTAAGCGTTGAACAAAACCTAATTCATTTAGTTTTGCATGTGTGTTCCCAACATACGGTTAGTTAAAATGTAATCCTGGAATAATACGCGTCGTCTGAACGTTTATTTTGGGATTCGATAAAAAACCCATGACATAGGCAAAAGCAGGATTTTTTTAATCTCCGCCACCTTGAGAAGTAAAATTTGGAGACGTTTAGATTTTTGCTTTTTTGATATCGACCGTCCCTCGGCTCCCTCGGCTGGATCGGCTTTTGAGGGAGATGACTGCTTATTTAGACTATCGGTCGGCGGGGGGTACCAAGGCGGAAGGACCCAATTTTCGACCATAATTGGTCCGTATTGACCATCCATTGGTCCGGAGGATCCCGAGCCGATGAAGATCTCCGGCAGACCGCACGACGCCGACCGTTAAAGGGAGACGGGGGATCCCAATTTTTGGGCAATCTCCAGCTTTCATAAGATGTGCGGTAAGTTTTCGCGCAAGTAAGATTGACTGGGACTCGTCTAACGTTGTTGGGGTAAACTCAACAGATACGAGGACTGGGGGGGAGGAGGGGGCCCATTGTCGTCCTTTTGATGTCAATCCGCCTCATGGTGTCGGCCTCCCAGTGGTTGTGCTTTGCTAACCTCCCCTTCCCTTTCCCTAACCCTTTTCCCACTACCCCCCCTCCATGCTCGGCGATAAACGAGAGCTTCAGGCCGAGAGGGAGGTTTTTAGCCCGCGGGGGGACCCGAAGAACCTTTTTTATTTAGACTGTGCCTAAGGTATGTAGTCCAATGGATTCCTCGCACCCGAAAACCCTTACGTACTGAATTTAATGAGAATCGGTCTGGTAGTTTTCGAGAAAATATTTACTTATCTATACCTATAAATATAAACAAGCTTGCTTAATTGCTTGTTTGATGTTTTATAGCATATTGTACAAGATAAGAGTAAAATAAATGTTCTTAAAGTAATTATTTTACCAAAAGTGTCAGTCTCTGGATTTACTTTTAGGTATTCCATGAGGAGGGTAAATAACATACTAAAAATCCACACACTGTATATATTTAAACGACCATCTTTTCAATGCAGTGGATCATTTATGCAAATTTCCTCGGAGGAAAAGCCAATCCACCTCGACCGGGACTAGAATCCGGACCCCTCGATTTCGGCCGAGTCCTTAAGCCAATTAAAATTAGCCAACATCTAAAGCAAACATTTAGGGCCAACGTCTAATCGCTCAGAGCTCACAAGCATCCTCAGAGGAAGAGGACGTCACGGTAGCATAACTGGCTTGAGCACTCGGCCGGAAATCGAGGGATCCGGGTTTGAGCCCCAGTCGAGGCGGATGAATTTTTCCTTAGTGGATATTCGCTCATTTGCGCATTGCGGGTGACACCTTAAAATTATTCGTGGCTCGTCCCGGAGAATCCACAGTTCACAGTGCATCATCTTCCGGTGATTTTATCCTTACTAACATATAAAAATGCAGTGGTGTCAGTCTGTCTGTTGCTCCATCAAGCAAAAAGTACTGGACTGATTGAGCTGAAATTTGGCATGTAGATAGAAAATATATCTTGTTGTTACATAAACCATATTAAAAAGCCCTCGGGACCCTCAAACATCCCCCACCCCCCTGGAGTCCCATACTGGGCATTTGGTTCGGTGCAGTAGTTTCAGTTTTTGCTTTTTAAAAGAACTTTAACTCAAGATAGAGGGCTGGGATTTTTTAAAAATCGGATGGCTGTATAAATGAGGTTTCTAATTCTTTCAATCGATTTTCTTTGACGCTTCGTATTTGCCTGGAAATAATTTTTTCAGCTGAAAAATTCACATTTTTCTGTAAAATCAACAGTAGCATATTTCCTTGACAACTAGAGGTTACGAACTCCTCAAATGACCACGCTGAGAGTATTTTTCAGGCTTTGCTGTTTTCTTATAAAAGAGTTCAATGTTTTTTTACACCCGTTGCATTTCGTAGGGTGCCTTCCGCTCGTGTAAACTTTAAGTCCTTATATATATACTTATATGAACAAATGGAGAGGGGGAATGAGTTGGAAGGTCGGTGCAGTGAGGGGAAGAGAAATTGGAAGATAAGTATTAGGTACGTCAGTATCTTTCGGTAGAAGCGAAGTCGAAGAACTGAGTTATTCTACATCTACATACTACCCCGCGAGCCGCCACGTGGGCGTGTGGCAAGGGGTGGTAGGTCACCAGCCGCGCAGAGATGTAAGTTTTTGTGAGGTGTAATGGTGACATGTATAATGGGAGTGTATTTTGAGGAGCTCAGTTCTTATTGTGGTCGCTTATTGTGCGCGGAAAGAACGAGTTTTTGTACATATCTGTTCGGCGATATATCTTTCTTATTTTATCACATCTGTTAAGCCTAGAAATGTAGTGAGGCGTCATGATAATATTCTCTGTGTTGCTCTGAAACACGCCAGTTCTAAATTTCTCAAGCAGCCTAACCTTAGCGTGTAGCCTCCGAGTATCTAGAGGCTCCCACCTTAATCTATCTAACAGCTGTGAAACACTAAATGATCGTTCGTAGTAGTTTTTACGAAGCGTGCTGATTTTCTTTGTATTTTTTAAATTTTTTTGGATGAATCTTTATGACCAGGATCCCAAATGCTCGCAGCGTATTCGAGGTATGGCCTAACCAGAGCGAAGTAGCATTATATTCGTTAACCTTAGAAATCTGGCTCCTTTTCAGTCAATCCCCTCATAATTACCTATTATTGCGAACTATAGTCTCGTGATATTTACGGCATACCTCTTCCTCTCACACCATTTACTCCACTTTCCCACATCTGCTTTGCTATTCGACTTTCATCCATTCTCTCGACAAAACCAAACCAACGAATCACATTACTTTCATCTAAGTTCCGTACCGCCTAAATAACATTCCCTCGTTTCATTAAATCATCCACTAACTACTGACCATTCACTCGCGTGCTCAGCAAGAGAAATGAGTGCAAAATTGAGAACGTCATGTGCGTATATGTTGTTAGTATTCCACGCGTACTAAAAATTGTACATATTTGAATATTAAAGCTATTTGCCATCTGTCGATATATTATGCCTTACTTTGTTACTTTAGAAGCAATGTTTATCCGATTTAAATTACGTTGATATGTAGAATTTAGAATATATTGTAGTTACGAAAGTGATGTCAGTTTGAAAAGACGGCTGTAAAGGAGTTGGCATCAGGTATTTTAGAATTCTCATCTCGTACCTTATTAATTTCCCTTTGACATTCCTCTTCTCGTATTCCACATCCCTTTTGGTGTTTGCGTCATGTTATTCCTCAGCCGTATTTCTCCTCATTCGTCTATATTTGTCACCGGGGCATTAACTCGGCCCCGCCTAACAATATTTTCTTTTGAGGTCGTGACACCCTCGATATTAATTAGAGCGGGGTGTGTCAAGCCCATCTCCTGACCTCACGCTTTCTTCTCTACGTTCCAGCTAATTTAAACGAGTGGGGTCACTGCTTTAGCTCGAACATCCCCGCCTCCAGCGACCCCGTATCAAAATTAAAGCCTCGCCAAATGGCGACTGTAGTCTGGGGCGTGGCATTATTACTCGGACAAAAGGATTACCTACACCGAACGGCGCCTCACCTTTTGACCCGCGGATGTTTGTTTCCGTGACAGATAAAGTGGATACTCTAAAAAATAGGGGAAAAATAGGCGTGTTAACCGCGCACCTTGTCTAGGTACCTTGTCAAAAGTAGTCAAATACGCGTAAAATTGTGATTTTTTGATTTCGTGGCTTCGCTTTTAATGAATATTAAGAGTATAGTCCCAAGAGTATGTAAAACTAAACTTGAATCTTGAATTTTACCTTCCGCTCGGCTTCCTTGGCTTATAATTGCGCTTATATATTGCATCTACATGTGATTTATAAATTGCTCATAATTACATATTGCTAAATCTAACCGACTACTCTCTTTCCTCCTATCTCGTCATATAACGCAGTACCTGCGGAACGAGCCTTGCTCGGTTCACTGACCATCTAATCAATGTAATTAAAAAACTGTTATTATTCACCGGTAAGATAGAAGTTATATCGTAAATAATTGTTACATTTACGTAAATATAGTTCCCACTTCATGAAGAATCAATAAAATCCGTACGAAATTGCTGATTTCTAAGCCAAAAGCGCTTTACGAAAGTTAAACTTGCATTCCTAGTACTCTATAACCCTTGAATACCCTGTTTCAGGTTCCGTACTTTTTGCTCATGTATAAAATAAGGTGTAAAACGTTTATGGCCAAATTTCCCGTTTATAGCCATTGCTCAGGTTGACTAGGAAATGTGACATTGTTGTAAGTGGAGGAAAATTTGCAATCTTTTCGTGAAAAACGTAATTTTTCCGTAGAAACGAAGTGTTTAACGTAATCAATCACCAGAATTGAATAATTCATTATTTTTTCCATCCGATAGTGAAAATGTAAACCCTATACCTTTATTGAAAGTATTTAAAATGCAAAAAAAAAGAAACCTCTGCATTCATTCCGAGTGAAATAGGGGCCCTTTTAGGGGGCCCCAGGGCCTTTGGAGCCCTGAGGCCTGCAGTCTAATGGAATACTAATGTACCCGAAAACCC
Source organism: Ceriagrion tenellum (assembly GCA_963169105.1). NCBI lineage: Eukaryota > Metazoa > Arthropoda > Insecta > Odonata > Coenagrionidae > Ceriagrion > Ceriagrion tenellum. The sequence continues at coordinate 47,038,910 of OY720641.1, read as the reverse complement.
CTAAACACCTAATTTCAGGAGAATCGGTTCGGTAGTTGTCGAGAAAATATTTACGTGCCTAAACATGTACACAAGAATTGCTCGTTCAACAGTCGATGATGCCGCGATTTCTATGCGTATTTTCCATGTTAGCCAAGGAAATGTGCCGTTGTTGAAGTCAGAGGAATTCGCTCAATTGGAAAATCGGAGGAATTCATTCAATCAGGAAAACCTAGGCAAAATTCGAATTCTAAAATTTTGTTGAAATTTTTTTCGACGGTTATTTTGTTGCTCCACTTATGTCTTCTGTAAGTTGCATCCCTAATTGGTTTAGGTCTGCTTGCTGTTGCGCGATAGCAATCAGTCGAAATTCGCTGGAAAAAGGGCAGTCAATGGCGATGGCATTAGGTGTCTAAATAATGTATCATTGGGCTAAAGCTTCGGGTGATGGATTGCGATTTTAAAGTATATCTCGCAGTTAAATATATAATCATTAAATGAGAAATTGTACATAATTGGATGTTTTTCAATCGTTTTTGCACTTAAACTTTGACCTTCATCTTTTATTGAATTTTTTTATAAGCTATGTGAAAAGTGTGAAATATATTTTCCATCGACACAAAGAATTTTTTGTCGTTGGTAAGTGTAAAGATCACATATACACTGAACTCCGTATGTAAAATATACTTTGAAATGACGTTTTCAGCGTATTAACGCAGTTTCTGATTTTTTGCCAGCTTTTTCCGATTTGGGCCGACTGTGCGTTTATCCAGTTGCTTGTCAGAGACGATTATTAAGAGCCAATACCCTTTGAATAACCAAGATCGTAAAGATCATGGTGGAAATCAACGTAATGGTAGTTGCAGGTTGTTAATCCTCTCCTAAGAGTTAGAAATCGGCCCTTTGCAATCAGTGTTATTATTCACCCCTTTTTTTACACGGTTTATAAGAGATTTGTAGGTAAATTAATCAAACATATAATGAGGTGAAAGTTCACTGTCAATTACCTCTTCGAATCTTTTCTTCAAGTATAGTATTTGGGTGTTGGCTGTGAGAAGAAAGAAGAAATTAAGGCGTCTAATGGCCAATTGCAGGAACGACACGTACGTATTCTTTAAAGTTATGGGGCCCATAAGCCATGTTAGCCATTAAGTAAGTTTTGTAGAAACATTCGATACATTTATTGCTTTCATTACTCATAGAATGGAGTAATGAGTTCTGTTAGTAGCCAAAATGGCGGATGCGCAATGAATCCCTTGGAAACTGAATTACTTGATAAAATAGTTGTTTTGGGACAGTTGACCAGTTTGTTCACTCATACTGGCTAATTATTATGTGCATTAGCGATGATTCGTAGGCTAAACTTTCACAAATTTTATCCGTTGGTAGAAGATTAGATAAAATATTCGAATCTTTTAATTATTGGCAAATAAGTTATGCAACTATTAGATGTGGTAATGTAACCCGAATATTTTTATGAGAACTAGAAAGTCCCGGATCTCATAATTATTGATTCCATCCACATAATAGTATTTGGGCGTTGACTGTGCGCGGACTTGAGATTTAGCGAGTGAGTCAACGTTTATAGTAATTTTTTAAATAAGTGTGTTAGTTTTTAGCCGTAGAGTGGACGAATTTTGGAATTTCACATACAAAGTTGCAGGTGACAGAGATCTATCGACACCTGATTTATGCATAGAGTATTGGAAGTCGAGCAAGAGTGAGATGGCCGGAGCGTGGGTGGCGGAGTGTTTAGTGTTATTGCGCTGGAGTATGTTCATCGAGGGTTCGATTTTCGCCCGATTGTTTTTCATTATCGAGGTTTTGGATATGAGTTTAACCTTTTGTTTTTAGTATTTCAAAGCTAAATATTATGCGCTGTGAGTAGAATTAAAGTTCTAAATGTGCTTTATTTTTTTGCTTTAAAATGAGGAAATTCGAATTTTCTACAAACTTTTTTTTTTGAAGAAAGGCAATTAGTGGTTTGAATAATTTGTTTTTACTTGAGTTTTACTTTTAAAAGAGCAAAATCAATGTCTTAGAATTAGATGAGAAATTGGCGTTTCTGTTTGAGTTTTGTTTCCGAGTCATTTTAAATATTTTTGCGAGTACTTAGGACAGTTCTTGAGAGATAGTGAGTCTGGAGTAAAGTCGAGGACGGGTCAGGTGAGTTTTGACGCTAATCCCTCTCTTTAGGTTGTTGACAACGTTGAGAAGAGGCGATAGCAAGAATATCGGACGTGAGGATGACGTGAAGTTGTATTTAATGAGACCTGCTCCTGCATTGATTGATAGTGACTTATGTGCAAGATCAGCAATGTCAAAGAAATTGTTTCGGCTAGTTTTTAACCTTGGTGATATATCCATGCCTTGGTGAGTTTATTGAATTTTTTTTATGTGCCATATGTTTGTGGTATAGCTCAAAAATGCTTGCTGAATTATGACGACGGAAGATGTAAATTGAGCAACTTGCAATCAGGTTATTCGGAAGAGAAGAAATAATGAAAAGGGAAAAGAAAGCAAGCCTTTACTTACATACAAAAAATACAAACTACCACCGAAGGTGGCAGCATAAGCTAGTCGTGAAATGTTCTTAAGGCGACACATCACATCCGCACGACTGTTCCAACTTGTCATGATTTCCTACCCAAGAATTTTTGCTTAAGTCTTTCGTCATCAACTTGAAATTATCGGAGTATAAATTAGATAAATTTTCCAAGGGAGACCTATTTCTCAAATATTACTATTTTATCTCGGAGCATTTATAAACGACCCAGTAATCGACAAGATGTTGAGAATATTTTTAGTAAAACTAATATCTCTATTGAAATATCGTAAACATAGGGTGATGTATCAATCCTTCTTATTTAAGAACGCTAAGTAACAGCTGTAAAATAAAACTTGTAATTGATTCATTTCTACGAGCTGCCTCAAAGGTTTTCGAGAATGATAAACTCGGATGGTGACGGTTCAGCCTTTCCTCACAGAATTTTGGTCAGCGCTGCCTGTACCTACACGTCAGAGTCAACTACATTCCGCCACAAAATTACTTGATAGTTGTGTTGGCGGCATGTAGATGACTCTGCTTCGTGTTGGAGACCGCAACAATATGCAGCTGACGGTTGCCTCGAGTGTGAGTTATTCTGGAGTGACAGGCTTCTGACGTCAAAACGCCTCAATCGGATACAAGTGCCATCATGTGGTGGATTTTTACACTATTCCTCGTTGAGGGGTATGATGCTTCCTCTTGCAGTGATGCAATATTATCCTAAAAGATGGGGTTAAAATCATGTCTATCTCTTATGGCAATGTAGGTGCTGAAGACATTTTATCCTACTTTACTTTGACACTGTTTTAAAAGCCAACAGAATGGTCCTTAGGGAAAGTACTCCTTTACTTGTTCATCAATTCCATTTCCTTCCTAAATTGCGTGTCATAGGTTAATATACTCTGCGCTTGTCCTACGATTAATTATGTATTCCGGCTTTTATGCCGCCCAAACATGAATTATTGCTACTATGATATGCAAAATATTTTCGCCTCGGCATTGAAGCAACTTATGGAAATCTAGTTTTCACTCGAAGTCCCTGTCAGGTTCAGGTGTTTTTGGTTCATTTATGTTGGCGAAATGAGGACCGTTGACCCCGGTAAAGGCTGGATTTGAGAGTCAAGTTAGTGCGGATGCCATGCCTTTGTGTGCTACTGTGAACGAAGATAATCTGGAAAAAGCTTAGCGTCCACCACCTGAAGGGTAAATTTTGATTAATCAGAGGTATTTATGTCATATTAACATTGGCTGTGCTTTAAAATTTGTATATTTGAAGTTATGACGCAAGCCCCACTCAGGGAGTTAAGGCCTTCCTTTTGTAACTTTTTGATTTATGTTTGAATATTTTTCTTGTCAGTTATCTATACAATTTTTTCAAATAATTGTTCCTTGATCGATTAAAATTTTTCTCATCTTTTAATGCCGAAGATTTTGAACCCTAATACTTCTGCAAATTAATTAGAAATTGAAACGCAACACGTTCTATTGTGTGCTTATTCATAGACTAAATACGTGTTAACTCTTTAGGCCGCTTTACGCGGTTCATTTCGTTGTGCAAACGAATGTATCATCGAGTGTACAAGAAACTGAATGGATATAAAGCGCGTTCTATTTCCCGTTAAGTCATTCAGAAAATCATACAAGTTGCCGCTTTACACGTTGCGATTTTCCTCACGAAAGAGTTCATACATTCGTTTGTACAATAAAATGTACCGTGCCAAGCGGCCTTTTGATTACATTTTTCTCGTCTATATCCAACTCCCTCATTTCTTAAATTTTTTAATAAGTCAATAATCTGGTGTTTTGTATTGATGCATTAAGAAAATTGCAGACCGGGAAAATACACTTCTTAGGTTTGAATGCTTCCTATTTCTAGAAGAATTTCGTTATCAGCAAGGTAAAACTATTCCACAAATGCGCAAGGTTTGCTTAACATGTGACGTAAATGCCTTGAGGATGCAACAATTAGAAGTGGGCGATAAAACGTTTTGCTGGTGTGCAGGAGGGCGCATTATACCTGATTTTAGATTCTATCAATGGAAAAGCGTAGGATACGTTTTTTTAAGGGTGCGTTTTAATATTACAAATACATGAATCGGTTAACTGTTTTATAATTATATGCTTTTATTTTATTTATCTATTTATATGTGTATACGTGAGCGTTCATTACAACACGTAGTGCTATCTGTGTAATTTTCGTGAAATTCTGGAGTTTCTCACAAAACGTTTTTTCGCTGGTGTGCACAAAGCCGCACTTTACCGCACGTAATTGCGGCAGATTTATTTTAATCCAATCATTCGACTACGTCCAATCTCTTTGTAGTTACCGTTGCTTTAGGTTTATTGGGCGTAGATTGTTTTATGCGTAATTGACTGGAATATCCGACTTGAACAAAGAATAATTGTTTTAAGGATTTATTTTCTAGTAATGACAATGCTTGTGCATTATCCCTAGTAAAAAGCTTGATAAACATTTTTTCCTTCACATTCCTCGTCAACGTATCACTTTCACCGTTTAGTGAAATGCTTTTCTTCTTTGCGTCTCTCATTTTAACCTGCTTGCTCAAAGAATCTCACACAGCAGCGACTTATTCCAATCTGTCTCTTTCTTAATTCCTGGCTGATCACCTTTCATCAGTCCCTCTGTGGTCGCTCTCTTTTTCTTCTTTTCTGGTGGTTGTTGATTTGGTATCTAATCAAGCCGACATTCGCCTTCCTTTCTTTTAACGTGTCCATATCATTGCTAGTGGAAGACTAACGAGGAAATGATTGAAATGATGGGCGAGGAAAAGGAAAATTCTTAATGAAATTCGAGATCGGCAGCGTAGGTGGCTGCAGGGCGTAATAAGGTGGGTGCTCAATAACGTACAGGTGGGTTGCTCAATAACGTGATAGAGGGAAGGATGTTGGGGACGTGGGGAAGAGGAGGAAAGATAATAGGTTTCATGGACGGAATGTTACGTATGCTGAGGCGTAAAAGGATATACTAGAGCGAGATAGGCCCCTGAAAATGTATAAAACCGGGAGGAGAATCTCTGAAATTCAACAAAAGATACCTTTACCGGTAGAATACTTAAAAAAATCATTTCAAGTGTCTTTACTCAGTTTATTTATGAATTTTTCAATATAAATAATTTTTCGTTTGATTTCAGTTATGATTCATTCTAATCTTGATATCCTGCAGCTTCTGAAAAATTCCATCTCTACGAGCGCCAGTCCCCTAGGGCCGATTTTAACGTTCCTGCTCCATAAATAATTATGCTCTATATAATATTCTGAAATATTTGGGTTTTTTATTCTCCTTCCAAATTTACATACGAAGGTAAGTCAATAAATGAGTCGCAAAAGTCAGAATTTCATCGTCAGCGTCAGTCGTAAACATTTCATTGGGAAAGCTTGGAACATCCACCGTACAGTCCCGACTTAACCCTCAGTGATTTAAATCTGCTCGGGTCCCTAAAAAATCGTTTGGGCGGCCGACGTTTAGGAAATGATGATTTCGTTATCCAAGAGGTTACTCGTTGGCTGCGACAGCAAGCAGCCGACTTCTTTGCTGCCAGCTATCAAGGACTTGTAAAGAGATGGGATAGGTTTCTGAATGTACGTGGTGAATATGTAGAAAAGTGCAATAAATTTCAGGAAGTTACTTTGATCATTATTGCCTCAATCCAGTTTATCGAGTTATTTATTTATTTTCCCTCGTATTTCAGCTATGTTATATGCTATTCAGTCATAGCATTTTATGCTATTCAGTCATTTTATCGCTGGTTTTTATTGAATTATTCTGCTTGTTAATACTTCTTTTATCCCCTCTTTTCAATTGGCCACTCGTATTCTATGTCCTATGTATCAGGAAGTTTAATATTTAGATAATGTGAATGTAACTGGGCCCATTAGATCTAACTCTATAATAATCGCCTACAAAAATTTGAACCGTCCTTCCCCATATTTGTGGATTCACAGTTACTATATAGGTGTCATCTTTACGTTTATTAAGCATTGAAATTTTTCTACCTTAGACTTAGGTCCGACAAATGCGATAGAATAAGGAAGATACACTGCCGAACAGGTAGGTACAAAAACTCGTACCTACCTGTTCCGTCCTACCATTCCGTCCATGAAACCTATTATCTTTCTTCCTCTTCCCCACGTCCCCAACATCCTTCCCTCTATCACGTTATTGAGCAACCCACCTGTACGTTATTGAGCACAATAAATGACCACAATGAAACTTGAGCTCCATTAAGTACACTTCTATAATACGTGTCACCATTCATCTCCCAAAAACTTACATTTTTACACGACTGGTGACCTATCACCCCTTGCTACACGCCCATGCGGCGACTCGCTGGGTATTATGTAGATGTGTTCATGAACCTATAATATAACCAAAAGCCAATATATACAATCTATGATCTACAACAGTGTCTGTTTTGCCCAAGCCCTATTTCTCTCTGTTAAAACGCTCATATAGGGCCTTTTGAAAGATTATAAAAAGGTGAAAGATCAACGAGAAACTTATAGCTGGGTATATAAGGATGAGAGCGAGCGTCAAGAAAGAGGCGAAGAGAATTCGATCCTCAGCGGAATAGAAGTATATAGGGAAGTGACATCCAAATTTGCCATTATTATGTCAGGGTTACGTAAAAGAGGGTGGATTTAAGGCATTCAAGGAAAGGGAAGGTGTCTCTGATATACGAAGTTTTACTGTGAATCCATTGATAAATGGCCATATATATAGGGCCAAAATTATATCTATATTATCAGATGATATAAAAGGTACAATACATTTAATATCATTTTGAACAGAGTAAAAAATGGTTATTTGATGTAGAAAATCTAGATGTTTTTTTTGGCACTAGTATGGTTAAAACTCACTATAATCTTTTTCATGCATATGTTTCTGTTACGTATCTGGTCTAGATTTATTTATTTCTCTATAATTCAGCATGTGAATTATTTTAGAGTTATCTTAAGTGGAGGAAATTCCTAAAAGGGTTTCCTAATTTATACTTTTTTATTTGAAACTCTAGGGTGCGCATGTAAGGTTAGTTGAGAGGATAAAATAAATTGTTTATTATTTATCCATACGATGGATTGCTTAATCAAATTAGAGACATTTTAGTGGTAGGAAAACGTAACGGATGCTTGGGAAAGTCGAAATTCAGCCTTCATTTAGTCCATAATTCTTTTAAAGCATCGATCTACTGACTTCTAGTATTATGCGCCATCCATTAAACATGCCGTGAGCAGAGAGCTCTCAGCTGGATGGTGGTGATTGTCTAATCAGGCGCTTTTTTATGTTGTTTTTTTTTTTTGCACGCGTGAAATATTATCATCCCCAACCTTCACCCATACTGTTCCGAATAATTTTTTTCCTATGGTGACTGTAGCGGACATTAACATTTTAGTTCCATCCTATTGTACGCATGAGTGATGATAATTCGTCGTTTTTTCTCTCGTTGCGACGTGTGTTAGGATAGGTAAATCATTCCGAATCGCGTGCCAGAAGAGAAAGGGCCTATATTACAACGAGGATATCGCGTGATATCTGATGAAAAATGCAAAGGATTAACAAATCATGCAAAATTTCTTCATTCATCATCCCATCCTTGTTTTTCACGAGATAATAATCGGGCAATGGAACAATTTTGTGCCATGAAAAACGGTCATGTTTCCGCGGAATATTTATGCACTTTCGCCGTGAAATTTGAGGAAAATTATCGTGTGATAGCTTTTATTCCGTATGGTTACCGTGAAAATATGATTTTGTTTCCAGTTTCACATTTTTGCATTTCTCGAATTATGTATGTTAATGGACGAAAAAGTTTTGTTTCCCATATTTTCCCAACGTCATTAACTTGTTAGCCGACTTAATGCGTAGGAAAAAAGCGTAGAGGTGTGTTGATTTGAAGAGTTACTAAAATAGAACACTAAATTAGAAAATGGAAAACTAAAATAGAAACACTAGCCCGGAAAATCTTTGGTCAAAAGGTAAGCGAAGACACGGACTTTGAAGCTCTGTCATCGGACCTTAACAACATTATTTCTTGGTGCCTGGAGTTGGGGTTATATTTAATTTCAGCAAATGCACCACAGTTCATTTCCTGCGAAAGTCACCACCAAAATACAATGTCTTCACTGTGGGTGGAGTAAACATAATCTTCAGATACAGTAAAATATCTTGGAATTACCTTAACTTCTGATATATCGTGGGGATTACACGTAAAAAACATATGCGGCAGAGCACTAAAGAAACTAGATTTTGTTAAACACATAATAGGAAGGTCCTCGGATGAAAAAGACGAAGAGAGATTCATATTCGCTCTGGTTAGGCCACACCTCGAATACGCCGCGAGCATTTGGGACCCTGGTCAAACAGATTTTACCAAAAAAATCAATAAAATACAAAGGAAGCTAGCGCACTTCCTTAAAAACTGCTACGAGCGTACATATAGTGTCTCACAACTTTTAGAGGGATGAAGGTGGGAGCCCCTAGAGACTCGGAGGCTACGCGCTAGGCTTAGGTTACTGGAGAAATTCAGAACTGATATATTTCAGAGCGATAGATCTTTTCAGTCTGATAGATGCGATAAAATAAGAGGAATACTCTGCCGAACAGACAGGTACAAAAATTCGTTCTTTCCGCGCACAATAAGCAACCACAATGAATACTGAGCTCCACTGAATACACTCCTTTAATGCATGTCACCATTTAGTCTCCCAAAAACAAACATTTTATACGGCTGGTGACCTAACTGCCCCTTCCATACGCCCAAGCGGCGGTTCGCAGGGTATTATGTAGATGCAGATGTAGAAGATTGATATTTCCAGAAATAATCCCCTTATTATTTCAGCTGAATTAAAGCGTGCTAATGAAGAGGTGTACAGGATTTAGTGGGGAAGAAAGACATCTCCCCGATTTCGTGGTCAGCCATCGGAGGGAGAGGAATGGTTAACATTCCCTACTATTCGACAGATATCTTAATACATGTCCGCCTTGCGACCTTCACTCCGCCTTCGCCGAATTCAAACGTCCTTCACTCCACGAACCGAAACTTCTCAAAACATCCCGTTGAAATTCTTATCAGCCTGCTTCTTTCTAAAATTTCCGATCTTTACTTTCTCAAATTCTTGGATACTTCAGCCAACGTCTTCTCGACAAATTTCAAATCCCGCACAAATCATTTAGGGAATCCAAACACAGTCATTGCTCCTTCATATAACGGCTTCACTGGAAAATTTCTTGACACCTTTAGTCACGTAATGTATCTCGCCGGCAACTTTCTTAGCCCTTCTCCTACTAGTTATTGTTACTGTTGCTGTTGATAGTGTAATTGTCGTTCGGTAAGGGTTGTAGTTTTTGTCTTTATTTTTTTCTTTTAAGCTCCTTTTATTCTTCGATATGAACGCAATCGTTTGATAATTTTTTAATTACCTGGCTGCTATTTCATTGTATCTTATTTTTGCTCAATTGGACCTATCCCAGAGTATAATACATGGGTATCCTATCCTATTTCGGAAAACCCCAAATTCTCCGCAGATATCATCTCTTTTCTTTAAGATAAAGGTACAAAAGAAGGTCTTACTCGATTGGATGTTGCTGTGCTGTCACCTTCTCACCCTCTCACTCCTCATTTCTACATCCTTCCTAAAATCCAAAAACTCGACAGCCCGGGCTGACCAATAGTCTCCCCCTGCCTCTCTCTCTCTTACAGAACGGTTTTCTGCTTTTATAGTCCATGTCATTTTAGCCTGTTGTCCATTCCCTACCATCCTAAGAGCACCCTAGATCGGGATTTTAGCACAGAGAGTAGCCAGGAGATGACGTGAGCTGAAAGGTTGAAGTGGCCTACTGATTGAACTGGAGCACAGCTGCCTTAAATGTCCTTTTGAGGGATATAATATCAAGTTCTCAGGCTTCACTACATTGCGATGATTTGCAAATTAATTCATGTAGTAATATTCTACGATAATTTTTATTATTCCGACTTAGGTTTCGACTCAAGTTAAGACCTTGAGAATGACTTCAGTCGAAACCTAGGTCGGTACAAAAAAAATTGTCGTGGAACATTACTAAGTGAATATGTTTACCAACCGTATTTTTGAGGATTTTGATACCTCATTAATTTAAATATATTATTGTTAATTCCTGGTAAAAAAACTTTGGAATGGAAAAAGCGGTTTAGACTACTTCAGAGCATTGCATTTTGAGCCAAGATAAGGATGAGAGCATTAATGGCCATTTATCAATGGATTCACAGTAAAACTTCGTATATCAGAGACACCTTCCCTTTCCTCGAATGCCTTAAATCCACCCTCTTTCCCGTAACCCTGACATCACAATGGCAACTTTGGATGTCACTTCCCTCTATACTTCTATTCCGCTGAGGATCGAATTCTCTTCGCCTCTTTCTTGACGCTCGCTCTCATCCTTATATACCCAGCTATAAGTTTCTCGTTGATCTTTCACCTTTTCATACTCTTTCAAAAGGCTTTTTCCTTTTCCTTTTTCATCAGCTTTTTCCACCCAATTAATTTTTACGCAGTGGGAAGTACATTCAGCCCTTCCAATGCAAGCCTAATCCTCGGCCAATTAGAGAGGACTCTCTTGTACTCACAACCCTTCCAACCCCACTTCTGGCTCCGGTATTTTGACAATATCTTCCTTCTTTGGCCCCATGTTGTCGACTCCTTTAATTCTTTCATATCTCCTCTTAATGAATTCTCCTCAGTCTCTTTCCCTCCCACATGTTTTCTTCACTAATTGCCTTTCTTCGATGTCAAAATCTCTCTCTTGAACTGCCAGTTCGCCGCTCATGATTACGTTAAGCCTGCCAACGAACAACAATACCGCCGATCTTCTGGTCTTATTTTACGGACTGTTCAATACATAATCGCGTGCGTGTTTGACTACAGATTAATTATAATTGCCTTCATGGCCTTACGATCCGTTCGATACGATACGTACGATACATACGATCCGTACGATAGTAACGGTTGTATATGAACATATGCGGCTACTTTTGGACGATAGTGATTCTGCCATGCTGTTAGATATCCAATAGTGAGGGGATCGTGTCGGTGTGGTAGCTAAAGTACTGGCTATCCATACGGGCGGCCAGGGTTCAAATCCCTGTTGAAGAGGATGTTTTTCAGAGGACACCCGATCCCTACTTGAGTGTCTTGTGGAGAGCACTTCAAGTAAAGTACTTTCTACTTTTCTACTACTAAAGTACTTTTAAAGTACAGATTTAAATTTGCATAAAGAAGAGGATTTAAATATTAACTTATTACTGAAATAAACATTGAGTGTAAAATTGTTTTTGATTAAAGGTTGCTGGAAATTATTTTTACAATGTATGCATAGAATCATCATCAGCGTGTATGATATCCACAACAAATCAGGTTAACATCAATGATTCTGATTTATGAACTACAAATCAAGCCAAATATATAATTCATAGTTCTATTTATTTTGCAATTTATTGTCTGAACAATCTGAACTCATGATTCACCGGCGAAATTCATTTGCAAAGCAATCACCCGCGTTAATTTTCCTCCAATGCTTGGTCGCAACCAGTGGCTTCGCTTGCAAACAGCACTTAAATGTTGGTCGCCATCAGTTGCCGCCTTTCCATTCAACATAGGGGATCGGGTTGGTGTGGTGGCTGGAGTACTCGCCTACCACACGGACGGCCAGGGTTCAAATCCCTGTAGGAGTGGATGTTTTTCAGAGGAACCCGATCTCTACTTAATTGGCTAATGGAGGGCACTTCAAGTACAGTACTCCGTCTGTCGGATGAGACATTAAACTGTGATCCCCTTGACGCCTTTTGTTAAGAGCAGGGTAATACCGACGCCGGGTTTCTATCCACCATTCCTCCCTTACCTATTCCTTATGGCGCAAGTGACTTTAGCCGTCGGTCGCCTCCCCAAATTCCAATCCAAAAGTGATTATAGAGGCTATACGGAATCTATTTTGAGGAGGGAGATACATTTTTGAACAAGTGGGCACAGAAGATCAGTCTCCCTTCTCAACAATTAATAATTACAAAAGACAAAGAGAGACAAAAGGTACACACTGTTGACATGGTCTCCACTTTCGCACTTTCCACGTTTCAACTATTCTTATCATTCACCTGCATTTCCTGCGGTTAGTGAACTAACTTTTCCTGCCATTTATGTATTTCGCGCCTCGTAAGATACTTTGTAGATTTATCCAGAAAAAAATCCACCAATTAACAAAACAGGGCTTGGTAGGGTACATAAATGCTGGTAAATTTGACATCGTTGTATTTAACTTCAAACCAGCTGATGGATAGACGCATCGATTTCGAGGATGATTGATCTAAAGATAGAAGTTCCTGCAATGATAACTTGTTCCACTAAAAAAAAACTGCCGCCCTTCTCACACTAAAATTTCTCTTCTCTACTCCCCCTTCATCAAACGCCACCGCATATGTAATAATCCTGACCCCTTTGATAAATTCCGTACTAACCCTCACCTATCCCTTCTGCACTTTTCCTTCCCTACTGATATTCCCCTCCGAGTAATCTCCTCCTGGAGTTGAGGGCCTTGAGGGCAATTTTACCTCCGGAGTATTTTACTAGAAGGAATACCATGATGTCATATATAGTTAGGGTGCGGGGGTGCAACCTCTAGGGAGCCTAATGAGTTGGTTTCCTCGTTGCATTCCACATCGCAGGGCACCGGCCGATTCCGTGAACTTCACTCTCGCCCGAAGATGTGGCTGTTGATACCCGTTCGATCTTCTTAATCTGCGCCGTCAATGCCTTCTGCTGAGACTGCTGCCTGTCATTGGTGGGATCGAATACGGATTACGTGAAAAATTTGGTTAGGCAGCCATCAAGTATTTTTCTCGCTGCTTGGTCTGGAACATACGTCCCTCGTAATGGGAGTCAAAGTCTCTACCAATAGTTCACGTTGGACGCATTATTTTATCTATGATGAGGCTATGCCGAAGATTATCTCGGAAATAAAATCCTTAAATAGTCCCTTTCCCCCAATACACCTCACAGCATTAGCCCTTTCAACCTCACCTTCTTCCCAAACGTTCATTCCCTCAAACGAATCCTAAAATGCCTTTATTTTCTTTTCTCTGGCAATATCAACATCACCCAAATCTTCCATCTTTTCCCCACCCTTACCTTCCGACGTCCTCCCAACGTCCTCAGTATTCTCAAAACAGCCATCACCCTTTCTAAAGCCCAATCTACTAATTTTACTAACTTTCTCGCCAACATCTCATCCGGAAAACATTGCTTGCTAATCAATTTTATGGACATTCTCACGGTACATGCTAGTCAACTAGGTGAACTCACCTACTATCAACCATATTTTCTGCCAACCCCTTCCGTCACCCCAGATTTAAAGCCTTTCCCCTCCTCATTTCTAAACCCCTTCCCGAAGCTAGGACATTACTCAACCCAGTATCAACATAAGTTAGTCCAATAGCCACCCATCTTCCCTCCCCACCACCGTACCTTCTACTTTATCCTTCTTCGCCCACCCTCATTGCAAATTTCCATCTCTTCCGCGATTTCTCCTGTAATGGTTTGTTCATAATAGGATACACATGATATCAACAATTCTGAGATATCCCCGCGAGTACCGCAGAGTTCGTTTAGTGGCGATATGTTGGCTATTTTAATCAGGTTATGACAGTGATCGATCGCTTTAACTTCCGGTAGTGTTTATTACATCCACGTACATAAGTTTTTTTACATTCACGTGCATAAGTTTTAAGTGCTATAGTAGCTATTTTCAAAGAGATATATATTGTATTTTTTTTGATTGAAAGTGACAAAAAATTGGGAGTAGAACGTGTCATATTGCTTACGGTAATTATTGTTTGAAACCTAATATTTTGTTGTATAATGTGAGGAGAATTTGTGAGGAATATGCGAATCTTTTAAGTCTCAAGTTTTACCCAAATTAAAGAACTTTTTGATCTTGTGATCTTTCCCTTGTCCTCCTGATATCCATTTAGTACCTCAAATATAGACTACACATTTTTTAGGGCTCTGGACATTTTTAGTGGCAATGTTTTATATCTAAGTTACCTTATAGCGATATGCACTTTTTCAGAGCGACACAGAGAATATTATCATGAATCCTCACTACATCTCTAGGTCTGATAGATGCGATAAAATACGAGAGATACACTGCCAAGCAGATAGGTACAAAAACTTGTTCTTTCCGCGAACAATAAGCGTTCACAATAAAAACTGAGCTCCAATTAATACACTCCTATAATACATGTAACCATTTCACCTCCCAAAAGCTTAATCTTTACACGGCTGGTGACCTAACACCCCCTGCCACACGCCCATGTGGCGGATTGTAGGGCATTATGTACATGTATAGAATTTATCTTTCTTAAATTTCGTGATGATTTCTGTGATTCGGTTCTATTCTTCATTGATGTAATGTGTGTTCAGTTGCTACCGAAGTCTTCCTGGTACCTACTCGGTAACTTATAACTCTGCTTTTGTAATATGTATATTAATTTGATAGGCATCAAATCGAGAAATGTCTCTACCAGGTACCTGGCACCATCACTTTATCCGTGAGGCGTATCGGAAAAATCACTAAATCTAAGGTCGTATTTCCTCTTCAATCACCGCCGATCGTATTTTCCGACGTTCCCTGCTCTCTCTGGCGGTCATTGAGACCTGTCATATTTCCTCAGCAGTTCAAGCCCGATTTCTTCTATTTCATTGGGTCTTCCCTTCCAGAAATCACATCCATTTCTTGTAACATGCGCAAGAGATTAAGAAGAGTTGATTTTAAAAAAAACTCCATTTTATTTTTACAATTTAAATCGTTTCGAATAATATGTCATCAATGTTATCTTAACAAAATGGCCGATTGGTTATTAAACAATGGAATGGACACAAGTGTAAATAAGTGCACATTTATTTATTTTAGCGGGAAATCAAGTACAGATGGGAGAGAGTACTTGTTTTCAGGAATACGTATTCCTAAAATTGACCGGAGCAAATACTTAGGGGTGTATTTAACGAAGGATTTTAAGTGGGAGGCAAACATGGAGCTCGAAACATTAAAACCTTTTAATACCTTACACTGTTTGATGAGATGCCTTAAGGGCGGCAGTAAAACCACCAAAGAAAAGGCGTACAAGACCCTGATCAGACCATTTTAGAATATGCGTCACTAGTGTGGGACCCATATGAAGAGGGACAGAAGAAATCTGTTGAGAAGTTACAAAGAGAGGCAGAAAGGAATATCATGGGGACGCATAAGAGGACCGAGAGTGTCACTAAAATGCTGCAAGTGCTGGGGTGGGACACTCTAGGACGGAGAAGTGAAATAAATAGGGCTTGTACACTGTTCCTCTCAGTTGAGGGGGAGAAAGTATGGGGGGGGAACTGCTACCCAAGGTTGAAAACCCGAACTAAATCGGTAAGAATGATCAATGCAAGGTGAAGCGTCGGACACAAAGGGAAAATATAAAAAAAAGGTTTTCATTCCTCAACTGGACGATTGTAGATTGGAATAGTCTTCCTGCATAACTCTTTGAGCCCTTTCCTGGAAATGTAAATGTTTTTAAGAAATAGTGCAGAAAATTTATTTTGGACGATTGATTCATTGTTAATTTTTATTTTTTCTATTGGTGTTTGATACTATGTTTTATTTTTGGTGATTGATTAAACGTCTGGTTTACATCATTTTATTGTTACCACCTGGTAAATAGCCAACAGTTAACTCTTTTGGTTAATAGTAATAATTGGTCACCTTGTTAGTGCGAATTCTCTGGGTTTTTGTATGGGATCTATTATGATCATTATTTTTTCTCGCATAACTTACCCATCGCCCCAATTCGTTTCGGAATATGCAAAATCAAATAACTTATTTAATGCTGTTTAGTATCGGATGCAGCCTATTTTTTTAATTTCGTGAGAAATTATCAATCCTTGCATACTTACGTGGATCGATTTTCATTTTTTTCTTCGAATTTCCTTAAGCGTGTTGGCATGAGGGTTGCCTCTTGGGTTAATATGTGTGTTAGTTGTTGGTTAATCATGCGAAATTTCCGCATAATCAAAAGATATATGTACAATCCTACCTACTTGAGATGGAATGTTGAAAATTATCCGAAAACCAGGGAAGTCCCGAAAATATACTTAACTGTACGAAAATATACTACGACAAAAATGGTGATATTGGCGGCGTAAAAATATCTCCCCGGAGAAGTAATGTAAGCTTGACCAAATATCAGAGAATCACTTCAAACATTAAATTGTTATATGCTTTCAGAAATCTTCAGGTTTTTCGTCAAAATTAGAAATGTCGTCGCTCGAAAACGGGTAAAAATACTGTACCTGGTGTTGAATGAGGTGAATGTTTTACTATATTTCATTTTAGCTCATTTTTATAATTTACAGTTTTAAGGAACAAGATATCATGGCTATAAATTCTTTGTTTAAATCAGTCATCTTCAAAATTGATGCGTCTTTCCATCAACTGGCTTGCAGTTAAATACAAAAATGTCAAATTTACCGTTAAGAAAATAGTTCCTTCGCTGGCTAGCTAACCAAAATTTTCACGTTATCCGTATTCGATCCCATGACTGAGAGGCAGCGGTCTCTGCAGAAGACATTGATAGTGCAGATCAAGAAGATCGGACCGATATAAAAAGCCAGAGCTACGGGCGAGACTGAAGTTCAAGGAATCAGCCAGTGCTGTGCGATGTAGAAGGGAACGGGGAAACCACCATATAAAGTCTCCCCAGATGATGCAGCCCTGCATCCTGACGATATATGACATCATGGTATTCCTTCTAGTAAAATATTCCGCCGGTGAAATAGTTCCCCAGTCGGATTTTCGGGTGGGGACTACTGGGAGAGGTATTTCAGTCAGGAAGAACAAGGGTAGAAGGGATAGGTGAGGGTTTGTTTGGAATTTATCAAAGGGGTCAGGATTAATACATATGCGGTGGCGTTTGATGAAGGGGGAGTAGAGAAGAGAAATTTTAGTGTGAGAAGGGCGGCAGTTTTTTTTTAGTGGAACAAGTTATCATTGCTGGAACTTCTATCTTTAGATCAATCATCCTCGAAATCGATGTGCCCATCCATCAGCTGGTTTGCAGTTAAATACAACGATGTCAAATTTACCAGCATTATAGTACCCTACCAAGACCTGTTTTGTTCATTGGTGGATTTTCTCTGGGTACATCTACATTGTATCTTACCAGGCGCGACATATGTAAATGGCAGGAAAAGTTAGTTCCATAACCGTATGTAATAGCGGTAATTGATAAAATTAGTGGAAACAGAATGAGCGAAAGTAAAGAGCATGTCAACTGCGTGTGTCTCTTTCGTCTCTCTTTGTTATTTTGTAATTATTAATTGTGGAGAAGGAATATGAAACTTCTGTACCCACCATTTCGAAAATGTATCTCCATCCTCAAAATGGATGCCATGTAGTCTCTCTAATCTATTTTGGCTATCTAACAGCATGGCGGAATCACTAGCGTACAAAATTTGTCGTATATTTTCGTAAATAACCGTTGCTATCGAATCATAAAGTTATGAAAGCTGTTTTAATTTATTTATGGCGGAATATATACTCGATGATTACGGTGATGGTTACGACTGAAGAGCCTGTTAAACAAAACCAGAAGGTCAGCGGTATTGCTGATTTCTGGAAGGCTTAATATAATAGCCAGAAGAGGTAAATTGATAGTCCCTAAAGACCGATGTCGACATCCAGAAAGGCAATTAGTGAAGAAGAGATGTGGGAGGTGAAGAAGGTCGAGGTGTATCATTTAGTGAATATATGAAAGAATTTCAGGAGTCGACACAATTGTCCCAAAGAAAGAAGATATTGCCAATAAGCCTTAGCCAGAGGAGGGGTTGGTGGGATTATGAGGCCGAAAGAATTCTCTTAAGTGGCCAAGGAATAGGCTGGCATTGGAGGGGCTGAATCTATTTCACCATCATTTTTTTGTCATATTTGTTCTCGATTATGCTCTGGAAATACCGTAAAAGAAACTAGGTGATCATCAGTTTTCTGGACTATGGTGAAGATAGAAAAGTACTCATTAATTAATTGTGGAAAAGTACTCGGCAATCTTTTCAAAATGGATTCTAATATGAGATTCTTCCATGAGGTGGCGCACGGAATTTAAAAGTTTATTTATATTATTACTTAGAAGCCTTAGGAGTTAAGTCATTCACTCCTCTATTCTATTGATGAAATAGCCATGAGAAAAAATCTTGACTATGTCATCAAAACTGCTTTTTCATCAAATAAATGGAAAAAATGGCCGTTTCATCAAAAATTTCACCTGCTATGTTTGAATATTTTCAAATGGTCAAGCACGGCATCTGGTGAAGGATACCGTTGCTTGGTGGTGGCTTCCTTGAAGCCCCCTTCTCTCTTGCGTTGCCATATTTGATGGACCGCAAGGGCCTAAGTTCTAGTTCCATTGTATCCACCAAAAATTGTCGAGAGAATTTGTAAGCCTGGATAGCGTAGTGGTCTGCGCATAGGCCCGGCAAACAAATGGTTCGATTCCCGGAGGGGCTGAGGCCGAATTTTTCTCATGGCTGTTTAATAAGAAAGTTTACTTGCTATTTTTGAATATTTCCTCTGTTCTATTGTCACGCAAACTATGCTGTTTTGTCTTTAATATTTTCCATATTTACTTGATGCATCTCACTGATAGTTTATACTTAATTAAGTAAAATTAGAACATAGTTTAAAATAGGAAAATCCACAAGAGATGCCTGATGCAAAAGTTGAGGCCACGCCAGAACTTCATATTCATTTAAATAAGGCGAGGGACGCAAATATAAATTTATAAAAAAATACGATCAATCGTTTTTACGCGCCCCTGCAGTTTTCGCGAGAGTTGCCTCAGAGAGCGAGACAGAAGGGGTGTTTTGATGGAGAGAAAGAGCGTTTCCATGGGGAGTCGCAATTCTCTTCCATTATGTAAGTGTCGCACCTGTGGACCACGCCTTAAAAAAAAAGCCACTCGCTAATTTTCTAGGTTCACGAAAAAAAATTACCCTCCCGCAGCACGGAATCCTTTCACCGACGGGCGTTAACTCTCAACGCGACGTTGAGTGATGCGAGGCGTCACGGAGTCACGTCCTCTTGCCCTTACTCGACGAGGGCACGCGTGCGCGACGCGAATTGGATTTCGCGTGATGTTCTGGCGCGAAAAAGGAGGCTTTCACCACTCAGTTCACGAATAACTCTAAGTTGAACGTATAAGGCTCGTCCTCTTTCTCCCTTAACCTCCATCTCCAACTCACGCCTTACAATCGCTGTCAGAAATGGCAACCATGAGCGGACTCACCTGAAAGCTTTCTCCGCACAATCAATGTCTCTCGCTTTACCCCTTGAATGCTGAGTGACCGCTGGACGTGAACGCGTGAGAAAAGGTTTTAGAAACGATTTAAAGTGCCGTTTGGCCATAGTCAGCGATGAGGCAAACTATTGAATGAATTTTGTAATAAAAAAATGGGCGCTCGACCGATTCGCAAGCATATTTAAAATTGGTTGTTCCTTTAAGTCCCCTCGTTTAAATCTGGAAAATTTATTCCTAAAGCAGTAACTTTAAAAATGAATAAATGTAATACTATCAATAGGTTAACCAATCGATCTCAGATCGATCTGAAATCGGAATAATCTGAAAATTAAAAGCGAACCGACTCAGATCGCTGGGTTTTACAGCACGAACTGAAAACGTCGGTAGTGAACAACCGAATCAATCAGTTGAATCACTGTTGACCCGGTGTGTAAAAAAGTGGAGAGTTAGAAATTTTCATTCACATTCCGAGTGAACAAAATTGCCCAGTTAGAGATTGAATGACGATGTGCTACGATATAATCAACGTGACTTTTTTCGCTCTGACTGCAGTCTTGTCACAACGCACACCTTGAATAATAACGATCATATTTTGTTTCCGTATGACAACCAAAAGAATAACGAGGAGCGCCTCAGACCCGCTGGTTCAGATCGATCTAAAATCTCAGACGCGCAGAAAGCGGGCCGAGTCTGCCCCCCACTTCTCAGATCGATCCAACTAGCCCGTTGCGTTTACCATACCGAGCAGGTTCGGTCAGTTCGATCTGAGATCGATTGGTAAACTTAGTGTACGTCTCGGTAAGTAGTTTAGGTAGTGTATGCTTTAGGTAGGTAAACTTAGTGTATGTCTCGGTTAGTAGGTAATAGTACTCGGCCCAAGTTTCTAAATAAATATACTATTGGCGCTTGCCGTAAAATCATTTATGGTGTGAGTATCATTACAGAAATATGTTTTACGTCTGCCAATATGTAATGTTTATCAGCCAATCATCTAGCAGCAGCCAGTTTCGAGGATCAAAAGCAATAATTTGTAGTTTGCTCCGAGCGTGGGTACATCTACTATTACTCATCCTTTCTCTAAAGGCTTTCTGCATAATTGCCTTTTTTGGAAAGTTTTATTTTATGACAACAAACAGCATAAACCAATACGCCTGTGAAGATAGTGGATAATAAAACGAAGCTTTCCTTCCAAAGAGATGCATCATGGCATACTCAAACAGACGTAGATTAGAGTTAATAAAATTTTAATTACTTATATTGTGCGCTAGAAGAAAACGTAGTAGCAAAGACATTCGGAAGAGAATACCGCTAATTCGGAAAGATTTTTGGAATAGAATAGGTTTTATGGACAGCATGAAGACTGGTATATCGTAAGCCGAGGCGAAAAAGGATATATTGGAGCGAGATAGGACCCTGAAAATATAGAAAATCGGGAGGAGATTATCTGACATTCAACAAAACCTACCTCAATCGGTAGAATACAAAAAAAAGAGTTTGCAAGCAATGCGAACCACGAGAGATAGCTTTCTTTGTGGTAAATGTATAGAAAAATAGGTATATTTCCTTTGAATAATATAAATAACTCAACCGAGGTTGGACCACAATTCGTTAACCTTTCTCTTTCCGTCGTTATTTCTTTAAATAGCAAACCTGGAGTTAATTCCTTGTCCGCTTTTCCCAGTCCCATCTTTTGCTCTCTTTCTGTTTTGAACAACCTTAATAATTTTTTCGTATTCGCTAGTACTTCGCCCAAACTTGCATATTTCCTCTCCGTATCCCATTTTTTCCTGTTATATATGACCTTGCCCTCATGCTAATCTCCTTAGGACTGCTGTTCTTTCTCTCATCTACGTGCGTATAAATATATTTTCCCCGTGAATTTCTCGAGCTAAGGCTTTGTGCATTTTTTGCCTTTGGTTGAATATTTCCCGTCTGACTGGACCAATAAAGCTTTATCAAATGCAGAAATCATACTGACGTAATCCGCATACCGCCTGCCCCTTGCGTCCTCGTATCCAGCGTAGTTGGCGTTATCTTTTTTTTTTTTAAGGTAACCACCAAAAGCCTTCCTGTTCAAATAAGTCCCGAGAGTCGTCGCCATTACGTGGTTTTCTTTCTTTGCTTTTCCTTGCGGAAAAGGCGAAGTGTATAACGTTTTCTGGGAACGGGAAACCCAGCAAAACGAATGGCTGGTGAGGCATTTTTTTCGTAGAATCCCCACTGGAATGTCATATTTTATTGAGATTTCAGTCGGTTTCTCCGTCTGTTTGTTTATTTTAGGGGAACTGGGAGCTGGGTGGAACGCTTTAACTTTTGCGTTAAGTATAATTTCGCCTTATGCCGTCAAGGTACGCCAGTCGCCAACTTTGATTAACCTCGATTCAAGATTTCACTGCGAGATTGCCGTGCATAGGGGCTCTCGACTCGGAATTCAAATGTGCTAGGGCATTGAAAGGCTAGTATTTTTATCGGAAGGTGGATAAAATCTTTAAAGCAAGTTTTTTGGGAATGCATTTCGATTCACTCGTATCTATTGCCTTACAATTTTTTGCGTTACAAAAAGTATGAAAGCAAAGATGTGACATTGGTGACCCAAAATGCCTATTATTAAACCTTAACGGAAAAGGATGGAAATATAAAAACCCATGTATAAATTTAAAAACTAAGCTTGACGATAGGAGGCTTAAGGTAACGCTACTCGTAAATCTATCACTAGCTGTTTATTGCCATACATTTTTGCTAGATAACCTACTTATCTGGAACTGCCTGAACCTCTACATGCTGAAAATAATTAAAGTTTCAGTGGAAAATCACCTTTTATATGAGTAATTTATAATGAAATGCATTCTCGACTCCCGCCACGATGCCGTATATTGTTTTAACTTTCCAGAAATTAATTCGTGGAAGTAGGTATACGAAGGCGGTTCAAACTATAATGGGATATAATGTAAAATAATACATCAGAGTACTTAAAACTTATTAGGCCTTATATCCGGATAAGTACGCTCATTATCTAAAGAAACACTGCTTCCAGGGGGGATTCCACTTCGCCATACAGTCGTGGAATGCGTATGTGGGTACCTCCTCCCTTTCCCGTGCCGAATTCTCTTTAATGGCGTCAAAAAGACGTTTTTGAAGCACTGACTTTAAGTAAAGAAAATTTCAAGTAGTCACACGGTGGAAGGCCAGGTGAGTAGGGAGGTAGATGAGGGAGTAGATGAGGTAGGGCATTTATTCTTTTTTTTTGCTCTTATCTCACGAAGAAGTAACTATCTTGATAGTTAGTAAAATCTAACTTCTGATTCATCATGGGGAGCACACGTACAAAACATAAGCGGCACTGATTTAAAGAAACTAGGTTTAGTTAAACGTAGGTATAATAGAAAGGTCCTCGGATTAAAAAGTAAAAGAGAGATGCTACTTCGCTCTGGGTAGGCCACACCTCAAATACGCCGTGAGCATTTGGGACCCTAGTCAAATAGATTTTACCAAAAGAATCAATAAAATACAAATGAAAGCAGCACGCTCCGTTAAAAACTGCTACGAGCGAACATGTCTCTTATGTCTCACAACTTTTAGAGGGATTAAGGTGGGAGCCCCTAGAGACTCGGAGGCTACACGCTAGGCTTAGGTTGCTTGATAAATGCAGAACTGATATTCATCAGAGCGACGCAGAGAATATTACCATGACACCTCACTACATTTCTATGTCTGACAGATGCGATAAAATAAGAGAGATACACTACCGAACCGATAGGTACAAAAATTCGTTCTTTCCGCGCACAATTAGCGACCACAATAAAAAAAGAGCTCCACTTAATTCAATCCCCTGATACGTGTCACCATTTCATCTCCAAAAAACTTACAGCTTTACATGGCTGGTACCTAACACCGCCTGCCACACTCCCATGCGATGGCTCGCAGGGTATTATGTAGATGTAGAAGTTACAAGGATTTGTGGCGGATGCGATGTCGTGATCGAGAAAGGTCTATTTGTTCGGCTGATGTCTAACAAGGAACAAACTGCTTTAACCCGATATATGTTCAAGTCTTAGGTCAAAGTGTCATGATATGAGCCAATAAAGATTTAACTTTCCAGCAAGTTTTATGACAGTCTGGCGACGGCTGACGCGCAACAGACCCTCGATTTTCTCAGTGATACTGTCATTAGTTGACAGCGAAGACTTTCCTAGTGGAGGACTGTTTTTAACTGATCAGCTGCCGGTATTGGATCGGATAAGCAATTCATAACACTGCGTATGACTAGGAGAAATGTCTTTGTTGGCCTTCTTAATAATATCTAAACTTCCATAAAAGGTTTCATAAGTAACACGCAAAATATCACATGGCAACGTTGATCAGCAAAACTGGGGCATCGAAAAATCCGTCACAGCGACTGAAACAGCTTCCACTTATACAGGTGTTTGACGGGAGCTGAACAAGATTGTAACAAATGGAAAAGTAAGACTATTTGGGAAATAGTAAAAAAAGCAGCGCTGCCAACCAAACGTCGTTATAACTATACCTTACCGCCCAATAAAAACAATTCCCGTTACTATTTGAAAAGCCCTCGAATTTAACCCGGAAATTATTAAGAACTTGGTTATATCTACATCTACATCTACGTAATACCCTGCGAGCCACCACGAGGGTGTGTGGCAGGTGGTGAAGATCACCAGACATGCTCTATTGACTTGCAACTAGGATATTTAATGAAGGCATGCTAGATAATAGGGTCACATGGTTAGTATCTACGTAATAAGAAAGGGATTAATGGTTGTTATTAATTGTTATAATCTCCTTTCAAAATAGAGAAGAGTTGCTTCCATTAGGAACAAAGCTGTCTCTATTTTGGTGGAAATTGTTAATGTTATTTACATTTTCCCAGGTGGTAATTTCGCCTATCATTCATTCATTTCCTCTTCTTTTCCATTTCCTTTCGCTGAGAGGAAATGAATGAATGATAGGCGAAATTACCACCTGGGAAAATGTAAATAACATTAACAATTTCCACCAAAATAGAGACAGCTTTGTTCCTAATGGAAGCAACTCTTCTCTAAGTTCGGTACTTCACGTTCATTTTTCACTCTTACACCACCTCTTGCACAAGGATAATCATCACCCATCATACTCACACCCTGCTTTTTTGTGTGTGTAACATTCTACTTAACGGTCATTTCTTCGCATCGAAATAACGCTAAGTAATTGCAAATAATCGGAAAATGACGTTATTTCAAAATAATGGGAAAGGATTTTCGGTGTTTTTTTCCCCCGGTCCTCGCAGAAAAATCGATTAAAGAAGCGAAAGTTTATTGCAGAGAAAAAGATTAAGTGTCCGACCTCTTTCTTTGAGTGGATAACTTTTACAAGCTGCCATATCTTGATAATCACAGACCTGCGAATGGTAGGTGACCGCGGTGACTCAGCGGCCATTTTGAGCTTGGGCAAGAATTTCCATGCCCTCAGTCTCGCGATAGGCAAGCTATGGGGGCTGCCTTTGAAGGCAGCAAAAGATGTCGTCTAGATTTTTTAGTTTTTTTTTTTTAACAGGTAACTTTTTGTCTAAGTGAGGGACTTCTTTCCAGTGTGGCAATGATGCCGTCAGTTTAAAAGAAGGCTAAACATTAGCGGTAACTGAAATAACGTCTTGGTCAGCAAGTACTACCGAGTGGGCTCTGAAGCAGGGAAGTAATTTACCGAGCTATAGATGCAATGACGAAGTTCTCAAAGACTACAACGTGAAAATTAATACGACGAAGAAAAAAACCTCGGATGCGGAAGAGAAAAACTGAATGCAGAAGTTACCCTGAGTGGAGAGAAATTAGAGCAAGTGGATATCTTCACCAATCTCGGAAATATCATCACGTGGGACGGATTAACCACAACGGACTTCAAGCGGTGAATAGGCCAAGCTAGAAGGCGTTTATTGGGAAAGGCGACTGTTGTGCTAAAATAAGATAGAACTACAAACCAGGAAACGGTCCGTGAAAACATTTGCGAGGAGCTGACCAGAAAAGACTAAAAAACCTTCGAAACCTGGTGGTGGAGAAGGATGCTGAAGATGAAGATGACGGACAGAATGAGAAATTCTAGGAAATAGGAAAACACAATATCCGAACTATCCATAAGCCACCTCAGAAACTGTAAAGAAAACTCGTCAGAGCAAAAAATACTCCGGGAGTCTACCGCATTCCTTGTGAATGTGGTGAAGTATACGATGGGGAGACGGGCCGGACTATCGAGACACGGATAAAGAAGCATAGAAGGAGCGTCCGATTAGACCATCCCGAACAATCCGAGGTGGCGGAACATAGTACAGGCAAAGACCACCGCATAATTATTGACGACGCCAAATTTCTTGGCCGATCCAACGGCTACTGGGATCGGTTGACGAAGGAGGCCGCTGAGATCCGGATGGAGACGAAAAAAGTTAACTAGTTGAGTGGCCTGCTGCGTAAGCAGCTTTGTTATCAGAGAATATCCCAAAAGAAGGGGTCTTATGCTCTGTGGCTTTGTCTTTGGCTCACCCAGCCAATTATATGGTCAGAACATTCACAGTTCTCGCGAACTTATCCCACGGGCTTGTTTTATTACTCGCCAGGTCCCTTATCAATTTTATGTCACTATTTTTTAATTTTTTAAGTTTTTTAATTTAATTTATTGTAATATTTATTGGCTTGTTCTTTGATTACTTGCCGTATATCTTCTATATTTGTTGTCCTGTGTATGTCGTGGTTCGTGGAGTATTTTATTTTGAAAATCGATCTAATGGAATTTCTCTCCATTACTTCGATTTTCTTGACATTTGCCTCAGTCAGTAATCCTGCCCATGCCGGCGTTGCATACAGGACATTGGGTCTGATATATGTCTCGTATATTGTTTTTTTTGATGGTATCTGGTACAGAGCTTCTTTTTAATATGGGCGAGAGACCTGCTCTGACTCCAATTGCTTTTTTGATAATGTTTTCCGTCTGTGCTTCAAATGTTAATTTTTTGTCAATAGTGACACCAAGATATTTGGCCCCGTCAGTCCAGTCTGTATTGTGGTTCTTCATGGTCAGGCAGCGGCACCGAGGTGTTTCAATTTTGGGCCTTGTAAATAAAATAGCCTGCGTCTTCCCTGGAGTGATTTTAATTCGCCATTTTTCATGCCATTTTATGGATTCGTCCAGTGCTTTCTGCGCCTTTTTGACACCAAGTTCTGCATTTTTGCTCTTTGCTAATATGGCTGCGTCATCTGCATATTGGGCTATTCTCATGCGCCAGTCACTGTTGTCTTTTGGAAAATCAGATGTGAAAATGTTAAATAATAACGGCCCGTATATAGACCCTTGAGGTACACCAGCTGTCATCCTCTTTGAGTTGCTGACCTCATGTCCCCATTTTACAGTAAAATCTCATTCTCTTAAATAAGAGAGTGTCCATTTTAAAGTCCATTTTGGGAATCAAAGTTGCTCCATTTTATAAAGAAGTCCGTCGTGCCAGACTTTGTCAAAGGCTTTCGAAATATCTAGAAAGATTCCTAGCGTCATTTGCTTTTTTATTAAAGCCGTCATTGATAAAATCAATCACCCGGTGAATTTGTTGGGTCGTCGAGTGGTGTTGTCGGAACCCAAACTGTTCCTCGGGGATTATGCCTCGTTCGTCGGCAATGTTCCGTATTTTTGGGACTATCGCCCTCTCTAACTGCCTGCCTGAAATCCAGCACTCCGCAAAATTAAGGCGGAAAGAGAGAAGATTGGCGCTAGCCAATCACAGGGAACCTGACTACTTTTGGCGCGGAACCGATAGGTATATAGGGAGGCACCAATCTAGGAACTGACATGCCCTGAGGACGATGGCGGAGGTAGCTATCGAAACGTCGGCCAACAATTATCTAACCTGGTGGAAGCCCGAGAAGAATTTGTTAGTATCATACGCCGGGAAAAAACAAATAATATTTTAGTTCTAGCTTCTTTGCGCACTACAGTTGTCCTTATCCCATGAACGCCTCCTTTGATTGGGATATTATCCGCTTGACATGCGTTGTACTTTTTCCGTGCCACGTGATGGTACTTCCGAGATAGGTGAAGAAATCCACTTGCTCTAATTTCTCTCCCCTCAGGGTGACCTCTACATTCGGATCCTCACTTAAACGTGCTAGGATTTAAGTCTTTCTCTTATTCATTTTTACAATTTATAGTATGTATACAATTTTGACTGTAGAACTAACTCTAGGTTCGCATAAACCCTCCTACTGTTATTTGACTTGAATTGAGATTACTTGGTGCATATAACTGTTTCCTAATTCAGTATGGTCCAGGATTTTCCGAGCATTGATATTAAAACATTTCGTCGTCAAAGCCCCGTGAATTTTGAGTAGGTTCTTCCCAAACTTGAGATTTGCGGGGATGGGGGCTATGACGTCAAGTTTTGAGATACTCCATATTTTAATGTAGTTTGAGCGAGACAGTTCTCTAGTCATAATGGAGACCATATTTGAATTATACCATTTAATTTGACCAGCTGTGATACACATGATTTAAACATTGCATTATTAATGGTGCAGTGTAATACTAATGTACGACAGGAACTCTTAGTAATTTAGTATAAATATCTATGTCTTAAACTTAATTTTCTTGCGCGCTACGTGTAAAACTTTTAAAGATCTATAGCGACGGCTATCGCTTTGGTTGTTATAAATACTGCTAAATCCCTTTTCTTTTTCTTCAACCCTTACCTCGGGTTGATTGATCCTCCTGGGAACTAACCTTATAACAAATTTTCTCCAGCACAGCTGCCCGGTCACAACAAGGTAAATAACAATTTTGACGCCAAGGTGATGTGCAATTCATCGTCAAAAATATGTGTATATTTACTCAGAATTATTTATACAACATCCGTTGGATTTATCATTGCTGCGTGCACGCTATGGCTAATTAGTTGCTAAGTTTAATTAATAGCCAACCTCTTGTTGCATCATAGAAAATGAAAAATGGTGGGTTCTCATACAAGAAATCGCCGCTCTGGTCCCCCGATATATGGATGCCTTTGGGTCCCCTGCCTGCAGATGCCGTCAGCAATCCTGCAGCTTGTATGGCGGTCGGCGTAGAGAATCCTTATCTCACGCCCGTCTTCCCTGGCTATTCCTCACGACGTCTTATTGCTCTGTGCCGGTCTCCTTCCGTAGTAGCGAGTTCTCAAACGTCTATCACTGGACAGCGAGTCTTGAACGTCTGCACCTTTCAATTAGCGAGTTTTTCACGGCTGTACAATCCTACTACCAGATAACGAGTTTGCCCCCACGCCTCGACATCCATTGTTCTCCCCCTCCACGGGCCTGCGTCGCATCACTGCGATATTGTTATTAACCTCCGATTTCCTTTCATATATCTCTCTTCATTATTACCTCACCTCCCATACTTTATTCTGTCGACCGAGCAACAATACTCACCTGTCGACCGAACGACAATATTCTCTTGCGATATTGTTATTAACCTCAAATTTCCTAGCATTTATCTCTCCTCATTACTATCTCCCCTCCCATCCTTTATTCCGTCGACCGAACAACAATATTCACCGGCCTCACGGCCGGGTTATGGCCGGCGCGCAGGGTTACCACTCGACGTGTAACAAAATACTTCACAAACAGGTTTTTGTGATGCTGAAGGTTTAGCTGAGGTGACATTAGGATAAATTTTCAAAAATAGATGAGATAACATACAAACTACTCACTTGTAATATTTTGACGAGATTTAGGTGTTATAAATCTCTCACTTTTTTATATTATCTCTCGCTGGAATGCATATCCGTACAATTTCCCATGTAAAAAGGCTGGTATTTTTGGGCAAATATCTCGGAAAGTTGTGTGGTAAAGGTTTCAGATTTTGGTATCTTTGGAAGGGTGAGAGATTTTTCGTTAAAATGAGACCAAAAACATTGATTTATAAGTGAAATGATATTTCGCTCAATCTACATTAGTGTGCGTTCCCCAACCCGGCAAACGTGAGGTCAGGATTCGGATCTCTGTCAAGTCAAATGATTTGCTGGTAGCGGTCTTAACCGAATTTGGCGTGTGAAATGCACCATAATCGAGAAAATGGAACGGGCAGGAAATTGAGTTTCAGGCATGATAAAGGAATTAAAGACCTCGGAGGAGAAACCCGAATACGGTTGGGAATGCGGGTTGATTCTATACGAAGAGGTTAATGGACCGTTCGAAGGTGAATATTGTGTAATCGAGACAAACAGGTAATTGCTGGTTGGAAGGCTTCCCATTGGATGGTTAATGATGGTTGGCCGGGGGAAATTGGACGTAATAGAGAATGGGCGTTTCGCATGGCACTGATGGGATTAAAATGCGCGTCGACTCGGAGAATGGAACAGTGGAAGGCAATGAGCATTACTTGATGAGTAAATAGCCACGTTTTGCATTGCAATAAAGGATCCATTATCTGTCCCTTAGAGTTTGGAGTAATGACAATGAAACTAATAAATGACGAAAACGTAAAGGATAGTTGAAAGACTTCAAATGGAAGGAAAATAGTTTGAACCTTTGTCCATGAATTCAACCGTGGTTTTACGTGGTGGAACAGAATTTCAATAGTTACATTAAAGAGCAAGAGTTGTACCATCCGCTATCGTTTAATGTATAAATATACACTACCCATTGAAGGTTATTCGGTTTCCCGCCGTGTCAAACTCTCCATCTCGGCCGACGTGTCAATGAACGAGTCGTCCATCGTCATCAGGGCATGTTCTGCATCTCGTGACCTGCTGCGCAAGCAGCTTTTACTCAGTGTGTGTCCTCATAGTGTAGGACTTGTGCTCTGGGTCCACGTCTTTTGGCTTTCCCAGCCGTTTTACAATGTCAGGACCTTATTAGTCCTAACATATCTGTCCTAGGTACTTGTCTTATCTGTCGCCAGGTCATTAATTAATCTATTGCCATTTGTTTTTAAATTTTCATAGTAATCTTTGGCCTGTTTATTAATCACATCCCTTATTGGTTCTGTTTTGGTGACTTTATATAGGTCTGTATTTGTCGACCATTTTATTTTGAAAATTGACCTCAGGCAATTTATGTCCATTATCTCTATTTTATTAAAATTCCCTTTATTTATGAGGCCTACCCATGCCGGAGTTGTATAGAGCGTAGTTGGCCTTATGTATGTCTCATAAATATATCTCTTTATCTTTTCTGGCACAGTGTGATTTTTTAATACGGGCGATAATCCTGCTCTAGTGCCGATTGTCTTTTTAATAATATTTTAGATATGTTTCTTAAATGTTAATTTTTGGTCTATGGTGACCCCAAGGTCACGGGGTCTGGGAAACGGGACGGTATGTAGAGATGAGCTATTCCACTAATCAAAGGCTGTGAGTTTACAGCGGTTAAAAAGGGTTTCTGACTGACTCTCGACTCTAAATTACCTTCCTATCCTGAATTACAACTTAAAGTTTTTTGAAAGTTTGCGCGGCCCGCATCGAAAACCTTGCACCATACATCGTCAGAAACTAATAATTATGGCATATGCTACGAACTTAAGGCCGTTTGACGCGATGGTTAGGGAGTTCCTTTGCGACTATGCACGTGAGAACAAAGTATAAATTCCAACTTTTTTTCGAATGGCTTTAGAAATCCTGCTTTCGTTGATGGAATGCGCTAGGTGTTAAGCATTAAAATTAAGGCACAAAAGTGCCAGTTAATCAATAAATATATTTTTCAATTGTTCGTTTTTTATAGCCATAGACAAAGACTTACGGTAAAGCTCTAAGTAAGGAGGCGTTTAGTAATAAAGGGAACTGATGACGGTGACCTTGGGTAAGGATGCCAAGAAGAAGCTGATGAAGACCCTGATGTGGAGCGTAGCGCTTTATGGGGCAGAAACGTGGACCCTCAGGAAGGAGGACGAGAATAGGCTGCAGGCATTTGAGATGAGGGTGTGGAGAAGGATGGAGAAGGAAGACTAACGAGGAAGTTCTTGAGATGAGGGAGAGGGTAGGAAACTTCTGAATGAAATCCAGGATATGCAGGGTAGGTGGCTAGAGGATGTAAAAAGGGGCGATGGATTGCTCAAGAGTGTGATAGAGGGAAGGATGTTGTGCTAGCGGGGAAGGGGACAAAAGAGAATTGTGTTCATGGACAGGGTGAAGGAGGGTAGGTCGAATGCCGAGGCGAAAAAGGATATACTAGAGTGAGAGATAGGTTCCTGAAAGTGCAAAAAGCGGGAAAAAAATTCTCTGAAATTCAACGAAATCTACCTTTATCGGTTGAATTCTAAAAAAAGATAGCCATGTACCAGAGGGTCATGTCGACTGTTGAGACGGGTTTCAGAAATGGTATTAATTTGCAAAATACGAGGTGGAGTCAAGTGAAAAATATTAAAGCGTAATATACATTCGAGTCCCGGGGCCATTGTTGTATGAGTTGGCCGTACAGTTACTAGTGCTTCACAAATTAAAACATTAAAATATTTTAAGTTTTCATTTGACTCCCCCTTGTATATTCGATTAGTACCTCAGTAGGACCTCTGTAGGTTTCTGTCGACAATTTTTGAACAGGTTTCCCACGATCCATCCTCTTTAAAAGAAGATCGTCAATCAATGCGAATTGTGAGGAAAAAAATGACCCTGATTTATAGGCCTTAATTGAAAATGGATAGGCGCGCCATCGGTCTTTTCGTGAATTCATTCTCCGGTTACACCCCCTCTTTTCCAAATGATTCCTACCTACCTTGGTATTTGTATTTCTTTAAATTATTTTGTCCATGTCGTTGTCTCCTGGTCATTAAAGTTGGAGGACACACACTATAGCACGTAGAGCATTATTATTACTTAGGTCGCCCGCTCGAAGAAAACAGGTTTAGTAGCATGAACATACGGAAGAGAATAGCGCTATCTAAATAAGCGTTTATTAATAGAAGAGAGCTGATGACTGGGACCTTGGGTAAGGGTGTAAAGAAGAGGCTGGTGAAGAGCTTGATATGGAGCGTAGCGTTGCATGGAGGAGAGACGTGGGCTGTGAAAAGGGTTCTGAGGTGAGGCGGACGGAGAGGAAGACTAACGAGGAAGTGCTTGAGATGGTGGAAGAGGATAGGAAACTTGTTTATAAAATCTGGGATAGGTTGAGTAGGTGGCTGGAGGATGTAATGAGGGGCGATGGGTTGCTCGAGTGTGTGATAGAGGGAAGGATTTTGGGCAAGTGAGAAAGAGGAAGACAGAGAATATGTTTCAAGGACAGGATGAAGAAGGTAGATCGTATCCTGAGGCGAAAAAGTATGTCCTAGAGGTAGTTAGGCCCCTAATCGTGTTAAAAACCGGGAGGAGATTCTCTGACATCCAACAAAACCTACCGATAGAACACTAAAAAAAAAAAAAATCGTGGTCTCACTTTAATCATCCACTCCGGGCCTTACCATCACCTCCCTAAAGCTTAGGCAGTGGAATGAGTGACGGTAGATGAGGAGCCAAGACTCTAGTGAGACGTCTTCTCGCATGCAATATTGCCAACTTGATCGGTCTCAACGGTGAGGATAATCAGTTTGATGGTCACCATTGTCCTGTGTCGTGAGCGTGTCCGGGTTGGATAGGCGATCGATCAGGAGAGCTGCAGATGGGCCTTGTAGTTCAATAATACTGGGAGCCGTAACGTCTGATTGGTTGGTTGATTTCATCAGGCTGGTAGACAATTGTGTTCATTTGTACAATTGGAACAGGTTTCTAAAAAAACCGATTTTCGTGTGGTATACTGAGAACTGATACCAGGTAGGACTTTCTCATGATCAGGCCTCCAACTCTTCCTATCGTTACCGTGTCGCTATAGTGGTGTGCTTAGTAAGGCTGCGGATTTCATGCGAACTAAGAGCGCCACTAATAATTCCACCCTCGGCTTACCCCCCATAAAATTGTTTTACATTTTGAATGAGTGATTTGGTGATATCGAAGTGGGATATAATGCGCATTTACTCACCTTGTACCTGTTTTAGAAAATCACAAGATTTTTTGTAAACTACGCTTTTTAGGTAAGGTGTGACCTTAAGAATGTATTCGTTATATTTAGTTGACGGCATTCATTAAGCGAACTGCCGAGAAGCTGGGCTTTTCTAGGCTGCAGAGAAGGATACTGGTCGACAAAGTTGAACAATTATATCTTAGATTATATATCGATAACCTGAGCGGTAGACGATTCAACAATCAGCGTTGGAAAAAATGGATGAAAGCCTACATAATATCATTTTTAGCATCGGAATAAAGGAGCCATGTAGATATTTTCACTCTTTAGTGCTGATGTGCTGCCTATTTGATCGGTTATCATTTGTAAATTTGTAGTTTGAGACGACTATCTTGCTTCTAGTGGGAATAATTGGATGAAAAAGTAAAAGAGAGATGCTACTTCACTCAGGTTAGACCACACCTTTGAACAGCAGATCGTGATCAGCTGATTTCTAGAGAAATAAATTGTCTGAAATTTGACTAACAGCTCGTCGGGTAAGAGAGGAATCAGCGGAACACACAGCAATCAATAAGCAAGCCAGGCTGTATACTGTGTATAAGTGATGCCAGTTGATTGGTGGGTGTTTGTATTTCGTGGTCTTTTCAAGGAATAGCGTTTTGATGTCCTATACGAATGCTCATCAACGTCACGCGACTTTGTAAATTACTCATTACCCCGCAATCAGTCGCCTATAACGCGTGGGAACTGCTGTGTGAATTCAGCTGGAGACCATCGTATTCGGTTCTTCAACACTTATTTCTTTCTTGATGGGGGATTCACTGGGTCTTAGATGAAGAAGGTAAAGGAAACCGCCGTTTTGTCAGCTTAAGGAGCCAATCTTAAGCCATTTATTATCCTGGGTGCGTACTGATTTATTATTGGGGTCTATTCAACTTTTCGACCGGGAAAAATTGGAAGTCAAATGGCGGAATAAATAACATTATGGGAGGAAATGACAGACTTGGCAGTGCTTGGAAATTGAAATATGGAGAAAATGTGTATAGAAAGATGCGAGGGTTAGTTTTTAAAATATTTTTACATATTTTAGAAAAAATATTTATTTCTCCTAGGATTGAAGTATGGCTACAATGTAGGACACGTCATGAGAAGGTTAGTAAAAAAACGTACAAATTCAGGTACACATTCTGTTCATAGTTCCATCATACAGGCATATTTTACACGTATAATGCTTCGCTCACGGAGGTCTTATTTTACAAACCCGAGTCATATGTTATCATTGACAAATTCAGACATGCTGCAATAATTTTTCTGAGTCAAAAGTAGTTTTCGTTTTTCTGTTAAATCTTGTTATGTCTTTTTAATGTTTGTATTTCTGAGGCAATTTGTTGTACCTATATATTTATTCCTCCTGACTTTGGCCCTAGGCTTGCAACTTTAGTCCTGTTGTAATTGATATGCGGGTTTGACTTGGCCCTAGTATTTTGATTGTGGTATTGAGAATTTGCGATGAAATCAGACTTGTGTTGTTTTATATAAGTTGATAGAAAAAGAATGTATATACGTGGAAATGGTTGGAGGCCAAGATCTCGAAAGATTGGTAAGGAAGATGAAGTTGGAGTCTGTAACGGCGTGCGTCCTACTTCTGCCCTGAATGAGGGGTTTGATTTTGTTTAATGATGGAGTTGTTTTATTTCTTTATTATTATTACTTTTACCGTGGGTTGTTCTGTTCAAATTGTTTAAGTGGTTTAAATGAAAATTTTGTTAATTTTTGTATACGACCTGTTTTCTTTATTGTTGGTTTTGTTTTGGAGTTGTTGTTTAGGAGTTATTGATAAAGAAAAGGGGAGATTGTTGAGTGGAAAGATAAGAGAAAATGTATGATGATTTAAGTGAGAAATAAAAAAGAGTAACTACATCAATGAGGTTGAAATTTCGGTGGCAGCTGCGGGATAAAGAATCGGTATAATCCAGAAGCGGCGGGACATCAAATCGGCGAGTTCCAGATTCGGTGGGATAGAGAACACCGGAATTATCGCGGCGAGGCGTCCGGTTCGCTTCATCCTACTCAACGCACTTCGGCAATCGAAGAGTGCCACACGGTGGACGAAATTACTACCCACGATATAGGTAAGTGAATACCAGATTTCGTGACTGTATTTTCGGGAGCGAGGGTGTTACGAGCATTTCTGCTGTGGGCAAAGGCATTAGGAAGATGGCGTTCTTGGGGAAAGCTAAGAAGGAAGAATTGAGATATGTGGCCGAAGAATTAGGGGCTACAGTGAGTGCTGCAGAGAAGATAATGCAGTTAAAAAAGAAGATTGCGTAAAAACCCGAGTATGACGAGGCCTTGGTTCAAAATGTTTTGGAAGCTTACCGGGAGGAAAAACGTAGGCAAGCAGAACTGGAAGAAAAACGTCCTCAGAGAGAGACAAATGGAGGAAAAAGTCATCAGAGAGAGACGGAAATGGAAGAAAAACGTCTTCAGAGAGAGACGGAAATGGAGGAAAATCGTAGGCAAGCAGAACTGGATGAAAAACGTCTTCAGAGAGAGAGACAAATGGAGGAAAAAGTCTTCGGAGAGAGACGGAAATGGAAGAAAAACGTCTTCAGAGAGAGACGGAAATGGAGGAAAATCGTAGACAAGCAGAACTGGATGAAAAACGTCTTCAGAGAGAGAGACAAATGGAGGAAAAAGTCTTCGGAGAGAGACGAAAATGGAAGAAAAACGTCTTCAGAGAGAGACGGAAATGGAGGAAAATCGTAGGCAAGCAGAACTGGATGAAAAACGTCTTCAGAGAGAGAGACAAATGGAGGAAAAAGTCTTCGGAGAGAGACGGAAATGGAAGAAAAATGTCTTCAGAGAGAGACAAATGGAGGAACAAGTCTTCAGAGAGAGACGGAAATGGAAGAAAAACGTCTTCAGAGAGAGGCGGAAATGAGGCGTTTGCAAATAGAGGTAGAAATTAAAACATTAAGTATTAATGAAAGGAGAGCAGATTCTGCAGGAGGATCACCAACTACTGGAAGGGTAATGCCTAAATTTGAGCTGCATAAGGTGATGCCCAAGTTCGAGCCACAGGACACAGATGCTTAGTTGTTTCTGAGTTTATTTGAGGGTCAAGCAGCAATAGTCGGGATTGATCCTGAGCAGTGGGTGACTCATTTTAATAGGCTTGTTACCCAGAAAAATGGTTGAAGTGTTAGCCAGGGAACCTTGTGAAATGTGACATGATTATACCCATGTCAGAAACTAATATTGGCAAAATTAAAATTAGGTACGGAGAAACTACGACAGCTTCTTATGAATAGTCAGAAGCCCGTGAGTGTATCCTGGAAGGAGTTTGCTTACCGTATGAGAGGTTACTGTGAAGGCTGGTTAGAAGGACATGAGATTAGAGAATTTGAAGAATTAAAGGATCTAATAGTTTGCGAAAAAGTAAAAAGGAGAGTTCCTTACGAAATCAGGAATCATTTTATTGACAGATGAGCCAAGCTTAAGTCTACCGACGAAGTAACTACGTTGGTTGAAGAATACCTCACTGTACGTGAAGAGAGAATGCATAGGGTTAGTGGAAATAGGCAAACTTTAGGACCTGGTAAGACGGCATTTTATAATTCAGGTAATTATGTCATGGAAAATAATAATGAACGACATATGGTATCTACTCATGGCTTCGGGCAAAACAGTCCTAATAGTAAATCAAACAATTTGCAGATGCAAACTTGGCGGTCAAAAAGTATGAAGGACCAAAACCACAAGGAATACGAAAATCGAACGGAGAAGACTTGTTATATCTGCCATTCTCCATCTCATTTTCAGGCAAATTGTCCAAAAGCCAGAGAAGGAAATGGGAGGGCTGCCTATGCAAATCGCGTAGAGAATATCGCTCAAATATAAGGTAGAGAAGGGATCGGAAAAAGTTGAAAAGGAAGGAACTGATGAGCAAGCAGATATGTGCCTTGTTGAGAAACTCGACAAAGTCAATAAAGAAGATAATACTAGCGGACTAACTATTAACATGTCAAAGGGATACGTGAATGGGTATGCCATGAGCATTTTACGTGATACTGGCGCATCCATCGATATTATCGCGAATACATATGTAAAACCCGAAATGTACACCGGGGAATATGTGAGAGTGAGGACCCCATTGCAAGAGGAATCCGTATGTTTACCTTTTGCGGAAGTAAAAATTGTGGGGGACTTAGGGCGTGTTTTTTCCAAAGCTACTGTAGTTGTTCCAATGATTTTATTTTATAGCAATATCATATTACAGTACATTCATTAGCATACAGGACAAAAGAAAGATCCGCTCCAAAGACATACATTTATAATAGATTTTTGTTTAAAGTATTTTTTTGGCATGAATATATTTTACATATTTTTATCTCTTTTTAATATAAAATACTATTAAAAGACGTTGAGCAGCCATGCCTTTTCATGCTCTGAGGAGGGTAACTGTTTATTTACTATTTTAATTTTATCGATTAAAGCCGATCTTATATTTTTCTGACCTGTTTGATTTTCCACGAAAGTTGCTATTAGTTCCGTTAAGATTATACTTTCCTTGGCAGGAAATAATTTAAAATTTAGTGTTAACAGATTCTTTTCTCCAATATCTCCATCTCCGAATGTGTCGAAGTCTCTAAAAATGTTTTTAATTATTTCCCATTCCCTGTTTGGTCCTTTACAACCTAGTATTTTGTGAACTACATTGTCTATCCTTCTGCATTTAGGACATACTGGGCTATCGCAAAGTCCAAGTCTGTATTTTATTTCTCCCGTTACCATACAATCACTGCAAATTTAACTTTGCATAATTTGTCCAAATGGTTTTTTCTCGGGTTATTAAGTTGTTTTTTATTGTCTTTTTCATTTCCTCCTCATAGATTTTTTTTTCGAGTAAAGTTTTTCACCGGTCGCATATTTATTTTTCAAATCGATTGCCTCAGTCAGTACATTCCTAAAATACCTCATTATTTTCGCTTTCCCCAGAGCGCTCACCATTAGTGTTTTCCTATTGTAATGTCCTTCTTGCAAAATTTCCGCTACTTTTTTCTGTTTATAATATTCGCTTTCATTTTTGAATTAATCGAAGTTCCCAAGATAGAGGGTATTACTTTTTGGGAAACAAGACTGCAGAGCTGATTGAGTGACGGAAAATGCAAGATCCGCAGCCAGAAATATTAAATGCCATTACGACGAGAGCTGCCAAAGAGAGAAAAGAGTTTGAAGAGGAAGAGGGTTTTATAGAGGAGACCGAAAAAACAGAAGAGGAGGAGGAGACTATTGAAGAACGGGATACAGAAGAGCCCGAAATTTTAAGATTTATGAGAGTGTAAGTTTGCACAAGAGAAAGTTAGGTATCTAGGACATGAAATAGGTCGAGGTACATTGAAACCCGCGGAAGTGAAGATCATGGTCATAATGAATTATGCTACTCCAACTACCAAAACAGAAGTACAAGCATTTATGAGACTGTGTAACTACTATAGGAAGAGTATTAGAATATTCGCCGATTTAGCCGCTCCTATCACATATCTGACAAAAGGAAGGATACGGAAGGGTAAAATAGAGTGGATTGATGGAGCAAATACATCCTTCAAAAAACTGAAAAAAGCTTTAATTGCTCAACCAGTGTTAAATGCCTCTGATTTCGAACAGAAATTTCTAGTACAGGCAGATGCATCCGAGAATGGCCTGGGTATTGTTCTTTCGCAGGTGGGAATAAATGGTGAAAAACATCCGGTTCTATTTCTTAGCAAGAAGTTTAATGATACCGAGAAGAGATATAGCACCACAGAAAAGGAATGTTTATCTTTGATATGGGGAATTAAGAGAATACATTGTTACTTGGACGGTGAGAGGAGATTTCGGATACAGACGGATCACAATCCCTTAGTGTGGCTGCAAACTGCGGCCTTATCAAATCCTAGATTGATGAGGTGGGCTCTTATACTGCAGAATTACAATTTCGACATTGAATATCGGAAGGATCCACTGCATGCAAATGCTGACGCTTTAAGTAGGGATGTTAGATAGTGGCCAATTAGAATCCGACTCTAAACCAGGTACTCCTTGCCAATTGAGATGCTGACCTGGCGAGTAAGGTCGTTACTTGTCACGTTCTATTCTCGTCTAGAGGGAGGGGGCGAACTGTAACGTCGTGCGTCCTACTTCTACCCTGAATGAGGAGTTTGATTTTGTTATGTTTGAGTTTATTTTATTTTTTATTATCATTACTTTTGCCGTGGGTTGTTTCGTTTAAATTTTTTAAGTGTTTTAAATTATAATTTTGTTAATTTTTTAATAGGCTGTTTTCTTAATTGTTGGTTTAGTTTTGGAGTTGTTTTTAAGGAGTTATTGATAAAGAGAAGGGAAGATTGTTGAGTGGAAAGAAGATGTATGCCTTCTTTTTATGCTTGCAGCAGTCTTCTGCAGTTGTTCAATAGCTATAACGATTAAACAATTCCAGGAGAGAAGCTACTCACGTTGTAGATTTAGTATTAATGTCTTGCGTGATTCGCCGGATAGGGGCATTTGATGTTCAAAATTCAAGAACAGATTTCAATCAACTTAGAAGATTTGAAATGGTTAATAACCACCATATAAATAGCGGAAAACATTTGATGTCCTCTGTAATGATGGGATATTAATGATTCTTTCCAATATCCATATTTACGCCCTGGGAAACACCCAATAAAATTGTTTTTTCCTTATTTTAAAGTGTTTTTTTGCCTTTTATCTATTATATTTAATAAATTTAATGAATTTTTAAACCTCACAAGATTCACGTCAAATTTTATAATGATTTTTATCTTCAGTCGACCTTTATTTTTCTTGCTCACATATCTTATACAAAATTTTGGGAACCTTAGTTTATGTTGAAGGCGCTTTAAACAAGATACAAGTACGGGAACAATCGGTGTATCGCCAAATATTGATTACTTTGATAAAATCAAAATCTCTTTTTTTTTAAAGAGGCAGCACTTATGTTTGTTGCTGGATTGTTTAGTAATGAGTCATTCTGTCTCTCTAAATTCTAAAAATGAGCAAAGTATTGCTGAACGTCTTACTTCTCGCAAGCTGTCTCTTGGATTTCTCTAGCCTCTTCTGTAATTCACTCCGTGGACTCCCATTCGAGTCTTCTTAATGGAGTTTTGTTTGATCGTCATGAGTTAAGAGCAATACGATGCGGGCGGTGAAAAAACTCAGCCTTTTCTGCAAACAAAATGTCTGAGGAGTCGCGAGGGACTTGCACGGAGACACATGATCGGCGCCTCTAATGGGATTTTTGAGAAGAATAAACAAAACGTTGTCGTGAAAACATTCTTTTTTTTTTATCCTTCTAT
The DNA here is from genome assembly GCA_963169105.1 of Ceriagrion tenellum. Taxonomy (NCBI): domain Eukaryota; kingdom Metazoa; phylum Arthropoda; class Insecta; order Odonata; family Coenagrionidae; genus Ceriagrion; species Ceriagrion tenellum. The sequence continues at coordinate 46,997,722 of OY720641.1, read as the reverse complement.
CCACTAGTTTTATTTCTATTGAAAGGATCACCTCCGTTACAAGTGCGTTTTCTGGGCCTTTTCTTCGAGTACGGATTCTTTCGTTGTATTAACTTTGGTGCCGAGTGAAACAACAGCAAATTGTGCGTTTGCTGCCTACATTTTCGATTGAATTTCATGAAATACATTGCACCCAATTTCTTTTTCAAACTTCCATTTTTATCAATAAGAAATGGACCTCTTTCGTATTCTACCATCATCATATGGTGGTGAATTTGTTTGCCTTACTTGTTTTGTTCTAGTTCTGTGTGCTTCGCTGGAGTTGTCTCGCCTGCATTTCGACTTTTGTTCGTAGGGATGAAAAATATCGTTTATGAGTGACTTATTGGACATTCTTTAGAGAGCTGTAAAATTTGAATGGATTGATATTTCACGGGTGACAGCTGGTTAAACAGTGACTGGTTGACCTCTGCTGAATTATTCTTTCCGGGCTGACAACTCAGAAAAATCGATGTAAGGTTGGGGGAATCGTTCGCGGTCTCCTTAAAATTCGAGTTGAAACCCGAGTCATTTGAAAATATTGGAAGAACCCTGGCGATTTTCTCAACGATTTTCAAAGTGCTTAAAAGGCGTTTGAAGGTGCTCATAACGCGTTGTCACGGCGCTGGCAAAGTGCTCCTTTACGCTATCCAGCGGATGGCGCTCCCTTGCACCCCATAAGCACCTTGTAAACACCCTTGGCCAGGCGTTTCAAAGGTGTTCGTAAGGTGTTGATTCACATTTTCGGGCAGAGGCGTTCCGAACCACCCCCGAAGCGCCTTGACATCACCTTACTCGAGGCGCTACGCTTCGCATGAGAGGTGTTGTGGTGTACTGTGAGGAGAGCCGTTCCGGAGCTCTATGGCAGCGCCTTCGTACTACACCTTACGAGGTGTTGTGCCTCAGTTCTAAGGCGATTCAGATCGCCCTCACTAAAAGAGCGATTCAAAGCGCCATCGAAGGGTTTTTTGATATCCTTGGAGGGCGTTGTCATAATGTTCGAAGGCGTTGTTACACGCTCTCTATGAGGAGCACTTAAAAGCGCTACAGCGCAGAAATAGGCGCTGAAGCCACTAAATTTATTATTTTACACATTCCGTGGGATAATATGGAAAAATTTGTCTAAAGTCAACAAATAAGTCGTTGAGATATTGCTGATATATGGATGAAGTTGACCTTTCTGTAGTCATATTTTGATTGTTAAAATAAAACCATTGTTAAATTTTTAAAAAACCAAGACATTCATATGAAACCAAATGAGACATGCGTTTAGGTACCGTTTTTATTCGAGTAATCGGAAGACTTTCATCATAATTAATACAAGCGGTAACTTTCTAGTCACCATCCCATCCTTGAGATATTTTATTCACCAACATGCCTGTTGTTGTGTCCATCAAAATACACTGCCCGCGTACTTCAGGCTGCATAATTTCTAAGCCCCCGATATTTTCTACATTTTGAATGTGTTGAATGATAGCATCTTCAGTTGAAAGAATGGCATTATCGGAGAGCACAATATTTTCAACCAGCAATTGTACACTATTGGCTGCAGACAAACAAATAACTAATACCTGCAAAATTTTGCCAAACTCAAGAGTGCATAATTGATTCATCATTTCTCTTGCCAGTAGAATACTGAGAAGTTATTATTCTCATACCCCTGAATAACATGCGGTGCTAAGAAAGACTCCTTGATAGCTGAAGACCATTTATCTAAAGGAATTGTCTCTCATTCAGACTTCATTCACAAATTTGACTGGCACCTAGCAAAAGACAGTCATCAGAGCGCTTAAATGTAACAAGTCTTTGGTGCAAAACATCTTCACAGAAATAGAATATCTCCTCATTTGTTGCCAGCTTGTCCATTTATCTCACGATGAGGTATTTTATTGACATTTCTTTTAAGAGCCGATATCGATTTTTACGTAGTTGAAGCAGATTCCGATTGTAAGATTCATACATGAAGGCGTTGTGGCCCCAAATAGGTCCCCAGCGAAGGACACCTTTACGCGACAAAAGATGTATATTGTAATACATACGCTGAGTACCAAAGTACTGTTGAAATAGAAATGTGAACTTCATGAGATGTCTTTGTCCTTCCAAAATGTCCACATGACTTAATGTTTTCTGGAGGAGCAAGCTTGTGGCTTAAGATAATTGAGCTAAATGCACAAAGTCCTTTTTTCTATATGCTTTTCTTTACTTCGCTCTCCCATGGATCTAAGGGTCCATGGCAACCACTTCCCTTTACCGTATATAATCACTACTCTATTCATTTTATTGCATGAAACGAGTTATATTAGTGGTAAAGTGTCCAACCAATGGTGTCGAAGTGGTAAAGTGTCCAATCCGTTAGGTCATTCAGAGGCTTCATATCGAGTCTACATGCTGGTGAATATTTTTTGTGCCGTTTACCATCCTGGTGCCGTTTTCCGGGTGTTTTATTTCTCCACCGAGATTAAATTTTTATATTTTAGACACAGATCTCAGATTGGAAAAAGGTCTATCATTTATACTCTGGAAATTTGAAGTTGATGACACAAGTCTTCTACAAAAAATCCGGGGTCGGAAATCATAAAAAAAATCGACCGGTCGAGCGGATGTGATGTTTCGCCTCAAGGAGTCCAATTGTCCGAGGATATCTCATTTGTTGCATGGACTGACTTTACATTTTTACCTTCCACTTACTAGGATATTAGTTTTTTTCCGTGTATGTCTTCATCTGTACACCTTGCGCCTATGTATCTTGATGAAATACTTGTGTATTGTGCTCAAGGCTGCTGTCAGGTATTCTGGATGTTTCTACTATGAGTGCAACATCGTCTGCATATACAGACGGAGCATGTTGGTTTACTTATTGTGTTTCAGTATTGATCGTCCTCGGTGAATTTCACTATTTATTGCCCCATGCGATACATTAATAGTATTTCTACCCTCCTAATGTGTGAAGAGTGTGTCAAAAAATGAACTAAAATTCATGATCAGTAGGGCATTGTTAATTAATTCAGAATTAGTTCTTTTCAGGCTTATGTGTTTGGTAAAATACATCTCATTTTATGTTCTAATGTAGGCATTTCATATTTTTTATGGAACCCTCGAATCATTTCTGCTATTAAATTTACATATTTTAATTATAATGATCAGGAAGCTTTGAAATAATTGATAGGGAGTAATTTATATTTATTTTTTCCGGATTTCCTCATTGTTATTAAATTATTTTGCTATCAATATTGTGTTATAAACAATTACATAAATTATATTTGCCATTTAAATTGTTAGTGCGGATTATTAGGCCAACCTATTGAAGTATGAGCCGAAAGACACGCAGAAAAGTGACGAAACTTATTTCCCAAATTGTCGACTCTAAAAACTCGAAAGCTGGAGACTATACTCCATTCTTTCGTTTTTAAACCATTCGATTTCATCTTCTCGTGCATGCACTGTGCACTGTGTACGTGTGCACTGTGGACTGTATTTGTACTGTTTGTGAGTCGGGACACTGATTTGAAATTATATTTTTTCTGATGGAATACTTTTCCTCTGACCGTAGGGGTAAACTTTTGGAAACATCACGATAATTAACGCATCCGAAAATGACGGATTAAGGTGCGATATGGGAAAACTATCGCATGATCCACCGGCACTGAGTGTTTTTCTTGGAATAATTATCAAGTTCGGACGTGGCAAGAAGATACAGCAATTCATCCATTTTATTTAGTCGGCATAAAGTGTTAAAATCATGGCAGATAACACGGAAGCGAATATAATGCGATGTCTTGGGGCCTACTTTTACACGATGCTGATTTCCGGTCGCAGTGGCGGTCTATGGGCATTCTTTGAACTGCACGATGTAGATAGGCAGCGCCATATTGTCTTCGCATAGTTACTATGCTGTTTACAAAGTATTCTGAACCATCTTTAGAAAAACCGTTTCAGAGGTCTGAGAATACATTTTTCCTTTATAGTTCACACAGCTTGTCCGAAGATGTTGTGATTCGCGACTTACAGAGGGATTAAGGTGGGAGCCCCTAGAGACTTGGAAGCTACTCGCTAGGCTCTGCTTGCTTGAGGAATTCAGAACTAGTGTGTTTCAGAGCGACACAGAGGATATTATTATGACGCCTCACTACACACCTAGGTCTGACTGAAGCGATAAAATAAGAGAGATACATTAACGAACAGATGGGAACGAAAAATAGTTTTTTCCGCGCCCAATAAGGGACCACAATAAAAAATTAGCTCCACTAAATACACTCCTAGGTAAATGTCCGCTTCCGTCACACACCTTTAAAAAATTGTTTTCGACCTTTTCCACAAAACGTATCGCCGCGAAATTTATGTGACAAAAACTAGAAAGATGCTGGTATCTAGTGATAATTTTATTTTGGGGGAATAAGTAATGTACGATAAATAGGAAATTTTCAAAGCTAGAGGTGACGTTTTTCCCTGCCGCCATAGCACTGTTTCCACTTTTGACCGCAGTGTGGCCCGACAGTCGCTGAGTTTCGTTTACCCACTAAAATCTCCCGTTCCATGTTATTGAGACATTTGCTGGAAAAAAATCTCCACCGGGACGGTTGGTGATTAGATGGGTGAAAATAGGAGGTGTGGGCATGTAGAGACGTATATTTTCTAGAAAAAAATCTCCCTCGAGACGGTTGGTGATTAGAAGGAAGGAAATAGGAGGTGTAGTCATGTAGAGACGTCTGTCTTAAATCGTGTATTGTAGAGGTGAAGTTAGAAATATCCCTCTGTCGGAGCTTTCGCGAAACTGAGAAAATGGCGTCGAAAAAGTCGGAAAAATCACGAAAATTGGTCATTTTCTAACGTGAATATCTCAAAAACCTGTGGCTTAACAACTTTGCTGTAACTTTAGTTTTGTACTGTGATTCTTCAAGAACTAAACTAAGTAACAGTCATTATCCTTAATATCACCAATTTCCGGGAATAAGTGTTTGAAAGGTGTGTGACGGAAGCGGACATCTACCCACTCCTATAATACATGTCACCATTTCACCTCTCAAAGCCTTACATCTTTACACGGCTAGCGTCCTAACACTCCCAGCCACTCGCCCATGCGGGGGCTCGCAGGGTAGTATGTAGATGTAAAAGATTATCCAGGTTGACTACAGATCCATCACCGATATTCTCTCCGAATAGCTCGATTCTCCTGTGATTCGTCTTTTTATCCTATAGCAAGGGTAAAAGACACTGCGAACGTCGGTCTTTATGCATGCGATAGCTAGCGCGGGTATATGGCTACCCATAGGCAGGTGAGTGAGAGTGCATGTAGCCAAGTCTGACTGTGGAGGCAACGGCTTCGTTTTGCCCCGTTGACGTATATCATTGATGAAGAATCAGGCTAAAATTAGAATCCAAAATCAGATTAAAATTATGAGGATTGATGTGCAGAAAAGGAGCATTATATTTCGTCTCCTTAGCGTCAAAGACTTGATATTCCTTTGTACTACTAGACCAGATTCTCCTCCGTAGAGGCAGTATAAACGAAGACTGTAAACCAATGCGTTTAGGGTCAATTCCTTGTAATAGGGAATTTGATTCGTCGAAACGGGTACAGCTTTGATCAGGAGTTCGTTGAATACTACCGACAAACACGGCTTGTTGCCAGCTTTGGAGAAAGCAATCTCTCAGAGTTATAAGTCGCAATTCTACGCTACAAATCGGATTTCACAAGCCTGGCTTGCTTTATCTTCCCTTAGAATCTTCTAAGGTAAGTTAAGAAATTAAAAAAAGGTCTCAGCACATATTAAATCATCTGTATTTGCCCAGAAACGTGGTTCTGACCTTTGGATAAGAAATATGGCAAAGTACTATATCGTATATCATCTCTCGAAAGCATTAAATGAAATAATTTGTATATGAATCCTCTTTGTAATATTCCACAATGGTTTTTATTACTCCAACTTAGGTTTCGACTCAAGTTAAGTCATTATCGATAATGACTTAACTTGAGTCGAAACCTAGATCGGAGTAATAGAAACTATTGTGGAAATTTACAAAGTGAATTTATTTACAAATCATCGCAATGTCGTTCCGCCTAGTGAAGCCTGAAAATGTATTATATATTCATCAAATGAAAGTTGAATATAGAGTTGTTTACATCCGCCATTTTCATTTGTGAGCTCTTTACGAGTCTTATGCTTTTGTTATCGGATGTTCGCCTTGCAAGTCAGGCTTGTGAAATCCGACTCGTGACTTTTACGTGGTAAACTTGAAACTCTGAGGAACAGGTCCCTGGTCCCCTTGGAATACCAAAAATTTCGAAGTTTTCTCCTCCATTTCTCAGCTGATACTCCGTCTCAACTTTGACATCTAAGAATGCTTGAGGTCAAATTTATCTCTGTCTTTGAAATTTAGCTCTTCAGTGCCATAGTATCCCATAGCCATAGTATTTTTATCTCTAAACTAAAATTAGAAAAATACCTCCACTAGGGTGTCCCTTATATGGGCAAAAAAATATTTTCAAAAACCTTAGCTCTCACCCCTTCAGTTTTTTCTTTTAGATCATATCAACCCATAAACAAAATTTTATCTCATTATGATGTCGTTAACCCGTGCCGAATTGAAATTCAAATTTAAATTGTATTTTCAATGGAAAATTGGGAATGATAGGATAGGAAATTAGAGTTAAAGTAACTTATTCATAAATTTTATCTCAGTTTCTGTTAGAATAGAATATAATTTATTGTTTTTCAAAGCAAATATTTGGTATTAGCTTACTAGCGGATACTTTTTTTCGATGCTTTCCTCCGGAAAAATGGATATTTTAAGATATTTTTGGACATGGCACGACGCGAACTGTTTTGTTTCTTATCTAATATGAAAAGTCTCTACCAATCCTTCAATTACTCTTTCAGTAGAGTCATTTAACGCTTATAGCTTGTTAGGAATCATTTTCGGTTCTAAATCCGGGGTATTGGTTAACTACCAATGTTGATTAGCATTCCTGAATGAAACTGGTAACCATCTTTAAGTGAGAAAATACACCTCTGTCCTTCTTCCCGTTTTGTGATATCGTTTCCTTGTGTGAATAGCGCTCAATATAATGGTAATAATATATTACTTTTTCTATAATGAAGAATAACATTAATAAATGATAATCTTCACTCCACTAGTAATTTTCCTTGCGTCACCTATTTATTTCATCTTAAAGTACCACGGTATATTTCCGAAATTATGTCCTCGTTTATAGAGCATTTGCAAAGGCGAGGTCAAATAGGTTTATCCTCCTTTGTTTATGCTTGCATTTTTGAGGTCCTGCAGCAGTTTTCTCTGCTCCACGTGAATTATTTTCCTAGCCAATGGGGTGTCCCTTAATTGGAAAAAAATTTGGAAAATCTTTGCGCTCAACCCCCATAATCCCACCTTTAGGTAATTTTCCCGCGAAAACAAAATTTCGTTCCAAATGGACAACGTTAATTGTTCTTAATTTAATGCCACACTTAAGTAATAGATGATGGGTTTTGTTGGATTAAGAAGAAATTTTATGTGTTCCAAAGTTTCCCAAATAATTCTGTTTATTTAGAATCATTAAAGTACATACATTATATTATCAAGTCTACTTGTGGATATCTTCTTTTCAATGTTTCTTTCTTACAATCCGGATGCAACTTCAGATGTTTTTGAATGCAACACAACACGGACTGTCTCTGCTCTTCATCTACTGTCAATAGCCCATAAAAATCTTGCATTAACTTTACACCTCTTTCCGCGGTGTCGTTCACAGCTTTTAAGTTCCTCACAGTATCTAGACTACTTAAATATTGCTTGCTTGTCTTCCAGGTCGAGAGGCATTCTTTAAGGAAACTAATATCCATTTGAAGGTGAAAGAATACATCTCTGCTCTTGGTTGAAACAAAATCGTCCATTGTTTTTTCTGAAATAAATATTAGAGTAAGTGAAAGATTCGATCACATCAAGGATAAAATGAAAATACAAAGGTTTAATCATTTCATGAGAACAAAATGATACTAACTGTATAGAGGTCCATTTAAATCTCCAAATTGAGGCTTGTATCTCTTTGGCATGTGAAGATTCTCTCGGTCTAAATTTGCCACCATTTTGAATTTGGTATGTAAGTCTACATCCCCATCGAAGAGTGCCAAAATCGATATCTCTTCTGACATGCACCACAAATGGTGGCTGAACAAGTGGTGGCAAGCACCACAAATTGTGGCAAGAGTAAAGCTGCTCTTGAAATCGTAGAATCTACGCTTTCATAGGACTTGTACAAGTGTATTAAATTAAGTGATATTGTAATATCAGTGTTAAAGGAAGTTCACCCGATCTTGTATTTATGTCTCTTTTTGTAACCACCATTTTATTATGTATATCTCTGAGTCTTTTTTCTATTTTGAATTAATTTCTTCACTGTATTGCAAACGTTTTATCGAAAATTGTAAACAATTTTTTTTTGCTATCGCTTTTTGCATGGTTTATTTGTCAGTAGCCCCAACACAGGTTATTACTTACGGGTTATCTATTGTAATACCACTCTGTAATTCCTGAAAAGGAATTAAATTATTATTATATTATAATTTTAAAAAAGTAATTTTTGTTTGAAGGTAAATATATAAATTCATTTGTGATTATTATATTTATTAATGATTAATGGCCAAAAAAAGAAGTATAAATGTTCCTTGTCAGTTGTAAATTTTTTGTAACCCATCCAAAGGGAAATTACAGCGTTTAAAACTATTTGTACATAAATTTATTATTATTATTTTATAGTTTTTACATAGCAGAGATCTTGATATGGAGCTTTCACAGCTGCACTACACTGAAGCCACTGTTTAACGTACACTGTTGCAATAAACAGGCACACATCCCTTAAGGCATTTATATCAGCGATGGTTAGTTTCAGCTGTGACCTTAGGAGACACATTTTAAGAGAATAAATTTCTCTTGCCATCCATCGAGCTTGATGCATTGCCCCAGGAGGATGTATTTTTAGTTTATTTTCAGTCTCTCCTTCCAAAAATATCACTGAAAACTCTAGGAGTTCACGGTAATCGCCTCTTAGAATTTGTTTTTTCAATTCAGATTCATAAAAATCAATAAATTCCTTAATTTTTGATTCACTTAAAAACATTTCTACATCCTTCCTACAATTTTGAAAAGTGTTGGCATTAATTAACACAAAAACTGCTCTTGAAAGAAACTACTCAAAAGTAACTGTCTAACGAATGCACTCCATCAGGTAAAAGTAGTGATCTGAACTACCAGAAAATTTTAAGAGAAGGATTAGCGTTGTAGTTTTCAGGTGCAGAAAGGGGAGCATACATAATTATTTATTTGAATTGGAAGTGGGTATTCGTAAGTATATAGGAAACATGCATTTCATTACAACGCGACTTCTTTTTAAGTATTCTACTGAGAAAGATAGGTTTTGATGAGTGCCAGCGAATCTTCTCCCAGTTTTATACACATTCAGGGGCCTATCTCCCGCTGTTATATTGTTTTTCGCCTCAGCATACGATCTACCGTTCATCATCCTGTTTATGAAACCTATTTTCTTACCTTTCCTTCCCCGCTTACCCAGTATCCTTCTCTCTATCACAATCTTGATTTTTTTATTTTTAACAATTTTAAAAATAATATACATTTTTAAAACAATTTTAAACAATATACATTTTTGAAAATGATAAATATACATAATTTCACTGTTTTACGCTGTTGTCATATGAAATGAGTCCATAGAAAACGCCGGATATTCCTTTATTTTTAAAGCGCGCAAATTTTATCAGCTATTTTACACACACAAACAATTATTGTGGAGGGTTGGTCTAAAAATAATCTATTTAATCATCTGATGCCAACGTTTCGCAATAGGTCTTGAAATAATCATTTTAATCACCTCTTAACTGCTATATGTTTGATAGAGGTGAATAAATTTTACAATTTCAAGACCAATCCTTCCAAACAATTGTGTTTATTTTTTAAAGTGACTTATTTTTTTAGAAATATTTAAAATCTATTTATCCCTACCTAAGGGACCAAAGTTTACTACTTTCATTCTTTAATTTGATTTTCTTGCTATAATTCACCAATGAAGAAATGCTTCCTTGCGTATTAGGGTATGTTTCGAAAAAATTGTATGATGTGAACGGCTAAGTTATCATTCTTTTCAATGAATAAGATTGTTTTTTTTTGTCTTTCCAGGATATATAATGCGAAGAAGAATTATATGCAAACCATTCCTGATTGGAAATTTCGTTTCGAAACAAGACCTCAGTCTTGCAGGACATTTCATCCGGCTGCGACCGTCTAACTTCCTGGATCTATTTTAGATGGATTGCCTTCACCTTCAGTGGATATTTCCTTGCTGGTAAGTCCATCATTGGTTATACTCTTGTTTCGGAATAGCCATGCTAACGGTGATAGTTTGGTTTAACGGCGATAGTTCCATTTACATTAATAATGAATAGATTCCTAAATTTTTTATGGCATACATCTACGAAATAATCTTCAGTTACAGTAAAATATCTTGGAATTAACTTAACTTCCGATTTATAGTGGGGGTTACACATAAATAACATATGTGGCACATCATTTAAAAATCTTGGTTTTGTTAAACGTATATTAAGAAGGTTCTAGGATGAAAGAGTCAAAGAGAGATGCTACTTCGCTCTGGTTAGGCCACACCTCAAACACGCCGCTAGCATTTGGGACACTGGTCATAAAGATTTAACCAAAAAAATTAATAAAATAAAAAGGCAAGCAGCGCGCTTCGTTAAAAACTACTACGAGCGTACATATTGTGTCTCACAACTTTTAGAGGGATTAAGGTGGGAGCCCCTAGCGACTCGGAGGCTACATGCTTGGCTTAGGTTCCTTAAGAAATTCAGGACTGATATTTTTCAGAGTGACACAGAGAATATTATAATGACTCCTCACTACACCTCTAGGTCTGGCAATAGCGACTCGAGGGATTTATGGCGGAACAGATAGTTATAAGAACTCGTTCTCTCCGCGCACAATAAACGACCAAAATAACAACAACTCCACTAAATAAACTCCCATAATACACGTCACCATTTCATCTCCCGAAAACTTACATCTTTACACGGCTGGTGACCTGACACCCCCTGCCACACACCCATACGGCCGGCGGCTGGAAGGGTAGTATGTAGATGTACGCACTACCCTACATTTTGCCGTAGAGTCGTGTGGTGAGCGGTACGTGGGCATCAGCCGGGGAGGGGAGAGGAGAGATAAAAGGTGAATTGTGTTACGTTTTCTATTTTATACTCAAGTGAAAATAGGTTATTGAGCACTTACAATTGGTTTATAAATTAATGAGCAACTGCCATACCTACGTGGTTACCTTTTTGCAAGTCCAGTGGGAAGATGTCGGATGAGAGCTAAGACTTGCGGGGTAAGGAGTGTAAGAGACGTCAAATTGGCCACCATATTCAGACCAAATCCATATCTGCTCTCAGTTTCGAAGATATTTAAGTTTATTTTCGTTTTTTGGTTTTGTTACTGATCTACATCTACCTAATACCCTCCGTGTGATATAGTTAGGAGTCGTGATAATGGTCTCCGTGTCTCTGAAATACACCAGTTCTGAATTTCTCAAGCAACCTAAGCCTAGCGTGTAGCCTCCGAGTCTCTAGGGGCTCTCACCTTAATCCCTCTAAAAGTTGTGACACAGTGTATGTACGCTACTCTCGTGGCAGTTTTAACGAAGCGCCCTGCTTGCCTTTTTATTTCATTAATATTTTTGGTTAAATCTTCATGACCTCGTGGCGTATTCGAAGTTTGACCTTACCAGTGCGAAGTAACATCTCTTTTTCACTGTTTAATCCGAGGACCTTTCTATTATACGTTGAACGAAACCTGGTTTCTTAAATGCTGTCCCACATATGTTTTGTATGTGTATTCCCCACGATATATCAGAAGTTAAGGTAAAGAAGCAAGGTAAGGCTGATGTGGTAGTGTGTCCCACTCCCATTCCGATGGTCACCGGTTAGTGACCAAGTAATGGAAATAATTATTCGCCATTGGCGGTAACCAACTTTCACACGCACTGGCCCCACTACTGAGGGGTAGCAGTCTCAGCAGAAGGCGTTGATGGCGCAGATCGAGAAGGTTGGACCTTCATCTACAGGCACAGCTTCGGGCGAGAGTGAAGTTCACAGAATCGGCCGAGTTATTGCGATGCGGAAGTCAAAGATGTAACCATTCACACATTTTTCTCCCTTGAAGTTGCAGCCGTGCATCGTAACACCGTATGTCATGGTGGCATTCCTCTCAGTAAAATTTTCCGGAAAACGATCCCCAATCGGATCTCCCGGTGGGAGGAGCACATCAATCAAAAAGGACATGAACGCCTGATAATTTTATTTCATTCACTCCAATGTTTTTTCCTTTGTTCTTTTTCTTGAACCACAATACTTAATACACCGTGTGAATATCATGCACAATTTCAACTTAAGTCCCTGAACTTCGCCCAAATTAACTTCGCCCGAATAAGAGCTAGACTGACCAAGCCTTAACACTTAGGCAGATGATGGAGAAATTTTATGATTATGACCGAGACCTACATCTTTCTATTTATTGACTTCCAACAAGCATTTGACTGCACAAATCGGAGAGTGCTCATGAGGGTAATAAATCGGCTCCAAATGCCACAAAAACTACAAAGTCTGGTGGGGCTTACCTTAGATGATACAAAGGCAAGAGTAAAGGTCCAGAATAAGCCTAGTGAGGATTTCACGTTCAATGCTATAGTTATGCAGAATGGGCTTTCGGCAGTACACTTCAACCTGGCTCTATGTAAAGCAGTCCAAACCATAGATTTAAAGGGACCGCTGTTTGAAAAGTCTACTGAGATGAGACTGCTGAGTCTACTGCACTTGCGCCGACGACATAGCAATTGCAACAAGGAGGCTGGCAGACTTTGAGAAAAGTTATGTACTTTTGAAAAGGGAGTCTGCCAAAATAGACCTGAAATTTAAAAAAAAAATCCAAAATGGTTATGTTGGCGGCGAAAGGCTGAAGAGAATACCGCGTCATAAATATGAATGGAGACTCCTTTCAAGGTGAAAATAACTCCAATTACCTTGGAATATTACTCACTAGCGACGAAAATGTCAAGAAATGCATCCAGGAAAGAGTCGAGGGTGGAAAAAGGGCCTACTATGCCAACCTGAAACTACTTTAGAGTAGACTTATTGGTAGAGCCCTGAAATTAAGGCTATTCCTGACGTTAGTACTACCAATGGTGACATATAACTCTGAAACCTGGATGATGACACTAGCAGACGAGAGAAAACCCAGCACCTTTAGAGGCAGATCCTCCGCTGAATATAAGGTTCCGTGTAATATCAAGGAGAATGGAGGATAAGATATAATGAGGAAAGAGACTGATCGAAGGAAAAAACATAGTAAGGTTCATTAAGTCCCATAGAGTCCGCTGGTTGGGACACGTGTAAAAAATGGATGAAGAAGTAATCCCAGACCGGATGATGTGGGGAAGGCTGTTCAGCCAAAGAAGGCAAGGGCGCCCAAAGATTATATGGTTGACCCAGGTGCAAAGCGACCTGGAGAGGATGGGTGTAGGAGGATGGCGAGCCAGGACCGCCGACCGGGAAGCCTGGAGAGCGACGGTGCAGTAGGCCAAGGCCCACCCTGGGCTGTAGCTCCACCGGATGATGATATGATTTCAACTTAAGGTAGTCCGATCGAGATTGTTCCCTAGTCATAATAGGGACCATATTCGAATTATACGTTTTAATTTCACCAGCTGTAAGACACCTCAACTAAATATTGCATTATTAATGGTGCAATAATATAGTTTCATATGATAGAAATTGTAAGAAATTAAATGAAAATATCTAAATAAGTCTTCAACTTGACTCAACTTTTTCGCGCAGTGCGTTTGAAACTCCTTCAAAACGGAATGTTTTTTGTGATATCTAATAACCTATTGCGGTGACAATATGATCAATTAACTAAAATACTTGAGATAACATACAAGCTACGCGCTGTTAGTTTTTTTATGACATCTGAGTGTTAGAAATTCCTCATTTTGTAAAGACTGACTCTCTGGAGTGCATACACGGACCATTTCCCTTATAAAAAGGCTCGTATTTTCTGCCAAATGTCTCTGAAAGTAATGCGGTAAGGGCTTGATTTTTTGGTGTCATTAGAAGGGTGATATATTTTTCCTTAAAATGAGACCAAGTTCATTGATTTCTAGGTAAAATGTTTCTTCGCTCAAACTACCTTAAGTTTAAAAATTGTTGGTTGTGCTTTCGCCAATTCATGCTTCAGGTTCAATGCTGTCGCTTAGCGGTATAGTTTTTGTACTTCCCTGAAACAAGCATGAAAAACTCTTACATTGCTCACTCTCCTTTTTCACCCGGATGAATCCTGGATCCACCCATGATAATGCCGTGCTCTTTCAGCGGAGACGCCCTTCAGTGAGTGCGTGTTTCCCTATTTGCGGCTCGCATTTCCTGACTATTCCTCGTGCATAGTGTTTTTTTAAAGCGTTATTGCTTTCCCCTCCCGCGCACGGCTTGAATTTCAGCGGAAAGCAATCAAGTACTAGAGGGAGGGAGAGGTGTGTGACCTTGTAGAGTGTTTACAAAACATTTCCTGGTAATCAAGGTGCAATGCTTTTGCTTTCAACTACATATCAAGTTCTCGTCCCATAGTGTCCTTTCGGGAAGAGTAATCAATGGTATTTCTGCCAAGGTTGCTCAATTAATATTCGATTCGATCTCCCTTCATTATCGTTCAATGTACGCGATGTGAACGTGGAACTTGATTTCTATTCCAAATTCTGGGCCGAAGTTTTGTGTTTGCTGTGCCCTTTCTTTAATTTCAAAAGTGATATGCGATGCGTGTAATTTATACGATGAGAAACGAATGATTTCAGGGGAATGAATGTGATAAAATGTTGTTATGTGTCGCTCCTGTTCGTAATTGCGTAACGTATTTTTTAAAATAGAAATATTGCTACACTAAGTTGATGGTAAAAATTTAAATTCTTCTGTTTTCATGTTAATAGGCACTCACGTTTTCTAGTCTAAAATGGAGTAGCCTTGATAGCTCTTCAGTGGATTACCTTCAAACTCTGATGCTTGTATACAAAGTATTCTCCCTTTCGTTGCCATCTTTTATGGACCGCAATGGCTTAACATCTAGTTTATATGTATCCTTCTGAATTGGCAGGAGGTTTAGGAAGCTTGGGTAGCGTAGTGGTCTGAGCCTTAGTTGGCATTGTAGAAATGAAAGTGAGTTGTTTTAGGAATGTATACCAAGTAAAGGAATATGATGATGTTGAAGTGCCAACTTAAGGCATTACACTGAAGAAATGTGATGTAAGGAGGAATCGAAGATCTTCATTAAGACAGAATAATATGGTGGCTGGTTGGAGATCTTCGAACTGTTTGCTTGAATTTGATAAATTGGACAGAAAGAGAGATTCATAAATTTAATCATTGTTTATAATATCTCCTCTCCTGAGGAGAATAGATGAGGAGATAATGAGACGTGCGAATGCTGGAAGGAAAGTGGTAGGTAGCATGTGGAGAATATCAAGGAATGAGTGCTTGTCTAAGGAAGCGAAAATTGCCGTGTACAAACGTGTACTTCTTCCCACTTTCCTATATGGTATTGAAACATGGGTATGTCAGGATAGACATGAGAGTAGATTAAACGCCGTGGGTATGAGTTATTTGAGGAGTATTTGCGGCGAAATTAGGACGGATAGGGTCAGGAATGAGTGGGTCATGAATGAATGTGGGTTAAATGCTCCAGTAATGGACGTGCATGAAAGGAGTGTGCTTCGTTGGTTTGGCCATGTTGAGAGAATGAATGAGAGTCGAATGACGAAACAGATATATCAGAGTAGAATGAATGGTGTGAGAGGTAGAGGTAGGCCCAGAAAGTTGTGGTTGAATGTGGTTGAGGAAATTCTTAGGAGGAGGAATATTAGGAGTCTTAAAAACAGGAGGGCGTGTATGATACAGTGTATGGGGGTAAATGAGGCAAAAGAGGTTTGCAAGGATAGTTCAGTATGGAGGAAATTATTGAAGCAGAGTTAGGTGTACAAATGTGTATTAATGAGTGAAACATTTTGACTGCACCTACCCCGGAAGGGAACGTCGTGATGGGTATGTATGTATGTTTGTAATATCATGGAAAAAATTGTTGGATTTATCACATAAAATATTAGACTTAGCCAATGAAGAAAATGTTAAGTTTTATTTCGTTTAGTTGTAAATTTAGGGAGACACGTAACTCGTATTAGCAAGGAAAGTGCGACTGACCTCGACAGTTTTATTAACTGGAAAACTGCGAGCAATTTGAAGCTGTCCACTTACCGATGATAGCAATGTTTCTGTGATTAGTTGAAGAGAGAGCAGATATTACCCTAGGCTAATTGAGGACCCCAGAAGTCAAGGGGTCTAAGTAACAAAACCATTGTTTAGAGAAAACTTAAGTCAAAGTTGAAAATATTTGTTACAACCCGCTAAGTAGTTAAGAGGCATTACCCTAGATAGCAGCACCTGTCAAGAAAATCACTTGGATCCCTTTACCACCTAAAAGATTAATATTTTCACATCCCATTCCTGTACCTAACTTACTTTTTTCAAAAATGTCACTTAGACCCCTTGACTTCTGGGGTCCACAATTTCGAAAATCGATCGAGATGGCACAGTAGGACATCTTCAACAGAGACAGATGATGCCACCTGGACGATACATGGAGGATAATTCTGAAAAGGACCAATGAGAGAGCAGCCCCAAAAATTGGCTGGAAATAGGTCCTATATTATGAGGGTCAAACTCATGAACCGACGTCTTCGACCCAAAGACGCTGACAGTAGTGTCAGCGGACCTGTTGTTTCTATTCAACAAAAGACGTGGTAGATCCCGAAATTTGAAGGAGATCAACGTAGAGCTCCGCGAAAGCCTTCGTTCTCACTCCGTTCCGTGCTTAGATTGACTTATCAGTGTATGTATCGCGTTTAACGGTTTGAATACAATATTACTGTTACTATTTTTGTGAAGGGAAATGTAAAAGGGAGCAATTTATCGGCGGCTATCCGCGCTCTTATTGAACAAATCAAATTATCCCAGTCTTGGGAAACCCTTTCGCAACATTGTATGTTCTGTGCTGCAATACCTATGAATCTTGAAACAAAACTTGACGGGGAGTACATGATTAATGGGTATTATGGAGGATCCACCGTGACTGTGTGAGTCGTAATGATTACTTAATTTTTAACTTTTTTTAAAGGTTTTATAATTATTGCGTTCGCTGAAGCGTGAGCTTTATGCGTTACCGTTATGGGCAATGTATTATGCGTTAGCGTTAATTTGAAATCTTATATTTCGTTCGCTGATGCGTTAGCTTTATACGTTATGCATTAGCCATCCAAAGTCTAACTTAAGGCACAAAAATTGCCAATTGTTCATCGAACATATTTTTATGAACACTTTTACAACTATATACGCCGACTGCTGCGCCATTTCTATGAAACTACCGCATGTGGACTTCAATTTTTACAATGATTAACTAATAACTCGAAAAATAAGGCGGTGAGACGCATCTTTTTTAGTTTTAATCAATTTTCAGCATTTGTCGCTTCACGAAAACAGTTTTCCACGCAAGTTTCATGCTTATTTGATAGAAACATATCTTGTATTCTGGCATCGAACTCCATGTGAGTTCAAGTTCAAAGCTTGGATAATAGTACGGAATGATGATATTTTGTTGATCATATATGGTAGAGGGAATATTTTTTCCATATTTTTTCAAATATTTCGGAAGTGCTATCACGTGGGACGGAAGAAGTAGTACGACTTAGCGGAGATTAGCCCAAGATAAGAAGGCGCTCATCGGAAAAATGCAACTACTTTTCCCAAAGAAGATATGACTACAAACCAAAAAAACAGTATGTGAAAAATTCGTGTGGAGCCTTGGACTCTATAGGTCGGAAGAATAGACCATTGGATAAGCTGACCAAAAAAGTCAAAAAGCCTTCGAAACTTGGTGCTGAAGGGAGGGTGCTGAAGACAAAATGGACGGACAATATAGGAAATGATGAAGTGATCAGAAGAGGAGAGGACCATATGGAACACCACGCAGAAAAGAAGAACAAGATGGATTGGACACACCTTGAGACACAATTTGTTTGTGAATAACATAATTGAAGGTAAAATTGATTTTTACAGTCTCCAGAGGGAGATCTAGGAACGAGTTCAAGGACAAAATTAAGAGGAAAGTACATTGAAAAAGATACGGGGAGGTAAGGGAACTAGCAATATATAGGGAAGGGTGGATGGCTGCAGTCAATCAATCCTAGGATTGAACGGCCTATAAAAATGAATTATTCAAATATAAATAGAATAACATTCGTGTCCTTTCTCGGTGGAACCACCTGAAGTCGATCGCGCTTGGACTGAACCTCAATGACTAAATCTCCGCGTTGGACTCCCGGGATTATGTAAACTGTCCATTGCCGAGGTTGAGGGCTGGGAATCAGAACCTCAGGCCATTATTTGTCTACTCTAGCGATAATTACCCCCATACATTGTTGTCCTTATCATTTACACGCCGACGGAAAATAGCTCTGTTGAGAGCGGCAAATAAATACACTTGTTTGGCGCTGGGAGCGGCGGAGCATGCGAAATTTACGGCATCGATTGTCATTCTCGGCAAATGCGACAACACCCCGTGGGCGCCTCAAGACAGAGTCATTACTCTGAGTTATTATAGGGTGAAGCGAGATGGATTTATAGGCTGAGCGGTCTTTTTATAGCTCAAGCTTGATGAAGTACCATGTACACAGCTCCCTCTGGTGGGAAAGCGGTGAAGGTAATTTGGCAAGGTCCGTGTGGGAGTTAATGGGAGTGGATAGAGACCCCACCCCAATTGTCGGCAGCCAATTTCTATTACCACGATTACTTTCAAAACCGCCACACTACGAGGATGCCGCGTCAATAACCTGTTAAATAAATTTTGTTTCGCATGAATAGAGCAATGTTTTCGAATTGCAGTTCAAGCAAGTAAACCACGCGATATGAATTCTTTGATAATAAAAATCGTAGTTCTAGTTCCTTTTTTAACGAACACTTGTTATAGCCATCTACGCCGACTGCTGCGCCATTTCTATGGAACTCTTGAATGTAGATTTCTATTTTCTCAAAAATGAACTAATAACTCAAACCATAAGACAGTAAGATGCATCCTTTTAATTTTAAATAAATTTTCAGCATTCTTCGCTTCATTTATAGAGTTAAAAAAACAGTTAAAAAAAAACAAAAAGCGCAGAAAAAATGGATCCTGCTTTTTTGATCATATCCATAAGCATAATACATACTTGTTCCTCTCCTATCAATATGTATTATGCTTAAGGGTTTATTTTTCATAATACACGATCCTGCCTGCTCATACGAATATTCTGCGAGCATTTGGGACCCTCACAGAAAAATTTCATTAATGAAATAAATGGAGCAGAAAGGGAAGCTGCTCCCTTCTTGAAAAAGCTACAGCGGGCTAACTTAAGGCTGGGACACAATCAACGTGTGCGTGTAACGTGAGCCGTTAACGGGAATACGCGGAAGGATGGCTGACGGGAAAGTATAGCGAACGGAACACAATCAACGTGTACGGGGAGTACGTGTACGCGAGAGATGGGCAACTTTCATCTCTTCCCGTGTCCCGTACACGGAAAACCAATCAGAATAGTCCTGAGAATCCGGGAATGGGAGCCATCTGTCGGCAGATACATCCGACTGTTGAAGATTGCTCTTGGCGAAGACAACTTATTTACTTGCACACTTGTTTACACCTGATCTCTAGCTGCGCCTGCGTTAGTCAATTGTTACTCCGGGCCGCGTTAACGTCGATTGTGTCCGCTGACTTGCGTTCCCTGTCTCCCGTTGTCCCGTTAACGTCTCGCGTCACACGTACACGTTGATTGTGTCCCTGCCTTTAGATTGTTAACGCAATAGTTAGTAATTGAATATGAAGCCGCTAGTGACTATGAGGATTCTACTCAATAAATTATTATTTACAGAGGTTGACATTTCCAGGAATGTTCATATCATGCAATTTTCAATACGACCTGGAGAATATTATTTTGACCCCGCGAAATATCTTTGGGATTGATATTGTCGACTAATGGCCGGTTGTAAGAACATTTAGTTATGGATTCAATAGTGATGAAATCCATGGAGTTATGTACTTCATATAAATATTCACGTTGCAGGAATACAGCAATCAGTTTCATAACCTATCTACCAATAGTAAATAGCTTCAAATGTTTGATCTAATATTCTGCTGTCGGATAAATTGAATGATAGTTTATCCATCATAATTGCTAATGCACATAATAATTTTTCAGTCAGAGTAAGCAAACTGGTCATCTGTCTCGAAAAATCCCTTTTATCGGCTAATCAAGTCTCCAAGCGGTTCATCGCGCATCCGCCATCTTGGCAACTGATGAAACTCATTACTCCATGCCGCAAGTTATGAAACCAATACATTTATCGAATGTTTCAGAAACAGTTGTTGAATGGTTGTCATGGCTTATGGGTCCCATAACTTTATTGATTGCATATGTTTAGTTCATGAAAGTGGCCATAACTTAGAGAAAATCCGAACTGATAGGTGCAAGAACTTCATCATTCCCTGCACCATCTGTGATTATATAACGAGCCCCGAGACAAATGTTTTACATATGGTTAACCTACAATTATTTCATCTCAGTTACATGCATTTGACTTGTTCTTAGTTAACATGCAAGTACTTGCGACACAAAATTCAGGCAAATTTCAGTTCGACACAGAGGATATTATAAAAGATTTGGTACTATTCCGGCGATTAATATGTGTAATTTTCTCATGTTCCTTACCAGGTGAAATAATGGCAGCGGGAAAATATTTAACACACTCTGAAAACGGAGAGAATTGCACTCGGAGCATATAATTTTCACCTCGCTTCGAATTTTCAGGGTTCTTCCAAAGGTGATGATTATGGCGAATTAAAACTTATGCTAATTGAAGCTATTTACAAATGTTAATACTTTTCCTTTTAAATATGTTATTTATTATCATTTTACTTAGATTGTAGTCTTTCTCGATCCTCGTCGCCGAAGTTCACTTTCATCTTTATGGACTACAGTTGTTACCCTATAGTAAATCTCTGCCGGAGTAACCTTTGGTTAATATTACAACATGGTTTTTTAATTTATCGCCATTCTTATGTTTAAACATTCTCTTAAGAGCATAAATACAGATTTATTTTCCATTTGCCTCTAATTTATATGACGAGATATAGAGGAGGGGCATGAATAGGAACGAGGGGATTGGGTTGGTGTGGTGGCTAGAGTACTCGCCTACCACACGGGCGGCCAGGGTTCAAATCCCTGCAGAGGCGGATGTTTTTCAGAGGACACCCGATCCCTACTTGCGTGTCTTGTGGAGGGCACTTCAAGTCGAGTACTCCGTGGTCCCCTTGGCGCCTTTCGTTAAGAGCAGGCTAACGCCGACGCCGGGTTTCTATCCACCCTTCCTCCCTTACCTATCCCCTATGGCGCAAATGACCTTAGCCGTCGGTCGCCTCCCCAAATATCCAATCCAATGAATAGGAACGAAACGTGAGAAGTCGTCTAAGAAGGTCATGGCTCTCTACTGTAAATGCCATTTTCACAGAAAACTGTTTTTAGGCGATGATCATGACGAAAAAAAGATGATAATAAATAATCTTTGAATATCAAATATTTGCCCTATTGAATATGTTACTTATTATCATATTATTTATATTATAGACTTTCTAGATCCTCGGCGCTGAAGTTGACTTCCAGCTCAAGCGACTACAGTGGTTACCTCAGAGGAAATCTCTGTCGGAGTTCACCTTTTGTTAATATTCTTCTTATTCACAGTGGAATCTGTCTTCTGACAGGTTTCAACTGGATACCCTCCATCTCAGTCGGTTCCGAGCATCTTCTTTCATTTGCCTGTAACTTCGGTTAGTTTTATATCATTTGAGCATTCCCATTCTTCTTCTTCCCCTTCCTCGCTTTCCTTCCATTTTTCCTTCGATAATTCTTCTGAAATGACAATTTTGGCGTAATATATGTCCAATCCAAGCTGCCTTCCGCTCATCGATTTCCCTCAGCTGTTTTATTTCTTCTCCTATTGTCATTAGAACTTCCTCATCTCTCATTCTATCCGTCCACTTCACCTTAAGCATTTTTCTCCGCAACCACATTTCGAAACTTTATAAGTACTTTTCTTCTTTATTTTAGCAAATATCTTTCTGTTGATATCACACCATGATTTTAAAATTTATTGCAGTTTTTAATGTTAAAACATTCTCTCGAGAGTACTAATATGGTTTATTTTCTGTTTGCGTCTAATTTATTGGATGCGATATAGAGGTGGAGTATGAACGGGAACGGAACGTATGTAGAAGGACGTTAACGTCAATTATTCCAAGCATTTAAAGAAAAATATACCCTCCGTCTGATATGAGAGACTAAGTTTTTCTGTAAAATTGAACGTGAAATGTCGTGGTGTTCAATGGGCAGAGTGGCTGATTATCACTTGTGGTGCAGGGAATAGCAATCTAATTAGATAGACATGTAGAATAATAATATTTCTAGTCAGGACATAAGAGGAGTATTAAGAGGAATGAAACGTTAAAAGCCGTCAAAAAAGTCATGTTTGTCTACTACAAATTCCATTTTCATGGAAAACTCTTTTTAGAAAGAAAAAACTCTTCAAAAATTGGTAAAAAATAATTATAATATATAATATTTTCCCCTCCATGTAATTCTTCATTCAACAATGATAACTTGTATATGACTTGTACGTCGCAGGTCATTTTTCACTTGTTATTCAAATGAAAGTCAACTTGCGCATTTGTTGCGCTAGGTAACTTTGTGAAATTCGCGGCGACACAGCAGTTGAGAAAAATGTAATTATATATGATGATGTTACACCCTCTTAATTATATTAGTAATGTACAACTACTTGTCAGTTCGTTTCTATCAAGGAATTAGATCATTAATAACTGGAAATACACACTGTAAGTTCCGATAATTATTCTTATCGTCAATATACATGAAGTTTCGTAATAATATTATGTTATAAAGCCGTAAAAAATAGTGGGTCAATAACGATAAAACCAACTCAGCGAGAAACCCGATCCCTACTTGAGTGTCTTGTGGAGGGCACTTTAAGTACAGTATGTCTACACCTGTCGGATGAGACGTTAAACCGTGGTTCCCTTGGCGCCTATCGTTAAGAGCAGGCTAATGCCGACGCCGGGTTTCTATCCACACTTCCTCCTTTACCTATCCCCTATGGCGCAACTGACCTTAGCTGTCGGTCGCTTTCGCAAATATCCAATCCAACTCAGCGAAAGATGTTTTCAAGGATGGTGAATTATAGAGGAATGTTTTTTGCAGGCCGCCTTACTCAGTACATTTTATTACACCTACGACTGCGTGAACTCTATCACGAGGAAAATTATAGTTTGCAAAGTGCCACATTATACTGTTGTCTGATTGACTAAACAGTGAATAGAACCTGCTCCAATTCCGTCAGTTTTCTTTCACATTCTCTGACAATTGGTTTGCAAAATTTAAATGCACCGCGTAAAGACGCCGCAAGTGAGCCAGTTTTCACAACTATAACTAAGCATAAACGTGGACCCCGAGAAGGCAGGTCGAGAAGAGGCTTGCAGGCCTTTGAGATGTGGGTGTGGAGAAGGATGGAGAAGGTGAGGTTGACGGAGAGGAAGACTTACGAGGAAGTGCTTGAGATGGTGGGAGAGGAAAGGTAACTTCTGGCTGAAATTCGATATCGGCAGAGTAGGTGGCTAAAGGATGTAATAAGGGGCGAGGGGTCGCTCAAGTGTGTGATAGAGGGAAGGAAGTTGGGCAAGCGGGGAAGGGGAAGAAAGAGAATAGCTGGTTTCATGGACAGGATTCAGAAGGGTAGATCGTATGCTGAGGTAAAAAAGGATATACCTACTAGAGCGAGATAGGCTCCTGAAAGTGTAGAAAACCTGGAGGAGATTCTCCGAAATTTTACAAAACCTACTTTAACGGGTAGAATATTTAAAGTGAAAACCGAGGGCGAGCAATAGCTAAACTCATCCACTTAAACCAAAAATTAAAGTGAATTTCGTGATAGGTATGCATAAGATGCGTCTAATTCGGGAGAAAGTAATTTAAATATAACTCTTCGTAAATTCGTTGATGCATCATTAAAAATGCTAGGATGATTAATATATCCATTGTTTATGTTCTAGTAAATCTCCACGGACAAAGTAGTGTTTACGACCTGCAGACTACAAGCTCTTGAATATTCTATTCATCCGGGTTAAAAAAACTGAGGTCCATCAAACTGGATCCGTGCGTTTGAATCTATCGATGATGTGGTGTTTTCTTTCGAATTTTTTCTCGAGGAAGTGGGCAAGGTTTTCATGGCGTGGGAAGGAAATGGAGGACGTAATTTTAGGAGGAAAACTCGAGCCTCTGACATAAAAGGGGTAATACTTGCGTTCACGATGTTTACCTAAGAAAAATATTCTGCCCACGCGGCTGGGTAGGTAGTTTCTTATCTGGTGTCTAGAAGATTTACCTTTCGCGTGCCGTGGAACACTTCCTGCGTTAAAACGACCTTGTAGGGTGATGCACGATGACAAAATCCAACCTAAGCTTTGAACTAAGCGACTGCGCTTTTAAAATATATATATAAAATGTTAAAAACGCTAAAATTTTTGTTTATGATGGTGTTTGTGTTGTTATGTACAAAACGTCGTACTGAATTGGTAAATCATTAGCTGGAAGTACCACGGGGAAGGAATCAATAAATCATACAAATGAACCATTTCCTATTAATTACTTGTTCAAATTTGCCTAAATGATTAAATCAATTAACTTTATCGGACAAAAAGTTATAGATAGTAAAAAGATTCAACAATATTTGGCCATTAATATATTTAGCTCACAGCTAATGCTTCGCCAAATATTTTGGCGTCTTCAGGGCATTGAGCTCAACGTTGTTATTTACTTTGTTACTGTTTAACATTACGCTAAATGCCCTGAAGATGCCAAAATATATGGCGACACGTTGGCTATGTGTTTAATATATAAATGACCAAATATTCAATATCTTATTACTATCTCAACGATTAAAGTAACCGCAGGAAAATTTACTTCTCGGAATTTAAGTATTGAGAAATACTGCTTCACTTCTTCCACATTGTATTTGAGTTACATCGCGACTGTTCATCTCAGCTTATGCTTTTCCTTTTTGATGATTTCTTCTATAAATCATTAAACTTACGTGATATATCCGAGACTCCATCTCGGTAAAAGTTAATAGCCCGCTGTACAGAATTGTAGTTGCTAAAGGCTCACTGTTACTAGTTCATTTTATGTCGCGACTTTCTTTTCAAGTGATTATTTAAATTCATAAGTTAAAGACACTTCTTTATTTGAAACCACGATATCTCCCACTCTCTCTCTGCAGCCTCTCTCACAACAATCCTCTTTACTTTCTTTTGTTAACACCATCTTAACCACCGCTTCCAAAAAACAAACATTCAACAATTAACAAAATATCATTTCTTATCATCATAAAGATAATAATTAAAAAATTAAAAGAAGCGAAAAAACCATCAACATGATATGGAGCAACTATAAATAACGAAGGCACGAATATTAAACAAAATAAATGCGTTCGCTTTTTTGCACGCATGGCACGACGTTAAATACTAACGCTCACGGGCTGAAACACCAACTGTACAAGTTAACGATGTATTTAACCAGTAAGTCACTTGATATCAACTTTCATTTTCACATTAAAAAGGCAGTATATGTATGTATTTTCTTATTTCTCTAATTGTATTTTCTGTTGATTATGTCTCCACGTGTATTTTTATTTCTTTTAATCAATTGTAAGCCGCATTCTCATCAAAAAATCATACTTAGTAAAATCCATAACTACGAGTTAGTATTACGCGATCACTGATACAGTGGATGGGGCATTTGAATTATCAAATTCATCTTCTTCTAAGGCGAATCTGTCCTCAAATAGGTTTCAATTGAACTGCTCCCTCCATGCTCGTCTATCCATTGCTGCCTCCCTCAGCTCTTCGTAACTCCATCAATTCATAATATCCGTCAACACGTTACTTCTTCGTCTTCCTCTCCCTCTCTTTCCCTCGGTCTTTCCTTTCTAATATTCTTTTCAGCGGGCAATCTTTTCTCACGACGTCTCCTACACATTTTTCTTCTTCTTTCTTTCTGATCTTAAAGTACCTATATCTTTTCTCATTCATCCTTGCCAGAACTTCCTCGTTTCTCACTTTATCACTCCACTTTTATCTTTCCATCCTTCTCCGTAGCCACATTTCAAAACTCTCTAGATATTTCTTCTCTTTCTTCCGGATTGTCCATGTTTCTGCTCCATCAAGCACAACACTCCAAATAAAACAATCATTAAATCTTTTCCTTAAGCCTGTGTTTATTGCTTTGGCGGAAAGTATTTGGTTGACTTGACTTAAGGCTGCCTTTCCCTGCCTTATTGAATTAGAGAAAAAATATTATTGCAAGCCTTTGTGAGGATTTTGTACTGTGCTAAATTCCATGGGAACTTTTCCAGCATACAGCTCGCTTATTCTCTTCTCGTACGCGTTTTGCATTAATAAGTTTGGAGTAGTGGGAAATTTCGTTTGCAGTAGCTTGAGTGAAGTTGCGGTTCTTATTTAATGACCGTATTTCCCTAACCCTTTCTCAAGTTTGAAGATCCTGGATTCAAAGAGCTTCAGGTTGTTTAGTAGAGGAGCTTTTATCGTCCGAAAACACTTAATATGCAAAAAATTATTATTCCAGTCACGCCTAACGACCTTCACGCGGCTTAGAAACGAGATAGCATGACGCAACCCATCTGTGTATGAGATCCGCGTTCTATTAGTTCCGTATACGTCATCTAACGCTCAATGCAAAATTCCACCCGTCAAGGCAACCTCGTACGTAAACATCTTCTAGGTTGCATGACACATTCTTCTGAGGAATGCCATGCGGAAACTCGTGTGGTAATCAAACCCGGAGGACCCCCTCAGAGAGTTTTTTGGTGAGTACCATCGGAAGTTCATCTCCGGGCTTTTGGCTATTATATATTTTTAAAGTCCATGGTAATTAAAACTTATTAAAACATATTATATCTCGATCTGAGAGCCTCAAACTCATTACAAGGGAATTTCCGACAACTAGCATTGATCCCTGATATTTTTCTCGGAAGAACCCTTTTCAGGGTATCTAAGGGTATTCAGGGTACAAGAAAATCATTTTCGTCTGGACACCCCCTATATACCCCTTTAGGGGTCGATCAGGGTCGGGAGTACTCACTACTAGTAGTGAGTATTTTCCCCCAAGTTTCAGACCGATTGGACCAACGGTTTTGGCCCTATGGCCAAAAAACCCGAAATTTTCGGGAATTTTTCTTAATAACTCCTTTATTTGAAGAGATAAAAATTTAGTTTAAAATGGAAAGTTGATCAGTGAGTGACTGGTTACCCATTGCGTATAAAATTAATCACCACACACCAAGGGTGTGACCCCTACACTCTGGGGTAAGGCATGTGGACTTGGCCAATTTTTCCTCCCGCATCAAATAATCTACTCGTCTTTGCGACAAAGCGAATATTTAACCCACAACAGCCGAAAAACATTCTAATATTAAATATCTATCAACTAATTAACTTAGATAAAATATAACGACACCGTTGAATGCCCTAATTAACCCGAGTCAAATGAATTCCTCGTCTTTATGTCAAAATGATCAATAGGCCCGCAGCAGACCGAAATGTATAATATCTCGCAACCCAGGAAAACGTCCGTGCGTGGTATTCATTGATGGAATAGTTCACAACATTCGCATAGATTGTTAGGTGCATGGCCTATACTGCATCGACAAACTTGAGCTCCACTCCGGCCTCAAGTTTCAACTTGCTCAGCTGCAACGTAATTTTTTTTTCACCATTACATCATTCCCGACCACCGCGTCTGACGCATAATCCCTCCTCTTCCCCCTCCTCTTTCTTCGAGGTCGCATTATGCTGTTGTCAATAATAAGCGAAAGGACAACAAACCAGCTATGGGGGACGCTCCCGCCCATGAGCGTTATACCATCTGATATTAAATATAAATAAAGGTGTTGAGGTGAAATAAAACGGAATACAAGTTTTCAAAAATTTATTTTTTTTTTCAAAATTTTATTACAAGAACACCAGTCAGCCAGCTTGTGAGCATTTTTCCTGGCACATTGTAAATTACTTTGAGAATGAGCGTCAATGAAACAGCACTCATTTGTTGACAATGTCTTTAAGGATGGGGGCCTCCATTCAATTCCAGATTTGCTACGCAAATGCCCACGGACAATAGTTTTCTAAGAGAAGCAGCCTTTTCCGCACCCTTTGTGGAGAGAAACTTGAAACGTTGGGTGTATTGTCTCACAATGCTCTCCAATTGCAAATACTCAATATCTCTTTCATATTATGACAAGCTGTGATAGTCATTTTTTTTAACCAAGAAGCCTCTCTCGTGAAAAGTATCCCAAACAGGAATTTGAATAGCCAGGTATTGCAACAAGTACGCTGAACATCACTAATGGAATGGTGCTGTCTCCTTAAGCTCTCGAATTTAGATACTCTGTCTCTCCGCAGGCTGTAGCGCGAAAGTGATATCGCGAAGCAATTTCTCACCGCCATTAGCAATTCTACCTATTCAACCATCCGGTAGTAGTGTCGATTTTGAGAGGTGGAGATTCGAAGTGTCACTTATCGAGTGAATGGTACGTGCAAGTCCTTTGCGCGTGCGTGACTGTATGTTTAACCGTTGATGTGGAATTAATTTCCTCGTTAGTTGGATATTGATGATCTCTCAACCCCTGACATCGGGAGTTTAAAACTAAAGTTGGGAAATCATCGTGAGATGAGTGCCATTATCGAATTCCAAGGGTTTACCACTAATGATAAAAGCTACATGGTCAAGGAATTGACCATTAGTGATGTTCAGCGTACTTGTTTTTCACGATAGTAGTAATTAACTCTGTGATTGATTTTTGAAGATAACCTTCCTTTCTCAGCCATTGCGTTACTCCATTTTCGTCCATTCCCTGCTTTTTCTCTTATTTTCTTGTCGTTATTTATTCTTACTCCATTCTTGTGGTCCTTCACATCCATTTTGAACTCATTTATATCCATTTTGTACTCCAATTATCGCCTTCAAAAGTTAGGCATCGATTAAGGGCGCCTCCTTAGCGGGATGGCTCTACTCTTCTTTTTGTATTCTTGACTAGTGTGTTAAGATTTTTCCCATTCTTCTTTTTTGGTGTATCAATCTTCCTTTTCTTCCAATCACTGCATGCTCAAATGATACGGCACAGAGTCACCCGCCCGGGTGCTTGTACGCCAAGAAATGAAATTTGTGAAGACAAAATCGAACCTTTAATTCTTTGATATCAAGGTAGACATTCGCCTTGAAGAAATTCGCGGCTTGTTCGTCTAATTGGCTAACACGCCTGAATGGCAGTTGGGAGACCCGGGATCAAACCTCGGTTAAGTCAAATGATTTATTATACTATTCTACCGGTAACGGTAGGTTTGGTTGAATGTCAGAGAATCTCCTCCCGGTTTTATTCACTTTCAGGGGCCTTTCTCCATCTAGTATATCCTTTCTCGCCTCAGCATGCGATCTACCCTTCTTCATGCCGTCCATTAAACTTATTCTCTCTCTTCTCCTTCCCCGCTTGCCCAACATCCTTCCCTCTATCACATTCATGAGCAGCTCATCGCCCCTTATTACATCCTCCAGCCACCTACTCTGCCGATCTCGAATTTCAATCAGAAGTTTCCTTTCCTCGCCCACCATCTCAAGCACCTCCTCGTTAGTCTTCCACTCCGTTCACTTCACCTTCTCAATCCTTCTCCACACCCACATTCCAAATGCTTGCTATTTATTCTCGTCCCCCTTTCTCATGGTCCACGTTTCCTCCCCATACATCGCTACGCTCCATATTTAGCTCTTCAAAATTACAGTAAAGCTTTTCTTTGGCACTGCCCCCGCGCAGAAATTTTACATTAGCGAAATAAGTAAAATCCAGAGGAAAGCCGCATTCGTCGTTTAAAGTAGTGATGAGCGTACTGGAAGTTTCACTTTTCAAACGTACGGATTAGATTGGGAACCATTAGAGACTCGTAGACTTTGTAACCTTAACCTTTGTAACGTTGAATTATTTGAAAACTCCTTTCAAGCGAGTTTTAGTTAGACACGAAGTTCTTTCATCCCCGGACTACATGTCTTTAGTTGATATTATTCTTCTAAGGTGAATCCGTCTTCAGACAGGTTTCAGTTGAACTGTTCCCTCCATGCTCTTTTGTGCTGCCTCCCTCAGCTCTTCGTATCATCTTTCATTCAGATTGTCAGGGTACCTATTATTTCTTCGTTCTCCTCTCCCTCTCTTTCCCTCTTATCTTTCCTTCTAATTTTCGTTCCAGCCGTCAAATTTTCCTCAGGACGTTTCCCAACCAGTTTGAATTGTTAGGAGTAACAAAAAAGAAATACACACTACCAAACTGATAGGTCCAAGGAATTCTCCCTTTTTCGGTGCGGTTGGTGGTTTTTAACAAAAAGGCTTTACACATCACAGGAGACATCTTTTTCATTCAATTTACTGCTGACTCCTCCTACATCTTTTGCCCTATTTTACCTCCGTTTTTTTTCTTTTTTCGTATCACCTCTTGCCCCTAACCTCGAAGAGAGCTCGGAGTGTAACATGGAGACGTATTTGTAGGACAAAAGTCCATTGCCTCTCCGTGCAGCTCTCTTCGGAATCGGAACTTTATATTACACGGATATAGAAGTAAGAATGTGTGACACCCTGGAGAAGGAGTGTTGTGATACCTAATATAAATGCCTTTTCCGCCAAAAGCTGTTGATAATGAGCGAATTGATTCAAGGAACCATACAAAAAATTATACTTCTTACTATTTTCTGAGCGATACAGAAAATTATCATGACGCCTCACTACATCTCAAGGTCTGGCAGAAGTGATATAATAAGAACATTGCCAAATATGTAGGTGCAAAAAATCGTTCATACCGCGCACAACTAGCGACCACAATAAAAAAATGAGCGTCATAAAATACACTCCCATAATACACATCACCATTTCACCTCCAAAAACCTAACATATTTGCATGACTGGTGACCTAACACCCCCTGCCACACGCCCACGTGGCGGTTCGCTTGGTTGTATGTAGATGTAATCCTTGGTTTACAGTGTGTATTACCATTTCTAGCATTGATGTCACCCTGACTCCCGAAACTTGGTCCCGCTTTGCCCTTGTTGATCTACCAATGAGATATCTAAAAAAGTTACTCGTGCTTTCTGGCATTGTTGTTGTATACAAGTGCCAGTTTTAAGTTTGAAATGCACAAAGCACTCCTTACCCAGCTAGGTCTTTATGTAATCCGAACGGTATCGAGTAATAGGTACACAATGAGTAACTACAATGATAACGCAGCTCTAATCAATACACTTCCGTATTCCCAGTCACTACTTCACCTCCCAAAACCTTATGCCTTATATATTTACACGCCTGGTGTCCTAACACTTCCTGCCGCACGCCCATATGGCGGCTCTCAGGGTAGTATGTAGATGTAGATTTTTCTTAGCCATTACAATTGCTGTCGGTAACTGTAATATGAAAAGTGTCCGTTTGATTGAAGTGACTCGGCAGTTGACTTTATGTTTTAAATGTATGCAAATATCTATTTCTTCAATAACTTTGCATACTTTGGAGTTTAAAGTTTCGCTTACCAATTGCCAAGTCATGTGATCGGGGAATTCGGTATTTTTTGCCCAACATTTGCGGTGTAATAAAACATGAATCTTCTTATAAAGCGTAACGTTTTATATCTCTCTTATTCTATCGCTTCCGTCAGACCTAGATATTTATTGAGGCGTCACGATAATATTCTGTGTACCGCTCTGAAACACACCAGTTCTGAATTTCTCAAGCATGTTATGCCTAGCGTGTAGCCTACGAGACTCTAGGGGCTCCCATTTTAATCCCTCAAAAAGTTGTGAAACGCTATATGTTCGCTCGTAGCAGATTTTAGTAAAGCGTGCAGCTTTTCTTTGTATTTCATTAATTTGGGTTGCATTTGCAACGTTTAAGAACTACAAAATTTAGTTGCAAATGTATTAAACAACGCAGCAACAACACAACAACAGGCAACAATGCTACAAGAAAAAGCAGCACAATATTTCAATTAAATGCAATTTAAATGCTTTGCATCGAAAAATTGTGCTGTAACTATATTGCCTTGTTGAAAACAAAAAATTACCATGGAATGGCAATTTTCTCTTGGGAATATGAAAATTTAAGCCTGGAAACCCAGAGAAAAGTTTTGAAAATTTCTAATTTCCGGTCCGTAGCATCGCTGAGTGCCCCATTTTTCACATGCACGTCGTGCTTTCTTTGTCAACCATTCATTCTTTGTCATTTTCCACGCACATTTTATGATCTTGGTTGTGCTATTTTACGTACCTTGTTTGTTAGTGAGCTTTTTACCTTGTTCGAATGAGGGAGCTCTTTTTTGGGGTTAAGCTATCACCGAAGCTCTAATATGTTCCTATTCTTTACGCTCATGCTCAATAAGATGGAGTCATACGTTCAAGTAATATACATATAAAAAAATTGTTGCTAATTCGAATCCGCGTCAGGGAATAATCGTCCCATAGTTACGGTCGCAGTTCATATTTATTTTTATTTTGGAAATAAATTTCCCATTTGTATTTTATTTGCCTTTGACGGAACGCCTTTTAGAGAGATACGTTATTTTTAGGCCCGCTGTTAGTTTTTTTTAATTTTTTATTCTTGCTCCACAAGAGGAAACTGTAGTTCTTGGATACGTGTGTTACTCTTTCATGCGTGTTTTTCTCCTATGTATACATCCTTAGCCTTACTGGGGTTGACTTTTTACTTCTGAGAGTCTGCAAGATATTTTCTGTTCTCTATAGTTTGAACCTCGTATATTTGTAGGGGCTGTTCTAAGTTTGAAACCCTTTTCTAAGGTCTACTCTATTCAGTAGATTTCCTTGTCCTTTGTGTCATTAGTCCTTCATATTTGCAGTGCAGCAAAATGTTCATATTATTTCATCTTCAAACTGACTCAGTTTCTGATCATTCGTCATTCTTTACAAGCAGTTCGTAAAAAAATTTACCATTTGTTCTTGATATAATCAACTGGCCTGCTAAATCGCATTTTTCGTTATCTGTTGAAGTTTACAAGGCGTGATAGTCACTTAATATTATTCTAAATAGTTGTACCTTGCTATGAGCTACCACTTTAGTAGGTGAGTGGAAACATTTTTTCAAAGGTAACTCTTGAATCGGAGCACATAGTGCGTGGTAACTCAAGGGTAATTGAAATAAGTAAACCATTCCTACCTGCCCTGCCAGCCGCCGCATGGGCGTTTGGTGAAGGGTGTTAGCACACCTGATTTATAAGATGTGAGGTTTTGGTAAGTGGTGGGAATATTTAGTGGAGCTCAGTTTTTATTGTGGTCGCTTACTGTTCGCGGAAAGAATGTATCTCTCTTATTTTATCGCTCCTGTTAGGGCTAGAGATACATTGAGGCGTCGTAATAATACTTTCTGTGTCGCTCTGAAACACGATAGTTAATGAATTTCTCAAGAAAGCTAAGCCTAGCGTGTAGTCTCCGAGTCTCTAGGGGCTCCCCTCTTTATCCCTCTAAAAGGTGTGACACACTTATGTTCGCTCGTATCAGTTTTTAACGAAGTGTCCAGATTTTGTTTGGATTTTATTATTTTTTTTGTTTAATCTTTATAACCTGGATCCCAATAGCTAGGGGCGTACTTGAGGTGTGGCCTAACTAGAGCAAAATAGCATCTCTCTTTTACTTTTTCATCTAAAGGCCTTCCTATTATGCTCTTAACGAAACATAGTTTCTTTAATGCAGTGCCGAATGTGTTTTGTATGCGCTTTCCCCACGGTGTGTCAGAAGTTAAGGTTATTTCAATTTAAAACACGAATATCTCAGGAAAGATCTTTCATGCTTCCGTCGCTGCGGCGTAGTCATTTCCTATTTTCACTTTTCTCTCCTCTTTTATTGAAAGACAGGTAAATCTGTATTTAGCGACCACCGGCGGTTCCGCTACAATATGGTCATTAATAGGGGTGGTCGTTCGAAAGGAGTTCAGATTCTAGGAATGTTATGCCAATGAACGGGCAGCTGATTTGAAAAAAAAATAAAAAATAACTCTAAATCAGACGCATTTGTTAAAACCTACACATATGGCGTTTATTTCTTCATAACTAACTTGCTCCTGGAAAATTTCATTTCATATAAATTTAATTTGCACATGCAGTGAGAATTTTGTGACCTATGGAGTGATGGTTCCGCTGAAAAATTATCGTTGAGAGGGTTGGTCGCTTGATAGGAACGGTCTTTAAGAGGGGTTTTACTGTATAGGAATCATAAATAAAGAAATAGAAAAATTATTAATCAATGCAGAGGGAAATATATCAGCGTTTAGGGAGAAATTAAAGTTAAAATCATCGAGGCATTCTCTGAATTTCACTATCATGTTTTCCTCGCCTCTCGGCAATGTTTTTCTTAACTCCGCCGACCCTTGAATCGCGTTTATGTTTCATCGTCTCTTTTCTCGCATTCCAGTGACTCCCCCTTAAGATCGAACTTAATCTCGTGCCTTCACAACCTACGTTCGATCCATGGAAATCGACCACGTGCGTGAGACCTCGCGGGATAGTGTATATCTTCACAATCGCTCCGACCCACCTCGTTAAAGAAAACTCTGGTTTATGCTCCGTCTCTCACACCCCCGCTACATCGTCGCTGATAGCACCCCCCCCCCCGTTTCCTCTGTTTTTTCCCCATTCTCATTTTTCAACCCCTGAAACAGATTCCAACCCGCTTCTAAATCATCCCATTCCGCTACCTTCTCAGCAGAAATTCCTTTCGTCCCGTGCATGGCTCTCGCGGAAGTTCCTGGCGCTACGTAGATAGGACGTTTTTGGGTCATGGGCTACGAAACTGTGAAACCTTTTTTGTTGATCTCTTAGCAAAACTCATTACTCTAAGTTTATATGGTGCTGTACTAAGTGTATGTACCGTCGCGTCATGGCCTTTGGCTATCATGAGGAATAGAGCCATTATGGAATAGAACCATATTGTAACAAAAGGATGAGCTATACATATTTAGTTGAATTATTTCGAAATTATGTCAAGTGACGTAAGGCAACCTGTTAAAATTGAATTAAAATTCCAAGAAACATGTGAAACGTGTCGTGCAATTTTTTTCTCTTACATAATACATAAAATACATGAAATTACATGAAATACATAAAACTAATGAGCACGCATATGCAGATAATCACGCAAATTAGTACATGAACGAAAAATACTTCAACTACCCTGCTTGATTGAACTCACGACCACCGCTGATTTCTCGTCGTAACAGTTAACATTAGCATCTAATGGGGTCCGGTTTTGACTAGTGGTAGAGTGTTGGACACCCGTTCTGAGGGTCGGAAGTTTGAGACCAAGCGGAACTAATAAAACGGAAAAAAATTTCCTGGCTTGCTAACCAACGTTTGAAATTGACCCCGCTACTGAGGGGCCAAAAGAAGCCAAAGAACCAAATTACACAAAAATGTCGGGAGGAAAAATAAAAATGGATGAAAGAAAGAAGTGAAGACATTGAAGAGGATTTGATAAGGGGGAGATTGGACAAGGCATATACAAAAATCAAGACCCTGCAACCCAAACAAAGAACTAAATCGAATATTTTTAAAGACAATAAGGGAAATATACTTTTTGCAAATGAATATGTTGGTGAAAGATGGAACAAATACCTAGAGGAGTTGTACAATGGAATAAATATACAGAATAGCAATGAATATATTGGAGAAGAGAAAGACACAGGCATAGACAGATTAGGCCCTTAAATATCCCTCGAAGAATTTAATTTTGCTCTGAAAGATTTGAAAGATAATAAAGCAGCAGGTCTAGATAATATACCTGGAGAGGTATTGAAGCAATTGGGAGAGAAGGATAAGGAAGGGCTGTTCAAGGTGATTGGCGAATGTTATGAAACAGGGAATATACAAGGGGATTTTAAGAAGAGCAAAACAATTACAACCCCTAAGACAGGGGATGAAAACGAATGTTCAAACTATAGAACCATTTCCATTCTTTCTCACTCATCAAAAATTCTGCTGAATATAATGAAAAACCAGCTACAAGGGCAAATTGAACAACATTTGGGAGAAGACCAGTTTGGATTCAGGGCAGGAAAAGGAACCGGAGAAGCAATTTTAGCATTACGACAAATATTAGAGAGAAGGATAGAAATAAATAGAAAGACACATGTGGCCTTTATAGACCTGGAAAAGGCCTTTGATAAATTGCACCGGAGACTTTTCTTTTATAAATTGACGAAAATTGATCTAGATTGGAAAGAAAGAAGAGTAATTTTAAATCTGTACAATTCTCAGAAAACAGAAATAGACATAAATGGATGCAGAAAAGAGGCCAAAATAAGAAATAGAGTAAGACAAGGATGCCCTCTATGACCCTATCAATTTGACATATTCATAGAAGAAGCACTTGAAAGAATGAAAGGAAAGACCAAGGGAATTAAAGCGAACGGGAAAACATCCACAGTATCCGCCTCACGGATGATGTAGAAGTAATTGCCGACTCCGAAAAGGACACGAATTAAATGATCCATACACTCTCCAAAATCTTAGATGAGTATAAGTTAAATATAACAAGAAGAAGACCAAAATAATGGTAATACGCAAGAGGAAGGAAAATTCCATAACGAATATTAAATTAGGAAATTAAATTCTGGAACAGGTTGACACCTTCTGCTACCTAGGGAGTATTATAAACAATGATAATACATGTGATACTGAGATTAGGAGAAGAATAGCCTTGGATAAACAAGCGTTCCAAAACAAGAAGAACTTATTACTTAATACCCGAATCAGTTTTGAGACTCGGAAAAAGTTCATGAAAGTATTTGTTTGGAGCGTTTTGTCATATGGATGCGAAACGTGGACAATCAGGAAATGGGAAGAATCAGGCTTGAAGCAATGAAAATGTGGGCCTGGAGAAAATTAACAAAAACAAGGTGGGAAGTTAGAAAAAGCAATCAACAGGTGCTAGAAGGAGTAAATGAAAATAGATGCCTTTTAAAAACAATTGGACAAAGGAGAGAAAAACTGATCGGACATGTAATGAGGAATAATCAGTTCCTGACCAACATATTCGAAGGCAAAGTGGTGGAGAAGAAAACAAGAGGACGGCATACTTAAAGAGCGTTGCGCGCGAAATGGGAATGACATCATACGCCCAGCTGAAAGAAACAGCGAAGAACAGGGACACGTGGCTGTTACGACAAGGCACTGCCTTTAGAGCATGATGATGACTGAGGGGCAGTCGTCTCAGCAGAAGGAATTGATGGCGCAGATCAAGGAGATCGAAGCGGCATCAGCAGCCACAGCTTCGGGCGAGAGTGAAGTTCCTGGATTCGTGGTACTGCGATGTGAAAGACAACGGGGAAACCTACTCATTAATCTCCCTAGATGATGCTGCCCTGCATTATAACTCTATATAAGACGTAATGGGGGTAAGGTGCAGTGAAGCGTCTCAAACAGCCTATCCTGTACAAATGTCAACCTCACCTTCACGAGTTGCAGCTAATGCCAGCTGCCCGGTGCACCCTGTTACTCACAGACGAGGCTCTGGCGACCGAGTGTTTCCCGGAATAAGGAAACCCCCTCTATCAAGTGCCAACGGTCCCGCAAGAGAGCGGAGGAGCGGATAGAGATTAGGGCACTCTTTTGTCCTAGGAGTGAGAAATTGCTCCTGAAGGCGGAAGAACCTTATAGTCAACGGCATAAGAATGGAGAAGGCAACGGGAAACCACTCCATTAAAAATCAACTGTGATATCCCAAGAATCAATAGCACACCATGTCAGCATCTTTTGTAAAACATTCCGGAGTAATAGTCCCCCAATCGGATCTCCGGGTGGGGACTGCAAAAGATCAGGCAAGGCCAAAGAAGCAACTTAAAGTAGCAACATGGAATGTAAGAACACTCTTACGATGTGGAAAACTAGGAAACCTCAAATTAGAAATGGACAGATTGGAAATTGACGCTCTTGGAATATCTGAAATGCGATGGCCAGAACCAGGAAATTTCTGGTCAGGAGAGTACCGGATCATTTTTACGGGTACAAATCAGGGTACTCCTGGAATCGGAGGTGTCGGAATAATTTTAAACAAGGAACTTGGAAATCTTGTAAAAGGGTATGTGCAATATAATTCTAGGATCGTACTAGTCAAACTTGAAACCAATGGATGCGTCTCATATGGTGAAATGAAGAGGAAAGCTGAGCAAAGAGCGGAATGGCGTGCTATTGCCAACCAACCCATGGGTTGATAACCGAAGAAGAAGAAGACGTAATGGCACCGCTCCCACTAAAATATTCCGGAGGTTAAATAGTTCCCCAATCGGAACTCCCGGTGGAGACTACTGGGAGGGTTACATCAGTCAAGTGGGACAAGCGCAAGTATCTGTTAGGGCTCCCGCGCACTGGCAACTTTAATCACCGGCAACCAAACAGTTTACTCACCCGTGAGTTGCCCGCCACCGCGCACTGGCGATTAAATAGTTGCCTCTCAGCTCAGTTTACAATGGATCTCGTGGAAGCTACTTGTGTTGTGGCGCTCATTCTGAGACAGCGAAAAAATAAGCAAAGGAACAAAAGTTTTTTTTTTTTGTTTGAGTTTTTTTTTTAGTTTTTGAGTTTTGAAAATTTTGAGTACATCCAATAATTAGTTCCAGACTTCTTGATGGGCAATTTTATAAGCTGCTTGATAGATTGAAAGAATATCCAAATAAGTTCTTTAATTATTTGAGTATGAGCATAGAAACTTTTGATCAACTGCTGGTTACCCTTGGACCTCGAATAACTTACCAAAATACATCATTACGACAGGCTGTGCCACCTCAAGAAAGATTGGCAGTGACTCTAAGGTAAGGAAAATATTAATACCACTAATAGTTTAAATTATTTATTGAAAAAGAAATGGAAATACAACATTTTTATTGCTTTATATCAGTAGATATTGAAGTACTCCGAAAAGCGCTCCGAACAAGGGCCGTCAAGCAACTGAATAGTTGACAGTGCGCGGGGTTGGGCAAAAACCTACGTGGTCTATTCCTGCCGGCAACAGTTGACTCACCTTCGGTATAGGTTCGGACGCAATTATGTAGTTGCGGCAACTAAAAAGTCGCCCGTGCGCGGGGCCACAGTCAATACCGTGTGTTTCATTGGAACTTCTTCAAAGTAACTAAATAGTTGCTTTGAAAAAGTTGCCAGTGCGCGGGGGCCCTTACCCTTTGATACATCAATTATGTCTAATAAGCATCTACATATTCATCTTGAAATTCAGCTCTCGTCCAGTTGTACTTCAGGTAGTTTGAGCGAGACAGTCCCCTAGTCATAAGGGAGATCATATTCTAATTATAAATTTTAATTTCAGCAGCTGAAGGAAGCATGAATTACATATTGAATGAATGTTGGCGCAATAATATACTTTAGTATGACTGAATATCTAAGTATTCAATTGAAAATATCTAAATAAGTCTTTAACTTGTCTCATTTTAACTTTTTCGCGTGGTAGGTTTGAAAATCCATTATAACGTAAGGTATCTCTTGATCCCGTAGAAATTACTACGGTGACAATATGATCAATTTTCAGAAAAAAATTGAGAAAACATACGAACTGCACACTTAATTTTTGACGGGAATTAGGAGCTATAAATTCCTCATTTTTTTTAAAGTAAGCTCTCTTTGGAAATTCCTCATTTTTTAAATAAGCTCTCTCTGGGGTGCATACCACCACACCATTTCCCATGTAAAATGGTATGGTTGTATTTTTTTGGCGCATATCTCGGAAAGTTGAACGGGTTAGGGGTTGATTTTTTGGTTTAATTGGAAGGGTGAGATAATTTTCTTTAAAATGAGACCAAATTCATTGATTTCTAGGTGAAATGATATTTCGCTCCACTACCTTAAGCACTTCATTTGCCGCAGGAATTTAACATGAACTCGTTTTTCCGAGCGAGTTTTTCTCCTCGCGACCAGTGAACAATATTAGTAAAACTACACAAGATGAATCCATCTCAATCCTCCGTGCCTCACCACAGTGGCACACTTTCCGGCACGTAAGACTCCGTCCTACTGCGTGTGTACTACCTCGCGCTCGCTTTGTTGTGGTGGTAGGGGTATTACGGGGGAGGAAATAAGGGGATTTGAGGGTGAGATAGGGGAAAGTTGGGGTGTGCGGTGGTGGCTGTGTTGGGGGCGGAGGGGAGGAGAGGGAGGATGGAGTTGGGGAGGGGAACAGGAAGGGGGTGGGGGAGGGAGTGCGAAGCAGACCGGCGAAAATAGCCGAGTTCTGTCGTGAGTCTCCGTTCTCGCCTTCCCCGCCGGTCGGCGTGCTGCTTTCCCCTTCCCTCCCTCCTCGCTACCCCCGTCCCACCCTATCTCAAAATCCTCCACGCGGGCAACTACCAGTTTGGCTTCGGCGTTCACCCGGTCTAGTGCGGTTGCCTGGCGACGCAGAGGTGCGCCAATTTGACAGACGCGGGCGATTACAAAAAAGTCCGGAAAGGTTGAAAAGTTCGGTCAATTGTCGTCGTCAACGCTGTTGCGGAAGTTTTCCCGGAGACGCAGGAAGTAAGAAGACTTGTGACTTGTTAATTTTTGTTCACGTTGGCGGTTGATAATTTGGTTGGACGGAGATTGCTTTGCCGTTCTCAGTCAGCCCATGAAGAGGCCCGTTTTAGTGTCGCAGTGTTCCATTTAAAACACCTACCTCCCCCTTCCCTGTAATCTGTTTCTGCCCCCTTCCGTCAGTCGAAGCTATTTGGGGTGATAAAACTACAGTTCAGTGAAAGGTTTGGCAGGGGATTTATTTCTTGAAAAAAAGTGGGGGACCACGTCCCGGTCCACTGGAATTTTCCCCCTTCGAATGGGACACTGGTCAACAGTCACACCAAGGATCTTCGCGGGGGTGTACCGTGCAGTCGCCGCTTCGGCGAGGGAAGCGGACAAGGGAATCCTAATCAGTTATGGGTTCCAGCGGCGGCCCTCATTAGGTGAGTCATTGTGCGGATTCGACTCCGCCATTCCCGCAGAGACCGCGGGTTTGATTGGGCGCCTCGACGGTCCCCAACAGATCGGCGGTTCCCGATATCCGCTAACGTGTGATTTTTTACTCCGGGGTGGGCTTGCGGGAATTCATTGCGTCCCCGATTCCGCGCTCAAACGCTCGTAACCGTCCCAATTTCTCACTCGCTTTCCCGACGGACTTTTAGTGGGGTAAAAAGCCTGGATATATTCATTTTGCTCTGCAATGCTGTGTGATTTCTCGAGGTCGTCGTGATTTCTTTTCATCCGGCGCGTTACCGTTCGAGTGTTCCCCAAGGTTCCTTTTTTTGCCCAGACCTTCCAATTTTTTTTTCTCTCCTATAACTTTTGGATTTCATATATTTTGATCAGCCGCCTGACTCTGTCCACATTTTCTCTTGTGTTACTTTTTCGGCGAAAGCTGATTTAAAAAAATAAGGTTTTAAGCCAAAAAATCTTGAACTTGCATGCATGAAGGAATGTTTCTCGGGTATTCACCCAGATAATAGGTTGCATTAAGGCCGACAATTCGAAGCGCGACTTGTACTTCATCCTCAAGTCTAATGAATGCCGTATAAATGGTCACTATTTACGTAAACAATGGGGATCGTCAGGTGACTCCCTAATGGTCTGCTCGTCCGTTGCTTGATTCTCTGGCCTATCCTAATGTTTTCGGTGCATTTCGAAACATAGGCCCTAATGCAGCCTATTACCTGGGTGAATACCTGATAAACATTCCTTCATAGGTTAGAGGTGTTTACTTGATCGACATCTGTCTCGTCTCAATTCCATGGTAGTATTAATGTTTTAGTTTTAATTGCACTATCTTCGTAAAAAGAGAATGAAGTGAATGAATGACCCATTAAGGAGTCCCAAGAAAATATTTCCAAAGT
This sequence comes from Ceriagrion tenellum, assembly GCA_963169105.1. Classification (NCBI taxonomy): domain Eukaryota; kingdom Metazoa; phylum Arthropoda; class Insecta; order Odonata; family Coenagrionidae; genus Ceriagrion; species Ceriagrion tenellum. Next base: position 46,955,482 of record OY720641.1, on the reverse strand, counting down.
CCCCGTATTCCTACGCCTCTATAACTTAGCAAAAATAGACGTTAAAAAATAAACTGCGAACTTTTTGCCTAAAGAATACGAATATTGCGTTGTTACTTGTTGTATCTTTTCCTTACAGTGATAAAATATTCGGGTAGGATGATCGAGTTTCCCTCCCATATTTTTCGTAGACTTGTTTACGGGATTATATTAACTGGCCTACACATGATGCATTTCGAGCCATCTGCTGCTTCTGGCATCAAGTTTACGGGGTCTTGAGGAATGACACATCCAAAGTGAGAAAAGTTGTATGATGATAACTCTGAAATGAAGAACGAGGTACATTATTGGACAATTTTTGTGACACAGTGGCCAATTAAAAACAAAAGTAATGGAACGAGAAGTGAATTGGAAAAATTGTTATATTATAAGACAAAGACTCGGTATAGAAATCAACGGGCAAGTTATGAACCGTGTCGAAGTGGAGAATTATGCAGGAACGGAGGGGTTAGCTGTGGGGAAAGCTAGGTCGAGGGTTGCAGCAAAGCAATCTTTGGATTAATGCCTGCTGAGGGTGAGAGCTTGGAAGTCGTTACCAAATCTTGCCTTTTTTCGCATGCTTTTACCGCCTCAAGCGGTCATTCAGTTTGGAAATTTAACTTCAGGTAGTTTAAGCGAATTATTTTTCTCGTAGAAATCAATGAATTTGGTCTCATTTTAAGAAAAAATGTCTAACCCTTCCAATGACACCAAAAAATCAGCCCCTCACCGTTCGAGTTACTGAGATATTTGCAAGAAAAATACCACCATACTATTTTACATGGGAAATGGTGTGGGTATGCCATACAGAGAGAGCTTATTTAATAAATGAGGATTTTATAACTTCTAAATCTCGTTAAATAAATTAACAGTGTGTAGTTTGATTGTTTTCTCATCCATTTTTGAAAATTAATAATATTGTCACCGCAGTGAATTCTTCTGGATCACGAATAAACCTTCCGTTTTGAAGGAGTTTCAAACGTACCGCGCGAAAAAAATGAGTAAAGTTAAAGACTTATTTAGATATTTTCATTTCATTACTTAGAACTTCTGCCATATGGAATTATATCATTGCATCATCAATGATACAATATTTAATTTATGTGTCCTACGGCTGGTGAAATGAAGACGTGTAATTCTAATACGGCCGCTATTATGACTAGGAAACTATCCCGCTCAAATTACCTTAAGCGTAAGTGTTTCGAAACCAATGGTATAATAAGCTGAACCCGACCAACTCATTCGCCAAAATTATTTTTCTTGAAATTGAAAGAAAAGTCGAATCTGCATTTTCTTCCTCCCGTTCAGGCGTGTTACTGTAGTCACTCCTTCGAGTCGTTTTATTGCTTTTGAATTAATTGTCCATCGATCGTATCGCTAAATTTTATATTTTGCCATTAAGAGGACGCATCATACCCTGCGGTAAGGAATAGTTCTGTCAAAAATCCGCAAGATGGCGTCACTCGCACCCGACCGAGGCGTTTTGGCGTCAGGAGTCTCTTACTACAGGAAAACTCTCGCACAAGGCAACAGTTGTTGGTAAGTTGTAGCAAAGTCTCCGGCGCGTAAGCATAGATAGCGCTGACATAAGATCTGTGAAAGAAGACTGACTTATTTGCGACACCGTCCGAGCACATCATGGCCGAAAACCATTCAGGTAGCTTGTCGGAAGATACCAATTACAGATTTCATCTTACAACCGTGACGACTGCTACTTAGCATTCTGACAGAAGAAAGATTGATACATCTCCATTAGTTTAAGATATGTCCATAATAATTATAGTTTTTGTAAAAATATACGCCACATCTTGCCGTTTTCTCGATGGTTTAATTATGATCTGAGATAAATTTTTCATATTTCAGATACGAGTCTCCCTTGGCAATGGTCTATTATTTATACTATAAAAATTTCAAGTTAATGAAGTAAGACTTTAACAAAAAATCTGGGGTCAGAAATCATCACAAATTCGGCCGGTCGAGCGGGTGTGATGCGTCGCCTTTAAATTGCTTTACACGGTATTTTTTTGCACAAACGAATGCGTTATAGAGAGTGCAAGAAAATGAATGAAATTGAGCAGATTCTATTTCTCGCTCAGGCATTCAGATAATAATACAATTTTCCGCTTTATGATGATGCACCGTGTACATCGGCATTTAGAGCTTCAGTTTATCCATAAAACCAACGAATTTTCCCAAACCGAATCGGGACTTGAACCCACGACTGTTGGTTTTCGGGCTGGAACGTTAACAACATATCTCAACGACTGTCGCATTAAGTCTTTTGTATTCAGGGTGGAATTATTCGTGATTTTTCATGCTCATTACTTCATTTTCGGGGGAGATTTTGCTCGCTAAACATCTGTGAGATTGTGAATATAGTGGCCGGCAATTAATTTAACGCGTATTTATTCAGTCGTGTGTTGTGTAAGTCATTTTGTAATCGTTTTTTTATTCGTAATTTTTTCTACTTTTGATCGCCAGGGAGGCACGTTTAACACCTGTCTGTGGCGGTATGCTATTCGTTTCTATTCAGGGCGGATTTTTGGGTTTATAATTCAGCACTCTGGCATTTATGCGTACATATTTGATTAAGCTAAGAGTGTGCGATTATCGTGGCCATCAGGATTTGTTTTTGATGAATTTCTTCAGTCGTATATTGTTTAAATGTTTGTTTTATTTATCAAAACATGTCTTAATTTGAACTAAATGGCATTAAGTTTTGATTGGATTTACTTATGTTTTAACCGTCGTTTTATTTTCAGTGGATTTCAAAGGGAACGGAGTATGCGTAGAAGTGTCTTCTGTCCGACATTGCTGTTTGCCTTCCCAGTCATTAATCCGTTTTAATGGGTATAAATTCCCTTCTGGTTTTTTTATGTTTCAATATGAATAAGCGTTAACTCCCCGTTATTAGCACCCTGAGACACGATGGATTTGTGAAGGAAATAGTTGAAGGCACATTAGAGGGGAAAGTCCCCAGAGGAAGACCCAGGAATAAGTTCATTGACCAAATCAAGATGAAAGTACATAGGAAAAGATGCCAGGAGGTAAGGAAACTAACATTAGATAGAGAAGAGTGGAGGGCTACAATCAACCAATCTTAGGATTGAAAGACCAATGAATGAAATGTTAACTGTTATGGCCTCGATTGGACATTTATACGTCCCTTGGCATCTGAACATCCCCTCTTAGATTGTGCTGCTCCATTTAAATTGCATTATTTTTCAGACCTTCTCTCGATCGTAGACACGTCCCTTTGTAATTACATTTAATGAGGTTCATATTCACTTGGGTATTGCTTGTAGTTTCCGTTTTATTTTCTTAACAAATCTTTAACTGAACTTCTTAACCCTTTGAGCAGCATGGACGTTCATTTGCGTCCTCGTGCCTCCCGGCCATCCTGAGTATGGTCGTACACGTACGTCTTACAAATTTGCGCTGGAGCAGTAAAGCCATACAGTCACGCCTCCCATTCAGATGCATTGTAACATGTTGTTCCATCTATCTTGGTGACTGGTGAGCCCAATCATCACCATTAAGTGTCTCTGAAGAGTCTTGCCACCTATTCCATTACTACGCTCTAACTACGTTCTAACTAACATACTAACTACGTTCAGCCTTGAATACGTGCGTATGACATGTGGTTGGTATCTTAACGGAAGTTATTGCATTAAAAGCTGGTTTTATGTCCTGTTCTAAGTTAATATTTTTTTCTTTTACCACTATATTTAGGATATAACTCAGTAAAATTGTTTTATTTATTTTGTTTAGGTGTGTAATGTATGTTCTTCTTGTTTTCATAGATTGTTTATCAAGCAAACTTGAGTGAAAGGTAATAACATTTTAATTGTAAGCAATTTAATTTTTTTCCAAAGAAAATCACTCCTGAGGTCAGGAAAAACGAAAAAAAAACACTTGGGTCAATTTGGTCAAGTCAATTTGGAGACTTTTTAAAAAATAGATCTAAGTTCTTTTCGAGTGTATCTAAATGGAATTAGAGTTCAGATTTTTACTCTCCTTGATCTGATATTTTACCTTCTTCCCTCGGCGTTGTGCTTTTCTCAGCTGCAACTCAAAAAGTTTTTTTTCGGAAGTTTTGTTCTCCATCGAAGGAAACGTTCTAATTTATGACTATTTCCCAGTCGATTTTTTTATCGTCGTCGAAAGCCTCTTGATAATTATATTTAATCATGAACATATTCACTCATGTGTTGTTGAGTTTTTCGTTTTATTTTCTTGGCGTATCTTCAGCTGCACAGCTTAAATGTTCAAGTCAATTTGGGGAAATTTTTTAAAAAATTTAAGTTGTTTTCGTGTGCATCAAAATGGATTTCATTTCAGATTATTATTGTCTTCCCACTGATATTTTTCTTCCCGTCCTTTGGTGTTGTGCGTTGCTCAGTTTGAACTCGAAATTTTTTCCGAAAGTTTTGTTCTCCATCGAAGGAAATGCTCCATATTGTGATTTTTCCATGTGATTTTTTAAAATCGTCGTTGAAAACCTCTTTATAATTATATTTAACAAAAGAAAGGTACCCGTTGAAATTCAACGGGTGTGTAAAATGTTGGAACTTTTTTTTATGAGAAAACCACAAATCCTGAAGAATACTGTCAGCGTCGTCATTTTAGGATCAAATCTCTGGTTGTCAAGGAAATATGCTATATGGTAAATTTTTCGGCTTAACTTGGTGGAACACTATTGCTAAGACATTAAATGAATTCACTTTGTAAAATTCCACAAGGTATTTATAGTTGCCGTGCTATTTATAGCCCTAGTTACAACCAGATATATTTTCTTTCTACACGCCAAGTTTCAGCTCAATCGGTTGTTGTTTTTTGCGCGATGGAGCAACAGACAAACACCATTCTATTTTTAAATATGAGTAAAGATAAGGATGATAAACGTGTTCAATGGTGTGTTGTTGAGCTTTCCGTTTTACTTTCTTAACATATCATTAACTACACTGCTTGAATGTCTAAAGATTTGAGGACATTTTTTAAATCGATCTACTTTGTTTTTTTTAAATACATAAAAACCGCTTACATGATCAAGTCAATTTGAGGGCATTGTTTTTTCTCGATAAAATTTGCTTTTTATATATTTAAAAATGGATTAGAGTTCAAATTATTATTGGCATCCATCTGATATTTACTTCCTTTCCTTGGCGTCGTGCGTTGCTCAGTTCAAACTCATGATTTTTTTCGGAAGTTTTCTTCTCCGTCGAAGGAAACGCTCCATTTTATGAATTTTCCCAGTCGATTTTTTTTATCGTCGTCGAAAGACTCCTTTCGTCTTCGGTGTCCGTTTGTCAGCGCACGAGTTCTGTTCCCCTCCCCCCTGCGGGTGGCCTCCTGGCTTTTCCCGTGCGCCTCGCTTGCAGCGTCGACCCTTACCCGCGAAGTAAACAAGCCGTGTTCCCCCCCTCCCGCTTCCCGTTTTTTTTATCCCTTTTCTTCGAGAGCGCAGGACGTCGATTTCCTTGGATGTATTCGCGCGGTGAACTGGTTTTGAAGGGGCGGGGAGAGGCGGTTCTTCAATCTTGCAAGAATTCCCCCCCCCCCCTTACTCTTACAGAAGTCAATCATTCTTGTTTCGAACCCAGCTTTTCCGTCTCCTTTTTTCTCTTTGTAAACAACAGCAAATCTTTGACATCCTTCCGCGGAGACAAACCCGGCTGGCTTAGTCCCTTTAGCGGAACACTGGAGCATAATTCCAGATTAAAAATTGAAATTTCCGATTTGAAAATGTCGACGCAACAAGTAATGCCCTCTTTATTGAGTTCTTTTTTTCGTTTTGACCACCATCCACTGGAGTAGTTTTTGTTGCCCGTCTCGCTAGTGTGTGTCAGTTGGGTAGTTCTCCATGCAGATGACTGGAATGTTATTTCAACGCGAAAAAAATTAAATTTTCGAGTTTTTACAGTGCCGGGATGGCGGGAATAATTTTATTTATTTATTTATTTTGAGAAGAAGATCACGTTCAGCATGGAGCCATTTCATAGTGAACGTATAACAAACAAAAAATGGCACAAACGTAAACACATAACAAGGAGATGGTAACAAATAATAATCCAAAATGGGGAGATGACATATGGCTAGATTAGCAAAGACGCTGGATGATAAGGTGAAAGGGTCGATGTTCTCAGGGAGGAAATTTACGAGGGAAGAGAGGCGAAAATGAGGAAGCGCTTGGTAAGTGATTATCTGCGAGTAGGAATATGTATCAATTAGTGCATCTTCGTGTGTCGGTTTTATTCTGAAATTTATCAAGGAAACAAGGTCGGGGCAGTCAGTGGTTGAGTTCAGTGTGCTATGGATAAGTTTAAGATCAGTTATAAGGAAGCTATTATCAAGTTCATGGCATTAAATGGCATGGAACATAAATAAGTTCAAATAAAATTAAAAAAAAGTTAATTATCGGAGGGTGAGGACAAGACAGCATAAGACAGTAGGTTGCGGAGATTTAGATCTATTTTTAACAATACCTGCGAAGAAGTTAGCGATATATTGCAGGGATTTAACATTAGTTGGGATTGACATCGACCATATAGGGTAGCAGTTGGGGAGAATAGGAAGAATATTTGATGTGAAATACGACTGTAACGATCTGGGATATCTAATTTCTGTGAAACGGTGTAGAATCACCAACGGTATGCCGTTCATTACTGTTTATTTTGTGCATGAGAACTCGGGTAACGACAGAGTTAGTTTAAGATACTTCGGGTGATTATTCGTTAATGTTACTCGAAGGAAGGCATGCTTGATAGGTGGACTGTTTGTGTTTGAAATTGTAATGTCGGATAGAAATAGTGTTAGGGAAAATCTTTCCTGTCGAAATTTTTGATTTGATTATTGCTTAGCTTAGATGAGGTTTCCTGTAAATTATATTTTTTACGTGCATAGTGTGTGTCCTAGTATGCGGAAGAGAGACGCTGAATGTAAAAGTCACCCTGAGAGGAGAGAAATTAGAGAGCTTCCCCTATCTCGGAAGTACCATCACGTGGGACGGAAGAAGTAAAACGGACATCAAGCGGAGAATAACCCAAGCTAAGTAGGCGTTGCTGGGAATAAGACAACTGCTATGCTCAAAGAAGATAGGACTACAAATCAGGAGACAGTATGTGAAAACATTGGTGTGGAACATGGCACTCTATGGATCGGTAGTATGGACTATTGGGAAAGCTAACCAGAAAAGACTAGAAGCCTTCGAAACCTGGTTCTGGAGGAGGATGCTGAAGATAAAATGGACGGAAAAAATAAGAAATGGCGAAGTGTACAGGAGAGCAGACGAGGAAAGGACCAAATGGAACATCATGGAGAATAGAAGAACAATATGGATTGGACACGCCCAGAGACACAGTGGGTTGGTGAAGAACATAATTGAAGGCGAAATGGAGGGAAAAGTCCTCAGAGGAAGACCCAGGAATAAGCCCATGGACCAAATAAAGAGGAAAGTACATAGGAAGATATACGAGGAGGTGAGGGAACTAGCAGTAGATAGGGAAAGGTGGAGGGATGCAGTCAACCGATCTTAGGATTGAACGACCAATGAAGTGTGTGTCCTCTTTCTTTTTAGTCTGGAAGAATTGTTGGCGAGACCTCCTTTTCTTAGCGTTGAGTGTTTTGATTCACCATAATACTGAATAAATTTGCAATTTTTAACATACCGGTGTGGATGGATTGTGATAAACTGATAATGGAAATTGTACTCAAGCATTGAATGCGCCGACACAAAGGCATGGCTCATTTGTGAGGGTTCTTCAACCTTTCCAGATCTTTCAGGTTTTTCCTAGGATCCTATCATCGAGTGCTTGTTAAAAAAATGCTCGCTTTGACTTCCTTAAGTATCTACACAGATGCGGCCCTGTTATCAATTCTTAAGAAGACTGCTTTCGTATTTTCTTTTGATATCGAGCTCTTGGATTTGGTCTGTAAGACTCAAAAGAAATAATAATATACAAAAATCCGCGTTTAGAGTCGTGTAAATCTCGCTTTACGAGAATAGCGTTTGTTATATCTTACAGCTACTGTTATTGGAATGATTGCATTATCATTAACATTACCGAAAATCACTTCAGTGTTGGTTATTGATGCATTTTTTCGTTTAATGTCAAATTTGTTTTAAAAAATGCCGTGCAAACACATTTTCTGGAAGCTTTTGTTTTGCTTCGAACTATTTTCTATCTCAAGTGACGACGTCCTCTGTCGTTATAAGTTTGACCGGTTACAATAAGTATTACACGACTATAGATATTATTTCTCACCTCCGAAAATCGTATTCTACTCCTTAATTATGCCAGCATTTTCAATCTCAGGGACCACTGCAAGATAACGGCAAAATTTCATTCCGAGAATTGCTGCTCGATAATTTCCGAGAATTTGCGGCTCGAGTGCACGATGGACGAGGTATTTATCTCTCGTGCAAAATTGGAATTATATTTACATGATATTAATTTATTGGTAGTTATTTTCCTCTGGTAAACGTGATATTCCTTTGTTAAATACGAGGGTATTGGATGTCAAGAAGCTTACAGTTTGAGGTAAAATGTTTCTCGAATATGTACGTGAATGATAATGATGTGATTGTGACGCAACATTAATTATGTTTATTTGTGATAACACATTCACGTGGAATTGAATGATTAAAAATTTTAATGAAAAAAATCGAACTTGCAATGCATAAAAATTTTCTTTTCTGCGGCGAATTTGTAATGCTAAAATTAGAAATGAATTCTTGAGAAACTTCCGCGTGAACTTCGCCATTAACTTGGAAAAATATTCAAATTTTCAGATAGTTTTTTTCATATTTTTTTCGGGGTGTTCTCGATTCTAATGGATTTCTCCCATTTTACGTTCGTTTCAGGGATTATATTTACTGGCATTAACCCACATATGGTGCATTTGGAGCCTTCAGTTGCTTCTGGCATCAAGTTTACGGAGTCTTTGGGAATATGACTTCCGAAGTGGTATCTGGTGCGCAATTCCTTCATTGCTCAGCTTAATTGTGCCGTTGAGGGTAATTTAGCGTCTCATTGCATTGCTTAATGCTTCTACGTTGGGCTGCTGGAAAACGTGTTTGCATCTCATGCTAATTCGATTGAATGCTTAACCATACGGTACCCATGGAAACAGATGTCTGAAAGTGTTGTTTTTTCAATCAATACTCCTCTTCATCTACATCTACCTCATACCCTGCAAGCCACCCAAAGGGTGTGTGGCAGGGGGTGCTTCCACACCAGGCATGCATGAATGATATGGTAGAACACCGAATTTTGATTAAAAAAATGACATTTTATACGTATCGGTTCTAAAATCTAGCTCTCTAATTTTATTGGCGCGATCTAATTTGCCGTAGTACGAGGGGGTTAATAGTATGTTTTTTACGTCGTCAGTGAAATGATTTTCCTGAAATTTAGTTAGGAGGTTAAGCCTACAATTTAATCTACGCTGTGATAGCGATTCCCATCCTAATTCTTCTACCATTTGCCAAAATCGTTGTCGGAATATTTAAAACTAAAGCGAAGTTTTTACGGCATTTTCCGGATACCGGTTCTATCCCATGCTCCCTCAAACCATTAATTTCTTACAACAGTTAATAAATTTAATTTTTTAACACTTATTTATCGCCATATAACTTTCCTCATCCATGCTCACCTCTTGGTATAAGTCCCTTATTGTCATTCGGTAGAGATAACACTTTGGTCATCAACCGTCCGCTTCGGAACAGATCGGGAACGGAGTTAATGCGAGTCCAATATTCGAGTGGGAAGAGCATATCTTGTATGCAAGGAGTCTGGCACGGGCCCTGCCCGAGAGGTGGTGTTGTATTGTTAGTATATGTAAAAGAAATTTATTTATTATTATTAACTCAGATCAGTACGATTAGATAAAGGTCAGGTGGCACTGTAAGGTCGAAATATTTGATGTCTTCAACTTCAAATTTCCGTCAAATATCACGTCAAATATTACGTCAAACAAAAGAATAAACGTCAAATATTACGTCAAAAGATACCAAGTGAGGCGAAATATAAACAAAATCATAGACACTCAAATACGTCGTGAAATATATACATAGAGATATTAATATCACCGATAAAATTGCATAAATGGTGAACATCAAAGTCTTTGCATGCATTTATTATGTTTCCATTTTTGAATGCCTGTATGTTAGAAGGCAAGGGTTTAAAAAACTCTCCAAACAACTGGTTCCATTCTATAATTGTCCTGTTGAGGAATGAGAATTTTTTTTAGCATTTGTTTATTGGGATCTCTGTTTTACTTTGAACATACGATCATTCTTGCTGATGAAGGACGGCAAAAGGGGACAAACGCTTCTGTCAGGTTATCACAGATCATTTTTTTCCCAGCTTTTCCACCTTCTTTGATTCTTATATTTTTGGCTTAATTTAGAAAAATTAAAACTCACCAAGACTCCAGGAAAGTTTTTTTAAACATAGTTACTCATTGCTATATTTTTGAAATTTGAGAATAATTTTAGTTGGTTACTATACTTATATTATTACGTAAACTTTTGAAGTTGGAGGTATAACATGCAATTTTAATAGATTAGTGTAGGCAGATAATGTGACAACTGGTTCAATTGTATTGTTGCGAGGTTCTAAGTTCTTATCACCTTTTTAATTAAAATCAGTTAATTTCGTGGATTCTCCAATGATGAGGAAGTACCCAAATACTAATCTGTATGTGAGACATCTGTCCTCTATCCTCTAATGGCAAAAACACCTATCAATTTTCAACCATTTTCATCCGTAAGGCATTTCTGCAAGTTCGAGAGGTAAAGCTTTTTTACTTCATTTAGATTCAAAGAATTTTTTTCCAGAAATGCACGGAGTTCCCTTCAATTTTTTTAATAATCCCACCTGCTCCAGTATTATCCTTCGTGAGTTGGATGTGCTTTCATTTCGTGAACTGAAATCTAAACGTGAATTTGACAGTATTTTGGCTTATGCACGGTTGCTCGAGTGGGAAAAATGGAATACAAATCGTGCATATTTCTGTGGACTCTTCAATTTTGTCCTCTCTCGAGTTCTAGTTAGATTTTTGTTAACGAAGGTAACATGTTTAAATGCCGTTGCTTTGTAAAACGTGTTGAAACATGTAGTTAGATTTTGCTAACGTAGGTAACATGTTTAAATGCCATTGCTTTGTAAAACGTGTTGAAACATGTTGAGACTCTGAAATATCCGCGTGATGAAATTGGCGTTGGAATCTGCGCTTAATATAATCGTAGAAGAAATATTTTTAATTGTTTTTACAAACAGAAAGGTCCTTCAGAGAGGGTTTTTTGAAAAAAATAGTAGTAGAATTTGTCATATTCCTCCCAATTACCGTATACTCTGTTCGTAATTGGGACTCAACCTTTTTTTTTTGCTGAAATCCCCCTTTTCACCTTTTTTTCAGAACTTCTCTCCCTCTTCCCCACACAAGACAGTCTTTTTTGCTCTGTTATGATCATTATACTTGTCCTCAGTATGTTTTGATAACAACAAATTGTTGGAAATGAATAAAGAAACACCGGTTTGTCTTTGAAGTTTCTAACATAATTATGGGCTGCGAGCAATCGTATGCAATGATATTACTTACCATGTCGTTCTTTCGAACTTTCTAGATGTAAGAATTTATCGTTATGGAATTCAAAGAAATGTTTCCTTAAGTTCTGCCACCGGAGTGCCGTCGACAAATAAATTGCCTTTAGCTAAAATTTTACCAGAGTCAAAAAAGAACCAACTTTGCAAATTTCACTAGTAAGTTTTATTCACGATCTCCTGAAGATGACATAAGACTGTCGAAATATGGGTCATGGATAAAACTTAACCACTTCTTTCCAGTACCAGTTTGTTCTTTTTCCATCATGGAGGAATTTCACAAAGTTACCCCTGGCATATGTCGCTTCGTATTGCCGTATTACTTAGTAAACTGTCGTAATGACCACTAAAAAATTTGTGTGGGAATAAAAATCGGGCTTTGAGAGAAAAGAGAGGATCGGGTTGGTATTGTGGATAGAGTACTGGCTATCCACACGGACGGCTAGGGTTCAAATCCCTGCAGAGGAGGATGTTTTTCAAGGGAAACCGGATCCCTGATTGAGTGTCTTGTGGAAGGCACTTTAAGTAACGTTCTCCATTTGTCGGATGAGACGTTAAACCGTGCAGACTAATGCCGACGCCGGGTTTCTATCCACCCTTCCCTCTTGCCAGTCCCCTATGGCGCAAATGACCTAAGCTGTCGGTCGCCACCCCAAAATCGAGTCATAACCACAGTGATGTGCTCGTTGAGGTCAGCAGAAGAAGTTGTTTTGAGTAGTCGCTCAATGCACTTTGAATCAATGAGTTTGATAACGTCTCTCCCTGAGAAAAAGAAAGCAATTCAGCCTACGTTGAACAATACACCTCAGTGAAAGAATTTTTCATGCGACGCGGAAATCACAACTGAAATATGGTCCGATCCGATTGTATTGGATGCCTCGTAGTCCCTGTCCAATCGATGCTGATTTCGGAGCGCAGTGGTGTAGGACGCGAATTTTCTGAGGGATGCCATGTATGTATTTAAACTGCGTCGAATTGTTTTGGTATGCTCAGCTTTTTGTTTGAAAATCGTTTTCAACGAAGCTGATGAAATAGTCGCGTTATCGACATTAGTATAGTTATTTTAACTTTGTAACTTTCCACATTATTTTATTGTTCAAGGAACCCAAGGTTCACACATTATCTTCAGAGGTTTTGCCTCTGGAGATATTGTGTTAACATTTAAACCGGTCAGGCTCCTTGAGCAATAAATTAGCGTGGAAAGTTACAAAGTTACCATAATTATACTATGTATAAATTCCAAAAAGTCAAATCGTCGACCATCTTGTGTGTTATCTACATCATTTTGTTTGTCAACAAAAATGAAACAATTCAGATAAGTAACATGAACTTATAAAGAGTACGGTAAAATGTATACCCCGTGACCATAATATCCAGATATTTGCGAATATTTTCTTTATATTTTATATATAAATATATATAAAAAACCTTCTTTATCAACCTAATATGTTTGTATATATAATTTGGCAGCTGTGCAATAACGCATTCTCTCCTGTGAAGTGAACAAATAGGCAGATTTCCGAATTGACATTACCGCAAACGTCGATATTGTGTCGAGTATCGAAACACAGCAGTTATTATTAGGTGTGCACTTAACCGCCGATTGTTTGCAATGCAAGATGGGAAATCATTGGCGCCTAAAAAAAACTTCTCGAGAATTGTGATAATATCATGAAGAACGCTCCAATTCCCAACCCTATTTCAGGGGCTGGGACGCAGTCAATTCTGTGGCCCCAGACACAGGAGACGTAAGATCAACATTAGGGAGCCTAAACACTAGATACATTTGAGCCAAAGTAAAAAAAAATAAACCCTAGAATCGCTGGAAAACGCAGCCCAGCGATGCATTCAGCAACCAACAGTTTGAGACTATAAATCAACAAGGAAGCTAGAGAGGCAAATCAATTTTTAACTCCGCGGAAACGAAGGTTACATGGTAAACATTGCTCGATGTCGACGCAAGTATCTGGAAAAAAGCGAATCCCTGAAGGGAAAAAAAAGGAACCCATTCGCTTTAGCCGAGTAAAAATAAACGAACCGCCAGGAGAGCGAGCTCAGAAATTTGCAGATTCTTTGAAAATTTTGCGGTGAAATTTTTAATGTCGTCACGTTTGTCCCTTGTTTACGGAAGTGAACAGAAGATTTTCAATGGTTCGATGAGCTAATGAAGCTTAAATGGAAATGAATGTAGCCTTTCATACATAAATAAATTCAGCCCGATTACGAATTCACTTTTTCTCAATTTAATGGAGCCGAGTTTGTTTTAGGTAGTTCAAGCGAATTGTTATATCACCTAGAAATCAATGCATTTGGTCTCAATCTGAGGAAAAATATCTCACCCTTCCAAAGATGTCAAACTATCAGCCCCTTACCGAACCACTTTTCGAGATTTTTGACGAATAATACCAGCCCTTATTCATGGGAAATAGTATGTGAAAATACGTACCAGAAATTCGATATTTAAAAAATGAAGAATTTCCAACACCTAAAACTAGTCAAAAAATAACCGTGTACTTTATACATTTTCTCAGTAATTTGTGAAAATAAATTATACTGTCACCGCAATAATTTTTTCAGGATCCCAAAAAAGTCATCCGCTGTGGAGGAATTTTAAACGTCCCACTCGAAGATAAAATGAGTCAAGTTCACGACTTTAACGGACAATTTTAATTCAATTACTTAGAATTACTTTAATATAAAAACATATTATTGCACTATTAATAATGCAATATTTAGTTAATGTTACCTGCTGATGGCTTACCTGGCCCTGGATCTTGTAACAATTTTCCAAGCCAATTTTTGTGGTATCAGGTCACTTACTGCATTTTATTTCTCCTATTTTTTCAACAATACTCAACTCAAAATCAATGACAACCAAACGAACAGCATTGTTGTATAAACTTAACGTTCTGTTCATAAAAATGATTTCTCCTTTTTCGTTAACAATACAACTCAAAATCAATAACGACCGAATAAACCTCATTGTTGTTCAAAATTTACATTCTTTTCTGTATAAATATGAATGAAAACCAAATTAAAGTGAATTACCATTTGCTACACATTCAACACTCATCAAGCATTTGGTTTTGAAAACTTGAAATCTTTTCTGGGTCTGCTTTTCCAAATGATCCATGCTTCCAATCAACAGAGTGCAATGAAGCACAATCATTAGAGTGCCACAGAGAATTACTTTCATATAAAAACATATCATTGCACTATTAATAATGCAATATTTAATTAATGTTTCCTGCTCCTGGCTTACCTGGCCCTGGATCTTGTAACAATTTTCCAAACCAATTTTTGTGGTATCAGGTCATTTACTGCATTTTATTTCTCCCATTTTTTCAACAATACTCAACTCAAAATCAATGACAACCAAATGAACAGCATTGTTGTATAAACTTAACATTCTGTTCATAAAAATTATTTCTTCTTTTTCGTTAACAATGCAACTCAAAATCAATAACGACCGAATAAACCGCATTGTTGTACAAAATTCACATTCTTTTCTGTATAAATATGAATGAAAACCAAATAAAAATGAATTACCATTTGCAACACAATCAACACTCATCAAGCATTTGGTTTTGAAGACTTGTAATCTTTTCTGGGTTTGCTTTTCCAAATGGTCCATGCTTCCAATCAACAGATTGCCACTCTCCGCACAAACTTTTTCGCGCACGGCTTACTAGCTCGTAGTTTTTCCAGCTTTGAACACAGTTGTTCTCTTTTCATCGCTTTCTTAAACGCCGGGGCAATTCTTCGTTTGATGTGCGTCGCACTTTTCCGTCCCACGTGACGGTGTTCGCGAGACAAGCGAAGGAGTCCACCTTGTGACTCTTTGCTGCGTGGTAGCGCTATTTCTTAAGATAGTTGGTACGCAATTTTCTTGAAATTTTTTTATATTTCCTGACTGAGGAGAGGAAATTTCGGTGCACAGGTTCGGACTCGTTACTCGCCGCTCTCTTTTTTTTTTAACAATAAATCTCCACCAAAACAAAAACTTAGACAACTGCTTAACAACGTCGAAGCAAATGAATAACAACCCACAAAGTATCCAAACATTGCATGTAACAAATGATGTGGTACGAAGTCACTCGCACGGGTGCATATACACCAGGGTTGAAATTCGCTATGAAAAAACCATTTGACTTGACCGGGATTCGAACCCGGATCTCCCAATTGCCGGTCAGGTGTGTTGTTCCAATGATTTAATTTGATATCAATATCGTGTCGTTCCAAGGATTTTATTTTATATCAATATCATATTACGGTACATTCATTAACATACAGGACAAAAAAAAGATCCGCTCCAAAGACACATACATTCATAATACATTTTTGTTTAAGGTATTTTTTAGACACATACATGAATATGTTTTACATATTTTAGTTTTTTTATCTCTTTTTAACATAAAATACTATTAAAAGACGTTGAGCAGCCATGCCTTTTCATGCTCTGAGGAGGATAACTGTTTATTTACTATTTTAATTTTATCGATTAAAGCCGATCTTATATTTTTCTGACCTGTTTGACTTTCCACGAAAGTTGCTATTAGTTCTGTTAGGATTATACTTTTCTTGGCAGGAAATAATTTAAAATTTAGTGTTAACAGATTCTTTTCTCCAATATTTCCATCTCCGAATGTGTCGAAGTCTCTAAAAATGTTTTTAATTATTTCCCATTCCGTGTTTGGCCCTTTACAACCTAGTATTTTAGCCAGTTACACCACCAAGCCATCTTCCTTCAAGGCGAATTTCGAGGGGGGTTTATGCGAACTAGATGTTCAGGCCTCAAGTCTGCGTTGTAGCACATGAGACGAAGTCGTGCTTATAAAGACACTGTCGCGGTGAATAAACCCAACATTGTCGTTAATAAAACGACGAAATTGACAAATTTCCAAACATTGCATTTAACAAATGATATGGTACGAAGTCATATACACCAGGGTTGAAATTCGCTATGAAAAAATCATTTGACTTGACCGGGATTCGAACCCGGATCTCCCAATTGTCGGTCAGGTGTGTTAGCCAGTTACACCACCAAGCCATCTTCCTTCAAGGCGAATTTCGAGGGGGGTTTGTGCGAACAAGATGTTCAGGCCTCAACCCCGGATCCCAATCCAGAACACACAAAGTCTTGAAAATAATTAAAATAATGAAACATTTTTGGTTAATACAACCAATAAATAAATAATATAATTAAATACGTAAAACGAACACACAAACAATAATTAAGAGGAGCAAATTTTAACCGGAGCGCGGCGTTACAACGTGCTGTAATTTTTCCGCATTGCTGTGTAACTTCTGCATTCAGCTTTTCTTTTATCGCATACTGGAAAGTCTTCGTCCTGTTTGCTTTCTTGGTTTTTATGGTATGAAATTACGCGTTGGGCGATGCATTTTTGTGGCATTAAAACCTGGTCAAAAATAGCTGCAGAACAAAAGAGGTGTTGCGAGAATGTGGTCCTGTTGAAAAATGGTGAAGATTAAAATGGCCGGATAGAGTCACCAGCGAATGCATTCTTAAGTAGAGCACACGTGTGGTGAAAACTTCAGAAGGAGTAGAGAGAACCTCATTGGGTAGCTACCGCGACATAATAGCGTATTCAAAACAGAAATGGAAGCAGAAATATCCGGTAAGAAATGCATAGGAAGACGAAGAATGAAATATGATATGCCATTCAAATATGGAGAATGCCAAAGGTAAGAAAACTTATAGGAATGAAGCGTTTGGCTGATAGGGGAGTGGACTGAAGGGCGGTAAAGCCAAAGCAATCTTCTGATCGATGGTTGATGATGTAATGAAGTACTATTACCCAAGTAATAATTATTTTTTACGGGAAATGAATACACGCAACCCATAAATGATTTATCATTTCAAAAAATCCTTAGATAATATTAGCTGATGGCATTTCAAAATGGCGAAATGGTTTAGCATGGTTTTCCCAGCGCATTTTGATACGGAATGCCCACTTTTTCATAATCATTATTCTTGTCCTCTGGTGGTTTTGAAAAAAAACCAAATTGTTGGAAATTAATATGGAAACATCGCTTTTCCTGTGAAGTTAGTAACATAACAATGGGTTGCGACCCATCGCATTCACTGTTATTAGTTACCATGTTTTTCTTCTGGGCTCAATTCATATATGCAATTATCGTAATGGAATGCGCGTAAATGATTCCTATATTGTTTAGCCACCAGCGTTATCGTCATTAGTCGTTCAATCCTTAGATTGGTTGACTGCAGCAGCCCTCCACACATATCTTTCTAATGCTAGTTCTCTCATCTCCTCCTGGTATCTCTTCCCCATGTAGTTTCCTCTTTATTCGGTCCATGAACTTTTTCCTGGATATTCCTTTGGGGACTTGTCCCTCTATTTTGCCTTCTGTTCTTCACAAACCCACTGCGTCTCAGGGCGTGCAATCCATCTGATTCTTCTTTTCTGTATGGTGTTCCATATGGTCCTTCGCTCTCCTGAACACTTCATCATTTCTTTTTTTATCGGTCGATTCTATGTTCAGTGTCCTCCTCCAGTACCAGGTTTCGAAGGCTTATAGTCAGCAGTTCTAGCCACCAGTGTATCATCGACAAATAAATTGCTTCTAGCTAAACTTTTATTACAGTACTTGGTAAACTGTCGTAATTACCAGTATAATAATGCTGCGGGCATAAAATTCGACTTATTCTATGAATGGAATGGATGAATGGAATACGGCAAACCGTAGGTAGTAATGCGAACTCCGGTCAGTGATAGTTAACCACAAAGATGTGCTCATTAAGGTCGGCAGAAGTTATTTTAAGTGGTCGCTCAATGTATGTTTTGAATTAATAAATTCAATAATGTCTCTCCCTGAGGAAAAATAAGCATTTCAGCGTGCGTTCAAAAAAAATCATCGCAATAGAAAGTAATCATTTCATACCTTTTGATATGGAGTCCCATGAAATTTAAAAAAAAAAACACTTCTGCTGATTCAGGGTGTATTTGAATTAATTTTTTCATGCATGATATTTCATCCGCGGTCCGTTGAGCTTTCATATTGGTGGCGATGCGGAAAATTGTTCTGGTTGCACGAGTCAGACGGAAAATGCCTCGACGCTTATGACCCGTCTCGTCCTTTGTCCTCATTTTGCTTAATTAATGCCATTTAGGTGACGTTGATGTATTTCGAACGGGGTGAATTTTTAACGAGGTTTACCTCTTTACTCCATGCGAAAATGTGTATCTTAATATCACGTGCCTTGAAGATATGTTGATTTGTTAAGGAGACTTGAATACTGGCTTCCATCTCTAGGGTCCGGGTTCGAATTCCGGAATAATGATATACTCTGCTTTGATAATTTCCTTGAAAATGCCCTATCCTCGCCTGCTTCTTTTACTTCAACTACAGTCATGAATTGCTTCACCTTCATCTTCCTGTTGTTAAGATTCTTCATGATCCCAGAGGAATCAGGTTGGTGTGGTGGCTATAGTACTGGCTAACCATACGGACGGCCAGGGTTCAAATCCTGCACAGGAGGATGTTTTTCAGAGAAAACCCAATCCCTTCTTGAGTATCTTGTGGAAGGCACTTCAAGTGCAGTACTCCATCTATCGGATGAGACGTTTAACCGTGATCACCTTGGCGCCTTTAGTTAAGAGGAGGCTAATGCAGAACGCCGGGTTTCTATCCACACTCCCTACCTTAACTGTCCCCTATGGCGCAAATGAACTTAGCTGTCTGTCGCCTCTTTAAATATCCAGCCATCCCTAATAATCCCTCTCACTAGAGTATTTTACTCCTTATTCGTCAATGAATTTCTTGGTATGCTAATTTATCTCACACAGTGCACTCTCTCCCCTTAAGTATATTCAGTGATTCGACACTCATATATCCTTTCAACATGGCCAAATGAACCCAGCAATTCCCATTTATATAAGTCCATATCAAGAGCAACCATATCCCATTCTTGCGTCATCCATTCATTCGTAACTATATCCCATTCTTGCGTCATCCATTCATTCGTAACTATATCCCATTCTTGCGTCATCCATTTATTAGTAACTATATCCTATTCTTGCGTCATCCATTCATTCGTAACCATATCCCATTCTTGCATCATCCATTCATTCGTAACTATATCCCATTCTTGCGTCATCCATTTATTCTTAACCATATCCCTTCTGGTTTCTCCCCTTACTTTTCTCTAACACACCACATTTAGCATACATTCATGCTTTTCCTATCATACCTAAGTTTCAATACCATTCAGTAAAGTGGGTCGGTGAACTCATACGTAGTTTAATCTCTGCATCTTCTGGCAAACATTGATTCCTTGATATTCTACTCGTTAAAACCCACGGTTTTTCGTTTTGAAACTTCTGAAATATTATTTTAAGATCACGCATATTACTTATTGACAGCTGATGTCTCCCATAGAGGCCCAAACGGGACAAACAATCCCGTTTTTGACGCAGAGGACTATTAGGGACTGGGTAACCCCTGGCTTACGATTTTTAATATGGCCCTTGAATATACCCTTATGGATATACGCTTTTAGTGTATTTTGCTCTTCCGTTAGTGGGGAGTTTAATGACGCCCTTTATCGCCTGAAGTACGTATCTATGTCTTTGGAATGGTTAAATGTTTCCCAATGGGAGAATTATCCGTAGCTGTTGGAATCAAAACAAATACTGTATTCCACCTTTCCCTTTGTATTATTTGGAAATATTGTTAACCCCTCCTCAGAATATTTGTTGTCCTTGTGACTGTAAACTTTGTAACTCTCAGCCACCAGACCATGACCTTGGTTGCATATTCTCCTAGGGTCTTTTTCTCAAAGGCAAGTTTTGATTAGTGTCACTAATTACCGTGGTTTTCTAAGCAAATTAAAGCTCCTTCCCATAAGAAAATTTGTTGCCTCGTTGTAATAACATCAGTCAAGCTACCATACCTTCCGTATTTTAAAAGATAGAGATGTAATTTTTACTGCATTGAATTAAGTAATAAATTTACTAAAAGTTTTATTCTTGCATATTTTTTGATATCTCTGAAATTAAGAGTGCTATCGTACATTATTTGTTTTTGAGGAATTAGATTTCGACGAATATTCGATAGCCATATTGAAAATTAGAAACCGTTAGCATTGATGATAGCAGAACAAGAACAATACATATCTTATGCGCCATTGTGAAAATTTTCAAATCTCCTCAATCGATATAGTCATTGAAATTCGGTGTTTTCATTGTGACTACAGAATGCTCCTGGAAAATCGTTTGCGTTGCCATGGCTCGGTAACTATGGAGTTGCGACCCCATGTTGTTGGGACAAAAATGTTTAAAATCACCTTCCATACCAGTTTCGCACTTTACTCCTGAAACATCCTGTGTAACGACCCCGGTCGGCCCCGGTGGCGGCGGGGTAAAGTCCTCGCATGCTATCCCGAGGGTCGCGGGTTCGAGTCCCGCCTGGGTAGAATATGCCTAGGACATGGGTGTCTGTGTATGTAAACTGGGTTGGGGGAACAGGGGACGGTTCTGTCCCATCTAACCCAGGATAAATAAAAATATGAGGAAATATGAGGAAAATATAACGACCAACTTGACGAATATCGGATAATTATTGTTTGTACATTTGGGATTAATATTGTTTGTACAGATGATATGGCGAGTGACTTCGTTACATATCATTTGTACATGCAATGACTGGAAAGGGACTTAAGTTGAAATGCGGGAAAGGAATAGTGGGTGAAATTCATGAGTGATGCTCTCTTTCTAATATTAAAAAACACTGACCGAAACTATAAAAGTGCTTGTTAGTAATTTGGTGGTTTTTCGGTGGTCTTTGGACTTGGAAAAATGAGAATGGGAGGCATTAAAAGTCGTTAAGGTAGTCGTTAGAAGAATTTTTAAGGCAAGCTTAAGCATCTATGGTTGTACAATCCAAAGAGTGATTGACTGCAGCCCTCCATCCTTCCCTATCTAATGCTAGTTCCCTTATCTCCTGGCATCTCTTTCTACGCACTTTCCTCTTTATTTGGTCCATGGGCTTATTCCTGGGTCTTCCTCTTTGGACTTATTACACCATTTTACCTTCAATTATTTTCTTCCCAAACCCATCGTGTCTTATCCATCTTGTTCTTCTTTTCTTTATGGTGTTCCATGTGGTACTTTCCTCTTCTGTACAACTCATCATTTCTTGTTTTGTCCGTCCTTTTTATGTTCGACAGCCTCCTCCAGCTTCAGGTTTTGAAGACTCCTAGTCTTTTCTTTTCAGTTGAAGCGAAATGAAGGAGAAACGAATCATTTTAGATGTAATATACTTGTGTTTCGTGAAACGAAATCAGTTTGGGTCACAACTGAAAGACCTGACATTTGCATGTGTGTTTTAATTCAATAGCAGAATTCTTGGAATAGCAGAATGCTTTGGTTGCTAAATCAGATTTCAGTATGTAAATTGTTTGGGTATTCCAAGTATTGTTATTCTGAACCTCCGTTACCAAAGCATCGATGAAATATCGTATATTTTATTACAGAAAGGTCTTTTTCTGTCATTCCGTATATGCTCCGTTAATACGGCACCTACAGTGATAAATGAGGTATCATTTTAAACGTTGAATCACCTGCTTCTGACGAAAAATACAATCTCAATCTCAAATTTCACTATTTACCCATTAATTTGACTTAGAAGTTTCGATTTTTCCATGTCGATTACTCGCTCGAGGTATATCGACTCCACACATTTTTTTTATTCTGAACTTCAAAAAAAGGTTTAGAATGAAAATAGTGCGAAATGCACATGGTGATTGTACATGGGTGAATGGTCATCTGGTAAGTCAATGCAATCAAAACTTTTTGATTTCATATTTATATGATATATTCGCTTACAAAAATAGTTTGTAAACATTTATGAACATAACTTGCTCATGCATACATCCCGTTCAATGTTATAGAACTATACAACGGAAAGAGGCACATCTTCACGAGGCAGGCCTCGAGGCAGACCAAGAGGACGGGGCAGACCTCTTGAACCTGTCACTGAACACAGACGAAGGGTCGTCGATAATCAACTAATATGTTGGCTATGGTTACGTGCTTAAAAGACTGTAGGAGGCGCCATCTATTAACACACACGTTTAGTTAGATTATTTACATTTTACGTGCAATCAGTGTGACCGTTTGTTTACGTTATGTATCTTTAACACAGACATAAATAGCATATAATTGCCCATGGGAAGAAACAGATAGAAGAACAGGAAGAAAGAAGGAAGAAACAGGAAGGAGCTGCATAATGTGCGAAATATTCGCACGGGTCAGATAGTGTTATATATAGGTGTAATCGTGTAAAAAAATCAATCCTGTATACTTGTTTCTTTTTGTTATTTTCTTTCTGTTATTTGGTTGTTTCCTCAATTTTTATTAGCCTGTTAAACTTCTATTGATTAACGCGGGAGAAGAGCCAGCGCCACCCATTGGATGGTTCATGAAATATTAATGAATGTCAAGTTAGTAAAAATTCTACAATTAAAAAACATTCATTTCACCAATGTTCCTCATATCTCAACCCTTCAACAAATTTCTTACATATGATTATATGATCACATACATGTGATTATGTTATAGGTACAAGGGCGGGTCAAAAAGTAACGTGAATTTTTTTTTAATCGTGCGGAAGCGGAAATTTCTAGCGACGTTTAGTGGACAGCGCTGCATTCTTCGCTTCCTGCCGAGTAGCCATGGTTTTACGTTAGTTAAAATCTTATTTAGTTCCAGTCATTTACTTTTATGAGTGGAAGCTGTGCACTTTTTTCAATGCCCCAGTAGCAAGGATCAATGTTGCTGCAAGAAATTCCGCGTGTAACTTAGAAAATATTGTACGAAAACCTTAGAAAGGTAAAAAGAAGGCTTACCAAGACACTTCCCTTCGTCGTACGCCATGTTATTAATGGTTTGCCCTATTCACAATTGGTCTTCAGTCAGTTCAGGACGATTTTCGACCAGGAAGGCTTTCGACGTCGATTATTGGCAGTATAACTCAGAAAATCGAGTATCTGTTGCGCGTCAACCTTTACCAAGGTGACTGAGCAGTAGCTGGAAAGCTTTAATGCTTGGTTAATAATAACTTTATTTTACAAATAGCTTACATGCTATAGCTTCCCTTTGTATGGGTTACAAAAAATATTACAACTTACACAGTTACAAGTATACTTTCTTTTTTCTGGTCATTATGGTTGATTTTATCCAGCGTGGTCCTGCTAAGCTGATGCTTATCAGCAGGTTCCAAGTTTACAATGTTTTGGTGAAATTACAAAGAAAATTATTTTCTATCAATAATGAAAAGAAAAAAATAATAGTGCAGTTGAGGTCCTGCTAAGCCAAAGCGGCTTGTCAGCAGGTGCCTTTAGTTAAAAAATATTTTTTTCCTTGTAGCGTTTTGGACAATTGAGAGCTTAACATGTTAGCCTATGAGCCACTCTTTTAGTGATTTTTTAAGAACAGATATGCTATTAATATCATGCATTGACATAGGTAATTTGTTTAACAACCCTAGGACTGCATGTGCTAAAGACCTCTTGCCATCGAGGTTAACATACTAAGGTACAGACAACCTATTTATTCGACGCAGTTGCATGTCAGTATTAATCACACGTTGCTTTATTAATTTGCTGTCAAAGAAGTTGTCACAAATTAACACTTATTTATACAATTCTTTTAATGGTAACAAACACTGATTCTTATATACTTCTCTCACATTGTTTTCCTTGATCATCAAATGCGCAACCATTTTATTTTGTAAAGTAATAACCTTATTCAGCAATGTGGAGTTTGTGCTACCCCAAATCGTCAAACCATAACGTATTACGGCCTCAGCTAAGCCTTGATACATTAATCTTTTCAACTCATGAGGCAAATAATGCTTTAGGTTCGACATTTGAAACAAAATACACCTTAGTTTGTCACATAGATTGATGATATGATTACTAAAACTAAATTTTTCATCTAAAACTTTGGTTGGGTTTTATCATAACATTTTGACCGAAAAATTGAACGTGTAATCGGGTTGCAGCACATTTTGTTGGTAGTTTGACAGCTTTTGGTCGGAACGATGACCTTCCTCGACCACGTAAACGCGCCCGCCACTCATGCTAGTAATTTCGTGAGATTTTTGCAAAAAAGTCAAATTGATCTCCAATCTCAGCCTCCCTCTTCACCTGGACTACCTTTTGGCGTCTTTTTTTTTAAATTTCCTTATTTAAATCAGTGCTTCAATGACGCCGTTGACGACGTTTAAGGATTCGGCAGGGGAAAGGGTGGTTATACTCGGAGAAGGACTACAGGACTATATAACGCAGTAGAAACAACCCTGGAATGAGAGTGATGGAGAGTACTTATAAGGAAAATAGGTCCAATTAATTCTAAGTACTCTAAAATGATGTTTTTACAAAAATTCGGGTATTTTTGTTTTTAACTTCCCCCGTATGTCTGAGCAACAATTTGTTGTTGGCCCCCTCAGCTCAGCTGTAGGTATATTAAATATGTGGACTAGCAGGCAGC
Source organism: Ceriagrion tenellum (assembly GCA_963169105.1). Lineage (NCBI taxonomy): Eukaryota > Metazoa > Arthropoda > Insecta > Odonata > Coenagrionidae > Ceriagrion > Ceriagrion tenellum. The sequence continues at coordinate 46,930,323 of OY720641.1, read as the reverse complement.
TAGCCTGGTCACTCCGTGAGCAGGGGTGTGTACCCGCAGGGGGTAAGTGTCCTAGTCTAAAAATGGCTCCTTGGTGAAAATGTTTTTTTTTTAAATTCACTCTTCTCCTTTGTTGTTTTTAAATCCATTTGAATTAGAGAGCACTGTAGGTTTCTTTGTTTCAACCTTTACTCTCTTCCACTCTCCCTTTTGGCCTTTCTCCCTTGTCACTGTGTTTCATAGCATCAGATTGTTGCAACCACAGGCCAAAAATATAACTTACACATTTGCACGGCTGGTGACCTAACACCCCCTGCCACGCGCCCAAGCAGCCGCTCTTTTGGATCTTATTTAAAGTAACTAAATACACTCCTTTTAATTCATGTCTCCATTTCATCTCCAAATATCTTACACCTTTGCACGGCTGGTGACCTAACACCCCCTGCCACACGCCCAAGCTATAAAAATCCAAAACTACTACCAAATCATGAAGACAGAGATTCCACATTCAACCTACCAAACCTCACTCTTCTAGCTCAAAAATTGACAGAGAAAGAAACGAAACGGATACAGAATGACTGACACGCTACAAAATTAATGTACATAGATGGAATAAATTTCCATTTTGTGTATTCCACTTCTTTTTAATTAATGTTTTTTTGACATCAATATTATGAAATCATTAATGTGTATTCATATTTCGATTTTCCGCGTCTACATATAATCCAACTAGGTATGGGTAGGTTGGGGAGGGGCGAGGGATAGAGAGAGGATGGGGTATTAAATGGAAAGGGGTGTTGTATGGGAGAAAATGGAAGGTCGATCCATGTTGTGGGGAAGTTTGTTTTTCCAGGTGAATAACTGGTCGTGGTGGGGTGTCGGGGGGCATTTAGAAGAAACACGCGAGATGGCGCGGCCGGGGGATACCACGTAAATACATAAACAGATCCAGCGTTATACTAAAAGGTTATTGTCATCGATAGCGAATGTAAGTCAGAAGTAAAATCAATAAACATGATAATTTTTTTCCTGCGTTTGCAATCTTGCTCTTTTCTGGAAAATTCACTTCTTTAAACTCAACTATCAACTGAAAATATATCCGGCCGTATTCGGTATAAGACAAAGATTAACCCCCTTAAACTTTTAGTCCCCGTTTTAAACATTGCCAACACAACCGTTGCTCTAAGCAACCCCCTAGGCTAATCTCGAGACCACCCCGTAATCAGTTCAAAGGCCTGGTCTGTTTGCTTTTCTCCCTCGACATTTAAGTATACGTTCTTTATGCTAAGAAATATCCTTTGGTTCCAATGCGATGTAACTTCATCCGTCTTGCCATTTAATTTATGCTTTTATGTGCTTCAATGGAGTCGAAACTCCTTCGCCTACTGGTTAACTCAAGCTTTATCGGTTCCTTACCCACCCTTAATACTTTCCCTTTCCTTTTCTTAGACCCCTTTGAAACGAAAGCCTCGTTTCCTTGCTCTAAGGACTTTCCAACGTGGCACTGTCGCTTAAGTTCTACTTAATGTCTGCCCAAGTGCCTTTTCCTCCCCTTCACATCATCATCTCTTCCCTTACTCTCTTTTTTTAAAATGGTGGCCTTCCAATTTCCTCGGCTCCGCTTTCCAACGCGTCATGCCCGCGTTCAATTACCCTGTGAAATGAATGCGAATGAGAATTAATATCTAGAATTCATGGTCGGCTCCCTTGTCACAAGAGTTACAAAGCACCCAATCAAGTCTCCCACTGTCGGGTTTTCTTTCAAGAGGATCTGGATTTGTCTAGCCTTTACTTATGACGAAACTTGGGCGTTACGACAGCGAAAGAGTCGATTTTTTGCGTCACAAACTTGTGTATTGTCGACCGGGTGATGTCACTGCGTCGATATTTTTTGAGGTTCTATCGTGTGTAGAAATCTGCTGCAGCCAAAAATCAACCATATGCTGTGTGACAGCTTTGTATTATTCGCATTGGGCTCTTTGAAAATGATTACTCAATAATACGAATGTGAGCTGAGAATTGCTAAGCCTTGATTATTTGAAAAATATTGACGTCACAGTATCGATAAATAGCGATTTTTGGATAACACATTTTCCTTTTATCGGAGTTGCTCATCTTTGATTTTGATTAAGCTCCTGAATAATGGCCGCGGAGTAATTTTTCAATTACCAAAAGTTATAGCGTTATCTACAGAAAAATACTGTAAGGTTAGAGGATTTTTAAGATTAAAGTCGGACCATTTAGATTTTTATTCAATCATCATAGTTTCATACTCGAAGTTTAGTGGCTACAAAAGTCGTGGGTAGTTGGATATACAGCCACTGTTGAAAATTACTGTTTATTTTTTACCCCATTACCATTTAAAAGTTTCTTGCAGATAAAACTTATCCGTCCGTGGAACTTACGAAGCAAAAAAATTTTCCTGACGCGCAGTTATTTTTTGGCGTATGCGACCTATGTGCTGTTATTATAAAAGTATCTGTGCTGGTGTTTCAACTGATGGACTGTTTCCTTCGCTTCGTTGAACTTTTCCAGAATTTATACAAGAAGATAGCCTCAGATAGTTTCTCCTCAAAGCATCTTTAAGTATGCTTTTCGCATATTTGTGTGATCCAATGATACTTCAGACATCTTCATTACATTTCCGTAATCCTGCATCGTTATTTGATTTTTAAATGCACTCGAAAGCTATACCTGATTGTATTGAAGTTGCTTGCTTGTTGCTTGGCTCGCGAACAGTCTCTATCGATTGTTATTATGCCGACTTATAGCCGGTTGTAAGAGTATTCAGCTGTGGAATCAATAGTCATGAGGTCCATAAAGTTATTGATAAATATATATATATATATATACGTATATATATACATATGTACGTATATATATATGTGAGTATATATATATATATATATATATATATATGTATATATATATATATATACACGTATATATATATATATACACTCACATATATATATATATATACTCACATAAATATTTATACAGAAAGGTAGAAAGAAAGTGGATAGGAACACATAAAATGAATGAACACGGTGGTGTAAAGATGTAAAGATGGCCATTTCCAAGCAGAAAAAATTCGACTGGACCGGGAATCGAACCACGGACCTTTGGATTTCGCGTCCAATGCTCAGACCACCAAGCTACCCAGTCTACTAAGAAAACACTGGAATCGGCGGGGGGTTTATATGAACAAACACTCCCCAGGGCATGACCCACAGAGCGGCCAATACATGGCGCCAGGGCTGCTTTTCACCCACCGTCAGAGAGAGAATGACACACACAGAAGGCGAAATGAAAGAATAACTCAAGCACACAGACAGTGGTGAAAGATATAGAATAGGCGTTTCGGGGTACGCTAACCCAAGTAGGAAATGGGCCGTTCAGGCCATACAAGAATAAATAAAATTTACGAACACAATGGTGGTGTGGAAATGGAAAGATGGCCAATTCCAAGCAGAAAAAATTCGACTGGACCGGGAATCGAACCACGGACCTTTGGATTTCGCGTACAATACTCTCTCTCTCTATATATATATATATTATATATATATATATATATATATATATATATATATATATATATATATATATATATATATATATGTATATTTGCCGCTGAGCGGTCTGAGTGAATGGATGAACGAATATATATATATATATATATATATATATATATATATATATATATATATATATATATATATATATATATATATATATATATATATATATATATATCTATCTATCCACTTGGCGAAAAACACTTGTAGTGCACAGATATAAAAAAAGGTCACAGGCGTGACTAGCAGTTACATATAGAGCACAAAAAAAGGTAAAACTCACAGAAATTTTGATATATTTCGGCGGACACAACCGCCTTCGTCAGAATGTTAGAAGGTAGTGACGGGTAAAGGATAGAAGGGAGGGAGAGGTGGGGGAAGGGGAAAGGGGAAGGAGAGGGGGATTGGTGAGAGACATTGATGCCGGGGGGGAGGAACGCGTGATAGAGCCAAATTAGGGAGAGCTCTACAGAGTTAAGTTCAATAGTGGAAGCAGATGGTGGAAGGGAGTACAAAACTGAAACAATGTAGCAGTTGTCAAAGGATTTCATGTGTTGAGAGGCGTGGATCGCCACGGGAAGGGAAGCAGATTGAGTTGGGTTCTTGCAATTGGCACGGTGATTATTAATCCGTATATTGAGGGGGGTGGAACTTTTTCCTATGTAAAATGAAGGGCATAGCCTACATTGTAGGTGGTAAACAACATTACTGGTGACGCAAGAGGAGGGAAGAGGGTTGGGGAAGAAGGCGATGGAGGAGTTGGGAGGAGGGGAGGAACTGAAGATGGGACATAATTTGCACCGGGGACGATTACAAGGGGAGGAGGTAGGTTTTGGGGCAACAGGGATTTTGGAAAGAGTCGTCGTGGATTTTAATAAATCGGACAAGTTAGGAGGACGCTTGTATGTGATTGAGGGTGGCTGGGAGAAAATTTTTGAAGTGGAGGAGTGGTTTTTGAGAATGGGGAAGAGATCTTTAAGGATAAAATTGATAGACTGAACACCCGGGAAATATGTAGTGCAAATAGAAAGGATGCGGGAGTCTTTCGTGGGATGAGGTTTGGAGGAGGGGCAATTTTTCCTGATTTTTTTGGCGAGAACGGATTCTGGGTAGCCACGCTTGAGGAGCGAGTGGTGAAGGTTGGTAAGGAATGTATTGAGGGACTCAGGATTATTGCAAATACGATGGCCTCGGATGGATAGTGAGAAGGGAAGAGAGCGTTTGGTATGGGAGGGGTGGCAGCTACTATAGTGAAGATATTGTTGTTTATTAGTGGGTTTGATGTGAACGGAGGTCTGAAAATTCAGGTCTGATAATTTGATGTCAACATCAAGGAAGGTGATATTGGAATTAGAGATAGTTGATGTGAAAGAGACGGAGTGAGAATTGTTGAGATCAGAAAGGAAAGTATTTAGAGAATCGGTGCCATGAGGCCAAAGAAGAAAAATGTCGTAAATATATATATATATATATATATATATATATATATATATATATATATATATATATATATATATATATATATATATATATATATATATATATATATATATATATATATATATAAAGGTCACAGGCGTGACTAGCAGTTACATATAGAGCACAAAAAAAGTAAAACTCACAGAAATTTTGATATATTTCGGCGGACACAACCGCCTTCATCAGAATGTTAGAAGGTAGTCAAACTACCTTCTAAAATTCTGATGAAGGCGGTTGTGTCCGCCGAAATATATCAAAATTTCTGTGAGTTTTACTTTTTTTGTGCTCTATATGTAACTGCTAGTCACGCCTGTGACCTTTATATATATATATATATATATATATATATATATATATATATATATATATATATATATATATAAAGGTCACAGGCGTGACTAGCAGTTACATATAGAGCACAAAAAAAGTAAAACTCACAGAAATTTTGATATATTTCGGCGGACACAACCGCCTTCATCAGAATGTTAGAAGGTAGTCAAACTACCTTCTAAAATTCTGATGAAGGCGGTTGTGTCCGCCGAAATATATCAAAATTTCTGTGAGTTTTACTTTTTTTGTGCTCTATATGTAACTGCTAGTCACGCCTGTGACCTTTTTTTATATCTGTGCACTACAAGTGTTTTTCGCCAAGTGGATATATATATATATATATATATATATATATATATATATATATATATATATATATATATATATTCTGTTCCGCTGGAAAATATCTACTAGTTACTTAACTAATTTACCAAAACTCAATAGCTTCGAATATTAAATCTACTTTTCTGCTGCCAGAAAAAGTTTATGAAAGTTTAGCCTATGAATAATTGCTAATGCACACGATGATTAGTCGGTACGAGTAAATTAACTGGTAATTGGTCTCAAAAAAATCTTTAATCAAGTAATTAAGTCTCCAAGCGGTTCATTGCGTATCCGCCATTTTGGCCACTTATGAAACTCACAACTGCATGCCATAAGTTATGAAACCAATAAAGTTATCGAATTTTTCTACAACACTTATTGAATGGTTGAAGTTTGTAGAATACATTTGTGTCTTTCCCGTAACAAGCCTTTAAAAGGTGAATACACTGAGGAAATATTGGGATATTTCTGGCCAATTTGTGATTGTCCATTTAATTATTATGGTAGACATTGTTTTAAGAAGCTGTCCATATGACACCCATCGTCATCAAAATGTAGTTTCTCTAAAAAAAATCGTGTAGAAAGGGTCTTAAAATAAAGTGCTTATAAAGCAGTTTAATGAGGTATTCACTATATGTCTTTTTACTCCTTTAGGTTGGCAAACTTTGGGTTGCGTTCTTAAGTTCGAAAGTTATGTCGTCGTAGGAAGTGCCTTAAGCTTTTTGATATGTTCTAACGTAAATCTAATGTTTCGAAAGTCATTTGTCGTTTGTTAACTGAACCGAATCGTGATTAACTATGAGAGTATTAGATTCAGAAATGATAGTCAGTTTTGGTCGTTGGGAACGTTGACATTTCGACCACCTTGAACCTTTCTTCATGATTACTGGGATGGAGGTGCTCATAAGTTCAAAATATTCTTATATTTCCGGCATTTTGGCTTCTTTGGGGCTCTTTTGTGTGCAGGCTTTCCAATCAGTATTTTAAGATTGCTTTTTTTCCTCTTAATACAGTAATTTTTTTTGGAACAAATGAGCAGTAGACTTTTTAGAAAGAGTAGTTTTTCTACGCCTTTCATTTCTGGAGCGTCGCGAGTAGTTTGATAGACTTGTCAAAGTCTTGGTGAAAAGCTTTCTGCTGGAATTCTGTTAAGGATAATGGCTTTGTATTCATTTAAAATCCAATTATTATGAAAATATTGAAAGATAGCAGTTGAAATTTGATGAAATTGCCGTGGGAATTGTATCCACCAAAAGTGCAGCAGAAATTCGGAAGACTGGATAGCGTAGTGGTCTGCGCATTTGTCCGGCAAACTAACGGTCAGTTGTTCGATTCTCGGTCCTGGTCGGATTTTTCTCATGGTTATTTATTGTGTTTGGTAGTTTTTTCTTTCCTAACTAGTAATTTTGTGTTACTTTTAATTTTAACTTTGCTGAATTCGGGTGGCATTCGTTGAGTCAGTCGCTACCTGGCTGCGGGTTCGTTTACGTTTACAGGAATTCTCTAAAGGCTTGTAAAATCGCTTAAATTCCGAAATGTATTTTATTTGTTTTGCTGAGTTTCTCACTTGAATTCATTGTATCTCGCCATTATTTGCCGTACATTTTCTTATACTTGGATTGTGATGAAATAGTCGATTGTTACGTTGCTGCGGGTTTGTTTACGTATCGGTCAACAACCTTTCTCGGAATTCGCTAAAGGCTTACAACAAAGTTTTAAGTCCGCATTGTATTTTATTATTTTAGTTTAGTTTCTCATTTGAATTTATTGTTATCCCGCCTTACTTTTTGTTATATTTGCGTTGAATAAATAAAATGAATTGCGTTGAATTTAAAATAATTGAGTCGGTTGTTACGTGGTGTATATTGTAATTGCTAATCGGTTTTAAGAATGATGTGATGAGGGGGGTAAGTGGCATCATTTAAAGAATCCAAAGAGTAACATCTTTGATTAGAAAGACTAGCTGCGATTATTAAGTTTTACTACTTTTAGTTGACGTTGAACTCTTTTATTAGTTCCTTTTCGTTGAGTTTATTAGTTTGTAGTTTTCATTATGGAAATGATTAATTTTCTTCACTGTGTGCATAAAATGTTTATGTTGATTTTATTTTGCATTAGTTTAAAAAAAATATATTTTGAATGTATTAATTTTGAGGTTGCTTAGTGTAGTATTGTTGTTTGTTTATGAATTGTCGCGTCATCTTCGACGCACGACAATGGGGCGCCACATGGGGCTACTAGGACTAGGAGGTTTTGATTTAAGTGTGAAGACGAGTACTAAAATAAAGTATGTTGAAAACTCAGACAACTTATAATTCAACTATAATGCGGAACACTACATTCGGTTGATGCGACTGTTTGTTGATGTATCTCTAAATATTCTGTTGTTTGAGGATTTTAGTGAAAAGGATGTGATGTGATAGATTTGATGTCTGCTCTCCGTATGGTTTAAGGTATTCCAATACGATAACCGTCGTTTATAAAGAAGGTCGGGGTGGTGACTTATTTGAACCAAAGGGAGATGGCGTTACACAATTGCTATTGGCCCGAAAAGACTTTTTGTTTTCCCACCTCTTGTGGAGGAGAACATTTTAAACTTTTTCCTCGTTTTCTCTCTCTCTCTCTCTCACGAATTGGATTTCTCGCCAAAATGAATCGACTGGGCGATATCGGCCGCACAAGCGCCGTGTATGGGCTGGTACATGACATTTCTCGTCGTCTAATTCTTTTTCCGTCTACCCTTGAAATGCGGCGGAATGTGACTCAAGTGGGAGAGGAGCATTTATTTTTCAGGAGAGAGTCGGGAGCGGAGAGAGAGAGAGAGAGGTAACGATACAGAAGGAATATTTGATGCGTTCGTCGGCTCGCGGATCGATTTTGATGTTATTTTTCCTTTATATATATTTTTGTATGTATACATAATACCGTGGCCATGGAAACGTGTTTCCCTCGTGAAAATATTAGGCCCGATTCCAGTCGAAGTTGGGGACAGTACCATTTTTTCCCCAAAGGTATGGTCTAGTGGCGCATTTGGTTCTGTGGATGGGTTAGTCCACTGTCTTAAACCTTCCCACGTGGTACTTCAAACACAAGGTTGGAGGTTCCCGTGACTGAAATCAGTACGCTCTGCGCATGAACTACGCACGCAGCTAAGGAGTCACGTGGTACAATCATGAAAGACTCGACATTTTGTAATGTATTCGAACCACTCAAAATCTCACGCAGCCTAAATATCACGATTGAGGACTCCACTAATATTATGTTAAATACTTAAGTTATGAATACGTGAGGATAAAACTAAGCCAAATCTATGACCATTCCTTGTTGTGCCTCGTGACTCCTTAGTTACGTACTCGACATATTCCTAGCAATTTCAAACACAACCCCGAGGCGACATCTTCCGATATTGCAAGGTTATAGCTGAACGTGTTATCCAAACGCTGAAACGCGTGGTAAAGAGTAAAACAAATGATACAAATGATGAGTTTTATCGATAAAAGGCACTAATCCACAATACATTTTACTATTTCAGTTAAGCTGAAAATACGAAATTAGGGATGTCCTCCATTGTTTGAGTAAAACAATGACAGCATGTTACCAGGAGGAAGGAAAATGTAAATGATGCCATAGTTTAATGGAGCGTATTGTTGAAACTGAAAACCATAAAATTCGGATTGTTAAGAGAAAGGAAAAATGGCATCTTGACTGAAGAAAGGTCGTGTTGAGAAGACCGAGAGACAAAACAGGACAGGGCGATGGTTTATGGCAAACGTTTCCTTCAGCATCCGTCGTCAGAAATTTCTCGCTCGATAATTTTTAAAGTTAACAAGAAAAATGTATCGTAAGTGGCGATGCATCTTCCATGTATGCAAAACATTCACCGAAGCAGGGGTGCCGTTCCCACTTAAAAGCCATAGCCCAAACGCGCCCTCCTCCCCCAAATTCATCCGATAGGCTTAATCGAGGGACTACTGGAGAATTTGCACAGGAAATAATGGAAAAACCCTCCGATAATTTAGACTTTAGCAACGATGGAATGGAGTAAATGTTTACGTCTACACGTGAACCTGTAAGCCTACTCTTCTTCATCTCATCCATAAAACCTATTCTCTTTCTTCCTCCTCGCCGCTCGCTTAACTTTCTTGACTCAAACATAGCCCTTAGCAACCCTTTGCTCCTTATTATTTCCCTCGGCTACATACCACCTGATTTCATTTGCAATCAGACCTAAAGTACAGGTCGGAATGATTCTACTTTTGAATTAAATCCCTTGCCGTTACTGTTCGTTCATGTTCTTTTCAGATAACAACAATATTATGACGAAAATTCCATCCAGGGTGTACACGAACTCGGTACTTCTGCGCTGGCATGACAGGAAATTACCCCACCGGCATTTACGAAAAAGGTGATTGCTCCAGAAAATGCGCTCTTATACATCGGAAATACTATCTTTGAGAAATAAATGAAATAAAACTAAGGCCATCTTTGTGGAGTTTCATTTTAATTAGTAAAGTCTTAGATAAATGGTACATTAATAGCGTAAAAGTGATTTGTCCAATCTATCTTTGAGATCGAACATTTCGTGATTCATTTTTTTCAATCGTGACAATGATTCATCATAAAAATTATGACTTCGGCTCTCCGTTTTGTTGCAACGGAGGATACGATAACTCGAAGTGCAGATTGAGTTTCATGCCAACACGGATCGATAATCGACTGTAGCCTGTCACTTTTTTTTCCTTTGCTCGGGTAAACCTTTGGGTTTATCTCGATCGAACTATCGATTGTTTCCGACTACTATATATTACTCCCTTCTGTGAAAGCCGAAAAATCACATGGTTAAAAAAAAATGCTTTGAGTGGCTCTCCGATATTAATTTCCGGTACAGCTCTTTTTTTTATGTACGGGGGTTGGGTGAAAAAGGCTTTGTTTAAGTTTTAGCTAGTTCATTAAACGTTTTAATACCATTTTGCAAGTCCGGTGTGCGCATTTTCATTTCCTAGACTCTGCTCTCTTGTTCATTTTCATTTTATTGGTGAAATTGTAACACTGACGATGACGGAAATCGGCCCGAAAGTCCCGGACGCGGCGTCTCAATTTTCCTTGCCTCAAATTTCTCAAGAGAGGGAGCGCTCAACTGTGTTTCATGTTTTTCCAAAACTTGCGTGAAAATGCTGCGAGCAATTTGTTGGTTTGTTCTTCTGCGTTATTGGTACCTGTATACATTTATAATATTTTGGAACCTAGTTTAGCTGCAAATGGGTAAGATGGAATGCAATTAACGTCCGACTTTACTGTAGAATTAACGCTATACATTGAGGTTTAAAGTTGTTGTGGCCTTTTTTTAATAGAGGTAATAGTTTTCGTTGAACCCCTGGACATAATCTATTTCTCGTATGTATGTATATGTCGTGTGTATATTTGGTAGCTTCTGCTGCCCGCCTAATAATTAAACAAAACCTGTTAGTAGAACGTAGTGTATTGGTAGTAGAACGTAGAAAGTAGTAGAAGGTAGTAGAAGGTAGAAGTAGAACGAGTGGATTTGTATATGACCAAGAATTATTATTTATTCCATTTAGGAGTCATCAACAACGGTTAAGATGTTTATTTTTGTTTGTTTATTTGGTTGTTAAGGAAAATGCGTAAAAGAAAATCGATTGAAAAAGAGAGAAACTTCATTCTTTCGGGCATGATACCACTAACTTTAGTAGTATCATGCTTTCGGGTATGTGATAAAATGAATTTAAACTCTCTATCTTTAGTTAAAGTTGTTTTAAAAAGCAAAATAATTAACCGCTGCACAAATCCCAATGCTTAGCATTCCTAATCTGCTCGACTAGGCAATATGAATTCCAACAGCAATAACCGAAATTTGGTTGTCAAGCGAATATGGTATCGTTGATTTCACAGAAAAATATGTGTTTCTGCAGCTAAAAACGCAATTTTCAGTCAATTAAGAAGTGAAAAGGATAATTAATTGAAAGAATTCAAAACTTCATTCTTTCAGACATTTAATAACAAAATTCCAACTCTCTATCTTGAGCTGAAATAATTTAAAAAAGTAAAAAATGAAACCACTGCACAAAACCCGATACGTACCGCGAACCACCTAAGGGCCCCTTTTTGGGACCTTAATGGGCCCTGAGATCATTTTAAAGTAGCCTACAACTTTCCTCCTGCTTTGAGCTATTATTCGGCAAAATTTCAGCACGATAGGATTAAAACTGTAGTAATGCATACAGGACAGACAGACATACAGATAGACATACATTCGTTGTTATATATTTATAGATTTTTAAAGTATCCAATGAACAATTTGGCCATAGATGTATCACAATTTTCGACTGGGGCGTTACAAAAACAGCAGTCAAATCAGAGTGTGACTTATTGCATCGGGCATGGTTATTTCCGCAATAATGACCTACGGCTTCTCCCCGCGCTCCCATGGTAACAGAGACAATGGACTCTCGCAAACATCTCCCGTAATTGTTGGAGCCAGCCTTCTCTCGTTTGCAATTGTGTTCGATCAGCTGGCGTGTTCCCTCTCACCGGAGTCTTGCTTGCATTTCCCTTAATAAACTTTATGGATAGGCATTCTCGTGGACTCGAGGGAATGTTATCCTCCTCTGTTATCCTTGCCCGAGTGTGATGCCAATTTCCAAACACAAGAAGGTTAGTCACACGTGCATTTTTTCTGTCCGGGACATTTTTTTTAATACCTGCTGCTCAGTGACTAATTTTTTTGAGCTAAATATTTTCTTACCTCATGGTGGGGGCTTAGTCACCTGGCCGTCTTATGGTTTCCCCGCCTTTTTGCTATGTTGGTGTTTGCTTCGCTGATCTGAGGTATTTAAGGGCTTGAGAAATTCAGATCTGGTATTTTTCAGAGCGACATAGAGATCATTGTTATGACGCCTCACCACATCTCTAGGTCTGACAGGAGCTGTAAAATGATAGGGATATTTTGCCGAACAGATAGGTACAAAAACTCGTTCTTTCCGCGCAAAATAAGCGATCACAATAAAGAGCGAACTCCATTAAATACACTCCCATGCTACACATCAGCATTTCACCACCCAAAACCTTATTCCTTTCATACTTGCGGCTGGTATCCTAGCCTCCTACCAGAGGCCCATGCGGCGGCTCGCAGAGTAGCATGTAGATGTAGAGAGGGTTGTAACAATGCAATGAGATAAGGGTCTACAAATCTCTGAGATGGACTTTATTTTCCTTCTTCCATTTAAATCTGCCAAACAGGTAGATCACGTGTTTATTTTTTTTTATCTCTTGAAGAAAAAAATTAAGTTATTTATGTTTATGTATTTAAGAATACCTCGTTTATTTAGATTTTTTCTCCATTCTAATGCCTAGTTGTTCAGGAATTATCATCTTGATATTTGCAATTGTATGCTCTAACCGCAGTATTTAGAATGGGGAGTATTTAAATTGGGTTGGTCAGGAATATCAGAAGCTTAATACTGAATTTATAGTCTCTAATGATAGGAAATAAAAAAGAATGAGGACTATTTAAATACTTGGGAGTTCTATCATTTAAAGAACTACTGTAACAAATTTTTCCAAATATTTCTGTGACAAATATTGTCAGAATGTTGTATTTTGATGCCAGTTTTTTTGGCCGGCATCTAGAAAGTTCTAGGACTTTCTTCGACAAGACGAATGTCTATGGATATTAACGTAAATAAACAGGGTTGCTGCAGGTCTGGAATACCTATAAAATAATTAAAATTGGAAATTTGTCTGGGCAACTTAGAAAAGCCGTGCAAATCGAGAAGTTTGTCTGAAAAATTGTTTTTTTTTAGAAGCCAATGGTTTAACTTATTGTTAAGTAAATGGTATCTATTTTGGCACCTTCAGATGGTGCGTGAATTGAAGGCTGCTAGTTTTTTGCTAGGATGACGCACTAAATCCCTTGACTGGTGTTTATCTAATATTATGCCCGTAAAATTAACTTTTGTGCCTATTATCGTAATTCATGCTGAGAAGGATGAAATACTTGTTCCTTCTCTGATTGTGTGACGGAATTTCTTAGCATGAGTTTTGGTATAGCCGTCATAATAATATACCATCTGATAAGGAAGTTGCCCTACTTCCCCAGAGCGATAGTGGCGTTGTTCTTTTTTGTGAAAACTCCATCCATCTCATCATTTTTCCTTCCTTTTCCCATCTCGGCAAGTGCGTTAATAATTTATGCTCATATTAATGATCCCCGTTTAATATACACTCCATACAATGGCATTTTCTTCCGGAGAAATGTGAACATGGCCTGAAAAACTGGAAAGAGTCCTGAAAGTTCATGGTCTATTATGTGCAGCCTCCCTGATGAAATCTGCGAGTGACAAAATTGATTTTTTCATTGATTAAGTTTTGTGATATTTCCTTGAATACATTATAAAAGTATGGTTACCTAGTTTCCGCAGGTTACCAAGGGGACGATCTTTAAACATTCCATGAGGTTTAGTAAATTCAGTAATATACCTTGTAAGAGTTATTTAAATGTTGAATCCTTATTTTCGAAGAACTGCAGAAATAACCGGGCAGTAACTTTTAACGGAGTCACCTGCAAGTATTCAAACAACTGTGTGAAATTCATAGTGGAAAAATCATTCCTCTGGACTGGGAATGGATCTATGATGCCTCGATTTCGCGCCGTATGCGAAGAGGACAACCTGTTCCATAGAGTTCCATTGGATTCACTCTGAAAGAGGACGCATGGGTTGGAGCTTAATTTTCTTATAGCAACAGGCGTTATATCGATGGATCTGGGATCAATTCCGAGTGCAGGAAAATTATTTTTCCCCTTAGAATTTCTCACAGTCGATTGAATAAGTAGTTGAATTTGATAATATTCTTAAAAATGTAGAGTACATCTCTCTGTTAGTAACTTAGAGTTACTCCAGATTACCGTCAAATATTTTTAATTTAAAATTTCAAAATAAACGAAGCACGCGCGCGACACTAATGAGCATTATATGGATTGCGGGTTGAAGTTGCTGTAAATGATCTGACGTCGTAAACGAGGTTTGCAGAGACCGCAGGAATTTGTGAATGACTTATATAATTGACCTGTAAAATGATTTCATATCGTTCATATCATCCTCTGCCTGTTTTCGCATTTTATGAACTTTTTTGCGAAATTGGTATTATCAGTTAATTTTTAAAAATTTTTCTTATTTTATTCCCGTTTCTGCCATTGTTGAATTTAACACCAAACAGTTTCTAGTTCAGTTTGAGAGAAAAATGGCGGGGAAAAGTGACACTTAGATGTTCAATCAGACAATGAACTTTTTTTTTAACTATCCGGAGTTTGAATTCATGGCCTACGGTCGAACCACCTTTGTAGAATTATATATTTAGTCAGGAAAGGTATCCATGCAAATCCAAGAAACTTTCAGCGGGTCTTGGAGGTGAATTTATTTATTTTTCCACTTAAACATATGATGAAATAGACATTAAACAGCGAAACAACGGCTTGAATTGTGCAACAAGGGGTGAATTTTGTTATTTCGTTGCCCAATTTGATATTCTTATGAAAAGTTTGAATGAGTGAGATCAAAATCATTATCCTGATGATTTCTTGTTATTTTCAAGATAATGTAAAAATAAAATAATAACTATTTGATTTAATTGGATACTTTGAATATGTATGTAAAATACAGGACCCGTCAGAAACATTACTTTGGAAACAAAATAAATCACGTCCAGCAAATATAAAACTAGAAATTTAAGGCATTAGGGAAGCATCTTTATAGTATTCATCAATGGCATAGAAAAAATAATCCATTATATACCGTTTTACTTTGGTTTTAAAATCGCCAGGTATATTTTCATATTTGAACGAACTAGGTAATTTATTACATATCCTACAACTCATGGTGACCGGCCCTGTACTATAAAGAGTGAAGTTGTGCTGTCTCATTGCATAATTATGTCTACTTCTAATGAGATGATCACGAATGTCATGGCTCTTTGTAAGGTTCCACTTTGGGCTAAATTTCTGTCCTAAGTTACTACCATTTTTGTTTATTTTTAACGCAAAAGGATGACTCCTGCCGCAGCCAAAGCGTTCCATATTTGAGATATTATTTGGAAATGCAATGGTAGCGAATATGCTAACTTAAAAACGACTTCTCAAATGACTGAAATATTCCTCGTTTTTCCTGCTTCCTTGTCTCTACATCAACGTACTACCCTGCAAGCCTCCGCTTGGGAGTGTGGCAAGGGGTGTTAGGACACCAGCCGTGTAACGATGTTAGGGACAAGGTTTTGGAAGGTGAAATGATAATATTCTCTGTGTCTCTCTGAAACACGCCAGATCTGAACTTCTCTACCGACTCCTTCTCTATCTAGTTACTAACCTACGCTGAACGATCTCGTACCTAGTAATGCATAGAATATGGGAAGGTGTCGACCACGCGCCACAAAATATGATTTAATTCAAAGTCACGCTGGTTAGGCGAAAGATTTTGACCTAGGGAGCCGGAATACGGAATTTTTTTAAAATCTCTTAAAGTCTGCTGCCCACAATGCCACCACCTGATATAAAGGCCCTTCAAGCTTAAAGGTTTTCATGGGGAGGTAGACCTACCGCAGACAAAAAGAGAAGACTCTTCTCCCCCCAAAAAAAATCGTAATAGCCTGAATCCACAGCCAACCTATTTACGTCAGTTTCATGGCGATGAAAGCCTTAGAAGATATCCTGCCGTCGTTCTATAATCCCTTCTTTTTACCCGCGACCCCTTTCCCTCTTGTGTGGCTGAATTAAAAAAAAACTGAAAAAAATTTTCCCCTCCCCATCTTTCCCGGAGCGACGCAATCGATAAGGGTGTCGCTTTGAAAATATTTATGCCATCGAGGAATGAGAGAGAAAGATAGGGTGTATTCGTACGATACAAAGACTTTTACTTTAACTTCTGATATATCGTGGGGAACACACATACAACAACATATGGGGCACAGCAATAAAGAAACTAGGTTTTGTTAAGCGTACAATAGGAAGGTCCTCGGATGAAAAAGTAAAAGGGAGATGATACTTCGCTCTGATGAGGCCACACCTCGATTACACCGCGAGAATTTTGCACCCGGGTCATAAAGATTTAAACCAAAAAATTAATAAATTCAAAGAAAGCTGCACGCTTCGTTAAAAACTGCTACGAGTGAACATATAGTGTCTCACAACTTTTTGAGGGATGAAGGTGGGAGCCCCTCGAAACTTGGAGGCTGAACGCTAAGGCTTAGGTTGCTTGAGAATCTCAGAGCCGGTGTGTTTTAGAGCGACACAGACTATTATTATGACGCCTCATTAAATCTCGAGGTCTGACAGAAGCTATCAAATCTAAGAGTTACATGGCCGAACAGATGGGTACAAACATTCGGTCACTCCACGTACAATAAAAGATCTCGATAAAAACTGAGGTCCATTAAATGCACTCCCATCATACACGTCAGAATTTCACCTGCCAAAACCTTGCATCTTTTCACACCTTGTGATCTAACACCCACTGCCACTCGCCCATGCGTCGGCTCGTCGGAAATATTGTTATTTCCGTTGTCAAGGTTAAAGTTTAGTGACACAATCCCCTCTCCATCTGCCTCATAGCTGGACCTTGGGTAAGGATATGAAAGAGAAGCTGGTGAATAGGATGATATGGAGCGTAGCATTGTAAGGTGTTGAAGTGTGGGGAGTAGATTGGTAATTTGTCAGTAGGTGGCTTACAATGAATCAGGGTGGGCAGCTATTGTTTCCATGGTAAGGCTAGAGTGCCTGTTATCGCTTTTGATTATCGACTATTATGCAAAAAGGTAAGATGAGCATGGAAATAGAGAGAGCATATGTATACTATATTTAGAGAATATATATTTTTTGATGGAAGTCGATAATTACCTAACACAAAAATACATCCGTACTGGGACACACCGATGGAATGCTACCTACAGCTTGATCACAAAACGTTTCGCCAGCGCGAATCGTTCAATTTTTTTGTTGTTTATGGGGACATGTACACTGATGTTTTCCGATTTGCGTTTGGTTAATATCTGTGATCGATATCGCCCGATGTTCTTGATAAATAAATAAATAAATAAATTTATTTACAAATAATTTACACGCTATAATTTCCTTTTGGATGGGTCACAATGAATTTACAACAACAAGGAATATTTGTACTTATTTTTGGTCATAAATCATTTATAAATATAATAATCACAAATGAAAATATATTTTTACCTTCAAACAAAGATTACTTTTTTATATTATAGTATAATAATAATTTAATTCCTTTTCAGGAATAACAGAGTGGTAGTACAATACATAGCCCGTAAGGAATAACCTGTGTTGGGGCTACTGACAAATAAACCATGCAAAAAACGATAGCAAAAAACAAAATGGTTTACAATTTTCGATAAAACATTTACAATACAGTGAAGAAACTAATTCAAAATAGAAAAAAGACTCAGAGATATACATAATTAAATAGTGGTTACAAAAAAGAGACACATAAATACAAGATCGGGCGAACTTACTTTAACAATGATATTACAATATCACTTAATCCATTACATTTAATTCGATAAATATTTCACGTACCGTCCGATGATATGCGTACGAGTTTCTCGACAGGATTGCGGACTCTGGTGCTGTATTTTAGTGAATTGGGTGGGGCGCTGGGCGGCAAATGGCTATTGTAATTAAGATGTATTGTAGAAGTTCTTAAGGAGGAAATAATGACGGGAAACTTGCATTAAAAGCAACCTGAAACACCTCCTAAACCTAACTCCAGGCTCACCTTCTACCCTCACGCTAGTCACAAATTATCATATCAATAGCATTACTACCCAGGACAGCGCACCGTGACCTTTAAAAAGTCATTCCAAGTTGCCGGTGCAAAACAGTGGAACTCCCTACCTGTAGAATTAAGGATACTGCAGTCTCTGAACCAATTTTACAACCGTATTTACAATATGTAATTAGGCTAATAAGTCTTCCTTTCTCCTCTTTATTTGCATACTTTGATCGCTCAAACTTTATGTGTCAGCTTGCATGTTTATTTCGCTTTCATGCTCAAAAATTGAATATTCTATTGTTCTTATATTGGAACCTCGACAAAATTTTGATGTCTTTTTGTTGTACTCAAGGGACAATGTTCCTGGGGAAAATTAATTATTATCTATCTCTATCTAGAGATCGAGCATAGGATGGAGGCAATGTGGGTTTGAAGGAGAATGGAGTAAGCTAATTGGACGAAAGACGAAAGGTCAAGTGCTTGGTATTGTGTGAGGTGAGCGGAAACTGCTGGGGAGATCAGGAGGAGGAAGTGTGAATGGTTGGAAGAGGTATCGAGAGGCGTATGGATGGTGAAGGCTGTCATAGAGAGCAGGATGCTGGAAAAGCGGGGTATAGGGGAAGAAAGAGGTTAGGCTTAATGGACGGGATGAAGGGAGACAGGACTTGTACCGAGCTGAAGGAAGTAACAATCACTACGTTTACCTATCGATCTCAGATCGATCTGAACTTGGACCGATCCGAAAATTCCAAGCGTGCCGACTCATATCGCCGGGTTTACCTACACGGACTGAAAATATCAAAAGTGAACAATCGAATCTATCAGTTGATGCAGGTGTGTAGTATACAAGTGCAGAGTTGAAAATTTTCTATCTGATTCCAAGTGAACAAAATTGCCCAATGGAGGTAGACTGCGATATCATCAATCTCACCTGTTGCACTCTTGTTACAAGACACGCCTTGAATAATTATGATTATAATTTGTTACCCAATGGCAACCAAAAGAATAACAAGGAGCGCCACAGACCCGCTGGTTCAGATCGATCTGAAATATCAAACTGGCTGAGAATTCGAGACGAGTCGTCCCGTTTCACAGATTGATCCCACTAGCCCGTTGTGTTTGCTATACTGAGCCGATCCGGTCAGATCGATCTGAGGTTGACTGGCAATCGTACTGAATATATTGAGACAAGAGCCTGCAGCTCTGTCAGATAGACTTCATATTCCGTCTTCCATTCGAACCTACCTAAACTGGAGGGTCACGTCTATGATTTATTGTCTTGTACCACTTAGATAGAAAAAGAGTAAGTAATTTATATTTATTTCCATTAAAAATACCTCGTTTCCTTATATTTTTCTCCATTCGAAAAACTTGTTGTGCAGAGTTAGTCTTCTTGGCATGCTCTGATAACCGGACTATTTAGAATAGGAAGAGAGTCTTTTTATGGTATTTGTAGGAATATCAGTAGCTTAAGATGAAATCGTTGAGAAGGAACTGGACCTTTGCGTAGTAGTTTCCAGGCTAGTCTTCGAGACATTTCGGGGAGTCGTGTAATAGCATCTGGGTGTAGATTTTCATTGTAATTATAAATCTACATCATCATGCTACTCTACAAGTCAACCCTTAGGCGGTTGGTATGTGCTGTCGAGACATCTTCCCACGAATGTAAAAGGCACTCTGTGTCGAATTGAAACTCGTCTGATATAATGTTTTCAAGTAGGTTCGAAGGCTTCCGCGTTGCTATGATGATAAGGGCAGCATTCTTCTGGGGTTTTCCACTGCGTTGTTGTTTTTAAGGACAACAGTTTCGCCTGCGTTCCAGCAAGCGTCTTCAGGTCGAAGTGATGAAGTCAAGTCAAAGTCAAAATGTTTATTTCCACACCAAACAATACAGAATAACAAAAACAAAAACAGCGGTGTGGTCCCCGCTATAGGCTGTCGCCTCTTCAGGGTAGTGATGGGTCGCTCATGATCGATTCGTTCAAAATGATTGAATCACCAAGTGATTCAAATGACTCATGATTCATTTCGGGAAAATGATTCGATCATTCAATCATTTTGTGTTTCCGTCTGCCGTGTGATTGAATGTGATATTAAGTGGAAAAACATATTCACATGTACGTTATCCGTTATGTCTAGTCATGAAATTTCAGAGAGATATCATCATGGGCATAAATCCATTAATATTTGGTCAGCGAGTTTATGTTTGTATAGCATAGTTAGAGACAAGGCGCTCATTTTAAAAACGATGAAATTAACCGTTGTTACAATACCAGCACATCATTACAGTTGGCAAACTTGATAATAATTTTAATTACCTGCTCAGTTGAAAGCTCCTAATTGAATGTAATTCAATACTGCAGATCAGAAAACATTCATGCACATTAATTTGTTTAGTCTGAGTTAATTATTTAATTTTCATGTGCATAGTTTGACGTTATTCTTCTTGAATTCAGAGTCTGTGACAGTTTTGCCTCTCTAAATATTCTAGTGACTTTAGTACTTGGAAATCTCCAATTTAATGCGGATCCCAAATTTGTGGAATATGGAAATCAATCAGCCTTCCTAAATTTCTAAGCACGATAGTAATTATTCGAAATCGATTATTCAAATAGATTGATGGCATCAATTAGCATCATTCGAGTTTTTGAGTGTCTTCAACCTTGATTCATTTGAGTCTTTCGATTGAAGTGAGTCTCGTGATTCATCTAATCAATCTGACTTACGAGTCATACTGAATCAAATGATTGAATCAGTTGATTGAATCTTTTAAGTGACTCGAATCAAAATGATTGAACCACTAAAATGATCGATATCGATAAAATGATTGTGTATGCCGGAGATGGGCCTTTATATAGCTATGGCGACCTTTCACTTTTTGGCGCCAATTCTTTCCCTTTGTCCTGATTGGTCCGTTCGTTTCAACAGTCTTTTCCAAGCGCTGTGGAGGTGATATCCGTCCCCCCGGTTGAAATTCAGTAGATGTTTAGAAATCTCGACAGCCTCCCGAATAACTCTCGAGAAGTATCGAGATTCTCTGGCGATTGCGGTGGCCTCTTCCAATTTGACGGGGTGTCCCGGTTCGGAGTGTTCTGCCACGGCGGAGAGGTGGAATTTCTTGTTCCTCATTGCTCGTCCGTGTTATTGTAGTCGGCACTTTACGGCTCTCCCCGTCTGCCCGATGTAAGCGATGCCACAGCTGCAGTCAATCTTGTATACTCCCTCCTATGAGTAAGGAGAGATGCGATCTTTGGGTCTCGGCAGTATGTCACCCGTCTTTTTTACACAGTTAAAGCGAGTAACCATGTCATAATTTTTCAAGAGCCGGGCAATTTTGTCCGTGGTCCCTGCCACGTAGGGAATTGTAGCGTAGGCTGCAGGTTTCGGTTTTTTTTGCCGTGTCAGATGGTTTATCCTTGGGTTGTTTCTCCATCTTCGCGGCCCTTTTCAGGGCCATGTCTTTGCAGTATCCATTCTTCCTTTTGAGCGGCCATCAGGTGCTGCTTCTCAGAATGTAATGATTCCGTGTCGGAAATAGCAAATGCCCTGTGAGTCAGAGTGGAGATGAGGGCTGCCTTTTGGCTCGGGTGATGGTGGGAGGATGCGTGTAAGTAGCGATCAGTATAGGTCGCTTTCCTGTAGACTCCGTGCCCGATCTTGCCGTCAAATTTCTTGGTAACCATGACATCAAGAAATGGACGTTGGCCGTCCTTTTCTATTTCTATTGTAAACTGGATAGCATGGTTGATGTTATTGGGGTACTGGGGGAACAAGGAGAGTTCTTGTTTTCCATGTGGCCAGATAATAAAGGTGTCGTCCACATATCTGAGCCAGGGGGTGAGTTTCTTCATGTAGTTTTCCAGAGCTTTATTCTCAAATTCAGACCGAGGAAGCTGCGACGAGGGGGACCCCATCGCAGCTTCCTCGGTCTGCTCGTAGAAGCGTCCATCCCATAAAAAGTAGGAAGTCTTGAGGCAGTGCTCCACTAGAACTGGGAAGTCCTTTGGTTCTCCATCCTCGGTAAGACCCTTGACCAGTTCGACGGACTCCCGTACGGGGACGTTCGTGAAAAGAGACACGATGTCAAAGCTGACTAGTAAGTCATCTTTCTTCAAAGAGATCCCCTGAAGGATCTCAACGAAGTGTGTCGAGTTCTTGACGTAGGAGGGCATTTTGCCGGTAAAATCCTGAGGCATCCTCGCCAGGTACCACGACAGGTTGTAGGTCGGGCAGTCGAGAGTGCCTACAATCGGCCTGAGAGGAATTCCGTCTTTGTGAATTTTAGGTTGCCAGTAGAGTCTCGGTGGTTTTGATGCTGAAGGGGGGAGCCTTCGTTGTTCTTCTTTAGGGATGGATGATTCCTTGATGATATTACTGGTCAAGCGTTCAAGTTTGGTGGTGGGGTCAAATTTCATCTCTTTGTACGCGTCATTGGCGGGTAAAGAGTTGATTTCCTAAAATTTTTCCCATGCCCATGTTTGCAAGTAATCTGAGCCCAGCATATAACCTCCGAATCTATGAACGCCTCCCTACGCAATCCTTCTATCAGTTGTGTCAATTTCCTTTCCCATGTAGCAGTTTTCATGAAAGCGTGCTGATTTCCTTGTCTAATTTTATTTACATCGCATATTAGAGTGACACTGAGGGTATTGTCATGACACCTTACTGAATCTCTAAGTGTGACAAAGGCGATAAAATAAGAGATGTACATGGCCGAACAGATTGATATTTGTACTCGTTATTTCCGCGCGCAATAAGCGACCACAATAAAAACTGAGCACCACTAAATACACTTCCATAATACACGTCACCATTTCACCTCCCAAAATCGTACATCTTTACACGGCTGGTGACCTAACACCCTTTGCCACACGCCCATGTGGCGGCTCGCTGGATATTATGTAGATTTAAATATTTTGGCAGGAATGAGTGTATGTGTAAAAGGAAAGTTTATTTATCGATGAAAAAATAGGTTTCTTGGGAAAAGACCTTAAAAAAGCCAACTCCTCGTATATAAATCTCCTAAGTTGAGTCTTATGTTTTTTTTCCTCTACATTTTTTGTGTATGGCTCCGTCTAAAGCTGTGTGAACTATTTGGGTCTCCCCCTTCTAAAAAAAATTGGAAATCTACTGCTGCTCTAATCAGCGGCTGCTCTACTTTTTCACTTTTTTTCGCTACCTACCTGTGGTGATTTTTGGGTAGATAGGGAAACCTGTCACCACGAAATCCTCCCCCCCCCCGCTACCTTACCTGCTCTCGTTGTCGACTTGTGTGACGCTGAGACTTCTTCTTTTTTTATGCTCACATATTTCGGGCTCCGGTGCGTCTATTCTTGGTTCGGGAGGTTGACGTGATCGATATTGGCTTTCGGGTAGTTTGGGAGGGGGGGGGGGAAGGAAGGAAGGAAGGAGGAGATATTGTCCCGGTAATTTCGGAGGTTTTAGGAGGTGAATTGGTGGAGGAAGGAAAGAAGAGGGGTGGGGGGATCTGACTGGGAGGAAGGAGTTTTACGTCGATCGGTTATGGAGGAAGAAGGAGGAGAGGGGAGAGGAATCATCAGATGTAAGAGCGTCCCCTTCCCTGACGATAGGAAGGAATTTTGTGTAATAGCGGCGGTTGGGTGAGTTAGGGATAAGTTGTTGGTAAAAATTGGATGGACGTATTTCACTTTAACGGGCGATTACAGTCGGAATTTTATTCGCGGAGCCAATCGCCTCCCCGGCGCACCTTGATTTTCAGTTGTTATTTTATTCATTGTATTCATTCATTGTATATTGTTCATTTTTAGGTAGAGTAAACATTTATTTATTTGTTTGAAAGTCTTGTGGAAAAATCATCGAGTTGTCCTCACAGGTATCGCGCCAGGTATAATTCCAGAGGTACCCGTATGCGAGGGCTAAGCGCTACAGTCCACCGGGTAGAGCCCAACTTTCAACTCTGAGGTTTTACTTCGGTCATTGTCGAAGAACCACGGAACTAGCCGCGCAGTGACTTCAACAGAGTCACCCGCCAGTGATCACATACTTGTGTGAAATTCACAATGGAAAATCATTCGCCTGGACTGGGAATCGAACCCAGATCCCTCGACTTCCCTCGATGTAACTCTCGATGTAAGTCCATCCCTCGATGTTCCTTAAAGCCCTCACATGATATTCCTTGTGGAATAGAATGTCTGGGTAGATTAATGGATTAGAGCAATTGGCGCAAAATCGAGGTATCTGGATTCGATTCTCAGTCCAGGCGAATGAATTTTTCACTATAAATTTCACACAGTTGTGTGATCACTAGCGGGTGACTCTGTTTCAGTTACTGCGCGGCTAGTTCCGTGGTTCTTCTTATTTAAAAAAAAATTATTTGCTACCTACATAAATATTAATTCAAACCACATATCCATTTCGGCCCCGCTAGGTCCCAAGGATTTGCCAGCAGGTTCCACGACAACAGAGGAATATGGCAACAGCATTTTTACCATGTACTTGCACAGATTTATGGTAAACAATACAAGAGTATACGGCTTCTTTTACCCATCATTTTTATTCCTCTAACAACAATTTTTTTTAATTTTTACCTTAACTTCATTTCATCTATTCATCAATCAAGTTCTTTTTCGATAATTTCATGTATTTGAGACGCTATCGGTGGGAGAAATATGTCTTAATAGCAACCCTCCAGGCGTGTTGAAGTTTGGCGAGTTTATTCTTCCTACAATGCCTTGAAAGTCTGTACTGAAGTCGCTTATTTATTATTTAAGTGCTTCTCATTTCTGGTGTTATGCTTGTGAGTCTGAATTATTAAATGTATGGTGTTTTTCAAAGACATGGGTTCCTTACTTAAAAGTCGCAGTAAGGTATTATAAATCCTTGATATTCATTGGGAAAATTCATGGGCGTATATTATCAGAGAAAGTCCTCCCTTGTTAGCTTTACCATTGAAGGAAATTTTTTCGTCAATATATAACCAAGCATAATGAGTCCGCTATATTTCATCTATAAGGTGTAACATGTAAGGCTGGAATGAAAGCTACCTGGAAAAACTCTTGTCTTTAGACTGCTGCCTGAAAACTCCCCAATGTGTTTTCATGTCTGGTGTCACATTTGCCAGCTAGCTCTAGCCCCATTAACAATGCTTTGCAAAATTAAAGCAGCCGTGCTTTATTGTTGCCACTTATTGTTGCGAGTAGGCAACAATACATTGCAACAGTAAAGGTAGTGGCTGCTGCCTACTGGTAGGCTTCCTTGTCATGCGTATAATGATTTTCGTTGTTATTTAAGTTGAACAGTCAGCAAAAGTTTCTTTTTTCCGTTATTGAATTCTTCCCTTGGCCCTGCCCTTGTTTTCCGAATTCGGTAATTCATTCACAATGCTTCGCAGTAGAGAATTGAAGATTATAGCGATGCAATTATCGTCATTATGTACAGTATTTTCACCCTGGTAAATGGAGGGGGCGCTTGCTGTAATGGCCAATGCTAAAAGCTGTAATGTGGGCGTGGCCATATCGCCAGTTAATGTTGAGCCCGATTTTACTTTAGAGCTTTCAGGCTGACGCAATATTTTTTTTTGCAATTTTGCGATGTTTTCCGTCGATAACATTTTAAAAGTCAGCGTGCATTTAATTCTTTATATTCATTCCCCTTACGTATTTTTTAATGTGTTAATATTAATAAAAACCCGAATTTCGGGTGTAAACCATTGTAAATTCGGGTAAAACGCATGTCGCTAAGTAGTCTATGTATGTTTCATGAGCAACTCGCTGTAAATTTCAAACAAATGTTGGATAATTTGCATTGCATTCGTTAATTCGCCCATTCCGTCGCGTCATCCAAAGGGAAGTAGTAAAAGAGCAGGGACAACGAGTATGGTTGCTATTTCTGTTTTCAGGCTACAGTTTGATTGCGTAATGCCTTGTCCAGCTAGCTCAATGGTCGTTTTCGTAAAAAAACTCTCATATCTCGTGGTAAAATTATTTTTTTCTGATGACAAAGGTCCAATCTGACCTAAAATAGGAAGAAATGATCGTGTCACAATAAATGAAAAATTATATTGTATTATAATTGAGGAGTTACGAACATAATTTTATTAAGTGGTCATGACTAGGAATCATCTGAACACAGTTTACTTTCAGATTTAAGGGCAAGATCACGTAAGATATATATTTGCAATATTGGATTGAATAAATATGCTTCAAATATCATATACGATATTTTCAATGAGTAACCTGTAAATATAATTATTTTCTGGTGTAAATTTATGTAAATATTTAGTTTAAGAATAACCATAACAATCGTGGTGCATATCGTGGTGCATCCTCCTGTATCTATATTATTGTGATTGTCATGACCCCCTAGGCGATGTATCATTTAAGGTTGCGTCATTTATGGGACATGTGATAATGTGTTTAATTTTTTCTCTCTATATCCTCTGGTTCTCCCGTGTCCCTTTCTTTCTATGAAGACTCGATCTTCTCTCCATCTGTTCGCCAAGTAGGTATATTCGTTTTCTGCCTTCCAGCTGTGCATTCAATAGTTTTCCTTTCAATTCCACTTTCAACATACCATAACGTTTTGTCATGTGCTAAATCCACTTGTTCTTCCTCCGTCCAATATTCTCGCCCGGCAATTTTCTTGCCTCTCCCATCGAGTTTGACATTAATGTGTTTGTCTTCCTTTCCACCAGAGTCATGTTCTTCATTCTCCTCCTCAACCACTTCCTTAAAGATAACCACCATGATCCTTCCCTATAATTTGGATCTTATGCTATGATGTCCTCGGCGCTCAATTGCTATCGATGCTCTGTTTAGTCGATTATTTATTTTTCAATTTTACACAGAATTTATTCTTACTAGTCCTGAACTTGATACACATACAGGTATCGATACAATAATGCAAGTTAATACAAATACAGAAATTTGATAACTACAGTATAAGTCCCCCTGAGCCACTGGCTCGTCAGGAGGAGCTTGTGTAGGCAATAAATAATACAGTGCATTCGTTAAGTTAATTTCCGTCATTCCCTTAAATCAGTATAATTATTGGTAAAATTACATGTGTTATCAAAGACACTGAATTATAACACTTTATTTTATATGTTACATAAATCATACAATTTTTATCACACCCATATGTATTCATGACAATCCATTTCATTATGTTATCTTGATTATCTAACAATAAGTTCTAACAATTTCTTTTTAATTCTGAAATGGTGATTATGTTAGGTGTACTAACTTTTCAATAATTGAGTAATCTATGTATAATTACTCTAAGCATTATATCTCCATAATTTGTATATATGTCTTTGGAATATTATAAAATTCCGTATGTCTTAATTGCATTGTATATTTTTTGTCTTTTCCTTATCTTTATCAATGAAATAATTTGCAGCTATGAGTACATATTTAAAAAATCTTATCGGCAGGCAGTACACAAGTGTCCTCATACACCATATTAATATCAGGTATCTCCACATCGTCTCCTAAGTTGTATTTACATCTATAAATTGTTTTTAGTATTCGATTTCGATTCGATTCTATTTACAGCTTTTTTGATAAAAAATCTTTCTCTTTGTTGTTTTTTCTACATCAGCTATTAATCCTATGTGCGTGTTGCATCGTCTTGTTGTACCAATTACTCCCCGAATAGTATTGACCTGTTTTCAGGCGAGATTTAGTTGAAGTTTTATTTATAATCCTGTTTCAGTCATGATTCTTCCGTAGAGTTTATTTTATAAACTGCAACACGTTTCGACGTTTTTCCCGTCATCTTCATGCACAGTCTTCTATCTCTCGACCAGAGGATGGCGTGAAGACATTAATGAGCCTTGTATGTCATAAAATAAATCCTGTGAACATAACGACTGACAACGGGAGGTCACGTTTTACGGGTGACCGATTTCAATAAAAATTCAGACACCACACTCGGTTACAAAAATACCCACTTTAACGCGTAGAGGGTCAATATTTTATGGGATGTTTAAATAGACACCTGGTGCTTGGCTAGAGATAGCATTGCGTGATTCGCAAACAAGGGCCTTCGGTTCGATCCCAATACACGGAAATATTTTTTTTCAGCGGTTCTATTTCATTTTTTCGGTAATTTTTGTGAAAGTTCGTTACTTTCAATTTTGTCATTTCTCGAATTTTCTTCTAAAAAGCAGTGAAATTTCAGCTTGAAATCTTAAGTTTTACGCATTGATGGTTTTTTACCTCTATATTATGGGGATTTATCATGTTTTTTGAACGCTGCCACGGGATAGGGGGCCCTAAGAAAGAAATATTTCCAGAATATCTCTTAAAAAGTTCCAAAACTAACGAACTTCTGAGACACTTTGGCTCCTTGTTTACACAATTGTCAAATATTTGTCGCTAATGACTTTTCCAGCTAAGTTGACATCTTATCTGTATACTGCCCTGCGAGCGGCCGCATGGGCGTGTGGCGTGGCGGGTATTAGAACACCAGTTTTGTAAAAATGTGCTGAATAAGGTTTTGGGTGGTGAAATGGTGACGTGTATTATAGGAGTGTATTTAGTGGAGCTCAGTTTTTACTGTGGTCCCCTATTGTGCGCGGAAAGAATGAGTTTTTGTACTTATCTGTTCGGCAATGTATCTCTCTTATTTTATCGCTTCTGTCAGACCTAGAGAATAAGTGAAGCATCATGATAATATTCTCTGTATCGCTCTGAAGCACACTACTTCTGAAATTCTCAAGCAACTTAAGCCTAACGTGTAGCGTCCGAGTCTCCAGGGGCTCCCACCTTAATCCCTCTAAACGTTCTTAGATATTGTACGTCCATGTAAGTCGAAAATAGTTATAGATAATCCTTGTGGCAGTAAACAGCAGATGATTAGGGGTCACAGATTGTGAATCAAGCGTTGATGAGTGGGCAAATGTGTCAAAGAATTCCCTTACGGAACTCTGAATTCGTAGAATAGGCAGGCATCCATGCCCCAGGACTCGTGTATGCTTTTCTCCCTTTTGCGTCATGATTTTCGTATGCGAGTGTCATCTAGTTTCTGGACGCCGATTCATTTTTTGGAAGCGAATTGTAATCTTGTCCGAAGATACCCTCCGTAACTCACGCATAGCTTAGGCTTTCCTGTTCATCCGACTCGATACATCCTCTTTATTCTTTCATCTCTACGGCTGCTCCAACGCTCGCGAGTTGGAAGTGAGAATTCTTGAATGAACTCTTTTTTTTTCTTATGGTGACTAAGAAGTGTCATATGGTTCGCTCTGTCGCGATTCCACTCCCTTGAACGCCATACCACTCTTCGCCGAACTTAAACTATAAATTGGGGTTCAGTGACTTCAACTCATGGCCTGAATGCACAATTTTAGCTATTTTATTTGTTAATTTTTCGAGTTTTGGGGCTTTTACCGAGCTGATTTTTTAAAAACAAATTTGATGGAGTTTTCAAGAATTACACTTTCATATGTCACAGTCCCAAGCCGCCACTCTTCTGAAGATTTTTTACACATTGCCTATATATATAAAAACGAATGTATGTCTGTCTGTCCTGTATGCATTACTACACTGTTGATCCGATCGCCAAGAAACTTTAAGAAGCTGTTGAGTACACTCTTGCGAAGGTTTCGAAGGTTTTAGGTATACAAATTTTAACCCCCCCCCTTCAAGGCCCTCTTAATCTTTCGAATACTTTTCGCGCAACAACGCCCGACGGGTAAGCTAATAATCCTAACCTCAGTTTTAATCCTATCGTGCTGAAATTTTGTCGAGTAATAGTTCAAGGCAGGAGGAAAGTTGTATGTTACTTTAAAATGATCTCAGGGCCCATAAAAGCCCCAAAAAGGGGCCCTTAGGTGGTTCGCGGTACGTATCGGGTTTTGTGCTGTGGTTTCATTTTTTACTTTTTAAAATTATTTCCGCTCAAGATAGAGAGTTGGAATTTTTTTATTAAATGTCTGAAAGAATGAAATTTTTAAGTCTTTCAATAAATTATCCTTTTTACTTCGTAATTGACTGAAAATTGCGTTTTTAGCTGCAGAAACACATATTTTTCTGTGAAATCAACAATACCATATTCGCTTGACAACCAGATTGCGGTCATTGCTGTTGGAATTCATATTGCTTAGTTGAGCCGATTAGGAATGCTAAGCATTGGGATTTGTGCAGCGGTTAATTATTTCGCTTTTTAAAACAACTTTAACTAAAGATAGAGAGTTGAAATTCGTTTTGTCGCATATCCGAAAGCATGATACTACTAAAATTAGTGGTATCTTTCCCGAAAGAATGAAGTTTCTCTCTTTTTCAATCGATTTTCTTTTACGCATTTTCCTTGACAACCAAATAAACAAACAAAAATAAACATTAAATGAAATCTTAATTAACGAAAATGAAATTCTGAATAGCTACTCAACAAGTAAGTTATCGAATTATGTACTTAACTATAATGTTCTTTTAGCCTGGCTGTGCAGGTAGTATGATTACAGTAAAGGGTTTCAAAAAATTGTCTCTCTACTCTATATTAAACAAGTTATACAAATTTCATTGTTTTTATTTTACCATGTTATTTTTTATCATTCTGTCAATTTTACATTAATTTGACTTATAATTATTATTGTTCATGGGAGATATTGTCACATTGTTTACTTACTATTGTCTCACAATTGTATAGATGCTTTGCAGAAGAAAATTTGAATTTAATAAAACAATTACTTGAAATGTAGTCTGTCATCACAACTACTTACTAACTCCTCACCTCTTATAGAAAGAGTTTTGAACGCCGGGCCGAGCAACGCCGGGTAATTCAGCTAGTTGATTATAAATTTGATTGATAAAGAGAAAATGGATATGTCTGGAATGAGAAAAGCTTAATACGGTCACTAATTTTAAACATTTGGTAGCTATATAAAATATGATGGAAGATGATCAACGGCTGTTATAAGCAGAATAGCACAAGCGGAACGCTTTTATCAAGATGAATACTCTCTTGACTTCAAGAAAAGTCTCAAAATAAACCCGTAAATAATTTGTGAAAAGCTTTGAGTGGAGTGTGAGCCCATACAGTTCAGAAACTTGGAGTTTAAGAAAATAAGAAAGGAGCAGATGGAGGCATTTGAAATGTGGTGCTGGAGGAGAATGCTTAAGATTCCATGGACCGAGAGAAAGAGCTACAAACATCGAGGTTCTGGTAAGAGTTGGGGAGGGGCGACAATTGTTAGGTTCAATCTCAAGGAGGAGAGAAGGATGGATTGGACACATGTTGTGGCACTCCTACTGGATGACTGCCTTGGAATGGAAGGAATGGTGGAGGGACGTGCAGGAAGAAGTCCTAGGCAGGAATTCCTGGATGGGATTGGTGGAGGGGGGAGAGATATGCAGAAATAAAGGGATTTTCGTCGCTTCAAGAGTTTTTCTATTTTTTTTCTAATCAGCCGCCCGTTCATTTGCTTAATATGTGCCCCAAAAAACTGAACCCCTGTCGAAGGATCCACCCCTCTTAACGACCATCATTTAGCGGAATCAATGGTGGTCGCTTGACACAGATTTCACTGTAAGACACTTTTTTTCAAACAGTAATTTTAAATAAACGTCCTGGGGGAATTCATTTCCCGGAATCGAAAATACTTCACTGTGTGTCTTTCAGATCGGTTTAAAAGCTAAACCTTGTCACTAGTCCTCTGCCCTTGCGTCAAAGAGAGCGGCCAACCTGTCATTTAAACGCTGAATTACGCGCCCTCTTTTATACTTATCAATCTCTCGAAAGCTATTCTCTACGATTCAAAACTTACGATGGCCAGCACACTATATAGTCCTAAAATATAACTATAGACAATATTAAGATTCTTCAACATTTGGCCATAAATATATTTAACTATAAGCCAACGTTTCGCCAAATATATTGGCAGCCTCAGGGATTTTCAACACATCACAAAGAGACATACAGACAAATATTTATACAAATATTTTACAAAAGTTAAGGATTCGAAAATTTATCTACCATTGAAGTACATTTTATTCTGTGTTTTTTTCATTCTTGAATTCTGTGTTTTTTTTGGAAATGTCGACTCCAAACAGTGACGAAATGTGTTAAAAAACAAACAATTAAATTATTATAAGCTACTCTCAAAAGTTTTAAATAAATATAGATAACATTAATAATTCACAATTTCAAACATATGGAACAAAAATAAAATAAAAGTTAAGGTAAGCATTGATTATATTTTTTATAAAACAAACGAAAACGCACAGAATACAAGATTGAGAAAATGCACAGAATAGAATTTACTTCGTTATTGCTCATCACTAAGGTCAATGGTCAGTAAATTTTCGATTCCTCAACTTTTGTACTAATATTCGTATAATTCCATAGATGTACGTCTCTTTGTTTTGTGGTGCAAAGCCCTGAGGATACCACTATATTTGGCGAAACGTTGACGGTGAGTTAAATATATTAATGACGACATATTCAAGAATCTTACTATTATTGCTGTGCGAATCAGGGATTTTCATTTCGAATTGAACCGAATCGAATCTCCCAAAAGATATTTCGAAATCGAATAGAAACGAACTTTTTCTTTAATTTTGGAAGCGAGTCGAATCACCCTAAAAAATTCGCCTGCGAATCGGATTCTGTTCTAAATAAAATGCAAAAGCTTATGCACAGTTAAAGTAATATGGATTTTTACGTTATTTCAGGGCCTTACATTAGCTTATATATCAATAGTGGCACTTAGAATAGCACAGAATAACATGTGATCGTTTAAATTTTCGTTTCGCGTGAGGAAAACATCGTCTAAACGGACGGTGCTCCCTTTTACGAATGGGCGCCATGTTTGATGAACGCAAAGATTCGAAGACGAATCTATCAGATCGGAATATTTCGAATCATTCGGTTTGGAAGCATCCCGATTCGCAGGTGAATCGAATCGAGCCTGATTCGAGTCGATTCGAATCGATTTCGAAGCATTCGCACAGCTCTTCTTACTATTATCTATATTTAATTGGTCGAGAAAGTTATAATCGATTACTAAAATATAACCTTTGTTTTGTACATTTTATGGTCAGCGTCTCACTGCGATGTCCACACTGCTATAAATTTGGCTACGGATGGAGAAACACGTATAGCGTTGATCGTTAAGGGTAGTGAGGGAGTCTCCCCTTCGACGCAAGTGATTTTTGCTGACGCCTTTTCCGACGTTTTATTTAAACGACTTTTAACGCTTGAGTTGGAATCATCCAGTGAGTGCTATCTTATTAAGGTTGATTAAAGGCTGTTAAAGCTCAATTTAGATTGTCAAAAATGAATTATTATAAATTCTGGGCATATTTTTGTTATCATCAGGAGATTTCTTGATGAAGATAAATCTAGTAAATGAAGTGTTTCAAATTACCAAAGGGCGAGACGCCTGAGTGAAACATCTTATCCTGGCGGCGGGAATCGGGACAAATGGATGCTGTCTTTTTGTTGACAGCGTTATCCCCCTAATTAAGAGGTATGGGACGAATTCTTACCGTTTATAAAAGAAAATGTATCATAAAATGTGAAGGATGTGAAAAAGATTAGTTTCAATATGAAAGTTCACGGTCGTAAGCCCTTTTATACGTAATGGACTGTTATTGATGCTCATAGTGGATTCGCATTACTTGTGTCAGGACTCATTAATTTTAGGAAATGTGTCATTTTATAATTTATCACGCCACGATTGGTTCCTGGCGAACTCCTTTAGAAGGTTTCATGCGTGGTATTTCATAATAAGTGCCTGAATTTGTCGGAAAAAGTAGGCTTAGCTTTGGAATTTATGGAGAGATTTGATTCATTTCTGGTAAAGGAATAATGAATGAGAGTTAATTCAATTTTCCACTTAGGTAAATTTTATTCGACCTATGGTCGATGTATTACGTCATCCTCAGAACTAAAGATGATGTTGTCAATCGAAACCTAAGTCGAATAAAAACTTATCTAAGAGGCTAATTGCGTTGTCGTGGAACGAATAGTTTATCTAACGAAAATTACGTTTACTCTTTTTCATTATGATAAATTCTTTCCTCCACACCAAGACTGATACTTCTCCCTTTGTTGGAAAAGGAAGGAAAGACCTGTATCAGTTATCAAAGGGACAAGAAATTCGACGAGAGAGATACTGAATAAGGACTTATACTGAGAGGACTGAATAAGGACATTATAAGGACTAATACTGATTATGGAAGTTGGAGAACAGAGGTTTGTGGTCTCTTCTAGCGGCAATATTACGGCAAACAATTAAGAAGTTCAAAATGCATTCTTTTTAGACGCAATCATCGCGACAGTAAGGAGATATGCCTGTTTGTCAATTGATTTCGCGCTAAGATACGTAGCATATGCGGCACAGCATTAACTATGTTTTGTTAAGAGCATAATAGGAAGGTCCTTGGGTGAAAAAGTGAAAAAGAGATGCTATTTCGCTCTGGTTAGGCCACACCTCGAATACGCCGCGAGCATTTGGGACTCTGGTCGTAGAAATTTAACTAAAAAATCGATAAAATACAAAGAAAAGCAGCCCGCTTCGTTAAAAACTTCTACGAGCGAACATATAGTGTCTCACAACTTTGAGAGGGATTAAGGTGGGAGCCCCTAGCGACTCGGAAGCTACGCCCTTGTCTTAGGTTGCTTGAGAAATTCAGAACTGATATTTTTTAGTGCGACACAGAGAATATTATCATGACTCCTCACTACATCTCCACGTCTGATAGATACGATGAAATAAGAGAGATACACTGCCGAAGAGGTAGGTACATAAACTCGTTCTTTCCGCGAACATTAAGCGACCGCAATAAAAATTGAGCTCTTCTAAATACACTCCTATAACACATGTCACCAATTCATCTCCCAAAAACTTACATCTTTACACGGATCTTACATCTTTACACCCCGTGCCACACGCCCATGCGGCGGCTCGCAGAGTATTATGTAGATGTAGATTTGTGCACGTTACACAAATATCTCGTGTTATTTAAGTGAAATACCTGATCATTATGTGTTTAAAAAGTATTATCGAGACTACGTCGTTAAGGTAACAAATGTGGGGACACATGTCTTAATGGCTTCACACATCTATTATTCCCTTAAAAGTTGAAGGTTTTACTTGGTGAAAGGACATCTTTGTATAATTAAAAAAACTCTGGCAGAACTTCACACATCTATTATTCCCTCAAAAGTTGAAGGTTTTACTTGGTGAAAGGACATCTTTGTATAATTAAAAAAACTCTGGAAGACCCAAAGTTTGATCTATTATTCCTGTTATTCCTCATTCGATTTACCAACTACAGACAGTGTTGTTTCAAATGTTTTCCTCTTTGTGTTCTTTCTTTTCCTTTTTCCAATTCCCCTCCTTTTTCCTGGACATTCTATATCTTTTTGTCAAATTACGTCAAAGAACCCGCCAGTTTGCTCGTGAGGTCGTGATGCTTACTCATGTTCACCTGTGTTATTTCCATCCCTCGTGACGTTTAGCGGCCATGCACCCTATGCTTTTATGATCTAAGAAGTACTTGCTAGTCCTACTAGCTAATTACGCATCTTTATATATTTCCGAATTTTTATATACATTTTTTATTTAATATTTTTTTATTTAATATCTTTATATATTTAAGTGTTCCGAAAACATGCCTCCTCTTATATGTACGGAATACTTTTCATTATCCAGTTGAAGCTCGTAACCGTGTGTCCATCCATACTCCATATTCTCTGATTACACCTTAAATTTTTCTCAAGATCTTACTCTCTTGAATTCACAATTTCTCTCTTAGGCAAGATCTTTCCATCTATTTCAGGAAATTTATTGGTATAAACGGCGTCATATCTGGTGGAATTTGTTAAAATATTGTTGTTTCTTGAGGCAAAAACCTTCACTTATGATATGGCTACATTTTTGTTTAAGGAAGGCTTTTCTCAATCAATGAATATATATGCAACAACCAAGTTTCTAGGGTTAAGTTAAACTGTTTAATCGTTCAAAGCCAACATTTCGCCGAATGTTTTTGCATCTTCAGGGCTTTCCAATAATAATTAATGCCCGAGGTTTACAAGTGGTTTCTTTTACCTTTTCCAAAGAAAGTTAACATTCGTTGCGTTTTAAGTATAGCAGTTTGATAAATTTTTTAATACACTTTTAATTCCGCAGAAAAGTCTTTGTAAACATGTAAAAGAAACCTGATGTGTACATTTTCTATGTATAATTATTATGTAAAAGCTTTTAACCCTCTATCACGTTAAGGGACCTACAGTTATCACATACAAGAGTTTTTTCGTCTCTGATTAGGTTTTGTTTATACGGTTATTGGCTTTTTTGACATCAATTTTACAGCTTGGCAACGAAAATTTTTCTCATTCGTAACTTTTAGTTCCTGATTCTCCCACTAGCGATATAACATGCGAAATGACTGCACATGGTGGACAAAAAAGTCGGTGTGTAGGGGCTTAAGATGCCAGGAAATTGGCGAAACGTCACCGTTAAACCATAAACTAATTGACCAAAACTCAAGAATCTTCATCAATATATCTGTATCCAATGTATGTCTCATGAAATGGGTTACATCCTCTGCCAGGGCGGGGCATCCTCCAGAAATGCGCCACCTTGCGGATCGTGAGCTATGATCACGCATAAATTTCAGCCGCGAATGCCTATTGGCTCTAATGAAACAATCGATCGCACCAGTTGTCCTCGATACCTTCGCCTGACACAGTGCTTACGTGGTTGACATTAACGATTGGGTGTGTAAGCATCGTGTGATGGATGAAGCAGCCTTGGGCTCCTCCCCTTCGTATCATGGACGAGGAAATTACCTCCCTGGAATAGGGGAAAATACGTGATATGGAAGACTGTACCTTCTTTTATTAATTGGGATGTAAAAATACTAGTGGGTGATAAATGTAGGAATGACGGACGCGGGATATACTGACCGGCCTCCGACTGAATGTGTTTTTTCTTACGTGGTGATTATGCTAGATGTATATTATGTTACGCTTTTAAAGTCAAACAAAACTATCTTTAAAAGATGTTTCTTACATATGGGTCCAAAAGTGTGCAAGTTACTACCAGTTAACATTAAAGCTAAAAGCATTAATTTAATTCAAATGGCTATACAATGGTCATTCACTCAGCCAGATCTAGAATATTTATTTAATATCATTGTGTAAAGTCATTATTATATTTTTGTCCATATGTTTGGCTGATAATTAGTTGATTAGGTTACGTTGATTATACATCTTTAAAGTCATTTCAGTAATTGCTCATTACTGTGGAGGTTGTCTCAACTCATTTTTTTCTTTGACGCTTCCTAAAGCTTTCCTACTTTTTGCACCAAGAAATTATTTGAAAATTGTATTCCGCAGAGTACAAAAATTATTATTTCTATGTAATAATATGCTTAATGTATTCTCCGTGATTGTTCATCTGAATGCTTCACTTTGTCCTGGAAGAAATCCTCTCCATATTTCACCTCTATTCTCCGTCTGGCCTCCGTCTTGTCGCACATGGCTGTGTCAATTTCTAAGCCTCGAACTCTTTAAAATGCACTTTAAATTCTCATCGATATAAACATCACACATTTTAAAAATTATATTCACTCGATACTTTATTGGTATATTACTAAGCTATTGTGAGATATCTTAAGAACGCCAGCACACTGCGGTAGATCAGATCATGAGAATGAAATAAGGCGAATAGATCATTAAACAGAAAGGATTAAAATGACGCTTTTCCCATAAGAGATCGATAAGAGACCATAATGGCTGCGTTAAGACTTTGAAATAGGTTTGTTTACTGGTATTGTAGCTGATAAATTGGTATGCCCCCTAATGAACGTTTCTCAACCTGCCGAGCAGTGCTGACACCATGCTCTGCGTTCTCCCTGCATGACACTTGAGTCACGTTTACACAGTTTCATGATCGATTATTTCAGTAGTTTCTGTAGAATTTGTAACATACCCTTAGTGTGGTGTATGTTGGTGAAAGTTAATTTCTTCACTCTAGTTCATGTTGGCGATTAGTGATCCCCTGCCAAACACCCTTGTGGTGGCTTACAGGGTCATAAGTAGAATTTGATGTACTTAGATGGAATGAAAATGAGCAGTTATGTGTAAGAATAATGGGTAGTATCTATCGTTCGTTAAATTATCGTCGAAGGGAGTTATCAGTATGCCCAAAACTCCATGTTTATACATAATCTAAATGTAAAACTTTTGCTGTCAATATTTAATATTTTCGTTAAACTCAGAATTTGATATGTATTTTCTGTTTTGATCTTATGGGGAAGCCCAGAGCATAGCAAAACTTGTTCTATTTTATAATTATAAAGGTATTTAAAACGCTATGTGATTACGCGATTGAATTCTCAAGCACTCTTTTATACATGCATAATATCGATATCTTTGCCGTCGATATCTGCGCGGCACAACGTGGCAACGCCGCGGTCTGCAGTTGGTAGTGTGTCTCAAGCTCCGGGGAGAAATCTTTTCCTTTCTTCTTCCCTCTCCGTCCTCTTCCTTACTCTTGGCCTTTCCTCTCGTCGGCGCAGGCGGTGTTGAAGTTGAAGCCTCCTGCATTTTTATATCCCGCCTGTTCTTTTCTTCTTGTTTTATTTTCCTTTCTCCGCCTCGAACTTTGCAACGGGACCCAGTCTCTCGCCCGCAGTCTATCGCTTTTGTCTCTGTTAGACATTTCCTCTGGAGGTGGGAACTATTCCCCGTTTTCCTTGGGTGATTCCCAATAAACCTCCCGGAGTAAAACACTCCCTTCCTCGCCTTCTGATTATACGCCGGCGAGAGATTGAGTTATGGTTGGTTGGTGGTGGCTGTACGTACGGGGATCTGCTTCGAGGAAAATGTGTGCTCTCCGCGGTTATTTTTTTTTAGTTTGAATAAGTTTTTTTTCAATGCCGTCGTCTGGCACACGAATGTTGAAAGATTCCGCCATTGATTATTCCTTAGGATATCGGTTACGGAGGCTCCAGTCTCTCATATATATCTCTCTCTCTCTTATTCTTTGTTTTCTCCATATCGCTCTCTTTTTTATCGCGTGGTGGAATATTTGCAAATTACAACAGCGTTTTGGTGTGATTGTTTTTCGTTTGCGACCGATTTCCTTGAAAGCTATTCGCTGAAGTCATTTCAGGTTTCTTTCACGACGTGAATCAAAATTTTTGAATTCATCCGGCTCTACTTTCATCATGAGCTCTTTGACCTTCTATATTTTTCCTTCCTTTTTGTTTACATTCTACAGCTTCTTTGAAATTTTCTCTCTTAGTACCTTCATTATACATTGAGAGCTATTTGCTGAAGTAATAGAAGTTTCTGATTTTTTTCACGACGTGAATCAAGCTTAAAAAAACAAATATTGTCTGAAAAAATATACTTTCTCTTTTTAATCACGATGAACTGTGGTGTGTTTCCTGATATCCTATCCTACAATATTGCCAAATCTCTTCTTTTGAATATATTTTTAAAGCCAGTTCTCGCATGGTGGAAAATTTTAAATTCACCAGCCACCGCTTTCATCATGTGTGGTATTTGTCCTTGCACACTTTCCCTTCCCGTTGGCATACGTTCTTCCGCTTTTTTTCGAATTGTGTTTCTTGGCATTCGCATTACACATTCTTTCCATTTCGCTTTAAATTGATTCATTTTTTGTACAATGGAGTGAGAAACAGTGTCTTTTCATGGTCCTATATTCCTTTAAACTTTCTCAAATTTGTACTCTGTTACAGAATATTATGTTTTACATGATGATTTGAGAAAGTATTGTTCATTTCTTATATCTCTCTCATATATGTTATCTTTTCCGTTTGGTATTTAGGGTCATTTATCTGTTTGATGTGAAATGTTTTTTTCATCATTGTGAGGTGTTGGCGAGGTATCTATTTTGTTACTTTTATTCGTTAAAAGCAGAATTAGATACGTATTTCTGTTTTGCTCGTATTCGGGAAACCCTGAGCACAATAAAACTTATTCTATTATATATTTTTTCAATCTATCTGCTTAGATTAGAGCCTTTTACTGGCCACTATAATTTTATTTTCGGTCCTTCTGCCTCGCTGTCCCAAATTATCTTCTCTTTGTAATGTAGTATCCCCGTCATCGGCGAATAACATCAGCTTTTAAATACTCAAAAGGTCCTGATTTTATGCCCAGAGCTGTATAGTCTTCCTGTTATTTCCTTTAAGGGTTGGTTACATGTACAGTCAATAATCTTGGTCACAGGCTGCGTAATTATCTTTACGCACTATCCAATGAGGAATACCGAAATTAGAAATAACGTACAAATATGATGGGATTGTAATCTACCTATTCCGTAGAGGTAAACTTTCGGTTACAGGTATGGGGAAATGTAGTATTACGCACAAATTGGATTGAAATATTGATTCGGTTTGTGAACTAGTAGAAGCGTTAGATTAATTGCTCACTCAAGCAACGAACTTTAAAACCTGGATGATCATTTCAAATCTTCAATGATCAGTAATCGTTACCAACTTTTCCTCTTTATTACTGAGAAGTTTTGGGAGATCCTGGGGCGATTCCATTGTTATCCAAGTTAAGTGGAGAGAAGAGATCTTAAGAAGCTAATTTAATTACGTGAAAGTTCACAAGCTAATTTACGTGAAAGTTCACGACCTTATCTATGTCGAATAAGATTTTTATCATCCTTTTTAAAAAGTCCTTTGAAACATGTATCGAAATGCTTCGTTCATTTTCGAAATAAATTTCATTAAGAGATTACAGCATTTGGCAATATATGATCAAATAAATTTAGTGCGATTCTAAGCGCTTACGCAGTGGTTATAATGTGTAATTTAGCTATATTTCTTGCGTTAAAATCGTTTGCATATACATATTGCCCTGCGAGTCGCCGCATGAGCGTGTGGCAGGGGGTATTTGGACACCAGCCATGTAAGGATGTAAGGGATAAGGTTTTTGGAGATGAAATGCTGACGTGTATTCATCTACATCTACGTAATACCCTGCGAGCCACCACGAGGGTGTGTGGAAGGGGGTGAAGATCACCAAACATGCACTATTCACATTCAACTAGGATATTTAAATGAGACATGCTAGAAAATAGGGTCACATGGAGCTAGATGGTTAGTATCTACATAATAAGGAAGGAATTATGGAAGTGTATTTAGAAAGACATGTTAGAAAATAGGGTCACATGGAGCTAGATGGTTAGTATCTACATAATGAGGAAGGTATTATGGAAGTGTATTTATTGGAGCTCAGTTTTAATTGTGGTCGCCTATTATGCGCGGAAAGAACGATTCCTTGCATCTACCTGTTCGGCACTGTATCTCTCTTTTTTATCGCCTTTGTCAGACCTAATTTTAATGTAAATACTCGTGGTGCTGTTACGTTCGCCTTTCTTGACCCAATGAAAGCTTGAAAATTGTTGGCTTACCGTCGTATCTTAATTTCGTGATACCTTGCATGCAAATTTTCTTTCTGATTCCGATGCATGAGGGAGGGTAAAGGAGATATTACAATATACATGTTAACTCTTCTGACTGATCTTGCTCATTGGATTCCTGGTTGTATATTTTAATCCAAAAGTTTTAGTTCAAGTTTCATTTCTGTTTAATTTTACATTTGCAAGAAGATTTTGGTGTAATGTTCTCTTTTTTCGGGTAAGGTGAAATTAACTTCAATGTTAGGCTTTATTTTAAAGGACTCCGGGATAATCGTATCTCGATGCATTGCCATTGGTTTCATTAGGGGCAGCGAATAGCCTCCGGGTCTCTATTATGGTCTACCACCTTAATCTCTCTAAAACTTGTGACACTACATGTTTTCTCTTACCAGTTTTAACAAAGCGTTTGTATCTTTGCTTTGTATTTTATTAATTATTTTGGTTACATCTTTATGACCAGGGTTCCAAATGCTCGCGGCGTATTCGAGGTGTGGCCTAACCATGGCGAATTAGCATGACGTGGTAAACTTATTTCCGCGTTGATCAAATATGCGATGACGCATTGAGGCGCATACCTCAGTGAATAGTTTTAGGCCCCAAATTGTTTATCTTTATGCATAAAATCAAATGGAACTCGTCTCTTACGCTGATTTTAGTAATCAGAAAACTATTTTTTTACAATATTTACCATGGTGGTTCTATTCCTAGCCTAATGTTTGTGCGCTAGCTTTTACGACACTAATACACCTATGCTCTTCACGTCCTCTGTGTATAGTTGCGAGACTTAGTTGTTCTTATGTTACTTTGTTGAAAAGACATTCGTTATACAGATGTGGTTTTATTTTTTTATTGCTGAAATTTGTGAATTGTAAAATGCGGTATCGCGATATAAAAGGTTAATTTTGTTTCGTTTTCCTCTTGGTCCGTAGTTGGTTTTGTTATCATTTTTCCAACAATTTTCTTGCGCATATTTATCTATTTTATTTCACTGAGTCAATTTAAAAGGGTAATTATTTAAATGAAAACACGTATGTGGTGGGTAGCATTTGGAGCATAT
Source organism: Ceriagrion tenellum (assembly GCA_963169105.1). Taxonomy (NCBI): domain Eukaryota; kingdom Metazoa; phylum Arthropoda; class Insecta; order Odonata; family Coenagrionidae; genus Ceriagrion; species Ceriagrion tenellum. The sequence continues at coordinate 46,887,378 of OY720641.1, read as the reverse complement.
CAAGGAATGAATGCCTGTCTACGGAAGCGAAAATTGACGGGTACAAAAGTGTACTTCTCCCCACTCTGTTGCACGGTAATGAAACATGGGTATGTCAGGATGGACATGAGTAGACTAAACGCCGTGGTTATGAGTTATCTGAGGAGTGTTTGAGGCAAAAGTAGGATTGATAGGGTCAGGAATGAGTGGGTAGTAAATAAATGTGGGTTAGATGCTCCAGTAATGGACATATATAAAAGGAGTGTGCTTCGTTGGTTTGGCCATGCTGAGAGAATGGATGAGAGTCGAGTAAGGAAGCAGATATATAAGAGTAAAATGAATGGTGCGAGAAGTATAGCTAGGCCGAGAAAGTTGTGGTTGAATGTGGTTGAGGAAATTCTTAGGAGGAGGAATATTAGGTGTCTTAAAATAGGAGGGCGTGTATGATACAGTGTATGGGGGTAAATGAGGCAAAAGAGGTTTGCAAGGATAGGTATGGAGGAAATTATTGAAGCAGAGTTAGGTGCACAAATATGTATTAATGAGGAAAACTTTGTGACTGTGCTTACCCCGGAAGGGAACGGCGTAATTGGTGTACATGTATAACACATATGTTTAAGAGGGTTCGTGGACACGTCAATTTCTGCGATGCACCATGCAAGCCACTACTAGGGTGTGTGGCACGGGCTGATTCCACACCAGGCATGAGGACCTCATCCCAGCTGAAATCAGAACCACGTACGTTCTCCCAGAATGCAGGCCAAAAGCAGTCAGGACAACAGTGCGCGGTCAGACCAGTAACTAGGGGGGGGGCTACGAACAAGAACATACTACCATGCTGTACACTACTTAAGAGTTAACTACCGGCTAGTATTAATGATTCGGCAGAAAAATAGCACTACAAGGTACTAAATCACACATTGGGTATATCATGCCGGAAATTACATGCGAGGTTAGTAACTAATAGCGAAATCACTAAATTTATTTCATAGCATGTTTCATACATCTTAAATGTTTTGCGCAAAATGTTTGCTTTTTCTACCGATTTTTCTCTGGTGTAATTTAACCCGTCTGTAGCGGTACCTAAGTATTCTCCCTACTCTTTTGTTTCCTTAGTGTGTAAGAAAGCTACTTTTCTCTATCCATTCTTAGCGTATCCTTTTTTAAGGCCAGGAAATGAAGCTCTTAAGGGAGCACTCTGCTTATATTCCAACAGTGATGAAAATGTACGCAGTCTAAGCGCCAGAACTTCCACTGAATGGAATAGTTCCCCCGCTCCACTCGCCCTGAATATTTAATACTTTGCTAACTAGGGCAATTGAATTCTTTGGGAAAGGAGATTTTAGTTTTATGAATCCCGCTGGAATGTATAACATACTTTTGAGTCCTGAATAATTGAAAATAATGCCTGCGTTCCACAATGAGTGCTGATTGAATGAAGTTGTAGGCTCTGCTTACCCCGATAATATTTATATAACCTTTTGAAAATAGTTGTCATTTTCGGTCAGGTGCACAGGTACTCCAGGAATTAGAGTATTACAAATCCCAATACCATTATAAATTTCTCAATTTGAAAATGGCTTGCACCAGAATATTCTATTCGAATCATGAGAACTTTACTAGCAGAAAATTTATTGGAACGAACGTTACGCGAGAACAAATCGTATTTTAGTCACAACAATAGGTTACTTTGATCAACAATTCTGTACAAATATTGTTGAAGGCAATACTTTGTTATCCTCCCTAATTATTGATGGAAATAAAAATGATTAATCTCGATGGAAATTTCCCTCAGTTAAAAAAAAACAAATTTTAGTCATACTTTACTATGGTCATTGGCTCTTAAATTCATTATATGATACAGTTTGTTACAGTCAAAACATGAATGTACAATAATATGCAACAGTGAAACATTTACTTAGAGTCGTGCACAGCAACACATGATACAGCGTAGTCTTTGTTTATTTAGACCCATACCATTGTTGTTTCACACATTTCTCGCGGCCACTTGACTACCAACATCGCGTCCACTTGACTACGACCATGGCGCATGCATCGGTATCTTTTCCGTTCATTTATTTTTTTGCATTTCTCGGCCGCGAATTTTTTTATTTTATTCTGACCGATAAACCGTCTTAACTTAATCTTCCTCCCGCCTCAAGAGATCTACTTTAATCTTTCATTCTCGCTGCTGCTTTTTCAAGGTTTAGAGTTGGGAGCGAGAATTCTTGATTGGCCCCGGCCTCTTTAAGCGATCTTACGTCGTCTCAGAAGTCATGCATTGTTCGCTCAGTTGTGATTCCGCACCGTGGATTCCTGACTTTCCTCCTTGCGAATTAAAAATAACGGTAGTCGTATGGGCATTAAATAACTCCTAGCTTGGGCGTTTCGCTTCAACAATTGGGTCAACGCGGATTTATCACGGGATAAATATTCGCGAGAATGAAACTTGTAGTTCCTTCCCACCTATTCATTTCTGGATCGGTTAACGGTTGATCGCGAGGAAATTGTCTGGATTTATAAACTGGCAATGTGTTAATCTTCATTTTGAGTTAAAATACCCCCAATGTCTTGCTGCTATTTTTCAATCCACCCAAATGTCAGACGATTATTTTTATTCGTTTACCACGAGCCGCTTCGTGGTGAATTGCTGAAAAACAAAGGAATCGACGTTCCTGTGAGTTTTGGCAGGCTTTGTTTAACCTTAAAACTTTTTGGTCTCCCATTAGGGGAGGTGAACGAAGTTGCGTATCTGGATAACATATAAGATACTAGGTTATCTGATGGCACATTAAAGAGGAGAATTGGTCATGTCATTGAGATTGAAGGAGGGGGCGCTAGCAGTGCTGGCCGATGCTAGATCCCAGTCCGCCAGCTTCGGTGACCCTCATTTTCCAATAGCGCTTGCGGGCTAATTTTTCAATTTTAGTATGTTTACCATCAAATACTTGCTAGAAATCACCATGCCCCCCTTCTTCAATATGTATTTTCCTTACATATCGTGCTTATTTATTAAAATTAATAATCGATCGCATTCCCGAAGAAAAATATTGTAAAATCGAGTGTAATCTATAACATTAAGTAGCAAATATAGAGTTACTTGCTTAAAGCTTCAAACAGATGGTTGGTGGTCTCGCTGTTCATCCCCTAACCCTCTTATTAAATGCTCTTTTTCATGTTCATGATTAACTCTGTGAATTTTAAACGAAATGACTCAAAATATTCGCTATGTATCATACGGCTACCAGTGAAATAGTATCGAGTCAAATCGGCGTGTTTAGTTAGTCTTCACTTCTAAATAAATATATCACTAAGTGGAGCACGTATGCGGAATACTGCCACCTCTAGGTGTTCATGAAGGCTTCCAAATGATAGAACACGTCCAAGAAAGAAGGAGGAAAAACCACACAAATTATTTAGTGGCTTTGGAGAATAGAAAATTTACAAAGAGCACAAGGGAGTTATTTATATCGTATTGAGGGATTCGTTACTTAATATTGGAGCATGCATTAAGGAATAATATTATTTTTAAGGAAATATGTTGGTAGGTTTTCCTTTGATTGGTGCAGATGAAACTTGACTACTGCTCTGACTTTTTTATTTCATTTTTTTTTCGTTTTTTTATATCATACATTGGGTGTCATTTTTCTATTAATTTTTCATTGGTCTCGGAAACGTTAAGTGGCCAATAACTTTCACCCATTTAGTTTGTCTAATTTTGTTTGGCAAGTTTTAATCTTTAAAGTTTTCCTTTCTACTCAGCGTTCAGTTTTCACATTGAAATTAACCCTAAACCTTATTTTGACGCACCTTATATGTTAGCATTGTATATTTTATGCATAGCCATCTACTAATGTTTTACAGTAATTATTTTGGTGTTTCAAAGACAATCATCATCATCATGGAATCGTTGCCCTTTAAATTTGTTGTTCTAATTTCCCTTTCTTGTAGGAATCTTTGGATTATACTCTAATAATAACCTTTGATGACCTGTATCAATATTTTTATGGTAGGTAATCTGCAATATTTCATGAGTGAATGTTAAACGGCGTTTTTGGATACCACGTGTGTTAAAAGAGAAAAATAAATACCAATCAGAAAGGTGTATTTTTTAATATGTATTTGTGTTTTTGCTCTTCCGTAAGGGTAGTCATTTTCAGTGAGGAAAAAAGGATTAAATTTTATAATAACTATAATAATGGTTTTCCTCCCTAACATGTTTCATTACAAATATTTTTTTCTGTATTAAGGAAGTAATGTAGCCTATAAGGTATTGAGCCTGTGTTTAGGCTAATTTCAAAATCATTAATGTGAAAAAGAACACGTCAAACCATGATTAACAAAATATGAAAAAGTATACAAACAAAATAGGTGGGTAAAAAAAAGAAATATTACCACTGTGCTGGATTAAGAACTTACAAAAATAAAAATAAGGGAATTGTACTACAAATGCAACTGAAAATACAACATACTTATTATATACTAAATTTACTGACCCTTTACAATAAGGTTTCTATATCATCAAATGTCAACAACCATTTTAGAATTAGTCTTTGATATCTATATAAATGGGTAGATTCTTTGACATTATTTGGCGGGAGATTATACAATTTGGGCCCCATATACAGAAAACATCTTTTATACATTGTGAGATTAGGTTTGGGTGTCGGGACCCAGAAACCTCTTCGAAAATTAAACATGATGTCACTCCCTAATAAAGATGGACTGTAACCACTACGTAAATAAAAGATTTACAGTAATTTATAGCAGTACAAGTACCTCAGTATATGTATCCGTATCCATTGATATGGAAGTGCACGTTAAAACTCAATATTTTCCAGACCATTTGACATATTTAAAGCCGATTCTTAACAATTATTCACAAATAAACGATAACCACGTACTCTGCATGTATTTTTTGAAAAAATACTGTAAACATTTAGAAAGATTTGTATGAGAATCTTGAAAATTCTATGGTAAATAGGTTAAAACGCGTCGACTTTCATGTGGGAAATTGGCTGTACAATATTGAAACTAAAGAATTATTACAGTATTGTGGCTATTTCCTTTTAGCAACCATTTTTGAACACTATAAAAGTCTGTGATTTCTCACAAGCTGGAGTGGTGTTTGTGTCAGAATGCATATAAAATAAATTGAAGAAAAACCTACCTCCTCCCTTCGGCGTATAGGGGAGAGCGGAGCTAGTTGATACAGTTTTCGGGTTTTTATTTCTTATAATTTTTAGAATATTTCTACTTAATAAAACTCATGACTGAATGTAAGCATGAAATATTCTTAATACTTAGATGGTTATATTCTGGATTATTATTTACCTACCGACTGCACATTCGTCTTTTTGCAATGATCTGCACAGTGTATCAACCTACCCTTGCCTGGAGCATGTTGATATTTAAAGGGGGCAGGTTTCGATATAGTCGACACAACAGTCAATAATTTGGCAAAAGCAAACCTAAACAGTAGCTTAAATAATTAAACGTGTTATATTTAACAAGTTACAATTTGAAATCAATAACATCGTTAAAACTTAGAATATAATCAATATTTAAGAAAATTAAATTCTACTTGAAAATGAGTTATAATTCCTTCCTTCTACTTATGATATTCAATTATCATAATATACGGTCTATTATACCATTTTCCGAGCAATGGTAAGTGTAAATTTAAAGCGGAATATGAGAAGCGGCCTATATAATCGTGGAATATGATCTAGCGGTCATCGATGGGAGTCGGGCCTTAGCCCCCTTTTTGACGCACTGAACCCCTTGCTAAACCATTTTGCCGTCCTCCGCGATTCTCCAAAATTCTGACCCACTCCCGTTCTTGGAGAGAGTCCTAATCTCATATGAATGGCTTCTCCCTCCGAAAAAAAGGGGCGTTCTGCTCTTTTTGAGTTCCGGGAGTAGGAGAATAACTGGGGGGGGGGGTGTGGAGGCTTACGAAACTGGGCGTAAAGAACCAGGAAGACCATGGTGAGGTTTTGTGTTGGAGGTGTGTGAGTTTATTTGTGTTCGGATAGGAGAATTCAGTAGCAAAATAGGTGAAGTTGGCTGGGTGGAGTATTAAACAGGAAGTCAATAAGTCTTATGTCTGTCCAAGACAATGGCGTGAAACTACTGCGTTTTTGTGGATAATTCAAATTAGAAATATTCGCTATTCTAGGCCACAAACGATGTCACTCGTACATAAATGCCTATTTTAATTGTCTTTTACTTCTTATGTTGCAAATTTCCTCACATAAATGAGATGAGGTGCATAAATTGTTGTTATCTAAGCCTGTAATATCAGCATTTTATCATTTTCACAGTATCAACCGTTTAGTGCAGTGTCGTGCTCAGCTTTTTTTCCAGCTTTTAATTAGATCCACATATACATGCCTAGAACGGTACGCTGATTCCGGCACTAGTGATATGGATATAGCATCAGAATGTTTCTAGTATACTGCAAATCATAGTGATGAAAAAGTACGAGAAGAGTCATGTGTATGATAACTATAATCGTATTTCTGGAATGATTCATTTTCAAACAAAGTCGCTGTTCTATATAAAATTTGATCGAAGATTCTCATCGTTGACCCGGAATGAGATTTTTTACCGATGTTTCCTATCGTTAAACTTAAACGTGTTTCTGAGAGTGAACCTAACAGTTTAGCTCCAAAAAATTTATATCGTTGAGTCTTTTTGTAAATCTAATTTGATTCCCAGCCAACGTTGTATATAGTGATAATATGACGCTGTGGACAACGATAAACGTAAAGATTCAAAGATGCTTCATGTTGAATATCATATTTTTCCTAAGATCCCATTATTAATTTTTCTCCAGAAAGCAGCATATATGGTTTGACTATTTGTTGTTTTTTTTTACTTTTAGAATATTCTTTTGGAAAATTCCGTTTTTTCGTACACCGTTCTTATATGGTACGTATGATAACATTTTTTGTGTACTCCAAGATTCTTATATGGTACATGTAATAATATTTTTTGTTACAATTCTTATATGGTACATATGATAAAATTTTTGTGTACTCCAAGATCACATGTTGGCATCAGTTAAACAATTGTCACTATCATGTGCTTTTATGCGTTAGAATTACGTAATAAAAAATTATAATTTAAGGTAACCGTTTCTGAAATACTTAATTTTGATTGAATTTATGCGAACGTGAACACTTTATTTATGTGATTAGCTCCAAATTACCTTTACATCTACGACCGAAAGTTGGAAGTGCTGAGACGATTTGATGGGAAATGACCCGTGGCCCTGCCAACATTCCCCTCTCACATCAGCGTTCTACTGAGTTGATTCTGGAGTGTTGCTAGGAAATGTTATGATGCCGTCGTCCAATACTGCTAGCTCTCACGCAAAGTTTTCTCCCATGCCTTAAAATGCACATTCCAGGCCGTCTGGGTAGACGACTGAAAATCCTCCGCGCACGCGATTAAGTTCTGCCTCAGTTCCTCGACTCTCTTAATGTGTTGCCCTGGCGAATGCGAAAGCACTACAGTCGGGTATTTCTGACTTGAGTGCCTGCTGCAAGGTACGTGTCATACTCTTTTTGGTGATTCAAGTGTGTGGCTCCATCGAAGTGATGGTTATTCCCTCCCGAATTTTTGAAGTAGTGAATATAGTTCAGGAACATTGTACTCTATTAATTGTATATTCTTGTTTTTGTTAATAGCAGTCATTCGGATACTATAAGGGAAACATTTAGCTCTGGAGTAGAATTGAATACATATATAAATTATACAAAGCTAATGAAAATGACAATATGAGAAGAAAGAAAACGGCTGAGGGAAATCAAAAAAGAGGAAGATAGCTTGGATGGGACATATGTTACGCCAAAATTGTCTTTTTAGAAGAATTATTGAAGGAAAAATGGAAGAAAAGCGAGTAAGGGGAAGAAATAAAATGGGAATGCTCGATGACAAAAAATGGCCGAAGTCACAGGCAAATGAAAGAAGATGCTCAGGACCGACTGCGATGGAGGGCATCCAGTTGAAACTTGTCAGAAGCCAGATTCCACTAAGAAGAAGAAGAAGAATGAAAATGAATGTATAATTCTATTGTAAGACGTATTATCGCATATGAGGGGTAGATATGGGATATGATGGAAAAAACAGAACTAATGCTAAATGTTACGAAGATGCATTGCTGGAGACGATCTGCGGGTATATCCAGACGTGTAAGAATCACGAATGAGAGAATAAGAAATATAATGGGAGTCACCCACACAATAGTCGATGACATTAAAAAAAAATAGCTCGTGTTGTATGACCGCTAACAACGTATGACGAACGGTAGATTACTAAAGCAAATTTTTATGTGGGATCCACAAGGCAGAAAAAAAAGAGGACGGCCCTGAATTATTTGGAGAGAAGGCATAGAAAAGTTAATTATCTGTGGATGAATAGAGGAAAATTGCGGTTGGGTATCGGATTGCGTCGTAGAATGCTAAAAAACAGCATGCACACGTTCATCAGAGCACACATTCAGTCGGAATCGGAAGAAATATACGCTTGAAAAAAATATGAATGAATTCGCGTGTTGTATTTTAGTGCCGACCTCTCTGCCTCTTTGCCTCTTTCAGAGAGACATTAAAGTTAAAATTTCGCAAGAAATCCATTTCATCTTTCTGTCGTTGGTTGAGAAAAACAAGGTGTGGAGGGCAATTTTGAAGGAGAAATGTTCGCTGAGGTTATTTGATCGTGCTAGGTGTTATAGCACCAACCCGCCCTTTGGAAAGTCTCAAACTACTCACGAATGCTGGGATAAAGGAAGGTAATTTTACTTGGTACATACAGTACAGGTGATTGGATGGAATTAGTTTTAAAACTAATCCGTTTTGGAAGCAGTTTACTAGTAAAATGCTGACAATTTCCTAGTTTTATTAGCGTTCATCAACGTAATAATTCATCTAAATCTACATAATACCCTGCGAGCCTCCGCATGGGCGTGTGGCAGGGGGTGTTAGGTCACCAGTCGTGTTAGGGTGTAAGTTTTTGGAGATGAAATGGTGACATGTATTATAGCAGTGTATTTAGTGGAGCTCAATTTTTATTGTGGTCGCTTATTGTTCGCGGAAAGAACGAGTTCTTGTACCTATCTGTTCGGCAGTGTATCTCTCTTATATTATCGCATATGTCAGATCTAAAGATGTGGTGAGGAGTCATGATAATATTCTCTATGTCGCATGCTTTCGCTCTATTAATTTTCAATCTGCGAGTTACTTTATACCCGGCGTATTGTTCACGGCGTATTCGAGTAATGAGGCAATAAATTTGTGCAGTATTTTTTTAAATGAGGTCTCAAAGTGTTTATCACTTAGAGATACATATTTTATTCCTCACGTCCAGTCTCAGTGAAACATATTCTTAGATGAGCATGCACGGATGCCTACATTATAATTTACATTCAGTGCTTACTTTGGAAGTCAAAAAGTTATGATTTAAGAACTTAAATCTGATTAAGTTTAAGACTTTGCAGTCCAAAATCCCTAATTATGCATGTGCTCGGTTTGCACTTGAGTATTTAATCTTATGGATATATTGTTGATATTTTTGTTTGTAATCCATAAGTTGGTGACGGACGGATTCAATTGTTGTCATCCTTTTTATGCTGTCGATTATTCTTTATGTTTCGCTCCTGTTATTTTTATAGTTTTTTAACTAAGCAAATAAAGAAACCTCTGCATCTATTCCTATGATTATTTAATGATATAACCATTTTGGGGCCGTAATAGGCCCTAAGGGCCCTTGTTATATAGTCTATGTGTGAGTCAGATACATCAGCTATCTTCCTGCGAAATTTTGTTTCAATGGGTTCCGTGGTATTTGAGTGATTGAGTAACAGACAGACAGACAGATACCACTAGATTTTTATATATTAGTAAGATATACGTGCTTATTTAATCTTTACGGGACGATGAGCAAGTCCGGTTTCCGTAACATAAATCGCTATGGGCGCGACGGTTTGTCCCCCCAGTGTAATCCGCGTGGAAAAGCCTTTGAACCACGCCGTTTCGCGTTGCTCTCGGCTTTTAACAGGAAATGAGATCTTAGTTGCTCTATTCGAGTCTGCGGATGACATCCATCACCGCTTCTAGCCACTGTATTCAACGAAAGAGGGTAACTGCATGTAGCAAGGGGAGTTCGAAAAGAGATGGAAGTGGAGGAGGGATTTGTATGGGCCCACGGATGGGAGAGGATTGAGGAACGAATGACGGAGGAGGAGAAAATGGGATATGAGAGTACTTCTAATACATCTTAGAGATTGTCAGACATAATATACGAGGTGCTTGAGTCGGAATCTGCGTAACTTCTGGAAGTGGTCGGGGAGGTGATTAGAAGTACCTATTTAATAAGAAACACGAAACCTCGAATCTATGAGGATACTATTTTTTGTATATTTTTTCTAATCGTAGACATGGTTTCCAAGGTGTTCGAGCCGGAATCTGTGTAGCCTTTGGAGGTGGTCGGGAAGGTAATTAGATGCATACGTTGAAAATGAAATACGAAACTTCGAATCGCTGAAGGTAACTTTTTTTGCGAATGAATTCCATTTCTATGCCTAGAAGATAACCGTGTACAAGTCCGCTTATCAAACATTATCACTTAGAATGCTGTATCTGCGCTAAAAATATAGATATGAGAATACATTTGCCAAAAACCGTTTCCTGTCCTCTTCTACGCTTCTGTTAACCTCACTATTTCTACTGTTGTCATGATCATTATATTTTCATCATCTTCCTCTAGCACCAGGTTTCGAAGGCTTCTATTCTTTTCTGGTCAACCATTCCAATAGTCCATACTTCTCATACATAGAGTGCCACGCTCCTCACGAATGTTTCTGTTTCCTGGTTTGTAGACCTCTTCTTTGAGCACATTTGTTGTCTTTTTTCGCATGAATGCCTTCTTATCTTGGGCTGTTATCCACTTGATATCCGTTGTACTTCTTCCGTCCCACGTGATGGTACTTCCGAGATAGGTGAAGGAGTCCACTTGCTCTAACTTCTCTCCTCTCAGGGTGACTTCTATATTCAGCTTCTCTCTTCTGCATACTAGAATTTTAGTCTTCGTTTTATTTGTTTTCATGTTGTATTCTTGGAGGACTTGGTCCGTTACGTTTACTGAACTTTGAAGATCATCGCGAATTCCAACTATGACTGCTATATCATCTGTGAAGCGGAACATGTTTATTTCTTCTCCGTTTATCTTTATCTCACTCAGTCCAATTTCTTGTGCTTCTCCTATGACCTTCTCCTAGTACTTACATGTTGAATAGTGCTGGTGAGAGGTTGCATCCTTGTCTTACCCCTTTGTTAATTCTTGCTTCTATCTGACTTCGATCTCTCATTCACATTGTGACGACTTGGTTCCTGTGTAGTTGGTAGATTATTCTTCTGTCATCATAACCCATTCCGAGTTTATCCAGCAATCTGAACATCTTGTTCCAGTAAACACTGTTGAAGGCTTTCTCCTGGTCCACCAGTGCGACATATAATGGCTTGTTCACATATATTGTTTTCTCTACCTTTACTCTCAGGCAGAGTATCCCATGATCGCCTTCTTAGCTTGGGCTATTCTCCGCTTCATATCCGTTTTACTACATCCGTCCCATGTGATGGTACTTCCGAGATAGGTGAAGGAATCCACTTGCTCTGACTTTTCTCATTTCCGGGTAATTTCTACATTAAGTTTCTCTCTTCCGCATCCTAGGGTTATTACATATTACATGGAAAAAATTGTTTTGCATGTTTTTCATATTCTCCCGTTATACGCTCTGTAATTTCAAGCAAAATTTGCTAGAAATATGGCACGGAAAAGTAACATTTTGTTTGTATACTATAGAGGATATATTTTTCCATAAGAATCCACAATAGAAATAAAGTGATATTTTCTCTTCTTTCCCGTTATAACCACTGTAACGCCTTTACTTGAAAATACACTTAAACACAACAATCGCGGGTGAAATTATCGTAGCTGAAATAGAGGGAAAAGTCACCAGAGGAAGACCTAGGAATAAGATCATGGAAAAAAATAAGAGGAGAGTAAATAGGAAGAGTAACCAGGAGGTAAGGGAACTAGCATTAGATAGGGAAGGGTATAGGGCTGCAGTCAACTACTCTTAGGATTGAACGAACAATGATAATGAGGTGAGATGCTGAAGTAAAGGTTAGGTGTTAATTCACTTAGTTTCACTTCACTCAATTTCTCTTAGATTCAACTTTTTCTACATTTTCCCACAGGGTGTCGTTTTAGTATTCACTGCCGAGACTAAATGCTACGTTCGCACAGATTTGGTTCAGAGGAAAAGATAAAAAACCTCCAGTTCGAACAGCATCGATGTTAAGAGCCATATTTGGATTTCTGGTGCTGACGTACAAATTAGATGTATATCCGCACAGTTCCTCCATTTCTCTTTCTATTTATTATCGTATTACAACCCTGCTCCCAGTCTGTTTTGAAATTCCTGGGCTCCGAAACAAATGGAAGGCAATTGCGTTTGTCGTGCTTGCGAAGTGAACAACGCACTACTCAAGGAACGAATGAACGACTTAAATATTTTCAATATTTTCCTATTAAAGGTAAGAAAAAGACGCCAACATTAGTGAAGTTGGCGATACTGGGATGAGGAAGATAAAAAAATGGAGAGCTTGGGGTGTGTAATAAAAAATGGGTAGAAGGAAACTCAAGTGGGAAATTACGGAAAGGCAGTCTGCGGGGAACCCTTCTTTCGCGTGGGAGTGGAGACGGAAATAGCCGTTCGGCGGCGGTATTGGGGGGAAGTGTGGAAGAGAGGATGGGAGGGGGTGGTTTGGGGGGTTGAGAGAGATTAGTTCTTGTGGTTTGTGTGTGACGCACATTTAAAACCCAAATGAGACTGGATCGACCAGGCGTTTTCTCCCGGCGCGCGGGAATATTCACACTTTTAAACCGCCTTACTCAATCCCAGGCTTGTACGCGCATGCATTTAGAGTTTGCGCGCTCAATTTGACGCTTGCCTGGTAAGTTGCCATCTGTTTCCTAATTGAAGCTTCGTGTTGAGTAACATCGACCTCTGATTCCGTAAATCTCTCTTTTTTCCCTCCGATTTTGAGGTCGGTCAATGGCAGTTTTTTACCGTGCGCGTTTCGAATGATGACATTTCATTGTGAGGCTATGTAAACGTGCCCACATAAGTTCAAGATTTTCTTCTTCGAGAAAATCTTTCAAATCCTAAGCGAATCATACATGTCGAATCCGTCACGAAATAAAACATTGACTCAATGGACAATCCACCCTTATAGTTATGCAAAATAGCACTCTTTGCCTACTCTTGGATGTATAATACGAACTGATTCCACATGAGGCACTAATCGCTAATAAGTTTACGGTCAATTCTGTCTTCTACCCGCTTCATTCATTGGTCGTTCACTCCTAAGGTTGGTTGACTGCAGCCCACCAACCTTCTCTCTCTATGCTAATTCCCTTAACACCTGGTATCTCTTCCTATGTATCTTCCTCTTTAATTGGTCCATGAACTTATTCCTGGGACTTCCTCTGGGGAATTTTCCCTCTATTTTGCCTTCAAATATGTTCTTCATAAACCCATTGTGTGGTTAATCGAATCCATCTGGTTCTTCTTTTCGGTATGGTGTTCCTAAGGTTCAATCCTAAGGTTGGTTGGCTGCAGCCCTTCACCCTTCCCTATCTAATGCCAGTTCCCTCACCTTCTGGTTTCTCTTCCTATGTACGTTCCTCTTTATTTGGTCCATGAACTAATTCCTGGGTCTTCTTCTGAAGACTTGGGCCCTATTTTACCTTAAAGTACTTCTTCACAATCCCATTGTGACTCAGGGAGAATCCAAACCATATGGTTCTTCTTTTCTGTGTGGTGTTCAAAATGGTCCATTCATCTTCTAATCGTATTCTACGGTAATTTTTGATAAATCTTGAAAATGTCGCAGCAGCCGACTTCTACATGGGCAATTAGCTGGATTACACAGTAATTACTTACGTCTTGAGCTCTTGGACACGCCTCGGCATTATGATAGGAAATTTACTTGTTCAATTTTACTTTATCTTGGTGTTCATTTCATTCCATTATAAAAAAAACTTTATCATTCCATTCACAATTTCACTCTTAGTCTATATAGTGTTTTTTATTTGAAATGAAATATGGAAAACTTCAGTCACCGTGTTATTTTATTCAATTTCCCTTTAGTTTCGAAGTTCCGTAATATTTCTTACTAGTAGACTCATAAACTCCTAGTTTGAAAGGAATGCTTTTATTTGCTTGCCTCTGTATACTCCTGAGCCATACATGTTTAATTACTCCTCCAACTGAGAAAATTACCTGAAATGACTGATATACTTCGCCAAGACTGATAATAACTTCCATATGTTTTTCTTAGATTATAATCTCTAACTCCACGTTTTTACTCTTCATTGTATGTACTTGCTCATGTCTTCATAATATGTTAGAATCCTTTTCAAATAGCTTTTTGACTGAGAAGCATGCCTAAGTTTTCTGGGGGTGAGGGAAGAAGTTACTTAGCAAAAACCAATCAGAATGCAGTACGGGGAGCGTAGCCTCTCGCAAATACAGTCGCATTCAGACCTCCGTCGTGTACGCTTCGCGAGTCAGGTAGCTGTGTCGCCAAGCCTTCCATGCATTGGGAAGGTAACAAAGAGGCCTTCTATCGTTTTCATTCGCATACAAAGTCTGAAGAGAAAATATGGCAACGCCCACCTCTCTCTCTCCCTCGCCCTTATAAATTGGGAAAAAATCCTTTAATTTAATGGTCGCCTGCGCTGCCTATGGCTGTAACAACCATAAAGATAAAAAGAAACCTGGCGTTACGTGCCACAAGTTTTTTTTTTTTCATTTGCACTCACGACGTCAGGCTTATTCTCTTTTTTTTCGGTCGAAGGCAGCATTCTGATTATGTCACTTCCATATCTTTTCACGTCGTGTTTTCTTAAGAACTGTAATTACTACTAACCGTCTATGTTATTGACCTTTAATGTGATTTGATTTATTGTAGCAGCCCTGATGATGGAAAGATTAAATTCTGAAACGTTGGTATAGAATAATTACTAATCGATTATGACCTAGCCACGAGAAATTTGAAGATTTTATTCTTAAGAATTAAGCTTGAATTGTAAAAATATGTAGACAATATTATAAAAATTATGATAAAAATGGAAATCATGTGCATGAAAGAATATCGAAAATACGTCGTGAAAAGACAAGGAAGTGAAATGATTAGAAGGCTACCTTCGACCGAAGAAAAAAAGGGAATAAGCCTGACGTCGTGTATGCAAATGAAAAACTTGCCTCGCACAAAAATAATATTTCGAATAGAAATAAAAAAAGTATTGAGCGCATTGTAGGATGTCGTAAATGAAAAACTAAAAAATACGGGAGAGAGTTAACTCCTTGCGGGGATCGAACCTGTGCCTTCTGGAATGAAATCAAGCACGGCTGTTTATCCATTTTTAATGTCCTTTAACCAAGCCAAAAGTCCATTGTACAATGAACCTTTGATTTCAAATACAGAATAACAAACGGAATAGCTATTTGAATGGATGTTCTATGCGCATAACGATGCGTCAGAGACCCTACTGTGACTTATAAATCATCACTCATTAACATTTATTGTTATTGTTAGTTTTTTTATCTGACGAAATGACGAAAATCGTTCGAAATTCTGCCTCTTTTGCCAATTGATAAGTATAGCTAACTAAAAATCCATAGTTTACGCGTTTTTCCGTAACGGCCAGTAAATTTTATATTAAAAACTATTTGCATTAAATCATTTTAGATTTATTTCCTTAGGTCTCTTCCGGTGTATCATTCTTTTTTATTTGGGAGACACTAAGCACATACCATCAAGAGCAGATGACATGCTTTTCAATGCTCATACCTGCCTGTTTCTCCGTGTTATACGTTGGAGGATTTGACATTATATTCTGTATTATCTGCCTGACCGATACTATCCCCATTTCTCATAATCCAACATTTTATGAACAAAAAAGGTGTAAATAGCTCGGTTTACACCCATTACGTTAATAGTATATAAGGGACACTCAATATGGCGGAAGGTTACGTCCACCCGGCTTCACCTTCGCTTTTGGCCGAGTATAGGCATCACCACCTCTTGTACCTTAATAACTCTATGCCCCCGCCCCACCTCACTGATGTCGAAGGCTCCACCTTCTGCTGCGATGCCGCTCGAGCCATTCCGAGCTCGCACGAAGGGCCAGTCGCAAAGATATTTGAAAATGATAATAGCTAAATACTTTTATTAGTTTTCTCAGCGATGAAAATACAGTCCGAAAAGGCCTGATATTGAGCGCAAAGCCATATCTGTTTTCATCCTGAAGGAAAATTGTTATTTCCCCACAAACGCTCACGTTTATGCGCTTAGCATGCCGATCAGCAAGTGGAATGGAGATTTGGATTGTGTGTAGGAGTTCATCCGAGACTTTTTTTATCCTATTGGACTGGACTGGACTGGATACTCTACTTAAAGTGCCCTCCACATGATATTAATGTAGGAATCGGGCTTCCCCTGAAAAACATCCTCCTCTGCCGAGATTTGAACCCTGACCGTCCGTATGAATAGCCAGTACTCTAACCACCACACCAACCCAATCCCCTTGTATCCAATATTGTTATCGAGCAGTAGTTATGACCTATCTTTCTTGAGCACGGCTGTTGTCTGTTTCCCATGAACGCTTTCTTAGCTTAGGCATTTCTCCGCTTGATGTCCGTAGCATTTCTTCCGTCCCATGTGATCGTACTTCCGAATTAGGTGAAGGAATCCTCTTGCTCTAATATTTCTCCTCTCAGGGTGAATTTTGCTTTCAGTCACTCTTATATGTATGCGTAGGTCTAACTATATCGGTCTTCGCAACCATTTCCTACTCTTGGCCAACATTAATTGTTCTCAATGAGCATTCACTTCCATTGCACGCCCACAGAAATCTTCGAATCAGCGGCACAGGTCGTCATTTCGTGTATAAATTCAATGCAAAATGAATGAAAACGTTGAACGAACTATGAAATGATTCATGTTAAGTTTTATTCAATGCTTGTGGAGACCACACCAAAATAATTACATTATTGGCGGATTCGTTTACGTAGCGACTACCTGAATCGAATAAAGAATGCAATCGATATTTAACGGCCTTGGCCAGAGCCCGGCGCGTGGCGCCCCATTCACGGAGGAGTTTTGACTCGCCGGAGCCTGAGTCGAACCGGAGTCGCAAGTCAGATTCGTGCGTGCATGGCGTCCTCGTCGTTTCGATTTTCTTGTGCAGATTTGCGAGAAAATTTTCATGCGTGTTCTTATCAAGGTGGGTTTTCACATGGAGGTCACCTCCGTGACAGTAACCTTGGAAGTCGCTTGCAAGCGACGATTCGGTGTGTAAGCAACCACTTCAATGGCCGAAGTGGTCAATAGTGGTGGTAATCGACCGCGGTTGCTACTTGCGAGGAAAATAGACTGGTTTCTATTTTGTCTGCAAGTAGCATATCGATTCTGTGATAAAATCGCATCGCAACCGGTGCAATCCTGGCCACATGACATTAAATGGAGAATAAAAAAAATGTAAATAACGAAAAACTTAGTAGTAGGAGGACTCATTGTTGCTTATGTAAATCTTTATTTGTACTTGAAAATATTTTAAATGCAAAAGAACCCCTCAGGTAAACTTTTTTTAATGATTTTTTTTGCTTTCCGAACGATATTGTTGGCCCGTATGTCCCTGGAATCCCAATAGGCTGCTTAGCCTGTCATCTTCCAGGAACCGGACTAAAAGAACTTGACACACATCCGTGCCCTGGGTGTTGAAATACGTACCCAGGCGTTACTCGAACCCGCGACCGTCAGTTTAGCTTGCGAGGACTTTATCCCGCCGCCACCGCGGCCGGCCTAATGATTTATCTCTTATTATGTAATAATTATTATTGTCACAGTGTAGTCACTTGTTTCGACGTAATAATGCATCATTATTTTAATGCATACAAACATATTTGATCCACGAATGCCTATGCGACTCAAACAGCGATATATGAACGCCATTATTGCCCAACCTTCTAACCTGGGCGATTTTCGTAATTGCCGCATTCATTGTTTACTTCCGTCATCCATTTGTTTGGAAAAAAACCGGAAGTTATGTATCGGCAGAACGATTCCCTGCGAGTGGCAATGCGATTCAAGATATCGCTACTTCGCTACTCTCGCCACTTCCATAGAAGTCAATTTCCAATTGTAAACACGCATTTAATAATGAGTACTGGTAAATATGCAAAAAAATCAACCGATTTGGTTTGTT
Organism: Ceriagrion tenellum; assembly: GCA_963169105.1. Taxonomy (NCBI): domain Eukaryota; kingdom Metazoa; phylum Arthropoda; class Insecta; order Odonata; family Coenagrionidae; genus Ceriagrion; species Ceriagrion tenellum. The sequence continues at coordinate 46,869,057 of OY720641.1, read as the reverse complement.
TATATTCAAAAGCTGTTATAACACGTGGTCTTATGGTACTTGACATGTATATATCGAAGTTATTCCATGAGATATGTATATATTATCTCCTAAATACGAAGGTGTGCGTTTCATATTATTATTATGGTTCCTAATTAAAGTCAAAGTATTATACCGAGTGAAAAACACGTATTTACATTCGATTTTTGCTTGAGTTAGACAATATTCGAACTATGCGTTTTAATTTTCGCAGCTGTTGGAAGCATGAATCAAATACTATTTTATTTATAGTGCAATAATATATTTGTATCTCACTTAAATTCTGGATAATCAAAAAGATATCCTCATTAGTCTTTGACTTGACTCATTTTTTTCATGCGGTACGTTCAAAACTCCATTTCAACGGAAGGTTTTTTTTGTGATTCTGAAAAAAATACTGCGGTGATAATATGATTTATTTATTAGAAATAGTCAATAAAACGTACAAACCAACACCTTTTTAATATTTTGACGAGATCTAGATGCTAAAAATGCCTCTTTTTTTAAAATTATACCACTTTGGAGTACATACACGTGCCATTTCCCATGAAAAAAAGGCTGGTATTATCTGTCAAAAATTCGGAATTTAGTTCAATTTGGGGCTGATATTCTGATGTCTTTGGAAGAGTAAGATACTTTTCGTTATAATGAGACTAAATGCATTGAATTCTAGGTGAAATGATGTTTCGCTCAAGCTTCCTTAAATTTCGAAATCCGTGACGAAACACAAATCATAACATGGGTTTAATGGAGAGGAAAATAATAAAATATGATTCTTGCATTATTTACGTCACATAATTGATGCTATTTTCAACGAGTAAATCGGTGTCCCTGAGTGAAGTGTAGTCCAAATTTTATTTTGATCGAGTCACTTGAAAAGCGGTAGTGAAGGCTTTTTGGGCTCGGTTCAGCGAAATCCTACATCGGACAGACGTCGAGAGCTCTCAAATGCCGACTGAGGGGACACTAAAGGGACATAAAAAACCGGCAGTTGCGCAAATCAGCCCTGGTCGAACATTCCTTGAGTGGACGTTGCCACGACATGAATTTTAAATAGACAAAATTAAATCGCGAAAGCGAACCGCTACTTCCCCAGACTCATCAGATAGGCCGTTGAGATCGTAAAAATCACAGAATACATCAATATCGTAGATGTCACACCATCTCCAGTGTCTGGAAGAGGGTTTTTATGCAGAAGAAAACAGTAACTAATGAGAGCGCACCTGACTAAATTGGCGGGGAAAACGGCCCATATCTAATATAGACACAAACACCAGTCTTCTCTTCCAACTTGAAGAAGATAGATGTGATGCTAGGTCGTTCAGTATGAATTGTGTTCCTCCTTCGATACAGGTCTCTGCAACGTACAGTGGCGGAAAAAATTAACGCAAAACTCATTGGCGTCTGAATGCGGCGTACACGGGAACTAATTGAAATCGCTTTTCCTTCGACAACTTGACAACATTGAGACAGCATATGGAAACCGGGAATATTCAAACTCTCTATGAATTGATATCGATTTTACCCGTCATGTAAATAGTCATTCTAATAAGATTTACGTTCGCGAGATCGTCTGGGAGTTATAAACGTGATGAGCTTGCTTCGAACCGCACCCAGTCGAGGTTCCGAATTCGTAGTTGATTATATAGAGATTCTTACCATATTTTTACCGTTTAAACAAATTTCTTGGTTGAAACTTAAGAAACAATACGATGAAAGCATAATTTGTTGGGACAAAATTTTTTTTCCTCCAGATCAAATTCTCTAACAATAAAATGTATTTCCGCGTGCAGGGAATAGCTGTGGATGAACATCGTGTTAATAGGCCTCAAACTACTTCCGAGAAATATGATGCATTACAATTAACATTTTGGCGTAATATCCTGTGAATTTCAAGTTAAAGTATGGGAAATCTGGTAGAATAGAATGGTTTCCATGAGGAGAAAATTTTTCTTTACAAGCATTTCCAATACCTTAAAACCCTACGTAAGTTTCCGCCCTTGTGCATTCAGGTCATCCCAAACACTTAAATTTCTTAATTCCTCCAAACTTAATAGCATTTACTTTCTGAAAACTACTTTAAAAAATCCAGAGCATTTTATTTGGCCCAGTTTTTAAGGAAACATTAGAGTTCCCATTTTACGTTGTATAGTAAGAACCACTGGCCGCTGTTTTCTCTTGATCGATGAAGTAGCCTAGAGGGAGAGCGTTCGTCTGCGGTTAAGAATGCCTGGGGTTCAAATCCTGGCGTGGCCTCTTTTAGTGTCTTTATAATTAATCTACGTGATGTGACTTTATTGCAGCCGAAACTTCGCAGGAATCCGCGGAAGGCCCAGGGAATGGATATTGACCTCAACCATGAGTGCGTGATTTTACGCATATTCGGGCTTTGTAAAAGAATCAGAGCGGTCTCCTTGGGCGTCGAATGAGAAGTTTACTTCCCATTCTCGGGTACTCGACCCCACTTGATTTCTACGTCCTGCCTGTCGTATGGTGCTCATATCCACTTATTTGCCAATTCACCACTCAATGAAAAGCTATTCATGAAGGAGGGAACAGACCGGATCTCTGATTGTGTCAGTTACTCGATTTAGTGATCTTACCTGATGCTACATTCACCTTTAAATTACTTTGAAATGATTTAGTAAAGAGGGAAATTATTTTTATTAGGAATTAGAGTTTGTTTCTAACTGCCGAACTTGTAAATACCGATTACTTATTTGAGTGAAAGACCAAACAAGTGAGGAATTCTCTTCAAAATATCTTTAAAACGGTTTTTGAAGCTTTCCCAGCATTGTTTTCTAGGTTTGCTATGAACAATATATTAGCCGTGTAGTTCAACAGTTCAACTTATAGGATGGAGGATAATACTTAGAGGATAAGTTAAATTAATGAATCACTTATATACCTTTTGACATATTCGCAGTGAAAAATGTTTGGCTAAAATTACGCAGTTAAATTTTATGAGGAGCAATTTTATACCAACGCGTAAGTAATACTCCGACAAAAATGCATCGCGTATATTCCCCTATGAAAGTGATAAAATACTAAAAATAATCTTTTTCCATGTAGCGACTAAGCAGTAATTACATATTTTCCCTATGGTCATTTGTATACTCCTCATAAATCCGCAGAGTAGTCAATGGAGTACAAATTAGGAATGTGCACCATCAAAGATTATACGATTGCTACGTCACTAAAGAATCTATTTCTCTTCAAATGTGTCGTAATATAATTGCTTCAATGGAAGTTAAAGTTGTGAGTACCGCCACATGAAGATATTAAAAGACTTTTTACAGGGTCATAAATTTCATCTCTTAGTATTAATGTATTTTAACGGATGTTGAAAAGGGACACTATAATGCAACGAGTGGAAAAGGGTAAAATGTATGTGTAATTCTCTAAATTTGAGTTATGTGTGCACATGATCATAGCAATTGATCATCAAGAAATATGCTGGTATTTACATAAAGAATGTGGATGTTTATTAGCCTTATAATCAATCCATCCCCCTCCATTCTCGATTTCCTGACCAAGTCTTTGTGACATGGAGTTGTCCACATTTTGGTATCCTCTTACTGGCTTCATTTCCCATTCTTCCTCCACGATTTTCCTCATTGCATCTTAATTTTGGGTTGTTTCGTTTTAGGGGGTCGAAAAACGTTTGTTTCTCGCATTATCCTCATAATAAACGCTGCGCTCCGTGCAGCCCGCTCCATCTATGTTACATGATTTGTTTTGAACCATCTCCTAAAATTTTGACATTTGTGAACTCGCAAGTATTCCTAGTTGCGGACGAAAAATGATTATTGATAAACATTTGAATAAACATAGTTATTACTATAGCGGACATAAATTTAATGATTTTCGTTTGATAGTAGTGAGAAATAGGTTTTTTTACTTTTAAACACCAAATAAAAGTTCAGTGGGTGAAAGTCGAAGGCGCAACACCTCTTCGGGTAATTTTTCGATGGATGTTTTTGCCTTTTACAAACCTACTATCCGATTCCTCCACCTGGGAGAAAAATGAGGCATACTTAAAGGCTAATAAGATCTTTCTTCTCCCAAGAATTTAGGGAGAGGCCGCTAAAACTTTGAACAATATCTCTGCCTGCGCTGTCCGCTCTGCTTGTTCGTCTATCGACGCTCGTCTCCATGAAGCAGTCATCAGTAAACCTTAGCCAAGTTCCGGGTGGTGATGGTCGGGGTGGTTTGTTGTTGTGAATAAAGCACAGGTTTCAAATTCTCGCTGCACCAGAAAGAAAAGGCTCGTCGCGCTTCGAAAAAATCGGAAGCACCCGTCAAATATTGTAAAGGGCGTAAGAGAAGTCAAATACCACTTCTTTCCTGTGAGTTAAACGACTGGCGTCCGAAACATTATCTATGGCAGAAAAGGTATCGCCCGCAACACAAGGGGAAAGTAAACTCTTATTAAAGGCATACTATTTCCCAAATCAATATAATGCGGCCTTCATACATTCCAATTTTGAATGCATTAGTATTGGTGGAGCTTTGTATCGACGCAGGGGAACCTCTAGGGATCCTCAAAAGTCCTCCAAGATTGCTCTTTGCTTTAACTCATAATTATGGTAGTTCGCCTCCAAACCCATGCATGAGGGGAACTAATGGCGTTTGATTGGAATGGTCTGGGCTGATGAGGTGTAATCCGAGAACTACTTCTTTCTGTTTGTATTCCCGGGAGATTAGTATGCTTTTTCCTATCCTTATAGTTATTTTAAACGTTCGTATACAATACCACCACTCATTTCAAAGGTAACTTAGTTCACAGTATACGCATACGGACGCAAATAAATTCATCGCAAGGATACGGAATATCATCTTAAATTCACCTTGACATGAGAAAGTTCAGTAGTTGTTACTGGGTTGCAAACCTGAATCACTATCATGGTTCTTCATGATAATATTGTTCGAGTACGCTCATGATTTCGAAAACGTGATCGTCATCAAGAAAGATCGGGTGCTACATAGCAGTGGAGTGCGCTCCAAGGACGTTGAGCATTGCCCTACCAATGCGGCTTGCCTTTTGGATGACGATAACGACCATAAAAAGAAAAGAACCGTGACCCCACCCCTGGTCGAGACATTGTTGAGTTTTTCATTCAATTTCTGGTCTGGTAAATTGACTTTTATTAGGCAAATTTTATCTCTTTTGTATTTTAAAAAAATCATATTATCTGCCAGTTATTGCAGCTACACATTACATTCAGTCATATCGCCAATATGAGAAAATGTATATAAAAAATCATTTGTGTTCATTAAAAATCGAACACGGACCATACTTTAGCTAGCCAAATACATCTTACAGCTACAACATTAACCGTTACCTATTAATTTATTTCATTAATGACATTTTACTTCATACTGAAGTCTTTTAAAAGGCTTTTCTGTTAATTTTAAATGTGCGGCGAATTTATAGCTAAGCGTGTAAGATATTATGCAGTCAGACGTAATAGATTGTTTATCCACAACTGCACCTAATTTCGGTAAACTTTTCGGAATGTTTATTCGTATATCCTGCAGTTACTAGATAAAGCTTAACAGAGGACAGCTCGTCACCAAGCTTCCTGTGATAAAATGAAAGAAATATCGGGAAAATATGCCTAGATTATTCGGTATCGATGCGAGCACATTTATTTTTATTTTTTGAGTTATATATATTTACGTGTGTTTCCATAGTTTAATTCCATTCTGACGAACTAAAAACGGATTTATATTGGGTCAAGAACGATTCATTAATTAATATCCGTTTTGAATTTAATAAATATCCGTCTAAGGAACTTCGTCAATCTACAAATGGAAAATCGTGAAAAATTTCATCATGTAGACTATACTTATTTTAATTAAATCTTTTTTGTATCGACATTTGGTGCGGATAAATTTCGATTTATATCAATTCGGTGAAAAAGACACAGTACACGTCATTCAAAAAGATCCTCGGAAGTCGACCACAATAAATATCCCTTGGTGGTAGAAGATGAAGATTTCAGCATATATACCGAATTGGGTGGGATAGTGAATATTTTTTAATGATCAGTCTTTCTGTATAAATGATATCATTCGACGTAAGAACTATGCTGAAATAAACACAGCGATACACCGCGACTGAATGTGCGAATAATATGAGAAGAAAGTTCGAAAATGAGGCGATTGATGACTAAGTTTCACGCTCCAGCAAATGTGAGTTCCATTGCGGATTTCAAATATTTGCGGTAGACGATGTTTTCCTCAGTGTTGCCAGTCTTTCGAGTGTGTACTGCTCCTAGAAGTTCCCAAAAATGCCGCATTCTGGCGCGCGAAAAATTTTGCGTTAATTTCTTCCGCCACTGTACATAAATCCGCCATTAATGTGCTTTTTTTCTGTATTCATCAATAAGCATAGTACAAGTTTTTAAACGTTTCTGTTGATTTATCAGTGGGTTTATATTCGAAATGACAACTTTTTCCGCATATTCGCAGATTTCCTCGGGTGTGTTATGGCATTTAATGCTCAAATAGTACAATAATGGCGGACACGTGGTGGAAATGGTTGCAGAGCCCTGAATCGAAGAAAGAATACAATCTATATCGAACGACCTTGGCTGCAATGATATCGAAACTGTCGTCTACGACAATGGGAATACTCGAAAGACAATGGAAGGCGGTAAGTCTACACGGCCATCTCAACGATTCCTCGGAAGCCTTCGAGGTCATTTGGAATGTTTTTATATTAGGCGCTCAAACCTCCCTTGAGATAGTTTGAGCAAAATATCGTTTCACCTAGAAATCAATAAATTTGGTCTCATTTTAAATTTAAATATCTCACCCTTCCAAAAATACCAATATATTAGCCCCTTACGGAACTACTTTTCGAGATTTTCTTAGAAAAAAAACAGCCATTTTATTTGGAAAATGGAACATTTATGAACTCTCTAGAGACCTCATTTAAGAAATGAGGACGCCTAGACCTCATTAGAAAATTCACAGTGCATAGTTTGTATGTTTTCTCAACTATTTTTGAAAATAAATCATATTGTCACATCAGTAATTTTTTCAGTCACGAATAACCATGCGTGGTGACGACGTTCTAAACGCACCGCGAAAAAAAAGTCAAGTTAGACACGCAGAAATTTTTATTTATATAGTTAGGGTTTGAGTCACATAAAAGTGAATCATTGCGCCATTGATGATATAAGTACTATTAAATTCATATTTCCTACAGCTGCTGAAATTAAGATGTAAAATTTGAATATGGTGTCCATTATTACTATGGAACACTCTCGCTGTAACTACTGTAAGACTCTTAATAATATTATTAAGATGAGCGTCTTCGAAGGATTTCTCATAATATCAATGTTATGAGATGCAGCTTTGTTTTGCATCGTAAATAATCTTGCGAAGCGCGATCATTACGTTTTCCCGCCATTTCAGGTCTATTGCAATTATACTGGCGGCGTTGCCAGGCACTATGCTGTCAGCTCGCCACCGCTCCTCTGCGCCTCGCATAAACCCAGTGCCTACTTTGTACGGCTCTGCTGACTCTTTTGACCAGCCATTATTCTGTTTCTCATACATTCTCTCTTGGTCCGCCTTCATTACGCATGGAACGGTCATATATGAAGGTCCATTCATTATTCGAATCCTCATAAGCTCCATTCCGCCTTTATTTCCTCTCTCGCGAACCGAGTTAAACTCCGCAAAAATTCTTATTTCACACATCATGCACCGCACTGCCCTAACAGGGGCGGGGAGGCCACTCCTCCCCCCCCCCCGTTCTCCCTTTCCGCCTCCAGGAAGTTTTGGACCCAGGCTATTAAATTTTTTAAATTGCATAGTTTTTCGTATTATGAGATTTTTTTCCCCCAACCGCGTTTAGTCGAAATTGCGTTTGAGATGGAAAAATCTCATACTGTGTTCCTCCCAGAATGCTGAAAGCAGCATAATTTAACCTTGCTTGGTTATTTTGTGATTGTTTTGAGTTCTAGATGCTGAAATTGGTTGTAAAAACAGTTTACTTCTAGTAGATCGAAAACGGGGAAAAATCATCCAACCTGACACATGCTTTCGAACCCGAATTCCTCGATAGCCAGACATGGTTAACAATTAAAATACTTAAATAATTCTACACATTTGTTAATTCCCTCTCTCTTCCCTGTCCCCCAAAAAAGCAATCTCCGAATGGTGTCATAAAGTTTTGTGATTCCCTGACCTTCTATAGTCCTCAGTCCAATGAACCCCTCACCTCTGCCATTGGTGTATATAAGCTTTGTCAACACACAAGAAAAACATCTTGAAAGTGGTGCATTGCGCCGAAACCATGGTCGGTTTATTTTTAATAAATGTGCGGAATTCACCGAGTAGTTTACTTCTTAACCATGTTCGAAGCAATTAAATTCCACCAAGTGACGCCGTAGACCTTGAAAAAATCGATAGACAGCTTTAAATTAAGGCATTGGCTTTTCGTTCTCGCACTGTGAATGACATCGAGGAACTCAGTCGCACTCAATGGTGGGTGATTTTTTTGTTCTTTGAGCAATAATAGCACTGCTGAGCTTTTATGGATGACTACGTATATTAAATACCGATTCTGGATTAAAGCATACGCCAAATTTAGTTTTTATTCAGTCGTTGTTCTCTAATTTCTACACTGAAAGAAAAGGTCGGCTGCAGGAAACCGAGAATTGGTTGTCGTAACCAACTTCGTTGAATACTGGGGCGCCATCCAATTAGTTGGCTCACGCAGCCGTTTTAAATAGACACGTCGGAATTGGCTTCACCGACCAACTCTCTTGGTTCCGCTGCCTACGAAGTTGGGTCTCACATCCAACTGTAGTGGTAGTAGCAAGTGATCGTTATGCTGTCAAGACTATGCACTCTCTACAGTTCTTGCTTGACTAGTATTGAATATCAGGTGCAATCTAAACATTAACAATCATAACATAATCAATATTTTAAGAAAAAATTAAACCATAAGACAGAAACATGAATATTACAACAAAATATCTCTTCTTGATTGCCATGCTTCCGTTTAAATTTATCAATGTGACAATTCAGGCCCAATACGCTAAGTAATTCTCTTGTCTGGTCATCCATGTAGTCCTCCAACAAAGATTCAATATTCAAAAAACCTCTTCAGTATTCGATGAAGGCCGATACAATATTCCACACACACACACACACGCACCACAATAACAGCAACTCGCACGAACATGGGATATGCCGGAAGTGAAAATGGCGAAGTAGCCCAGGTTGCCAGGAACGAACGAGTTTGAGAATTTATCAATAGAGCGCTCTGAAGTAGAAGCTTAGTCCGGCTGACAATCGCATTGGTTGTCCGATCCAACTATTGGTAAAGAGGCTTCTCGAGTGAGGTGTACGAACCAACACGGTGGTACGCCGACCAAGTAGCGACTATCCAATTAAATTGGTTGGTATGTCCAATCATCTTGACCATCGTGTCTATAGCAGTTGATATTCAATCCAACTTTTTCTAATCCAACTAAAATTGGATGCTTCACCCAACCTCTTTTTTGAGTGTAGTGAGTGTTCTCCTAATCGACTTAATATTACCTACCACTCTTCCGCGGTTGTAAAAAAAAATGTGGCTCATTCTCACGGATTTCTGTGCCACAGAAAGGTTTTCCAACATTTTCAAGCTTTATACTATGAGATGCAAGTTCGTCCGTATGGTTTGTTTTGTCAAAAATGTCGTTACTGTAAACTACGTCAACAAATCATTTCATAATCGAGAGCATTACTCGCAAAATTAACGACTAATTCGCGCAAATATTTAGTGATTTGGCCCATGTTTCTCGCGGCAAATAGGTACGTGCTTTTTCATCGGATTGTTCTGCTTCTTTTATTATATTACTTTCTATTCCTGCTTTCAGTTGAAATGACGTGATCGTCAGGGCCATATCTCTCTTCAATTTGTGCTCGCTAATAGCCGTGTCATACACTTAAAACTCAAGCACTTTGTGAGTCTCTCCTGCCTGATTTATCTTCTCATCAATGTCCTAGATCTGGCTGTGTTAGGGCCCTTATCTTATATTTGTCATATCGCTGCTACTCAGCTCTCAATTCCGTCATTGGATTGGATTGGATATTTGGGGAGGCGACCGACGGCTAAGGTCATTTGCGCCATAGGGGACAGGTAAGAGAGGAAGGGTGAATAGAAACGTGGCGTCGGCATAAGCCTGCTCTTAACGAAAGGCGCCAAGGGGACCACGGCTTAACGTCTCATCCGGCAGACGGAGTACTGCACTTGAAATGCCTTCCACAAGACACTCAAGTAGGGATCGGGTTCCTCTGAAAAACATCCGCATCTGCAGGGATTTGAACTCTGGCCGCCCGTGTGGTATGCCAGTACTCTAGCCACCACACCAACCCGATCCCCTCAATTCCGTCATCCTACTCTTAAAAGTTGCCTTTCTTTTCATTTCAAGCTAGGACCATTTGAAGTTAATCCTCTGGATATTTATTTTCATGTTTCATATTATATGTAGGCAAGTTTGTTCCTGCTAAAATTCGCCTTCAAGGAGGTGGACACTGCGACTGAAAAATCCTTTTTTCTCGCCGTCTGCTTTTTACATTCCCATATCGGCAGGGTAAAGGTTGGTTTACACCGTCAAGATACTTCCTCTTTAGAAGGTTGGAAAATTTTAATTCGAGCGAAACATTTTTCTTCAGTTATTGCAGAAACGGATTGGTTACTGTTTACATTGGCAGGATAGCGCTTATGCAATCAACTTGCCGAAACTTTAGAGAGCTCTGTTTAACGGACGTGCGGTGCTCTTCTTTCGTGCCCTTCTCGTCGATATTCTCCTCTAGCAGGGAACTTCCCCGATTGACCATCCAGTGTAAACATACCTTTATAGATAAAACAGATTCAGTTTTCACCGTTCGACGCTTAGAAGTTCTGTCTGTAACTTATTTTTTCGCGTTTATTTTATACTTGCCACTTCTGAGACATAAAATTAGAAAACTCATTAAAAAATATGTAACTTTTTGCTGCAATAGTACTCGAACATCGTACAAGTGCAACAATTAACGATGAAGTTTTTACATCTACATACTACCCAGCGAGACGCTGCATCGGCGGGGGTTGTTAGGACACCAGCCGTATAAAGATGTAAGGGATAAGGATTTGGGAGGTGAAATGGTAACGTGTATTTAGTGGAGCTCAGTTTTTATTGTGGTCGCTTATTGTTTGGGGGAAGAACATGTTTTTGTACCTATCTCTTCGGCAATGTATCTCTCTTATCATATCGCTTCTGTCAGACCTAGAGATGTAGTGGGACGTCCTGATAATTTTCTCTGTGTCGCTCTGAAACACACCAGTTCTAAATTTCTCGAACAGGCTAAGCCTAGCGTGTAGCTTCGAGTCTCTAGGGGCTCCCACCTTAATCCCTCTAAAAGTTATGGGACGTTATATGATCGCTCGTTGCAGTTCATATCGAACCGTGCCGCATTTTTGGTATTGTTGAGGGAAAAGTCGTTTTGGCGTTGAGTAAAAAGCCTCAAGAGCAAGGCCAAGGGATAAATACATGGACCAATTACAGAAAAAAGTACATAAGGAGCACTACTACGGGATTAGGGACTAAAAACCAGGAAACAGTATGGATAAATATTCGTGTAGAGCCTGGAACTCTATGGATGGGAAGCATGGACAATTGAAAAAAGCTGACCGGAAAAGAATAGAAGCCTTCGAAACCTGGTGATAGAGGAGGATGCTGAAGAAAAAATGGACGGAAAAAATAAGAAATAATGAAGTGTACAGAAGAGTAGAATAGGAGCGGACCATATTGAACACTATACAGAAAAGAAGAACAAGATAGATTGGACACACCCTGAGACACAATGAGTTTCTGAAGAACGTAATTGAATATATAATTTCCAAACATTGCATTTAACAAATGATGTGGTACGAAGTCACTCGCACGGGTGCATATACACCAGGGTCGAAATTCGCTATGAAAAAATCATTTGACTTGACCGGGATTCGAACCCGGATCTCCCAATTGCCGGTCAGGTGTGTTAGCCTAAGCGTCAGTTCGCATAAACCCCCCTCGAAATTCGCCTTGAAGGAAGATGGCTTGGTCGTGTAACTGGCTAACACACTTTGGCAATTGGGAGATCCGGGTTCGAATCCCGGTCAAGTCAAATGATTTTTTCATAGCGAATTTCAACCCTGGTGAATATAAAATAGTGGGAAAAGTCGCCAGAGGAAGAACCAGGAATAAGTCATGGATAAAATAAAGGTGAAAGGACGTAGAGAAAGGTACCAGGAGATGAGGGAACTAGCCTTAGACAAGGAAGGGTGGAGGGATCAGGCGACCAATGATTTTGTCTTGCGTGTCGTTTTAATGTTTACTGGCGATACTACTTCTATATGCTATGTTTGAAGAGATTAGGTTTAGAGGCAGTGAAACAAAAGCTCATGTTCGACCAACTTTGATGTTCGGAACCGGATTTGAGTTGCTGGTGCTGAAGTAAGGGCTAGGTGTTAATTTGCACAATGCCTCTATTTCTTTAAAAGTCACATTTTTTGACCTTTTTTTTTCACAGCTCTGTTTCCTCACGCTCCCTTTTGTTTTTTCTCAACTTCCTCTCCGTTCTCAACTTCTACAATTAACGTGGAGCATTAATCTCTTTTTATTTCTCTCCTCTTGTTCGCTCGCAGCTTTTCGTTTGTTTTTTCACGCAATTCTAGTCGCATTGTCGACTACTAATGCCCTTTACTTATTTATACCTTGACGTTTTTAATGTGCGCACGTAACCTTCAGGAAATTAAAACTTTATTTTTTTTTGGAGAGTGAAAACAAATAAAGCTAAAAAATAGTACGATCTTTTTCATTATAGGAAGCATTTAATTCGGTCTAGGGAATAAAATGACGGACTTGCTTCTACCCTCTTTTCATAGAGGGCAGCATCCGCTCATTTGCGGCCAAATGAGATCTGGAAAGCATAGAAAAATGTGGAGACGGAAGAGTGAGGTGAATAGAGTGCGCTTCTAATGCAAGACCATAAAAAGCATTATAAAAAAATTTCGTAAAGAATAAAGAATTTTTCTGAACATGAGTTTTCAGGTTGGTGACGCATCGACAATAGCGTATCACAGGCTGACCCTTAGTATACCGGTGCTATGAGGTCAAGTAACTCTCATTGTCTCTTCGTCGTCCTAAAGAATAAAATCGTTGGGAATTATTGTTGGTATAATAGGTGTTTTGACGGTTTACTATTCGCCATAATGATCTTCATTGAATAATTAGTGCATGGTAATTTTTTCGACTAGCAAATTAAAGACGAAGAAAGGAAGTAATTTTGTGGGTCATAGAAGCGTGCTGGCTCAGGCCATGCCTACAAAAGGTGCACTTGTATTGAATATAGCATTAGATTCAGCATTATCCATGCACGTTAAGGTAATTTGAAGAAATATCATTTCACCTAGAATTCAATGAATTTGGTCTCGTTTTAAAGAAGAAATATCACCATTCCAAAGATATCCTACCAAAATATCTGTCCGTTACTGAACAACTTTCCGAGATATTTGTCAAAAAGTACCAGCCCTATCCCATGGGAAATGGTACGTGTATGCACTCCAGAGATAACTTCTTTTTTTAAAAGAATGAGGAATTTCTAACATCTTTATGTCGTCAAAGTATTAACAGTGTGTAGTTCGTATGTTTCCTCGAATATTTTTAAAAATTAATCATATTTTCGCCGCGGTATGTTTATCAGAATCGCCAAAATATTTCCGCTCTGAAGTATTTTGAAACGTACTGCGTGAGAATAAAAAAATCAAATTAAAGACTAATATTCATATTTTTTTAAATAATTACTCAGTATTATAGTAATGTCAAACTATATTATTGCAACATAATTATACCAATCATTATTTTTGCAACATTAAAAATGCAATATTTAATTCATGGTACCTATAGCTGCTGAAATGTGAAAGTATACACAATTTGAGTATGGTCTCCTATATGACTAGGGAACTATCAACACTCAATTTACCCTAAGGAACTTTTATAAGGATCGAATTGGGATGTATACCTCCAGAAAAAAATGAAGTATTGATTTTGAAACTTTAGGTGTAAAGCAAAAAAAAAAAGGTACGGACAATCCTTGACTCTAGGTGGTAACATTCTACTTTTATGCCTGGTAACCACCGAATCATGGTATTCTTTTATGAAATTGTAGAATATCAGGGTGAATAACCACAGGTGCTGGCCATTTTTATAGAAAATTAAAGTTCAAATTTTTAAATTAATTAACATTTATCGAACATAAATTGTATTAATGGTATCAATTATCTACTTATATCAATTAATACTACAGGGTGCGGTAACATAATTTTCTGATATAGATGGTGTCGAAAATATTCAAGAATCAGAATTGAGTTACTGGCTATCTATCATGGGAGAATGTATCTTAACTGAGTACAGGATGACTGCATTGTTTCAATAAAATTAGTGGTAACGAGGATGTTAGAATGGTAGGAAACCTTTGTGGAACACGTCTGTGAAGCGAATGGCGTAATCAGAAAATTATGCTGCCAGTGTTGTAACGTACGAAATTGTGCAAATACTTTACTATTTGAAGTCGATTTATGTTGAAAATGCCAGATTCACTCTACTTGACTGCATTGTTGGCTCTTTCGAATTGATTTGCGAACCATGTTTATTCGTTACTTAGTAACTGAACTGACAATTGATTCTATCACTTATTAAAGTGTGTTTTATAAACGAGACTTTTTATGCAATATGGTCTCTGTATTTATCATTCCTGGGTCAGAAAGCCAGAGCATGATCGAAAGGGAGAGCATTTTCTCGCAACAATATTGTACAAATGCTGTACATTCTGAAGCCGATTTACGGTGAAAATGCTAGATTCACTCTACTGCATTGTTGGCTTATTCAAATTGATTTGCGAACCATGTTTATTCGTTACCTAGTAACTGGACTGTCAAATGATCTTATCACTTATTAATGTGTGTTTTATAAACGAGACTTTATATATATAATATGGTCTGTGTAATTATCATTCGTAGGTCAGAAGAGAATGATCGAAAGAGAGAGCATTTGTGCGGAACACCATATCTGTCTGAAGATCAACTTGTAACTCATGTTTTAATGTTTATTTGTGATTAGTTTCATAGTAATAACTCGCAATAAAAACGATGTACAGTTGCACTATGTCTTTAATGCTGTCTACCCGTTCGACCTCTATTGTGTGATTTTCAAGCCAAACAGAAGGAAAAATTACAATTGCCAACCTTTTACACTTGCTCAAGTGTGAAGGGGTGAGAGTAAGGAAACATGGGGCAGGAGAAGAATATTGAGTGTAGGAAATTTTCGGGTTAAGAGGAGGGTAATGAGAGAAGAGGAAGGAAGGTCAGATGGAAGGGAATGTAGGAAGGTGATGGTGTCATCAAAAGGGAGAGGGAGGGTTAGCAAGGAAGAAGTCAGATTTTTAAACTGTGGTCAAAATTGAAGAACATTTAAAGCGGTAGACAGCATTAAAACATAGCGGAACGGTTCGTCGTTTTTATTGTGAATTATTCCTTCTCGTCGTTCCACAGCGCAATGCCACTGTCAATTGACTTTATTATTTTCAATTTAAAAAAATTTGCAATTATCCACAGTATAAACTGTAATGTGTCCGGTATCTTTAATTCTATCATTATATCATTATCAGGTAACAAGTAGAACTCATAGTGCAGTATGCATACAGAGTTGTATTCCATAATGTTCAATTGTATAATGACAATTCTGTATATATGCTAGAAATCGCGATGATCGTCTTAAGTCACTATACTTAATGAACCAAGTTCTCCATGAACACTGACACGAAAATAAGTAAGACGAAGACCAAAACCCTGGTATGCGGAAGAGAGAAGCTGAATGATGAAGTCACGGTGATAGGAGAGAAAGTAGAGCAAGTGGATTCCGTCACCTGCCTTTTAAGCTCGATCACGTGGGACGGAAGGAGTACAACGGACATCAAGCGGAGATAATCCCCAGCTGAGAAGGCATTCATGGGAAAAGACAACTGATGGTCTCAAAGAAGATAAGACTACAAACCAGGAAACAGTACGTGAAAACATTCGCGTGGAGCGTAGCTCTCAATGGATCGGAAGCATGGACCATTGGAAAAGCTGACCAGAATAGAATAGAAGCCTTCGAAACCCGCTGCTGGAGGAGGATTCTGAAGATAAAATGTACGGATAAAATAAGAAATGATGACGTTTATAGATGAGCAGAAGACGAAAGGACCATATGGAACACCATAGAGAAAAGAAGTACCAGGTGGATTGGACACAGTCTGAGTCACAACGGTTTATTTAAAGAACACGTCCTTACTGAAGAACATAATTGGAGGAACTTGAGGGAAATGTCCCCAGAGGAAGATCCAGGAATAAGTTTCTGGACCAAATAAAGAGGAAAGTACACATGAGGAGATACCAGTAGGTAAGTAAACTAGCATTAGATAGGGAAATGTGGAGGGCTGCAATCAACCAATCTTAGGATTGAGCAACCAATGAATGAATGATATATACTGGAATATGAGTTACTAACTGACCCGTGCAAATATTTCGCACAGTATGCAGCCTCTTCCTGTTTCTTCCTTCTTTCTTCCTGTTCTTTTACCTGTTTCTTCCCATGGACAATTATCTGTTATTTATGTTTGTGTTAAAGATACATAACGTAAACGTAAACGGTCACACTGATTGCATGTAGAATGTAAACAATCTAACTAAACGATGAGTTAATAGATGGCGCCTCCTACAGTCTCTTAAGCACGTAACCATAGCCAACATATTAGTTAATTATATTTTCAACAGATGGCACTGTATCATTTTATAACAAAAACTTTAATTTTAAATTTGTTAACGAAAACTTTAATTTTAAACCATTTGTCTATTTTTCGTCAATAGTGGGCAACAAAGCTTTTAAACGATGTTTGAATCATTAATTTGATGAAGAATTACGGGAGTTATGGCGTTGCGACAAACAAACACGTTTGACAAATAATATATATGATGATTGTCTATTTTTCGTCAATAGCGGGGAACATTAGCTTTAAAACGATGTTTGAATCGTTACTTTTGATGAAGAATTATGGGAGTTATGGCGTACGACATAAAACACCTTTGAGAAATAGTATATATGATACTTGTTGCCCGATGATGATGTAGTACATTGAAACCGTTCGCATTACATTTTATATTGCGGTAAATTGCCAATTCTCTTTGATTTTATATTGATATTCTACCAAATCACGCATGAAACAACTCTTTTTATTGATTTGTTTAGCCATATTTTCCTAAAAATATCCCATTCTTGTCCTTAGTCGTAAAAAAATTTCTCTCCTTTCCTCACCCACGGTATGCCTGAGTACTTTTTCCGCTCTTCTGTCTTTGTTTGCCTTGCTCTCCACCTTTCCCGTGGCTCGTCGGGCCCGCATCCCCGTAAAGGGTACTTCAAACTTCGCTCATCCTCTTACCTTAATGACTAATTTCCTGAACCATGAAAGGCTTTGATCATCCGCATTAAATTCTGTGCTAACTTCTTCCCACATGTATGTGCACAGGAATCCTGTCAATAAATCCCTTTCTAACTTGTAAGCGTGAGTTATCATGTTCGTGACCCCATTGACCTCATAATATCTATTTTAATTTTGCTTATTCCTCCTTTTACTTCTAAATTTTAACTTTCGGCTGGTTATTCACGCCTTTATATTGGAAGTCTTATGGCTTCGTGACCTTTACAGCGTTTTCTTGTTCTCCTCCTATTGTATACTCATTTAAAATAGTCTCTTCCTGAACTTCGAAGCAGTATCAATTGACGTTGTAACTTGATTAATTCAGTCGCGTTCGAACGTTAAGAAATCGTATCTATTGCAAGCCTATCGCTACGACGCAATTTTTAAGCATATTTAAACTAAATATAATGGTAAGCAATACGGCATATTAGTTATTGTACCCAGAGATGAATAGTAAACAAAATTACTTGTAAAACATGCTTAAGCACACAATTTATTGAAAAATGTAGAAAATCGCCTTTCGTTCAAACTACTTCAACGAAAAATATTTGTAGGAAAGCCACGCGTGGTTATTAATCCAGAGGGTTGCAGGCAGTAGTAAATGGATGGTTATATCAGTGGGGATGTCATGGAATTGACATCAATCACAAGAAAACGGAGGTAATAAGGCTTCTTCGCTTATAGAGAGATTGCAAAAGTAGGAAGGTAAAAGCATGAATCGTTGGAGCATTTCAAATACAATTCGTTCGCTGGAGAATCATGGACGTAATGATACATATTTTCACAGAATAAAATTGTTTGCCATGGTCGCTTTTGCAAATAAGAAGCAAGTAATTCCGAATGCCTTATGCAATAAGGTCAATAAAAGATTGGTAAGGGGTATAAAATGGAGTGTAGTGATTAATGGCTGCACTCATTATCAGTTATGCTGCAGGCGTTTGAGATGTGAGTGTGGCGGAGAGAGAGGAGATAAACGGATATTTAAATGAATGAGAAAGTGCTCGGTATGGCCAGGAGACCTAACTTCTGGAAGATTTAAGGTAGGGGAAGGGTGATTGGAACAGGTGATTAGGGGTGAAGGGATTCTGAAGGCTGTGATATAGGAAATAATGTTGGTAGGATAAGCGGGTGAGGGTGAGAAAAAGAATAGAGTTTTATGGACGGGATTATGCGTGCCCTGCAGAATAAAATCTTGCTCAGAGACAAGAGCCCACAGCTGGCTGAAAGGTGGTAAAGATATTTCATGTTCAACATACGCCTACCTTGATTGGTAGTTTTTTAAAAAAGTATTCTTCGTGTTAAGGTACGTTTTGGTGATTGTCAGAGAATCCACTCCTGGTTTTCTACACTCTCTGGGGCCTATCTCGCTCTGGCATATCCCTTTTCGCTTCAGCATACGATCTGCCCTTCTTCATCCTGCCCATTATTTTCTTAAACTTATTCTCTTTCTTTCCCTTCATCGCTTGCCCAACATCCTTCCCTTTCTTGAGCCCCTTATTACATCCTCCAGCCACCTACTCTGCCCATCTAGAATTTCATTAATTAGTTTCCTTTCCTCTCCCACCATCTCAAGCACTTCTTCGTCAGTCTTCCACATCACCTTCTCCAACCTTCTCTACCCCCAAATCTCAAATGCCTGTAGCCTATTCTCGTCCTTCTTTCTGAGGGTCCACCTTTCTGCCCCATAGAACGCTACGCTCCATATTCGTGCTCTTCACTAGCCTCGTGTTCACATCCTTACCAATGGTCCCCGTTATCAGCTCCCTTCTATTACTAAACACCTCCTTAGCTAGCGCTATTTACTTCCGTATGTCTTTGATATTATGTCCGTTTTCTTCTAGCGTACTATCTAAGTAATTGAAATGCTCTACTAGCTCGAGTTTGTGTCCTCTAAATTGAATGACCAGTCTCGCTTTTTTTGTCATAAAGATTATCATTACTTTTGTTTTCTTATGGTTCGTCTTTATTCCGAATATCCCGCACTGCCATTCTGAAGCATCTACCAAAGACTGCGAACGAAAGCGAACCATACTGACTTTTCAGATGCCCTCCTAATTTCATTTCCACCTCAAGTTCCTCCCATGCTAGTCTAACAATTTCCCCAGGATAAATGTAAAAATGTAATAGCAACGCGGACATTGGTAGATAACATTTAGATTGGTAGATAACATCTAATAGTCTGTATGATCTTAATCAGAATGGTCAGAGGAATGGAAATTAGTACTAAGAGAGGAACAATTGAGTCTCTTTCATTCTGGATGGGATGAAATTTGGGACTCGGATTCGCCGTGCGTGTTAATTATTTTTTGTACTATCGTGAATCCTACGTGAGAGTTGAGCGTGAAATTATTTTCTTTAAGGGTTCTACGGCTTAGAATTTCGAATGGAGTTATTTAATATTGGTAAATTTTAATGTAACTGTAGGAGAGTTTACTCGGCGTGGAAGAATCTTGAGTCATGTGCTTCTTTTTTTGTGAGAGAAGTTATTCCCATTACACGAAATTCAAACGGATGTAACAGAATGAGATGGAATATTAGAGTATTTAGTATACCTGACTCGACGAACGCCAACTTCAGGGGGCTCCAGCGCAAAGTGACCGTGGTGGAATTTTTTTTTTCAAATCTCTGTCGAATCTTGGAGAACGTGCCATTCATCCAATGAAAGCAAAAAAGAATTACGATTTCTCCCGCTCTTTTGTTTTTCTGCGAAGCCTTAACAGTAACCTTATCGTCTTAAATGCGTCTGAAAGTCTGTTAAATATAGGAAAAAAAACAGTATTAAAAGTCGATAATTCGACATGAAACGACCAAAATTTTATTCTCGAATTTATTCGGAGAAAGATTTCCTCTGCTTGCCTGTAACTGCTCAATCAAACCTTTTTAATGCTTTTTCTTTTTCGCCAATCGCAAATTCTTTTTTGTCGTGTTTGCGGACGCTTCACCACGGGCAAGGTTGTTGTAGTGTACAGTGACTGAGGTATCAGGTCATTTTTATTTTATTCACGACCTAAATATTTTTAAAAAAGTTGACATCGTTCAAGCTGAAAGAGCGGTATGACGTTTGTTATTAAGTGACTCTTTAGATAAAGAGTAATTTTTTTCAGCTAAATTCAAGATTTTTTCGAAATAATTTCCGCAATCGGGTGTAAGACTAAGGAAATGCAGTGTCTTCTTTACTTTTTAGTAGTAATATGCACAGAACGCGACGGAAGGTTAAATACTGAAGTGAAACTCATCAGTAAGATGTTTTTTTAAATGCCATCTTACTCCCAGTAACGTGATAACTTTATTATATATTGAAATATCTGTGATGTGACTAATATAAAATACTCCTCTGTTGATGAAGTTTAACGCTTATCGGTTTTTCTTTTTAATCATGGGAATCTTCTCTTCGTCTCTTTTCTATTTCATATATAATTACTCGTTAAGTAGATAATTATAAATGTATTATGTCGCCCATTAATAAGTTTGTTCATGAAATATTTTATTTGAGAATCTTTAGCAAATATATCAACCGTAGCTCGAATGAAACTTAAAGAAAGCAACCTCTGTGGTGTTGATAATTGCGTGTATGCAATGCTTTCTGTGCTCCTTTGAATGAGAATTTTTCCAAAGGAAGGTAATTAGCGTGCTTTTGGCATTCGTTTTGCTTGTTTTTTTTTTTAACGTATCTCTGGCGTTTCTCAAGCAAAATAGGTCAAATATAACCGGCGTATGTTTGCCTAAGATGATAGCGTTGCCAGTATAATGCTTCTGGCTGTGTCGAACTCGCTGCGAGCTGGATTAATATCTTGCTTCGCAAGTACTACGTTTAGAAGCATATTCACGGAACGAAGGAAGTGTTTCCTAAGGCGTGATAAATCATATGCTCCCTATATTCCGCAGGTGTCGCGACTCCTATTAGTGAAGGGCTGTGAGGATGTCGAACCATACTGTGCAACCTGGGTACGGCGTGATTTGCTCTTTCCCGAGACTGCACGATATCCAACATGCTCCTATTTGCTATGGTGAGAATTTTTCTAGTTCAGCTGTGAGATTGAGGATAATTATCTTACATTTCATATTGAAATAAAGTACCGTATTTACTTGCATATAGGACGAGGTTTTTTGTCACATTTATCCGCTTAAAAAATCGGGGTCGTCCTATGTGCGCGAGCGAAGGATTCTTTGCTGTTTTTTTTTGGGTTAGTGTCAAGGTCGAAATCAAAGTCACCTTTGTTGGATGGTGCGATATTAAAATTGTATGACGGGTGACTTGTCACTATTTTTGACACTGTTGTGGCAGACGACGCCACGCTACATGTGCTTCGGAGGCGATCGTATAGATGAGCCCGGTGCGGCGGCCGTGTCATCTGATATCCAGGCGCTAATCGACAATTTCTGACTAGCATCTTTGTTACATCTTTCACAACAATGTAGTGGAGTCGATCGTTGGAAAGAACCAATGCCTCCTGCATACAGCCTGCTTTGGTTGACCATGAAGGTAATGTAGCCAGGCGACAGAAGAGTAGCATTGTTGTAGGGGTGAGATTACAGAATGTACGAAATTAACGAGCGAATGCTCCACCGCCACTACTAAATTTCATTCAGGAACGATACAATGTTACAATACGGACAAGAATCTTACGTAATATGGTTCCAGACCCTCGTACGTAAGACAATGTAAGATAATCCAAACCCCCCACTCTCCGCCAAAACGTCTTCCGTAATACTTACGGAATTTATACGTTACGTTAATAAACGAGTAAGGAAGTCCAATTTTTTATTTTTTGTCTCTAAAATCCTACCTCGTTCTATATTCAAAGTCGTCCTATATGCGAGTAAATACGGTAACTTTATTTGATTCCACCCTATATTTCTCATGTCATTTCATGGTCAAGGTCCTTGAAAATGGCTTACTATGCCAAAACCCGGATCGGTTGGAGAAAATAGTGTGGAATTAGATAAGGTTACCTCTTTCATTGTGAAGTACATAACCGATTTCCGCCGAGTAACGTCGGAATAAGTGACGTACATTGCTTTCATACGTGGTGAATAAGTTAGTGATATAAGTACACTGGGATAGTTAAATGCTGCAGTAACATATGCTTACCTATTTACAGATGTAAATGAACCTCTAATGAGACAACCAGATCACAATAAAACAACAACTTAACACCTGCGCAAAATACCGTTCCCTACGATTTTAAAGTAACATTCAAGGTGAGATAACACAGATCCTTGGGAATGAAACCCAAAAGATAGACCAGGTGTTAAATATTTTTGAGGAAGCTGATCTCTGTAAGGAAGTTCGAGCAGGACATCATGTTACCTAGAAATCAATGAATTTGGTCTCATTTCAAAGAAAAATACATCACCCTTCCATTGACATAAAAAATTCAAACCCTTACCACATTACTTTCCGAGATATTTGCCAGAAAATAACAGCCCTTTTACATGGGAAATGGTACATATATGCACGCCAGAGAGACCTTATATTAAAAATGAGATATCCTACACTTAGACCTCGTTAAAAATCAACGGTGTGTAGTTTGTGTGTTTTATCAACTATTTTTGAAAATTAATCATATTGTCACCGCGGTAAATTATTCGCGATCACAATAAACCTTCCGTTTTGATGGAGTTTCAAACGAACCGCTTGAAAACAATGAGTCAAGTTAAAGACTTATTTAGATATTTTCATTTGATTACTTTCAATTTCCGTCATGTGAAACTATATTATTGCGCCATTAATAATGCAATATTTTGTTCCTGTGTCCAACAGCTGGAGAAATTAAAACGTATATATTGAATATGGTCTCTGTTATGATTGGGGAACTATCTCGCTCGCAATACCTTAAGCTCATTATATAACAGAATATAACAGAGGCAGGCAAAAATAACATAAACACAAGCGGAACAACACAAGTAGGATCCTAATATTTCGACGAGTCGTGCGTCTTTTTCAAGGGTAGAATTGAGAACAAAGAGGGAATAGCTTTTTTTTAAGGGTGATGTATCACTGGATGCCTCTTCATTCAGAGATTGAACAGGTTTTCGCGCCAATCATTTCGCTACCGCTTCATTTTGGCTTTGGTTCCAGTTACAAGGTGACAATAGGAAATACGGGAGTCAAAAACTTTTAGGAGTTAAAGGAGTTATGGAGCTCAGAAGAAGAGCAATTTCTGTGCGTATCATCTCAAAGCGCCGCGTCCTTCGGAAACTATTGATCACCCAGGCTCAAAAAACCAGCGGAACCGAGAATCGAAAACCCTCACCGACTCGACATAACTAAATAGGATTGGAACCATTACTGATTTGTCATGGAAAATGGTTCCTTATCCCTTTTTCATTTTCCACACATTCTGTCAATCTCCTACATAAAGCGCCATGTATCTCGTAAGAGAACAGCATTTTAGGGTGGTAGTCAACCTCTTCTTTAGAATATATGATAAATTCCCAGGCTTCACTTGGTGGAACAACATTGCGATGATTCGTGAATAAATTTATTTTGAAATATTCCACGATGATTTTTATTATTCCGCCCTAGGTTTCGACTCAAGTTAGGTCATTATCAAGGTGAAGTCAATATCAAGGTATATTCTTGATAATGACTCAACTGGAGTCGAAACCTAGGTGGGAATAATAAAAACCATTGGGGAATATTACAAAGTAAATTTATTTACCAGTCATCTCTTATCTAGACCTGAGAAATGGCGTTTCCGTTTATTTCCAAAGAAAAAGAATGCCATCTTTCTACCGCAAGGTAAAGCTAAGTCTGTAATTTTACCTATAATGCCTACTAAAAAAAGTAATTAATTAATGCTCCTGCTCGATTAGGACAACTTTTTCACGAAAAGGAGTGAATTAAAATGAATTTAAACATCCACAGCAATTTTGAATGCCCATCCGCAATAAGGAGAAACTATCGCAATATGCTCACTCGCACCCGTTAAGTTCCGGCCATTATCACTGATTTAAAAGTTTTTTACTCCTGTATTTCCCATCATCACCCTGTCCACGCCGGAAGGCGACAGTCGGAATACGAATCGTACATTTGTAAAGACAATGTGACTCGTCAAGCGTTTCGACGAAAAATATTCATCACATATTTTGTGCAGACATGTTTTTTCCTACTAATGATTATCATTAGCTATTACCAAGCATCATTGTTTTGGACGCTGAGCCAGCGAAATAGTACGCTATGTCTCCGATGGTCGCAGTAATGCCAGGCGTTTATGAAGCACAGAAGAAGAGTAATTTCTGTAGATATCATCTAATAAACTGGTCATCTGACGTCCTTAGGACTCTGTTGAGCCGAGGTGTCTTCCGCCGGACGCTGCGGCTCGACCACTCTTAAGAATAGCTATCAAGCACAAAAATGTCTAGATGCGAAATTTTAACACAACCAATTGTAAATCAGAATTTATGGGCCGACGCGATATTAATTTTGGAATCGGATGATTTTTATCACAAATGAATGCCAAAAACTGGATTTTTATCTATGATTCTCGGTCATACGTTCAGAATATTGGGGTAGCAGAATACCAAGGCTGGATCAGATAACCTAAAATACAAGAAACATTTTATAATCTAAATTGACTCGTCATTCCTTCACAATGTGAATCTTCAAATCAACAGGAAAACAAGTTTTACTTCTTTGCCATAGAAATATCGGGAAATATAGTCCTTTACCAAGAATAACGTCCAAATTATTGTAAGAGGAACTCACTCCGAATAATTGGAATTCAATGGCAGTAATGATCTCTTCTGGCCCGCGAAAACCAGCTAAAATAAGAATTAGAGCCAATGATATTCTTCCTCCTAATGTAAATATTTAGGGTTAATTACACGTTTTTAATCACTCAGGGGTATTTAATCCACTTGGGACAGTTTGTATTAACCCATTTAAAGCGATGGGCTCATTATACACTCGCTCAAATCTCCACTGGGGAGATGGACGATAAAAGCATTCAGTTTCCTGAGCGCTTCAGGGAAACAGGAGCAAGTAGGCGAAAGCTTTGCTCACTCACACACAATGCTCTAACCTCCTCCCCTTTTTCGATGTTGAACGGAGGAGAAATTAAAATTTGCGCACGCTCACATAAAGAAAGACTCACATAAAGGCATTCTCACAATCCTCAGAAGAAAAAAAAATATTAAGAAATACTGGGAATAAACGCAGAGTGAGGGGACAGGGGGGAAAGGGCGCAAAAGAAGTCGTGTATTGCATTTGACGGAATCACTCGGAAGAATTGCAGACGAGGTGCGCGAGTGGAAGGAGGAGGAGGAGAGAAAGAGGAAGAAGGGGAGACAAGAGGGGGGAGAGAGAGTAATCTCTGGCCAGCGAGGTGGAAAAATGGCCGGAATGAAAAGTACGACTGAAAGTGAGAGTGAGAAATGAAACCGAGGCTGAAAAGGCATAAGAGGAAGGAAAAAAATAAGGACGGGAGAGAGGAGGGAAATGGCGAAGTAGGGGAAGAGGAGGAGGGACAAGGAATTTTACCCTTGGGAGCGAACTTGCAGCCGGAGGAGGGGGTCTATGTGGAAACGTTGGGTTGGCGAGAATGAGCGGCGCACTATGGGGTACAGAGGTAGCACTCACTTTCAAAATCGTAGAACGTTTGAATGAATTGAGATATTGAGATAAATTTTATTTAATTTGAAAGCTTAAAACCCTAAGAAATAGAGAAAAAATATGCATCAAATGAAAAACAGCAATATAAGTCTGCAAAAAGTGTGCGAAACCCGTTATTTTTTCCCGTTATTTTTATAGACCAAAATAATTCAGCGAAAAATAAATGTTTAAAAACAAAAATACACATATTATTATATTTTCTCATACTCATTGATAACAATGTAATTTTTCTTATTATGTTATTATCAATAATAATATGTATATATATTTTTCTTTTTAAATATTTATTTTTCGCTGAATTAATTTGGTCTATAAAAATATTTGGAAAAAAATAACGAGTTTCGCACACTTTTTGCAGTCTTATATTTCTGTTTTTCATTTAATGCATATTTTTCCTGTATTTCTTAGGAATTTAGCTTTCAAATAAAAAACAAAATTGTCTTAATATCTCAATTCTTCAAAAGTTCTGCGATTTTGAAAGTGAGTGCTACCTCTGTACTCCATAGTGCGGCGGATGGAGGGGGTTTGGGGGGCGTGGCCTCCCACCTGCCCCCCCCCTTACCCATCACCCACGCCCGGGTAAGTGTGTGAGAAGAGAAAGTATCGAGCAAAGGAGGGGAGGAGAGAAGAGGGGACAAAGATTTATGCTCTCGCCTAACCTCCCCCATCATTCGACTCTCCTCCCACTTTCATCAGACACACAGAAAAAACGTCTCAATGTGTTCCCTTTCCACGGCATTAATATGAGATCCTTCCCTGCTCCATATCTCCTGGCTCTCAGAGGATTCGACTGGAAACTTTTTCCTCCTTGTCATCTCGCACTCGGCAGAAGATGAGCAGATAACCTCCGCCATTAGTATATATTCAAGTACCATTCTCAAGCAGGAATTTCCGAACATCTGGCGAAGGAGAGCGGGATATATGAGAACGCATAAAAAAACTACGTTGTCATTATCTTCCAAACGACTTCCAATAACGATTATTTCTCAGTTAGCAGCGTTTGCTAGTACTCATGGCAAATATAGTCCCTACTATTTCTTCCACCCAACTTCCAAACTTCCATCAGACTCTCGGAAAAAAATGTCTCAATGTGTTCTGTTCCCTCGGAATTAATACGAGATCCTTCTCTGCGCCATGCCTCGTGCCTCTCAGAGGATTCGACAGGACGCTTTTTCCATCTTGTCTTATCGTCCTTCACACGCCATCGTCAGATGATGACCACATAAAATCCACCTTCATTATAATTCCTAGTACCGTTCTCTAGCAGTAATTTCTACAGCTGGCGATGAAAACGCAGAAAAACCACATAATAGTTTTTCATTCAAACGAGTACAACAGCTAAGACTCAGTAGCTACATTTGAAACTGCATATGAAAATCAGCTTTCGAGTTTCGCTCCGTCGAGTCGAGTCGAGCTCCGCGTGTTCTCTGTTATTGACGTTGGTTTCTCCAGCCATTTTGCTGGTCACTTCGACCCGGAGACGTCAGCAGGATGGCTGGAGAAGCTGTAGTCAATAAAAGAACACGTGGAGTGAAACCCTAAAGCTGATCTTCATGTACTGAAACTCTGCGGAAACCGTCGAACTAAACTTGAAACTACTCCAGGAAATGTAGATTCTACTTACCCAGATTTTAAGCTATCCGGGACTAGCCACGGAGTTCCACTTTTACGGAGTCACCCGCAATGCACACATGTGCGATATTCCGCAGAGGCGCTAAGCGCTCAGTAGCGACTGATTTTTACATTGTATGTCCGGCAGTCGAGAACATCTGGTCCCGTAAAGGTCACAAAAATCCACAGGTAAAGAGGGCGCCTCGGTAGCTTAACCTGCCGGAAATCGAGGGATCCGGGTTCGAATCCCGGTCAAGGCGGATGATTTTTTTCTCTGTGGAATTTCGCACAATTCTACTTCGTTCTATTTAACTTTCACTCTTTTTTGAGATGTACAGAAAAGATATCTCGCATCGGGGTCTCCCCCATTAATAATATGAGATCCAACACTGCGTAATTTCACGTAGTTCTCAGATGATTCGATGGAAAATGATTCTTCGTTTGTCATATCCAAATATACCTTGGCCAGATGATGAGCAGATAATTTCCCCCTATCACTGTCTATCCGAGCACGTAGAATAATACTTCTTAGGATAAAGTCCTTCCAGTGTTTGGCTCGCTAATCGTGAGTCAATGAGAGCACATTTTAGTAATTTTTTCACGTACGTAAAAAAATTCATGGACCACCCTTCACTTAAGTACGCCTATTTTAGGCGTGGAAATTTAACCATATACGTCGTAAAATGAATGTTGCAAGTATGAAGAAAAAATCTGCTCGAATATAGCATTCTCATGACTTAGGTTAACGATGCGAAGTTCAAAATTCTTGCGAACGTTGTTCGTAAACACTCGTTTTTTTCATTATTTATTTTATTCACATGATACCTTGACATTTTTATGGAGCCGTTATAATATTACGAAACGAATGTTTTTGCGTTACGGGGAAAGTCTGAGCATCTAATTTTTTTTTCGATATATATGAAGAGGGCCACAAGACTAAGGGTTAAAATGGCATTTGATTCCCGAGAAATGTGATCGGTATCGTGCAATTTTTTTCCGCATTTATCAGTACATAACACCGATAAGTAATCGTATTTTAAGTTGTTCGCAAGCCTGTACGTAAATGAAAATCGCTCCAACCACCTTTAGTTGGCGGATGGAAGGGTGAAATATGGGAACACAAAAAACAATTCGGTAGTTTTTTCATCAAAAAAGTCTTAGATACAGCTATTGCTCAGAAGCAATATGGTCACTCACGGAAACAAATCAATATCGACAAAATAGTTTACTTATTTGACAAAAAGATCACATATAGAATAAAGCCATTTTAGAGTTAACATTAAACTAACAAAAAAGAACACAAACGTAAAAACATAACCAAAACAAATGAACAAATAATAATGCAACATGGGGAGATACAACAAATTATTTTTTTTGGGAATGGCAAATGGCTAGGTTAGCGAACACGGTAGAAGATAGGGTGAAAGGGTCTATGTTTAAATTCGTATTTTCCCGTAGAATTAATTACGAGAAATTCTCTCTGGTTTCGCACCGGGTTTAACATTTGGCTACAGCCAACGTTTCGACGGAATACTCTTCCGTTAAGGTAATTGCAAGATGAGGAGTTACTAAAAAAATGTCTTTTGGCACGACTTTGTGGGCATGTAGCCCGAAAATGGGGCATAGTTTCAGTGAAACTTTGAAAGTAGTCACGTCGAATCATTGGGGGTAGCCTAATATTTAACCCGGTGTGAAACCTTATTATAAAAATTATCATACCAACCCAATATTGTCCGATGTTACCGTCAAAACGACATCAAAATCAATCATATCATGAGTACAACACGAGGGGTGCGAAACTTCCAAAAACAAGTGTACACCGCATTTCAATCCATTTCTGTCCATTTCTATCCATTTTTGTACATTTATGTCAGTTTCTAGCCATTTCTGTTCCGCGACCATTTTTGAACAAGCGTACGCCATTTCTCAGAGTTGCATACCCCTCGGTACAACATTAGGTCGAGATTTCCGCTGATAGGAAAGGGATGAAACTGTGAACGCATAAAACATGGTAATTTAAAGGAAAATTTAACTCGCTGATACTGAATGATCTCTGTTTAACTTAAAATACTGCATCTAACATGTGCAACTACTCTTCCTTGACGTCACTCTTTACTTTCAAGTTTCACTGAAACTGCACCCCATTTTCGGGCAAAATTTTCCCACAAATTCGTGGAAAAAGATATTTTTTTAGTAATCCCATCTTGTACCTTGCATTCGTCTTGCAATCACTTTAATTTTTGTTATACCAAGGGGAACACACGCACAAAACATATGCTGCACAGCATGCAAGAAACTAGGTTTTGTGAAGCATATCGTAGGAAGGTCCTCAGAGGAAAAAGTAAAGAGATGCTACTTAGCTCTGGTTAGGTCACACCTCGAATTCGCCACGAGCAATCGGGACATCGGTGATCAAAGTGTAACAAAATAAAATAAAATGCAAAGAAAAGCAGCACTCTTTGTTAAAATCTGCTACGAGCGAACATATAGTGTCTTTCAAGTTGTACAGGGATGAAGGTGGGAGCCCCTAGAAACTCGGAGGCTTCAGGCTAGGCGTAAGTTGCTTGAGAAATTCAGAATTGATGTGTTTCAGAGCGACACAGACTATTATCGTGACAGATCACTACATCTCAAGGCCTGACAGAAGCAATAAAAAATAAGAGGGATACATTGTTGGACAGAGAGATACAAAAACTCGTTCTTTCCGCGCGCATTAAGCGACCACAATAAACACTGAGCTCCTCCAAAATCACTCTTATAATACATGTCACGTATTCACCTCCCCGAAACTTGCGTCTTAACACTGCTGGTGTCCTAACGCCCCCTGCCACACGCTCATGCGGCGGCTCGCAGGGTAGTATGTAGATCTAGATGCACAGGTAGTGAATGCTTATCCTTACGTAAGCTTTTTATACCTTGGAATTTATTTTTCTGCTAGACAAGCGCAGTTGATTCCAGCTCATAGACTTTTGGAGTGCTGCCTGGATTTGAATGTTTTTGGAAATTCATCATCTTGCTTGCCAAAGCATTTCCATTGGATTGACCTGGTTGGACTCTGAATGCGCTTATGGTGAGGGGAAGTGCATTAGGTGGAGGGATGAATTTAAGCGGTTGGGAAGGAGGTAATTGGCCTAGGGATTAAGGAAAATGACCATAGTGAGACACTTTTTTTCATACTTTCCCCATTACCTTCATAAGCCTTCCTCGCAGCACCATTACTGCAGGTAGGTACTGCTTCCACTACACTTCCCATTTGCTGAGTATGCTTGAATGGGACAAATGCATTTTCGAGTCCACCTCTAGGGCCACTAGGCTGATGGTGCATATGGCGTCCTTTGATACCACTCATCTAAAAAAAAAATGGTTGATCGCCCGTGAAAAAAGCTTGATCAGCCTCTAGAACCTTCTCTTTTTAGGCAATTACCTCTTGGCAATTCGGAGTTGTGGCAAATATTTATTGTTCATACATAAGCGTGTGTGATAAAATTCATGTGAAGCGTTGAACTCTATGGATCGGTAGCATTGACCTTTGGAAACCTGAACAACAAAGAGTAGAAGTTTCTGAAACCTGGTGCTGGAGGAGGATGCTGTAGATAAAATGGAGGGACAAAATAAGATATGATAAAGTTTAAAGAAGAGTTGAAAAGGAAATGACCATGTGGATAACTAATTAGAAAAGACTTAGTTGGAGTGGACACACCCTGAGACACAATGAGTTAGTGAAGAACATAATTGAAGGGAAGGTAGAGGGAAAAGTCCTCAGTGGAAAGACCCAGGAATTAGTTCATGGAGCAAATGTTAAGGAAAGTATATAGGGAAAGATACCAGGAGGTAACGGACCTAGCATTGGATAGGGAAGCGTGGAGGGCTGCAGTCAACCAGTCTTAGGATTTAACGACCAATAATGACTGAAACGTACTTTCCGTTTGTATCGGTAAATCCGACCCCGTTTACGAATAATCAGAGTAAAGAAATACAAATTGAAATTCGTTTAAAACATCTTTTGGGATGTAAAAATTAAACTTTTGGAAAAGGGAAATATGACGGATCACATACATTCTTACTTCATAAACTTTAATTTATGATAACTTTGGGCTCAATATATTTCCTCTTATCAGCATGATATTTCCGCTACGCGCTGAAATAAGCATTAATGAGGTGATACCTACTTGGGCGTAATTAGCTATATGACGATTTCATTTTTCAATTTTTTTCCATATTTTTTAAACCTACCACGGATATGAAAGCAGATAGCATCAAGTTTGACGAATCGGCCAATATTTAATGAGTGATGAGACGATGAGAATCAACGAGGACGAGAATGATAGGTCTTTATGGACTAGCTTAGGCTTAAGTTCACTCTAAATTGAAGATATTGATGCGTGATTTCATATAATAGAAAGAATTTATTAAATTTTTGGTAAAATACAACCCTATCTTTGCGTATGTGTTTTAACTGTCGCCATACGTGGTTCACAGGGCCATAATAGGAAATACACGAGTCACTCTTAAAATCTGTAATTATTGCTGAACTCGGGGACACGGCAGCCCAATCAAATGGCCGAAGAGGTAGGCCTTTGCCAGGAGGAGTTTTATCACCGGGAAGAAAAATCGTACATAATGGGAGAGCTAACAAAATGAAAACTTAGGAAGGACGGGAGGAGGGAAGAGCACTCACCTGGTCTTCCGCTAGCTCAAGGAAGACGACGGGCCCGTCCGACCGTGGCAGCATGAAAAAGCCCGACCTCACCCCAACGAGGAATGCCTTCTCTCCGCTCGCTCGCGAAAATACGTAAGCCGCAATAGAACTTCTTCAAGAAACAAAACAGGTGCGAAATGCGCCCAAAAAGGAAAGGAGGAAGATTTAAAATGGGTAGGCAAGGAACACACAGAGGCCTACCTCCCGAGGTGCCAACAGTTGCCCTAAATTAACGAGTGCCAGTGAGGATATTGCCTTGAGGTAGTTTCTCCTTATTACGAATGGGCATTGAATGTTGCTGTGGAGGTTCAAATACAAATTAATGCACTTATTTTCGCGAAAAAATTTTCCGAGTCGAACATGAGGATTATTTAATTTTTTTTGGGGAAGAAGTTGTGGGTAAAATTACAGACAGAGACGTACAGTGGAAAGACCGTATTCTTTTTCTTGTGAAATGTATTGAAACGGTATTTAATACTTATTTAACTCCCAATTATCATTATTGTTGCAGACTTTTGGCAACACTCATCATCTATGGTTTTCCTGCTGTGTCTTCACATTTTTTCTCCATTTCTTTCTTTGGCCTCAATAATTGTTAGTCCTAGCAATTCTCCCGTCATATATTATCTATCGAAACACGATTTTATAATTGTTATGTATCTCTCAACTTGTCGGCTTCCAATTTTGCTATCGGATTTGAGATCTGCCTTTGCCCACCCTCGCTTGATTTTTTGTGGAGCCTCTTGTTCAAATCATATAATTATGATAACAATATAACTCTCCACTACGTTCTATGCCTCGAGGATATGCATATAATATCACAATACAATAATAAACATATCAATAAATTATTGGCAATTATCCTTGTTTTTTTTATTAAAGGCCGTTTTTCGGCCGTTTAAGAAAAACAGGACGCACGTCTTGATTGTTCACCGCCCACCCCAACCCCTTCTGCTAGCGAATTTACTGCTTCGTGAGTGAATCTGAGAGAAGAGAAAATTAATAATAATAAGACGCGAAACCATTGATGACAGTGGCTAATCGCTGTTCCAGTGCGAATTTCCTCCGATTCTCGAGGTTCAATGTGGAGGGGAAAACGCAACTGGCCGAATTTTTAATAACTTTTCCCCGTTCTCCTCGGAAGTGGGCGTAATATAAAATAAAATTACCAGTATATTCTCTTGGCCTGCCATTTGTCCGGCGATGTGTTAAATTTGATGTTGTTTTTTCCCTCTCATCTTGCCATTCCTTCTTGAAACTCGCTTTGTTCGTTTCCAGAAATGCCCCAGTGATTATTGCTCTTCATTTTCGCGGTGTGTTAATATTTCTCCTCCGCACTCAAGGCACAGCTCCCTTTATGGCGTTTCAAACCCATGCCTCGTCTCACGGTTGCCTATAAAAAGATCGTGCGAATATGACTAAAAGACAGATGCTCAGTCGACCGAATTTTGATAAAATTGCCCCCGTAGCTTTTTTGAGCTCGGTAGAATGCTGCCTTTTCGAGTAGTTATTTATACATATAAGGAACTCCCTGTTAGCTCAGCCGAAATGTTCCGCGACCTGAAATTTGGGACTGGTGGCTGTAGATTTTTTCTGAGGGGATGAAATTTTCGATTTGGTACATGTTCTTAAAATGCTTAATTGCATTTTGAGCGAAGGGTTAAGTCCAAATTTCTGCTACGAGTTCTTTTTTGTTGGAAATAATATAAGTAGGGACAAACGAGAAAAATGGCCCCTGCTGGTTATTTTATTCAAGAAGGATTAACGAAATTGATTTATATTGAGATATTTGAGAGTTGTGATCATATCTAATTGCCAAGTGTATTAACATGTTGTTATACTGTGACGTATAGCATGTTTTCAGTTCTACCATATAATGCAAAAATTTACATAGGTTTTCTGTGTGATTTAGATCCCGGTGGATGTAAGAGGGGCTTCGTTTAGAAAGGTACCGTATATAGGATTACCATCCTTGTTACCTTTTTTTTTATAAATCTGAGTAGAATATATCTCTAACTCTTTGCCGTTGCCTAGCCTAATAATTTCCCTGTATTTGTATATACTCTTGTTAACTCCGCCATGATCTCGGGCACTATAATTTATATGCTACTGCGTGTTGCTACAATTGTTTTTATTGTTTGTTCATCAATATATGTTAATATTGATCGTTTTTATGGCCTTTTTACCTTTCTTTGTTTTTATTATGTTTTTTTGTTGATATCTTTACAATTTTTTCATAGTTTTATGGTACGTTGTTAGCATTATCAATTTAATATGGTGATTATTCACTTAATGAAGGGATTTGATTCATTAGTGTTCATTTGGAAATCCTTCACAACAATTAACTGTGTGTAGTGCTGTTTTCATTATTTATATTTTATGTTATTTGTTCCCTGGTCTAATAAAGCATTACGTTCTAGATCAATAAATTCATTTTCATTCATCTATTTCGCATTTTCGACAGAAAACTCGGCGCATTTCAAAATGGAAAGTAGCCTGTTCCGTAATTTTGCCGAGCGTCTTTATGGATCTAGAGAAATGTGTTTATTTTCTACATCAGTTTCTCCCTCGGTGGAATCCTCCAATGGTGATGACGTCCGACATTCTCTTGAATATGTTTCCTTTTGAGTTCATGTTGGTGGTGCGGCTTGCGCATCGCAGCATTGCATTCAAGGGTTGACAATTAATCGCGAGGCGGCGCAATATCACGTTGCTATGGTGGAGGGATGCCAGCTCATCGTTCATCAAATTGCGGATGCCGGAATGTCGTTTGGAGGGAGGTATTCCCTCTACTTCGATTCCAGCTGTTTCCCCCGCCGGACAAATGACTGCAGTTCCGCGTCGAATTAAAGAGTCGGCGATGATATGTCATGGGAGCGACTTTGGTTCGTTTAATTTTTCCTTGCTGCGATTAGATTTTGGTGCAAAACCAAGCAATTGGTTCGCGCCTCATTCGCCGTCCTGCAGCCTTCTCTGTTAAAAAAATTACAATGTATTACATCTACGAAACCACTTGAATTTTTTATGGCTTGGGGTTGAAAATTGGGCAATTTAGAGCAAACGCATTATAGATACGTGTGGGTTGGATGGTGATTCGGGAAAGCGAATCATATTTTGCCAGGAGAGATTGATGGGTAGGGGAGTCATGCAAGAATAGTTAGGGAAATTAAGAAACGGTAGGGAAAAATCTGATTTTGGCATTTAAATAACTTCTTCTCCAGTGTTCAACCCTGGGGTTGGTTTGCAGCAGTACGCCATTCCTCTCTTCTGTCTGCTTTTCTCTTCATTTCTGTGTATGTGGTGCA
This sequence comes from Ceriagrion tenellum, assembly GCA_963169105.1. Classification (NCBI taxonomy): domain Eukaryota; kingdom Metazoa; phylum Arthropoda; class Insecta; order Odonata; family Coenagrionidae; genus Ceriagrion; species Ceriagrion tenellum. The sequence goes on along the minus strand of OY720641.1, from coordinate 46,833,260 downwards.
ACCCATACCATTCACAATCTGCTGCATGAATGACATCCTTGGTCGTCCCCGGCGATTCCTTCCCTCTATAGCTCCTTCTGCTATTGTTAAAACGATGTTGTGGTGTCTTAGAATGTGCCCTACGAGTTTGTCTCTTCTTGTTTGGATATGCCTCCAAAGGGATCTGGTTTCTTGAACTTTTTTCAGTACCTCTTCATTCGTGACTCTATCTTTCCAGCTGAGCTTCAACATCCTTCTGTAGAGCCACATCTCCAGGGCTTCTAGGCACCTTCTCTCTTGTTGTCATACTACCCATGTTTCGCTCCCGTATAGGGCCACACTCCAAACAAATGCTTTCATCATCCGTTTCCTTATTTCCAAACTAATGTTCTTGCTGGTGAGTAGGTTCTTTCTAAGATAGAATGCAATTTTGGTCTGATGTATTCTCTTTATAATTTCTTTCTGGCTTTTACCATCTCTTGTTATTCTGCTTCCCAAGTAGGTAAATTCCTCTATTACTTCTAGCTTCTCTCCTCCAATTCATTATTGGGGGTTCATATTGTTCTTCATTACTGCAAACCATCACCTTGGTTTTGCGTTTGTTTATTCTCATGCCATACTGTTTACAGAAAATCCTACCCTTTTTTATTTTATTTTATTTATTTATTATAAAAAAATTTAAATAACAGTTGTAGCAAATAAACATTTCACGTGGTCGAGAAACTTGGGACAAGTAGAAAGAAACCGGGCTCATCCATCCACTTGTAACATCTGCATCTACGAAATTCCATGCAAGACAGTGCTAGGGTATGCAACACTCATCTTAGCTGAGATCAGAACTGCGCATGCTCGCCCTGATGCCAGGCACTGGCGAAATGCAGTCAGGATGGCAATACTCGGTCAGACCATAAACTAGGAGAGTGCTGCGTAAACGAACATGATACCATGCTGTACACTAGTTATGATGCAACTAATGGGTTAGTATTATAATGCGAATGATGAATTTTTTAATACAAGGTACCAAATCATGCAGGACCTATATCTTGCCGAGTATTTCATGCGGGGCTCTTATCTTCTGATCGCGATTGTGGCCAAACACCACGTAAATTAACTCATTAATTTTTATTTGTTATTTCCCATATATTATCTTGCTCTCCGTTATGTCTTAGTTATTTCGCCTTGTTTTCTCCTTTTCTCTTCTTTCCAGGTGTCATTTCCCTTCTTCTTTCTTCAAGGAGAAACCTAAGTTATGTGTCCTTCTCTTAAATGCAGCTTTGTCCTGTATTTTTTCCATTTTATCCGTCTTACATGTATTTATTTTTTATTGGAATCACTGGTCCCCACTCTTTCTCCTCTAAGAATGATTTAAAATTCGTGTTGTGAATACTGTTGTCAACCAATGTTATGTGATCGCAGAACCTAATTCATCTTTTTATAATTTTACCTGGCTACTTTTTTCCCTTTGCCTAGTCTTGTATGGACGTTTCGTTGTTACTTAGTCGAAATTATCACGTTTCTTTTTTCGATGGCCCCAGATTTTTTGTCCGTATTTTTTTACACTTTTTGTGTGTATTCTTTCTATTAGTCTCATATTTTATCTCTTACTGGATCTTTTTATGACGAGATGTGGAATAGTTATTCCTCTCCTGCCGCCAAAAGTTACCATTATTAAGCCTTTTTCACTTAGATTTCTTCGTACTTTGTATAAAGTTTTTATTCTTATCTGGAATGGCTAACCGTTGTAATACAATTTTTATTATTTAATAATCACTAATTTATGAATAAATAGAATGCTTCACTTCGAAATGTTCATCAGCTCAATCTCTAATGTAAACTCTTAAAGTATCCCGTCTGCAATTAATTAGTTTCTAGTCTACAGTTTTAAAATCGTTGTAATGAGCCTTTCTTTCCTATTTCAAATCAACGAGTGAAAAAAAAATTTTTTCACGACAGTGTTATATCCCACCTCTATGATGTAATTACTATTTTGGGAAGTTAGGGAAAGCCAATTGAAGCCTCTCTACTTATCCTAGACTAATATTAACGTAAGTCATTAATGATAATAGGTTTGTCACCTCTGGCATCGATACTTTAGCAGATACCGTTAAGGTGACCCTTTCTGGATGCTCTTTATTCCTTGAAAACGATAATCTGGACGCACGTTATTCCCTCAAAAATACCGTGAGTTTGAGTTTTTTTTTAGGCGATACATTCACCACTGCTTGACAATAACGCTTATTGCGATTTTTAATGATGAATTATGGTCACATCGCGTACCATTTCACCTGTCGGACATTTGGTCTCATCGCCCCTTTATCTCAAGTAATGTCATTTTAAATTCAAAGAAATTTGCGTTTAATACTGGTAATAACGGCCGCCCTACTTCCAAATAGTCTTATTTATACAACTTTAACGGTGATAAACGATAACCTCTACTAATCACCGATGTTTCAATGGCGTACATTGCCAATATCGCCAGGACTCAGGGAGGTAGTCGGGTAAACTACGCTAATAAGTCGGACTGTCCCTTCGGGCTCGGACTTTCGGAGTCGGATAATATGTATTTACCCACGAGGCATACTTGACATACTTCGACACAAGTCACTTAACCTTATTTGACACGTGGTTTATTCTGCCGTGAATGGGTGAGAAGTGGCCTGGGGTCTCGATTTCTGTTCCTGATGGTCGCCTGGCGGTCGCTTTGGGTATCGTGGCCCAACTAAGCGATCATACTCGACTCAAGAGATAAAGACCGATGCCTATGCCCGATAGGTGACCGACGTTAATATTCCATTTTTAGGTTAGGTTAGGGCTGAAGGGACTGAACTTTAGGGAAGGTCCTAGATACGTCCTACTTTAAGAGTCTTAAGGATGCCAGCATGACGTTAAGTATTTTCTGCGTTCAGCTGGTGTTATCAAACAGTTCAATTAAATTAGGTAGAAGTTTAAGTTGTGAAGATATACACTCTGTTTCGGTTTCACTATAGGGTTGTTGAAAAAGTTTTTTCGATGCTGCGTGGAAGGAAATGACCTAACTTCAACCATTCAACCTACAGATTTACCCGCAATACTTAAAATATTTATTAATTTATTATAAGGATTTATCTTATTGTTGTTTGGTTTGTTTACTCACAGTTCGTTCCCGATATGTTATCTTGGCAAACATTTTGAGTCTAGTTATAGTTTTCCTTGTTCTCGTACATTTTTATACGATTTTGTCATCTAAGTGGTCTCCATTTTGTCAAGCATGGAAATCCAATTTGTAGATTAAAAATTTCTCTATTCTGAAGGATTACCTATTAAAAGATGTCCTGCTTGATTTGTAGCTCGGAAATGCGCTTGATGCTTCTTCTAAACGATCGGTTTCCTTTAAGCTTGGAGTATGAATATTTTTTTCTTTGAATCACGGAATTTTCATTGCGGTGGGTAATTCAATTTACTCACTGCGTCTCTGGAGTCATGCTGAAACTGCGGCAGTGGAATAGAAATTGATTTCCGGCGAGCTTCGCTTTTTATTTATAAAAGTCATTGAGCGCTTTTAGCCTCGTTCGGAGGGGGGTATTTTTCCAGGTCCCTCTCTTCCCAGAGCTCGTCTATAACCAAAGAGTTTTATTCAAATGAATTGAACGTTTTTTTAAAGGAAACCATTCGATTTTTCTCTTTAAAAGAGTTTCCACTGATGAGGTGACTGGTAGGTGCTGGAGGTAAATGGAATCGTGTCTCGAAATATGATTGTAGCGACAACTATCGCAAGGAAAATGGGATTGTGCGATTTAGAGTTGATTCCTTTGATGAGGTGTTTATGTATTTGGTTCCGGCGCATTCTAAAAACCTCCTTAGAAATCGTTCAGGCTGTTATTTACATGGTTCTTTCTTTGGTGCTGAAAATCGTTCCGAAATCGGCATTTAATTGGTAGGTTTTAAGGCTGTAAATTTGAGGAAAGAATCAAATTCGAACATCATCACATGGAAACAGAAATAATTATTGTGCTTATTTTCCATCCAATTCTTGCGCCGAACGAAATTTTGCAAGGCAAGCAGGTGAGTCGAGTTTTACATCTACATCTACATACTACCATTACAGCCGCCGCATGGGCGTGTGGCAGTGGGTTTTTAGGACTCTAGCTGTGTAAAGATGTAAGGGATAAGGTTTTGGGAGGTGAAATGGTGACGTGTAATATGGGAGTGTATATAGTGGAGCTGTTTTTACTGCGGCCGATTATTGTACGTGGGAAGAACGAGTTTTTGTACCCATATGTTCGGCAACATACCACTCTTGTGTCAGACCTAGAGATGCAGTGAGGCGTCATGATAATATCCTCTGTGTCGCTCTGAAACAACCTGTTTTTCGGGAGAATACCGGTAGTGGATCTTGAATCTCTCAAGCTCCATATTAAGCTAGCGAGCTCTAGGAATAGTTTTGTTTTATTGACGAAATCAAAACTGGCACATGATCTTTTTTTGACCCTCTGACACATGAGATTAAGAACATAGTTGCAGTGGATAATGTAAGGATCTTGTTTAAGCGTTATGACTTTTTCGTTAAGTATTCTACTCCGTTGATGATTACCGATTTTCAAAATTTTTATCTTATTCTTTAACTATGCTACTCCGGTGATTAGTGCCAATGTCCAGAATCCTGTTCTTATTAAGTTGAAAATTCCTTGTAGCGCAAACCCAAAATATGGACTGTAGGATAGGAGGTTTGCTAGATATGACATCTAAAATGAGGATTGGATATTAGAACGGGCTGTGAGAAAGCCGGGGGATTGTAGGAATAGCTTGGTGAGAGATAGATTGTAAGAAATGCGGAACCTACCACGCAGTAACTGAAAAAGACATGGCACCTGGATGTTTGGTTTCCCAGGGAATTTGGCTCGTTTAAGTGTGGAAGGAATGCTTTTTTTTAAGAGTAAATCCGATTTAAACTGCCCTGAAGGAATGTCTAAATTGATAACTTGGTAATTAAGTTGATGATCAAGGAAGTTAGGTGAGAAAAATAACATCGACGAAGGAAGCGAAAATGCATAATCCATTTTATAAAGGCCTCTTTACACGGTACATTTTATTGTAAAAACTAATGTATCATAGAATGTACGAGAAACAATGGAAATAGAGCAGTTTCTATTAACCGTTAAGTCATTAAGACAAACATATAATTTGCCGCTTTTCGCGGTACAATTTTTCCCATGCAAGAGTTCATAAATTCGTTTGCACAAAAAAATGTACCGTGCATAAGCGGCCTCAAGTGTTTTTGTAGCCTATAAATGGACCGAGTTTTCTCAGGCGTTACTTCATGGATATTACTTTACTTTGTAAATAAAGTAATTTTGTTATTCCTGATTTATTTGATTTAAGGCATAAATCTTAAAGCTTTCAACTTTAGGTCTTTAATAAAATTTATGTGGAAGAACGAAGTCACTTCATTTACAACCTATAAATGGACGTTTGGGTAAACAATGAATTTTCGTCTGTGCTTAGTTCATACCCTATGACCCGTCTTAACACTTGCAGTGGTAGTGATATGACTCGAGTGATCGTACTGCCTCGCGTATGGATGAAATATTTGCCATTCTGATAACTATATTCCTCTTAAAAATCATGGCCGCCTCGCCGTGGCTCCGCGTTTTGCATATCTTTCAATAATATTCAATCCTTTAGGCCGCTTTACATGGTACATTTTTTTGTACAAACGAATGTGTTATTTATTTATTTATTTAATTTCACTGCCCCGAATACAGCACAGTAGGCTGTTTTACGTCGGGTGAACAATAGTAACAGCGGTCGATACACAGACACCCATGTCATGGGCAGATAATATTCTACCCAGGCGGGACTCGAACCCGCGACCCTCGGGTTAGCAGGCGATTAGATTTTACCCCGCCGCCACCGGGGCCGACAATTCTTCCTTATTAATTCTTTATTAATTCTTCCTTATTAATTCCTTTTAATTCTTTAATAAGGAAAATTGTATATGCCATGTAAAGCGGAAAATTGTATGATTCTCTGAATTACTGAACGGAAAATAGAGCCTGCTCTAATCCAATTCATTATATTGTACAATCTTTGATACATTCGTTTTGCAATATAATGTACCGTGTGAAGCGGTCTTGTTAGTGTTCAGAAGAAGTATCTATAGATTACCATTTAGCCTCGTGGCTTGAAATCAATTGTGTTGAGTGAGATTATCTGAAGTATTTCACTTTTATAGGCTGCAGAAAAAAAATGTTAATGGCTTTTGGTGGTAAAAAATTCATTCATTGGAGGTGGGAAAAAGTTAATTAATTGGATAATAATTATTATGCAACAATTTTTGCCCCCGAAAAACTTTGAATGGAATCCAAAATTGGTCGGCTCTCGATAAATCTTTTAAAATTTGATTTCCTCCGCCTTTCTCCGTTCCCGTGCCCTCTCGCTCGACGATACTAAAGGGGAAAAAGTCCACTTCAGCATGCTAAAAGGTGCTAATATGCCAAACTCTGGACTCCATAATCTTAAATATTTCCGGCTTTCTTCTTATATTAATACCTCTTTAGTTTTTTTTACGTTTTTTTTCTTCTCTCGAAAGAGCAGGAAGTCTTTATCTTCAAATATCCGGGAGAAGAGCTATATATACAAAAAAAACAAGTTTAAGTGAGCTGAAGTATTGAATGGGGTTCTGGGGTTTTTAAGGGAACGTAGAGTGGGTATTCGAAGAGTCAGTTTCCTGAGAGTGCTTCGGGCCTTGTTCTCGCAAAGAATACTGGACATGGTCCAGAGTGGCAGTTCTAGTTTCACGCCTGAGAATGTGATACCTCGTACAAGTAGGACTTGGGGTCCTTTTCCCGTCTCACAATTAGTCTCAAGGACAAAGTGGACCACGCTCTATCATTCCAAACACGCTATCCTCATGGTATTAACCTTTTTCCTTATTGATGGCCAGTTGCGGGAACGACACCTAAGTATTCTGCAATGTTATGGGACCCATAAGTCATGGCAACCGTTCAATAAGTATTGCAGAAACGTTCCAAACATTTATTGGTTTCATAACTTATGGTATGTTGTAATGAGTTCCATGAGTTTTTAAGATGGCGGATGCGCAATGAACCGCTTGGAGACTTAATTACTCGAGAAAAGAGTTGTTTTGAGACAAATGACCAGTTAATTTACACTTGCTGACTAATAATTGTGTGCATTATCAACTATTATAGTCAAGAGTTTAATAAATTTAATCGGGCGGTAGGAGATTAGATCAAACTTTCGAAGCTATTAACTATTGGTAAATACGTTAAGTAACTAGTTGATTTGTTCTTGAAACCCGATTATATTCATAAGATCTATGACATAATGGATCTCATCACCACTAATTCCATCACTAAACGTTCTTGAAACCGGTCTTGAGTGGCGTAAATGTTTCTCTGGGTGAAGTAATCAAGTTTATTTCATTAATAAAAGACATTTCAGACGTCAATGTAGCAAATGTTTGGTTTTTCCTTGCGCTTATTGCCTCGTTTTTATTATTTTGGGTCATAATTTGGTTAGATGTCTCATATTTTCGCCTGAATCGGAAATGTCTAGAATTTTTCTCGAAAAGTTGCTCTACTTAATCAATCGGAAAATGAAACTTTCTTCTTGATTTTGGCACGCGATTTTCGGTGATAATTTTAACGATCAGGATAATTAGTATGTTCCTTGTATTAATGATCACAATGGAGAATGGACCGTCAATGCCTTAAACTATCTAATTAGTAGTGTAGAACTAATTTTTTTGTTATTGAAACTGGCGATTTGGAAATTATATTATTGTTTGAAAATTAAACGTTTTTTTCCGTTTATTGATCGTTTGGAGCGTATAGCGAGTTATATGTGCTGGATTACAGTTAGCTTTATCGGAAGAAATTTGTTAGTCTATTTCAGCCTCTTCAGGCTGAAGTAGGCTAAAATATTTGGTAGGTAATTTTCTGATAGGTAGATTTTCTCTCGGTAACAGTATCCGCTAATTCATGCTTATGGGTCGCTTAAATTTATGGTAATGTTGGCATTTACATGATAGCTTTTTGTGAAGTTTCAAGTTTTTAGACTACAGCTTTCTCACAGAAACATATCGATGGCCGTCTCATACCCTGATGATTGTCTTAATTCATATCCGAAAATGGCCAGTTTGTATCATTTTTCTCAGATTAGATATTCACGAAAGACCGCGATTGTTATGGACGGAGAAACTGTGCCCTCCTGAATTTATTTATCTTCTAAAGCGCTGGCGAGGTATTTTTTTGCAGAAGTTGTATCCGCTGGTAGAAAGCCTTCATCTCTTTCGTAATTCGGTCCATGATCTTCCCTTTCTCCTTGAGTCTATTCTTATTCTACCAGGTGGCCAACTTCTTCTCCCGGTACTAAGTTTCCCGTCTAGACTTCTTATTTTGAAGCATTCCTCTACTCGACCCTTTATTTTCTGTCGCATTCCTTTAGCCGCTCACTTTCTTCGAAAAAAATTTCGGAAGGCCTATTTTGCTTCCCATCGAACTTCGCTGTAACAGCGAACAAAATAGCTTTTATTTCCGCTCATTTTATTGCTGTCAGAAGAGTATAAAATAGTTCTCAAGACTGTATTTTCTGTTACCTATATTCAACTTGTGGGACTTGGGTTTGTCTTGTTCTCTTGTTATTCGGTCCGTTGTCTTCCCGTGCTATTTGAGTCTAACCTTATTGTGACCCTTCTACACCATTGCCAATTTCTTTTCGTGACACTAATTCTCCCGTGTACACTTTTTGCTTGGAAGCATTCCTGTACTCGATGCTTTGTTTTCCGTTGTATTCCCCTCCCCAGTCATTTCCTTCACAAATATTTTTCCGATGGCCAATTTTTCTTCCCGTCGGCCTTCGCTGAAGCTGCGAGCAAGATAAATTTGATTTTTTTTTCTCATTAGAGATCTGTCAGAAGCGTACGAAATTGTTCTCTAGACTGGAACGTAAACTAGCTTTTAATTTGACGTAGCATATCACCGCTAGGTGCGTAACTAGGTAGAAATGGCATTTAATTCTTTCCAGAACTTAATTTTCGTTTCCAATTGCTGCACGATCCTAAATTAAACAATGATCCTGTAAGAAGGACGACATTGTCGGCTGGGAGTTGTACCCGTCAATGCCTAATTTCCCGGCCTTCTGTATCAGCTCGGATTATTTGCTATAATTAGAGTGTTGTTTACGTATTCTTTAGTTTTTACGTCGAAAAGTAAAAATATTTTTAAAATTTGGCGAATTTAAAAAAATGCACTCCCGTAATGAAGACACCAATTTGTTTTTAACGTGGTATTAAAAACCACAATTTGAATTTATGCCTGTTGTTTGATGTTGTCTATTTGTTCCAAAACAGTAACGCCCTCTTCTTGGCTCATTTTTGTCACCCTCTCATCTTTAAAATCATGTCAGATGCCAATTAATTGGATGCACATAATGCATAATGTACGTATCAGCCGTATTTGAGCCGAAATACTTCGGATCGACACGAATTACATTTTTGTGTTCACGTGAAAACAGTCGTGTAACACGTCAATTAATAACACAAACAGAAGTTTTATTTCTACCTTGGTAATTAGTGGCAGGCGACCAACGTAAAACTGGTAAAGAAATTATCTTCGTCCTTGCCGAAGCTTAAATACACTACACCACTCTCGATTTTGTTAAAAAAAACGTGGTTTTGGTCCAATCCAATCCATTTGAGGGACTGTGACGTCTGTGGACTACTAGGGACAAATGATCCAAATTTCAGCTGGGTATCTCAATTTTTACAGCAGTTATCGAGCGAAGACTCAGACAGACGGACGGACAACAGCTAGATTGACTCGTAAGGTGATGCTGATTAGAGGTGGGAATTTCGGTTCATTTCGAAGATTCGATTCATGCAATTTAATTCATGTCAATGACTCGTTCCTTTAAATCATTCCTAATGAACGAAATGAACCTCGGAAGAACCAAATGACTGCGATTTGACGACAAAGAATTATTTCACTAATAAGAATCTAAAATGCAAGGAACCAAACTGACGCGAAGAACCAAATCCAACCAAAGAGTTTCAGATTAATTTAGTTTATTCGTCGAAATATTGGAGACTCGAGGAACCTGAAAGTGCCTATCCTTATGACAGCTTCAACCATGATGCCTGGAGTTGTGAGCCTAAAAACTCGCCCATACTTCCTCGGCGATTGGAGACTATATACTAAGTAACGCGTGTACTTGCGATGCTCGGGTGAAAATGGATGTGTTCGGTGTTTAAATCAATCAACTTAACATGATTGCCTCTGTAAAATTATTGCTCAGTATTTATCAGTAAATTATATATGCGAGCAAAAGACAACGGAATGCTTGGTATGTGGTTTGTCCCAATCACGTTGCTCTCCACTCGTGAGCAGCGTGTTTCGGTTCAATTTGAATCAAACCAAGTTGTTCTCGATCACTCATGAATCGTGCGAGTCTTCAAAAACCACTCCACTCGACCTATGAACGAGAACAGCTTCACTTGATTCATTATGAACGATTTGAACGGAGAACGTGATTCAATTCATTTGGATTATGCCAATGAATCGTTCAAAATGAACGAATCACTCATGATCGACACAGCTCTAATGCTGATCATTTCTATATGTACTTTTTCATACCTGCCACGCCCCCTTTAATTTATGTTGTGACAAAATCAATATACTTACCCTGCCCACGTGGTGGTGTAAGGTATAATAATTTTCATTCCTCAGCAGGACGAATCTAGATTGGTATAGTCTTCCTGCAGAACTACTTGAGACCTTTCCTGGCAATATTAGTGTTTTTAAGAATAGGCGCAGAAAATTTGTTTGTGACGATTGATTCATTGTTAATTTTAATTTGTCTATTGATGTTTGAATTATTTTTTTTTTAATTTTGGTGATTGGTCAAACGTATGCTTTACATAATTATACTGTTTCCACGTGACCAATAGCCAACTTGGAACTCTTTTAGTTAAATAATGATTAAGCCTTTTTTTTACCTAGGGATGAGATCCTACGTTGAAATTTTGGCTATTTGTGAACATTTTATGTGAGATAGCGAAATGATATATAGTGTTGTTTTCAGTAATTTGTTACTTCATTGACTCCTTTTATATTATTTACTATATCTTTTACCATTACTTCAGTTTCATCTAAATAATTATTCCCATCATCACTACTAAGAGTAATAATCAATTATACTCTGCGCATGAAATTGGGTTGTGATTTTCTATAATGTTAATGAATGGGTGAAATCTTTGAGCCGAAATGCAAGTAACAGAGCATAAAGAATTCTCATTTTTATTTATTCTAATGCTCAATGGTGGTGCTATCTTAGTGATAAAATGTACCACGATGGTCCTGCAATAGTCGAGATTGTTTTTCTTTTTATTTTTGAAACTCCTTGTACCGCGAATATAGGATTGCAGTGATTATCGGCTCAGTGGATTGCAGTCCATTCATCGATTTTTAATTGAATCATAGTTCTTTTGAAGTGTTCAGGTACTTTATTGGTACTTATAACCAACCTGTAGCCAAATAACGAAGAAAATATCCATTCATACCAATATCAAGGTGTCGCACGTAGTACCTAATATTGCGAGGATTTCTGAGAAATTGTCTGTGCGGATGTGGCTTTTTGGAATGCATGCATTCAAGCCTTCATACCAATAATGCTTCACGAACGTAGCGCATTCGTGGCGAGAAAAACTAAGTTCTTTGTTTGAAAGCTGTTGGATGGGACTTATGGAGTACGAAGTAGCTTTGCACACTCTTTTATGGATGAGACCTTGATTCTTGAAAGGCAAAAATTAGTGCCTGGTTTTTATATACGTCGACACGTGTGTACTCAACATTTCTCTCCCGCTCACGAATTTTCTGATTGTTAATCGACTTATTCAATATTCATAGGGTTTTACGTCGCTTTATTCAGACCATTTTTATTGCATTGCCATAAAATAGAGGTCGCTTTTGGATGTAAAACTTGTTGCCCAACTATGTTATGCTGCCTAATTAGCATTCGTCATGGGTTCTACTACATCGTGAAATTTTGTTTTTCTTTTTGACTTACTAGAAGAGCAAGCTTTGATTTGTCGAGTATCAAAGGAATCGTCGGCCAAGGCATTAGAAACCAATGCGGGAAATATAAATCTGCGATTCATCATGATAAAAAAGCAATGATTTTTTGAGAAAATAAAATCGATTATTGTCTTTATACTTGAAGGGTACAATCCCGAGCTAGTGGAAAATCTAATTGCTACTTTAGGGGATAAGTTTTCGAGTAAAATTGGAATTAAAGAAAAAATATTAATATGAGCCTTACGCTTGAGAATAAAACGTTTGGAAATTAGCTGATGGCAGACGCTTGGTTATGGATACATGGGAAATGCATCTATTAAGGAGAGGAAATCAGGAGGCGGAGTAGGTAGTTGAAACAGGTAATTAGAGGCAAGGGTGGTGATAGAGGTGGTTTGGTTATCGAGGAAGAAAGGGAAGAAAAAGAATAGGCTTTATAGAGAGAATGCAGGGAAAGGAGATACTGAGATGAAGAAAGAAGTTTTTTTAGGTGTTTTCATCGCGGTTATGTGAGTCAAAACAGATGCTATTATCCGACTTAATTTCAAATGGTTGTTAGTAAATCTGGCTGTCGCTGATAGGTGAAATTGTCGTGTCTAAAAGAATCCGATGTTAATGCGGGATGATCTGTTTTTAATGTTTAAATTTTTTCGTGCTTGTGGTGAAATACCCATTCATGTATTGCTTCGTGTGTTAAATGCGATTTGAATTACACCAGCGGACGTACTTGAGTAAGACACGTGGATATTTCGCACATCGTTGCTCATTTGTTTTAGGCTGAAATTTATAAAGTACCCCTGGCGTACGATTCTTGTGCATGTGCTCAAGGGCATTTCATTAGAAAAAGGTTAAGCACTCTAGATGTGTAAAGGCAGATACTTGTTTTTAAAGATCGTACCCATTCCATTTTTTTCTGCATAATTTCTCTATTAACTCTCATTATTAGTATGCTGGCCAGCGAAAATCGCATAGATCACGGATCCAATGGGGGTTAAAAAATGCCTCTCTCGTTAAGGAAGATGCATTATAGGTTGCTGCATGAGACATTTTGGGATGTGGTTTAAAGGGGATGGAATTGGCAACCTTCCAGGTTCCCGAATACCTCTCTCTCTCTCCCTTTTCTTACCGGGGCTATTCAAATGAAGAAGGTTTAATCGACTTTAGGCATCTCGCAGTTAATTACCTAGTCGTAGAAATCAATTATTTGGGGATTGAGAAATCAAATCGGTCCCTTGAGATGGGGTGAGGTTTTTTTTAAAACCCAAGATAAAATGATTTTTCTTCAATCAGTTTTTTATGTACTTTTTAACCTAAAAAATGACGTTTTTGGTCATGTTAAATGATCTACCTAGTCGTAGAAATCACTGAGTTAGGGGTTGAGAAATCAGTTGGTCCATTAAGATGGCGTGAGAATATTCTTAAGAGGACGCATCATACCCTGCGGTAAGGAATAGTTCTGTCTAAAATCCACAAGATGGCGTCACTCGCACCCGACCGAGGCGTTTTGGCTCTCTTACTACAGGATAACTTTCGCACAAGGAAACGGTTGTCTGTAAGTTGTAGCCAAGTCTCCGGCGCGCAAGTATAGGCAGTGCTGACATAAGATCTGTGAGAGAAGACTGAATTATTTGCGACACCGTCCGAGCACATCATGGCCGAAAACCATTCAGGTAGCTTGTCGGAAGATACCAATTACAGATTTCATCTTGCAACCGTGACGACTGCTACTTAACATTCTGACAGAAGATAGATTGATACATCTCCATTAGTTTAAGATATGTCAATATTAATAATAGGTTTTGTAAAAATGTACCCCACATCTTGCCGTTTTCTCGGTGGTTTAATTATGCTCTGGGATAAATTTTTCATACTTCAGATACGAGTCTCCCTTGGCAAAGGTCTATTCTTTTTACTATAAAAATTTCAAGTCGATGACGTAAGACTTCAACAAAAAATCTGGGATCGGAAATCGTCACAAATTCGGCCGGTCGAGCGGGTGTGATGCGTCGCCTGAAGCCCAAGATATGAATAAAATTACATATTTTTTCAAGAAGTGTCTTCTGTACTTTTTAGCCTAACAGATGGCGTTTTTGGCCATGTTTTATGATATAGGAACCGAGAAAGATAGTTCCATTTGTAAATAAATGTGGGTGAATGTGATGTTATAGCAATTTCGGAGTAGTATTCAACTGAACTGCCTGAACTCACTAGCTTTCATAATTGATTGGCTGAGGGGCGGAGATTTTCTCGGCGTTCATGATAGTGATTCGGGAAACCTTTCCCGCGATAACTTTGTGGTCTTCCTTTCCCTAATTTGTGCGTCGTCGTTGGCCTACTTTTTCTACGTGACATTCAACGTGCGCCGTTTCAGTAAAAGTTTGATTTCCGTTAACGAAACCAAGCTGCAATACGATTTATACAATTTTTGGATTGCAGTATATACTTGATGCATTCCAAGAATCGTCATCATTGGTCATTCAATCCTGGGATTGGTCAACTGCAGCCCTTTACCCTTCCCTATCTAACGCTAGTTCCCAATGCCTCCTCGTATCTCTTCCTGTGTACTTTCCTCTTCATTTGGTCCATGAAATTATTCCTTTGTCTTCCTCTTGGGGACTTTTCCCTCTATTTTACCTTCAATTTTCTTCTTCACAAACTCATTGTGTCTCAGGGTGCGTCCAATCCATCTGATTCTTCTTTTCTATATGGTGTACCATATGGTCCTTTTCTCTTCTACTCTTCTGTACACTTCATCATTTCTCATTTGATGAAGACACGTCATAATTCCAAGGATATTCTAAGTAATTTCTTTCAAGGTTTTAGGGGCCTCTATCATGAATCTTTGAGTGCACTATGTCTTAACTTTTTAAGGGAGCCGAAACAAAAGATATGGACAACACTTCACTCAAGTGCATTCGTTTGTACGTCATAAATAACCTGACTAGTTGTAATATAAAGGCTGCAAGAGTTATATTTTAAATTTTCTTCTCAATTTAGTCTATTTTATGACTTATATGTACGGCGCGGAATTAGAAATCCAAGCGATCATCGTATGTTAATTCGTGTATTTTACTATGTGTGATACCTTGATGTTTATTAGGAACTAAAATAATCCTTTGAAACGAATATATTCGCGTTTAGGAGAAAATATTAACGTATATCATTGAAAATTTTCGTAAGATACGTTTGATATTCCTTGAGGTTACGGTTAAATAGCATTAAATTTCCAAGGAACCAACTTGCCAGCCCTCAGGTTTTTCCACTGTTATCTATACGTATTACTAATGAGTACGCGCTTTCTAGCTGACGAAAATCTCCGCTCCAACGAAAATAGCACCAAGCACCGATATATTCCTTTTAAATTGTATTTATTAGTTCATGCTACCTACTTTTCCTTTTCAATTTCATATTCTTTGTTTGTTTCTCTTATATTTCTGTCCTCCAGTTGTGTCTGTCGAATGTTCGAAAGTATTTTTCGCCGGCGTTAATTAGGCCCTCTACATCAACCTAGGAAAAGAGCTTTCAAATAGCACGACGGAGTAATGCGTACCGCGTGATAAATAAAATATCAGCCCCGTGATGAGGGGCGCGCTGAGAATTTTGAGGCCGTGGAGGGAAAGAAGCACTCGAAAGTGCTGCAAGGTTCAGTAGCACGTGAAAAGGGACGAAAAGGAGCAAATAAGACCATTTCAGTGAAGTTATCCTCTCAGTCGCCACTTTGAAAATTGTACTGCAAATTGTTGGCTTTCATACATACTACGATAGTAACTCTTCATATCAGAAACGATACTCATGTAACAGTTGCTTTTCTTAAAGTTTTTATGATAATTACCATGATTATACGTATGGATTAGTGACTACTCGCCAAAAACTGTTGCCTTGAATTCCGTAAACAAACAACTTTTTCTATTGAGTTGCCATCTTGTGATCAAAGATGGAAGTTTAAATGTAAATACAGCCTACAGATCGTTAATAATGTCTTACCGTTTTTACTTACCAGTAGTCATAATGCAGTGGATAAAAAATGTAGTACTACACGCGGGACGAAAGAACACACTTTTTGGAATACTGTCCTGTCTATAGATATATTTAATTACTCTCCAAATTTAATTACAAAAATGCACAATTAACTTCTTAGCACTTTGAAATATTTTTCCACGGCTATTTAATAATAAAGAAAAACTTTATTTTTAATGCATTCCAAGAATCGTCATCATTGGTCTTTCAATCCTGAGATTGGTCAACTGCAGCCCTCCGCCCTTCCCTATCTAACGCTAGTTCCCAATATCTCCTCGTATCCCTTCCTGTGTACTTTTCTCTTTATTTGGTCCATGAAATTATTCCTTTGCCTTCCTTTGGGGACTTTTCCCTCCATTTTACCTTAAGTTTCTTCTTCACAAACTAATTGTGTCTCAGGGTGCGTCCAATCCATCTGATTCTTGGCTTGGTGAATAAAGTGGCATCAATTAGAAGACGGATACAAGTACTATAAGGGTTTCAAAACCAAGATCCGACAAATCATCTGTGGATTAGAAATTGCTCCAATAACTATCATTTTAACCTTTGTTTTAAGTCACTTTCTACTCTTGAGAGTGGAAGAATCAAAATGCAATAGCAATTAAGGAGAGATTGTTGAACCTACTCCGAGGTCACACATGAATAGTAGGTTTCACATTAACATCCACATCAATCTATCTAGATCATACCCTCTGAATCCTAAGGCTCTCAACAGGTAATAAACCAAAAAAATGTAGATGTAAATTACCAGTGAAAGATCCACACAGCAGAGAAAAGGCTCACGATGGAAGTTTCATATGCCTCTTACACACTTCCTGTAGTAGATATTTCTTCTCTAGCATTTACAAAGTAACTGTCAGGTCTCAAAAATAGTCAGCTATTATTCACAGCATCAAGTAGTTCGTATCTTTTCGATCGTTATTGATTATTCACCACAGTCTCACGTTAACAACAATCAACATCGGCCATTTACTGTGAGTCGACTGAGAAGACTTTTTTTCTCAGTAGCGCCAAGAACTGAAATTTGAGTTCCTATTGTTAGTTAATGGAGGAGTTTAATTGCAACAATCGAACGCATTAAATACATATGTCGTGATAAACTCGGTCCGTCAACTGTTCTGCCTTTTCTTTCGTTTGAATAACGGTCATCATAATGTGGTGTAGTAACTAAATATTTATTGGTCCACAGAATAAATTTATCTCAATTTCACTGAACGTGTGGAATGTGCTCCAATGTTTCCTTCTCAACGCTATTCATTTTTTTTTTAACTTTTTGAATCTTTGTTAAACCTTACGTACCCTTTATCTCCTTTAACACCGTTTCCCGTTATTATTCACTCTGTCCGTAATATTTGTGAAGTTTTCGTTCACGCTTTTCTGTTATCCTTATCTTTGTTTTTCTTCTATCCTAAAATTGGCTGCATTTTCAGCTTTGTTTTGCGTCTTATTTTGAGACTCAGTCCTTACTTTTTAACCATATCCACAACGTAACACCTAATCTTTCGAGTTTATACTTGCAAAAAATGGCTTGGAATTTAAGGAACCTACCTAGGACAATGGACAAAAACACAATAGTTTTACTTTTTTTGACGTCTTTGTCTTCTTTCACTAAAATCCTTGTACTTAAATCACTCCATCGCTAAGGATATCATTTAAATGCGTTTCATCTCCAACCCGTAGAATTATCTTATCACTATGGTTACGCTGTGGTGTTCCATTGAGACTGCTTCCAGGATTATTCCCTTGGTACCAATCCTCTTCGAGAGTATTGTTGAGATATTACCAGATGCATAACGCATGGTTATGCGCCATACGCATGAATAGTTCGGTTAAATCTGGGATGATTGGTATTTATTTCTCGCTCTGGGACACTTAAGGCAAAATCTAGCACCAGGACCCTAAGGATATCAAGAGCGGTTATATTCATACATAATGGTAGTTGGCGCACGTATCGTGAGTCATTGAGTGAACTTTTTATTACCTTTTTCAAGAAAAACTAAAAACAATTCTTCATATAAGTACATATGTTTGTGCTAAATTCTTAATTTTATAATTTAATAACGCATGTAGTTATAGTACAAAAATTTTGTTTAAATTAACCCTTTGAGTGCGGCATGACGTGATATCACGTCATGGTTGTCTTTACGCCAGTGCTGATGACGTGACATCACGTCAAGGGTACTGTGCGTGTTCCAGCTTTCGTTAGAGAACTTTCACTGGGCCCCCAAGTAAGAGTTGGAACACTCACGGTACCAATGACGTGATATCACGTCATGCCGCACTGAAAGGGTTAAAGCCAAGAAATGACTGGGATTTACGGCGCGAAATTCGAAATTAACGCCAAAATCCTGTATAAATACTTTAATATTTTTTGGAGCCATTATAATAATAATAGGAGAATATTTCATCAGTCGTTTAGGAGAGAATCTGTGAATATGTCATCAAATTATTTCGAGTTATAAGTTATGTTCCATGAGGCCACGTTTTAAAATAGCTTCATATACGTCTACGTATTCTTGATACTTCTTGTATTTCTTCTGCAAAGGGTCTATTTCATTGAGTTATCTGTGCTTTTTTTGGCCAACCCTTCGGTTTTTTTAAAATACGGTTGCTCCTCTATCTTGTCCCCGTTGATGCACAAAATAATGTAACTTCATCTGCCACAAGAGTCCTTGATTATTGTCAGACTGCCCCCGTGCCCTTCAGCGTGCCGCTTTAAATACCCTTTTTCTGCCCTCTGTTATGAGTTCTTCACTGTCATAAACAAATTGTTAGGCGTCGCCTAGCTGCCATTAACAAATTGTTGTGCGTTGCTTAGCTGCCACTTACAAATGCCCTGTAGTTTCTAATATTTTATGCTATGATGGAATTAAAATGTTACATTTTTAATTTAACTTTTAATTTAGGGTCTATTTCTTTGAATTACTCGTGGTTTCTTGGCCAACCCCTACCTCCTACACTATTCACTTAACTATCGTACATCTGTTGTATTATTTTCTGTTATTCATTTTCTTATGTTCTAATTAATGTCGTGCATTTTTGTCACTTATATCCATTACCGTAAATTTTATTATCTCTTATTCTGAATTTACAAACACTCATCCCAACTAGCCAATCAATTTGGTGCCTCAATGAAACTTGATAGGTCTTCGATCTTTTAAGCCAGCTGCACGCGATATATTTTATTGCAAAAGCGAATGTTCTATAGATTCTGCCAAAAAATGAATGGAATTATAGCAGGTTCTATTTGCCGTTCAGTCATTCAGATAAATTATGAAATTTGCCGATTTACGCGGTACAATTTTCCTCGTGAAAGCGTTCACACACTCGTTTGTACAGTGAAATGTGCCGTGTTAAGCAGCCTTTAGAAAGGTTCTCGTTCAGGTTCTCATGGTCAAAACTTTTGCCTTGCCCATGTATGACCTGACGAATGTTGATTTCATGAATTTTTATTGAATTTTCGACATTTTACGAATTTTTCGAAATTATGATTTTTTGCCTTGCCCATGTACGACCTGACGAATGTTGATTTTTATGATTTTTTTTGAATTTTCGACATTTTATGAATTTTTCGAAATTATTATTTTATGCCTTGCCCATATACGACCAATAATTTTCTGCAACAATTCAGAATTTTATTAGGAACGACCAATGTATCGCCTGTTGAAAATAATAATTTTTTTTTTAGTTTTTCTTGAAAAGGTAATAAAACGTTCACTCAATGACTCACGCTTCGTACGCCAACTACCATAATGTATGAATATAACCGCTCCTGATATCCTTAGTGTCCCGGTGCTAGATTTTGCCAAAAGTGTCCCAGAGCGAGAAATGAATACCAATCATCCCAGATTTAACTGAACTGTTCATGCAAATGGTGTAAACAATTTCGTTGGTTCCATTGTAGGAAAGAATTGAGTTGGTTGTTATGTCAATTCACCGAGTAAACGCGTCAGATTATAGCAGACATTTTTTTTTTTTTTTTTTAAAGCACCTTTCGCGAGTGACTTTTTTTTCCAAACTTCCCGATGGTTTGGAATTGAATGCTTTGGTGTCCCAAGATCCGGACACATGTTTATGTGACGCGACGACAAAGGCAAGTGGAAACAGTGCAGCGGTATCCAAAATGGTTGGGATCATCTCGTGTGAAAGGCAGTTGATGCAAGTTTAATAAAAGGCAAATAAAAAGGAGCAGCGATCCGTTCCATTAGGGAAAATTGGCATGGAAACGTCACCACTTAGTCCCCGGACGAGAGAGCCAACTTTGGACCTGATTGTTAGGTCAACTCGTTTCCTTTTCCTTTGTTGAATTCGCAAACATTCCATCTCAAATGCTCTATTCATTCTTGAATACTCCTGGACCATCGCCAGATTTAGCTGAACTCTCGATATCGCTTTATTTCTTCTCTCTCATCTTTTGCTTTCCAACTAATGGATATATTCTTTCTCCTGCATTTTTTACCGTTCAAGAGAACTTGACTGAAATTGTAATACTCGTCACATTAATAATTTCTCTGCTTTTATATTATGAAGGTAGGGAAAAGCAAACTGGCTATCGTGCGGGTTTGATTTTGTTAATTTGTGTCGCTTGTTATTTATTCTCAAATGGATCGTTTTTTTTTGAAAGGCTGTGGGAAATTAAAATCTGGCATTGCCTGAAGCATTCATTGATGTTATTCTTTGTCTTCGTCGAATCAACTTAAGGTAGCTTGAACGAGATAGGTCCTTAGTCGTTATGGAGACCATATGCGAATTATACTTTTTAATTTTGTCAGCTAGAATTCATAGGAAACATGGATTAAATACTGCATTATTAACAGTGCAATAATATACTTGTATATGACCCAAATTCTAGGTAATCGAATAAAATATCCACATAAGTCTCTGATTTGACTAATTTTTTTCTCGTGGTTCGCTCAAAACTCCCCCACAAAGGAAGGTTTTAGGCGAAAAATTACTGTGGCGACAATATGATTTGTTATTTGACTGTCGAAAAAACATAAACTACACTTTTTATTTTTTTACTACGCATAAAGGCCTCATTTTTAAAATTTAGGTCTCTCTGGAGTGCGTACACCCACCATTTTCCGTGTATATGGGCTGGTATCATTTGCCAAACATCTCGGAAAGTAGTTGGGTAAGTGTTTGATATTGTGATATTTTTAGAAGGGTGAGATATTAGTCATTAAAATGAGGCCAAAGTCATTGATTTCTAGGTAAAATTATATTTCGGTCAAACTGCCTTAAATTGCCATAATTTGGCTGTGTGGAGATTAACTGATCTCTCTCTCTGTTTGGAAGATACTTGGGTTCTGACGTATCAAATTGATAACCTCACCAAATGCGAACGTCCTAAGATAAGTTTTATTTTCCTATATTCCAGAGTCGTGTTATTTAAAATTAGCATTTCAGTCGGTGTCATTAAACTAGCGACTTATGGCCAGTTGCAGGAACGACATTTGTATTTTATGAAGCCATGGGACCCAAAAGCCATAGCAACCGTTCAGTAAGTGGTGCAGAAACATTCGATAAATAATTGGCTTCATAACTTATGGTATGTTTTTATGAGTTTTATAAGAAGCCAAGATGGCGGATGTGAATTGAACCGATTGTAGACTTAATTACATGATAAAAGAGTTGTTTTGAGACAAATGACCATTTTTTTTACTCTAACTGACTAAATTGCTGCTGTGAGCATTAGCAATTATTTACAGGCTAACCTTTCATAACTTTTATTCGGGGGTAGAAGATTAGATGAGACATTCGAAGCTATTAACTATTGTTGCATAAGTAATGTAACTTGTGTATGTATTCTAGCGAGCCGAATATTTTTGTAAAAATCTTTAACTTCGTGGATCTTATATGTATTTTTCCATAGCTAAATATTCTTGCACCCGGCCATTAGCCATTAGATTTGGCATCTTGGCTCTACAATCCTAGGTTAAGTCGCTGGCGACACATCATCTACCTTTCCGGAAGGTTGTTTCTTTTATTCCTAAACTACGTTAGTAGGAGCTTTCTTTTAAACTCAAAAATTGGCTGCTCCGCAATATCGAACTTTCCCGTAACACTGATGTTTCGTTAGTCTGTTGGAAGCCTCGATACCAGGAAACAGGAAATCCGCAATTTCATCTTGCTTGTATAACTGGTATATCTTTTAATAATATCGATATAATGCCTCAGCTTGAAGGCTTTTCTAGTACTCAGTGCCTATGTGGTCAAGGTAAAATTTATCATGGATGAGCGAAATTCAATTCTTATGTATAAAGAGAAAGTGGCGGTAATAAAAAAAAGAAATAATCTTCCGGATTTAAAAAAAGAAATAAAAAAAGTAAAAAAAAAGAAATAATCTTCCGGTAAAGTAGTTGATATGTCGCCAGCGACTTGACCTAGGATTGTAGAGCCAAAGACGCCAAATCTAATGGCTAATGGCCGGGTGCAAGAATATTTAGCTATGGAAAAATACATATAAGATCCACGAAGTTAAAGATTTTTACAAAAATATTCGGCTCGCTAGAATACATACACAAGTTACATTACTTATGCAACAATAGTTAATAGCTTCGAATGTCTGATATAATCTTCTACCCCCGAATAAAAGTTATGAAAGGTTAGCCTGTAAATAATTGCTAATGTGGTGTTAGTGAGAACTATGATTTTTCATCCAGTCAGAAAATATCGGCATTTTAAGTCAGCGATTGAAAACGATAGTGATATGGCAGCAATGGCTTCGGTATTATTCGTCGCGCATGGCATTTCCTGCTGGTTGTCGTTTCCTATGGGTACAGCTAAGCTACTCTGGACCGTATTAGTCGTGCACATGGCCTCTTGGGAAGCTATAAGTCAAGTAGAGAGTAGCTAAGCGCGGCCTCTCATCGATGGTACCTCCGTATCATTCACCGGATGTACCAGGGAAGACTAATGACTAGTCGGTAGTAGTCATGTGAACAGTTGAGATGCGCCACACCTCACTAGGTGTAGCTTTCATGGTATGATTTACTAAATCGATGTAGTTAGAAACGATGATTTGAAGCTGAAGGCGAAAATATTGTTGCCATCAGCCGTTACTGTTACTAATCGGTCCTCTGCCCCCATTACGCCTTGATATTCATGGAGATTTGAGATATTGTATAATTATTAGTTACTGTGACTAAGCAACAGTAGATTTATTGAAATAAAATGAGAAAACAAAAGCAAGGCAGTATTTACGCTTCGTTATTTTGCTGTTTATTATAACTTTAGCTTGATATAATCTAAATGTACTTTTTAACCTTCAAGCCTCCACAAGGGTGTTTGGCGGGGGTTGACATATCACCAACATGGACTACAGTCAAGAAAATTACTCTCACCAACATGCTTTACACTATGGGTATGCTACAGAAACTGATAAACTAATCTCTAATTCAACTATGCAATCGTGACACAAGCCATGCAGGGAACGGGCAAAAAATGGTGTTAGCGGTACTCGGCAGATTTAGAAACATGCATTAGGGGGCAAACGAATTAATCTGCTACACTGCCGGTCAAATAACCTACTTCAGAGTCTAAACGCAGGTTTATGGTCTCTTATCGATTGAGGAAAAAACATTTATTTCTTTTCTGTTCTACTATTTTTTTCTCTTATTTTATTCTCATGATCTGATCTACTGTTGTATGTTGGAGTTCGTAAGATATTGATATGATGATATGATATATCTGATATAATATTGCTGATATAAATGGAATAACTATTAATATCTTGGTACATCCTCGTAAATTTCATGATCTTTTTATCAATTTGCATGGCATCTGCAGATTTTTGCAAATATCGATCTTTTATACTATTACCTTCAAAAGTATCGTTACACCCACCAGCCCCATTTTACGAGCTTGATTGAATGGGGCCGGGTTGGAAAAATCCGGGTTGGAAATCGGCTCCGATGCGTGGAAGTGAGTTTCTTAAAGGCGTTCCTTCCGCTGGGGCTTTAACTCCGGAGTGTATTTGGCTCCAGTTTCGCTATCCCTGTTGCTCCTCGCCCTTCCTCGTCGTCTCTCTGCAGCGTAAAGCTTTCCCAGCAGAGAACTAAGCCAGTGTGTGCCCCTGTGTGCCAACTACAAGATTTTTTCAACTCGGCCCCATTCAATCAAGCTCGTAAAATGCGGCCGGTGGCTGTAACGATACTTTTGAAAGTATTAGTACACTTTTGAATTCTGAAATGCAATCACATGTCTGTGTTATGTGGTTTGTAATATTGAAAGCTCTCACTCAGCCGTATCATAGTATTTCGTAGCTGAGCCCTTTTCTGCATATGAAAAGTGACAGCCCAAATTTTCTGTATGAACAATGACCCATTGGCCACCTTTAAACTCTTTGTACGTACTTTATAATTGAGAATTTGTTGTTGATTTCACAAATGAATTAATCATTGTACCTTCTCGCACTAAAAAACACTGCTCTTATTTTCAGGTGAGTTCTACATATTTATCACAAAGGATTTGGTGAAGTGAACCGCCGCCTTATCCTCTTAGAGTCGTCTTTGTCAGTGAGTACGTTTTAAGTACAAAATATTTATTAAGATTCTTTACGATTAATGGAATTTACATCCAGTTTCTGATTGTCTTTATTCGTTAATTTATTATAGTATTAATTAATAGAAGTATTAATAGAAGTATTTTCGAAGTTGAATATGTTATTTGGCATGTTGTATGGCTGTTGTTTTCATGGTGGTAGGACGATTTTTTTTGTTCCTTTCAAACATATTGAAAAAATAGAAAACTGGGAAGTATTTAGAAACAAGCAAAAATAATTCCTAGCGTTGCTGCTTTTGCATACTTTTCGCTATTTTCGCGATAAATAAACTCTACAATATGCTTTGAATAATACTTTTCGTGTGAATACAGTTTTATGTGTAAATAAGCTCTCGGTTTCTTGTTTCTAGTGTGGTATTTATGTGGTTTTAGATGAACTATTCAGAATATGTAACATATGAACATAATTTTTAACAAGTTTCTCCTGGATCTCTTTACTCTATTCATTGAACATAATTTTTAACAAGTTTCTCCTGGATCTCTTTACTCTATTCATACTCTGAAATACTTTTATTAGGCTTTAATATTGTCATATGTTTCCTAACTTTCTCATAGCTGACAATAATGTTACATGAAAGTTTTCATAATAAGATGGCAAGATGGAAAGTTCTCGGCCTTGCACTAAGATGTTTTTAGTAACAATGAATTTTTCATAGTGTTATGTTTGTATACGTTTTTCAACAATGTGAGTCGTTTCAACTTGAGCTACCTGATTTTATTGTTGGCAGGGCTTTTCGAAGTGGACGTGTTGTATGTGTTTCGTTCAAGTGAATAATCTGGAGTGAATAAATGAATTCGCTGTCATAAAATTCTTCATTTTGGACTGTTCATCGCCAATGAAAATTCATCCAAATTTGGTGAGGGTTTATAAGGAGCCTGCTTCTTCATTTTCAACAGTTAAAAAATGCACTGCAGAGTTCAAATGTGGCCAAACTTCTCTTGAAGATCATCCACGTAAAGGACGTCCTGAAACTGTAACTACAAATGAAAACATCGAGAAAGTGCACAATATGGTATTGGATGTTCGGCTATTAAAGGTGTATGAAATAGCTGGTACCTCAGGCATATCTTTCATTGCCAGACCGAGAACTTTTATCCTCGCCCTCTTATGTTTAGTTAATTTTCTCAACTCCTGCGTTTTGAAACCGTGTCACGTATTCTTCCAAGCCATTTAATTAGCAATGCGAGTAATGGTAAAGTTTTGAAGTGTCTAATCATTTTCTCAATGATTGTTACCTTTAGTTCAAAGCTTGACGAAGTAGCTTATTTGTGTGAAACTTCCCTTGCATGCTCTCTGGTTAAATAACAATCTTTATGAATTGAGTACTGTAGAATTATGCTCATCCCTCGAGTGGTAAGTCACCATGTACGGGTATGCTCTTTCTCAGCTAAATGAGTTCCTTGTGGAGATTATCCTTACCGTTGGGCGCCTGAATAAAAAGTTGTACCTGTGATGGGAATAGTAAACATTCCTGGAGTTAGGTACGCTAACATGGAGAATTAGGAAAGCAATATTGAAGCTTTTCTAAAATATTAGAGAGAAATGATCCTGATAGTCGATAAAAATTGTGAATCACCACCGAGGATTATTACTCCACTACTGCATTCTAATCTTCTAACATGGCAGCCATTCATTTAGTGTTGCAGAAGCATTCGATAAATTTATTGGTTTAAGAAATGGCTGTGTAGCTTACGGCATGTTGTTCTGAGTTCCATTAGTAGCCAAGATGGCGGATGTGCGATGAAGCGCTTGGTGTTTTAATTAATTGATAATATAGTTGTTATGAGACAAATGACCAGTTTGTTTACTCTGACAAAATAATTATTATGTGCATTACCAATTACACGTAGGATAGACCACCAAAAAGTTTTTCCAGTTGTGGAAGATTAGATGGAACGTTCAAAATAATTAACTCTCGGTGGACAAGTTATGAAATTGATTGATGTGTTCGTGATTACTCGAATATTTTCACTTTGTATTATGGATTAACGCCCGTGAAGAGGAAGTTGTGTGCAATTTCGATTGGACTTAACCTGTTATCGGCGTTTGCATGGGAATTCGTGTCTTGCGAGTTTGCATCTCCTAGAAATCAAAGGTCAGTTTCCACCTGAGGGTTAGAATGGGGCAATGGGTGTTACGTTATATGGGACTTGGGTCGTATGGCACGAAATAATCCCTGAGAAAAACTCGCTGTGATGTAATCCGGTTTTTTCCTCCCCGTTTCTGCTCCGATGCGTGGTCGATAAAGCTTCTCGTATTTCCTTCGGTTATTTTTCCGCGTGCCTCATGCGTTGGCGCCTCCCTAAAGGTATTCTTGAGGAAAAGATGTTCAGCTACCATTTCAAGTGAAACTCGCAGTGCGGTTCATTGGCCAGCCAATACGCCGTTCGTAGGCTCTTGGCGTTGATGTTTTGCCGTAAATTGTTAATGATTGATGGACGTATGTACGATTTAATGTATCAAAGTGACCCTTCCTATTATATTACAGCTGGCTATGACTTCGAACGCCTCTTTTGGCTTCGATGAAAACGGTTCTTGTTAGTCGTATCTCTACATTTTTTTCTTGTTTTTTTTTTAGGAAAAATATTTAATTTATTTATTTTATAACGTTTTCAATAGTTATTTCTTTTTGTGCCCAACCACATAATAGTATTCTGTAAAGAGCGGCTGCAAAATTACATAATTGTCTACAGAAACTTAAGTTGGATTTAGCCTTCCATGTTTTCCCCTGTGAACTATTAAGCATCGTTTTCACGGAATTTGTGCATTCTATAGCACTTTTAACAGGTAATACTTTCAGTCATGAAATTTCTGAAATTCGCTTGTGTTGTCTTTTTTCTGAAAGTAATCCTATATCTAGTCAATTGCCTGATGGTTCACCTTAAGCCTCTTTTCTTGTGGTAATTAATCGTTGGTTGTATTTGTATTTGAGGGATAATACAGAAGCGCAATATGTTATGAAGTGGAAGCAATTTTGTTTCTGCCTCCGTTTTTTCTGTATTGCCTTCTGGAATGCGTTGAGCGGATAAATTTTTAGTATCAATTGGTGGCTATCTAGTCTAAGGCAGTCCAGTCTTTCATTGATTTGATGTCACCTGATAGTTCCAGATGGCAGAATGTCTGTAGGATTAAATTCAACCAGGACTCTTACGGCCAGTTGCGGGAACGACACATGCATTCAATAGATTTATGAAACTTATAAGCCATGGCAGCCATTCATTAAGCGTTGCAGAAGCATTCGATAAATTTATTGGTTTAAGAAATGGCTTTGTAGCTTACGGCATGTTGTTCTGAGTTCCATTAGTAGCCAAGATGGCGGATGTGCGATGAAACGCTTGGTGTTTTAATTAATTGATAATATAGTTGTTATGAGACAAATGACCAGTTTGTTTACTCTGACAAAATAATTATTATGTGCATTACCAATTACACGTAGGATAGACCACCATAAAGTATTTTTCAGCTGTGGAAGATTAGATGGAACGTTCAAAATAATTAACTCTTGGTGGATAAGTTATGAAATTGGTTGATGTGTTCGTGATTACTCGAATATTTTCTTTAGGTCCATAACTTCATGGATCTCATAGTATTTTATTCCATTACTTAACGTTCTTGCAACGGGCCATTAGCCAGGCCATCCAGGTACGGGAAAGCCCAGGTTTTTATTTTTATCATCAAAGCATCATTTTGAAACTGACCAGGCGTAAAAGAGAGATGTTTAATAGGTCATTCATTGTGAAGTTTCCATCTTCTACAGCTCAAAACTTCATCTTCAATAACTTCATCTTTCAAGCATCTTCACTCTTAAATGGTTATCAAACTGGTCTTTCTTAGAAGTAATTAAGTGGTAACTAGACCCTAAAGATGTATGTAATAAAATAATGACTCAACTTTAACTCATCAAATACCTGCGAATGGATATAGAAAATAGTTGACCGAAAACTCTCATTTTTTAAATCCAAGTTATGACGGTACCTTCATAATTAAAATCCAACAGTATTGTCGACATTTGTGGTAGCCACAGTTCAAAGCTGAGGCGTGCAATTTAGCGCCTAATTCAGTATTTTGAGGGCCTCTGTGCGAAAATATGTTGATATTAAATAGTAATATTATGCTAGACGTCTGACTGCATGTTAATCTTCCTCGTGGGTAAGCAAATTGTTCGAATCAGAGATGGTCTTGCAATGAGTTGATTGGCATTCGATTTAGTGTACGCTCAGTCGCCGTCAAAAAGCCCTACAATTTTCAGAATTCTAATTTGTTCTTGATCCTGTTTCATCGTAAAGATGGTCACCGGCTTGCTGTCACTTCAGGAAAATAATGCTGAAATTCCGAAAATACCTGCCATTCACTACCTAAGCCTCCGGTACTCAGCCTAACCAATCCAGGTGAGGAAATATGTATAAAGAATCTATATGAGTACTCTACCTGGGGCCTTTTTAATGGATAAATATTGTTGCTCCGCAATCGTTATGGTAACTAATTCAGCATGCATGCGATAATTTCCCCTAGGTGTGTAAACGATTGACATGTGGGCCAACAGGGCGGGTAGTGTGATAACATGATATTGGAAGTGGATTCCATGCTCCTCTTCAGGGTTAATGCGAGTTATGGCAAATTATTCAACCATAGGTAGAAACAACTACTTTAAGCCAAAGAGATAAACATAGGCTTAAGGAAAAGATCTAATAAATGTTTCTTTTGGAGCGTTGTGCTGTAATGAGCTGAAATATGGACAGTCCGTAGGAAAGAGGAGAAATATGAAGAGGGATTTGAAATGTGGCTATGGAGAAGAATGAATAGATTAAAATATGGTGATAAATTGAGAAACGAGGAAGCTAGGATGAATGAGAAAAGGAATATTTTAAGATCAAAAAGAGAGAGGAAGGCAAACTGGATGGGAGACGTCCTGAGGAAAGATTGCCTGGAGAAAAGAATATTAGAAAGAAAGATCGAGGGAAAGAGAGGGATAGGGAGACGAAGAATTAATATGTTGACTGATATTATGAATGGAAGGAGTTACACAGAGCTGTGGGAGGCAGCATAGGATACAGGGTTTGTCCCAAAAGTAATGCGTCACATTTTTGTTTTTGAAAAATGTATTGATCCAATTCGTACAACAACCTAAAATTCTTCAAAAAAATCCCCTTCCGCGTCGATACACCTCTGCCAGCGGTTCTTCCACGCCAGGAAGGCACCCTGGAACTCGTCGGCGGGAATGCTCTTGAGAAGCCTCGTTGAGGTAGCCTTGATTATGTCGATGTTGTCGAAATGCGCACCTGTCAACTCCCTTTTGAGCTAGGGAAACAAAAAGAAGTCTTGCTGTGACAAGTCTGGACTGTACGGCGGCCACGGCAGCGTTTCAGTGCGCTGGTCGGTCAGGTAGCGGGTGACAACGAAGGCGGAGTGTGCTGGCGCATTGTCATGGTGGACTTTCCACGAATTCCTGATCTCGGATCGGACGCGGGCCACTCTGTGGGTCAATCTCATGAGCACTGACTTGTAAAAATAGTTTACGGTCTCTTCAGGAGGCACGTACTCATGATGCACAATACCTTTGGCGTCAAAAAAGACAATGAGCATGATCTTCACCTTCGATTTGATCATTCGAGCCTTCTTGTGGCGCGGCGATGACGTCGTGTGCCACTCGGAACTCTGTCTCTTCGGCCCTCCAGGAACATCTCGTGCCATCGGTTCGAATGGGATCGGGAGAGGCAATCTTCCCCGAAAGCTTACTGAAGCATTTGAAAAGTTTCCAGCGGCGTCTTTTTAAGTTTAACGCAAAGCTTAATTGCTGCTTGTTGATCGAGAGATTGCTCCATTTTTACCTCGATGAGGTCACCCTACAGGGGTTCACAAAATCACGCGTGTACACACTCCAAGAGCTCGGAGGCGATTGACGCGCAGATTGCTAGAAAGCTTTGACCCCCCCCCCCACCACCTACCCCAACCGGTCCGGTCGGTCGGCGACATACAGTCGCGTCAGGAAAAATGCGACGCATTACTTTTGAGACAAACCCTGTAGACGAGCGTGGATGGAGCAGTTCAATTGAAACCTGTCTGAAGATAGATTCACCTTAAAAGAAGGAGGTACTATCCTGTGCTGCATAAACGTGCCTATTGAAGAGATTGTCTTGTTTTTTTTTTTGAAGTTGTGGTTTGTTCGAGTTTTGAGCTACACATTTATGCAAACGCGGTTAAATTCTACGTTATTACACATTAAGCCACAGTTACAATTTAATTCCTGTAGGTGCTTGATGTTAAAATTCACCTCTGTTGTTGATGTCTTTGATTAATACCACAGTTTCAACAGTCGAGAATCAGGCCCATAAAACTTAACCTCATGCACGTTGTTTACAGTGTCTTTCATATTTGCATATCTTCATCTGAAAGATAGTTAAGAAGGGAAGGTTCGCCCAAAACATAGTACTCAACATTTGGAATGTGAAAAGAAATCCGACCAATTCTTTCCATTTCTTCTTCCGGGATTCGGCCGCGTCGCTGTTTTTCTGACTTTTTCCTCCTCTCCTTGAGGCGACTTCACGTCGGAGATACGAGCGCTTCTTTTGGCCGGGTTTATATGATAGAGTAAGAAGAAGCGAGCGTATCTCTGACCTGAAGACGCCGCCAGATGAGGAGGGGAAACGTTGTCAGAAAAACGACGACGCGGCTGAATCCCGGAAGAAGAAATGGAAAGAATACCTGCTGGCCGCGAAAATCTTAGACAGAAATGCGGGTAATCTTCTACTACCGTTCATTACGGTCATAAATATGATTTAAAAATGAAATCAAAACGTTTTCGACTTATCACATATGAGTTCATCTTTTGTTGCCGAAATTACTGGTAATATCTCTTGCTGCTGGGAATGAGTTTCCACTTAAATGTACATGATCCTTTGACTTCTCTGGCGATTATCCATCAGATGCCAATTGATCTACAATGTCTTGCATAATTAAGTACGACCTTTTAATTACATTATTTATGGCATTTGCAGGAACAACACATAAGTATCCCATAGAGTTATGCGATCCATAATCCATAGCAACCATGAGGGTCGCAGAAATATTGGATACATTTATGGGTTTTATAACGTATAGCTTAGAGTTATGAATTTCTTAAGTAGCCAAGATGGCGAATGGGCAATGAACCGCTAGGAGACTTGATTACTTGATAGAAGAGTTGTTTTGAGCCAAATGACTCGTTTGTTTACTCTTACTGAAAATTATTATGTGCATTATCGACTATTTATTTTATCCGGTGGTAGTGGATCAAACTTTCGAAGGTATTAACTATTGGCCAATAAGTTGTGTAACTAGTAGTTGTGTCCCTGCAACCTGAATATTTTTTTTAGATGCCAAGCTTCATGGATCTCATAACTATTGATTCCTTAACCAAATGTTGTTACAATCGACCATAAGATAGGTCCTGCCATTCTGTGGTCGCAGCGACCTCTGTAGACGATGAATATAATCAATTGCGAATTAATTTCAAGCTAAGGTTTGCGGTTGAGGCCGTGACGATACATGGTTAAATTTGGGAAACTTACCGTCTTCCGCTGGCGTAATATTTCATATACGTGTGCACACCATCATGCGAGCCGCCGCTTGGGCTAGTGGCAGGATGTGGTAGAACACCAGCCGTGTAAAGGATAACGTGATGGGGAGGTAAAAATTCTGAGGTGATGTATTTCTCTTAGTTTATCGCTTCTGTCGGACCTAGAGATAAAGGGTGGCGTGAAAATGATACACTCTGTGTCGCCCTGAAATACACCTTTTCTGAATTGCTCAAGCTAGCTAGGCTTAGAGTTAAGCCTCCCGAGTTTTTCGTGACTCCCATTCTTGCCTCTCTAAAAGCTATGAAACACAATTTGTTTGTCTGTAGCAGTTTTTAACGAAGCGCGCAGCTTTTCTTCGTATTTGCTTACACTGTTTTTTGTTAAATCTTTCTGTCCCTAATGCTCGTGGCGTATTCGAGGTGTGGCCAAACCAGATCGAAGTGGAACACCTCTCGTGTACTTTTTCATCCGAGGAACTTCCTACCATAAGCTTGATATATCCTAGTTTCGTCAATGCTTTGCCGCAAATGTTTTGTAATTCTGTTCTCCACGAAACGTCTGAAGTTATGGCAATTCCTTGATATTTACTTTATCTGAAGACTATATGTTTGTCTACCTTCGTTGTAAATATTTCGCTTGTGTGATAACTTTGTCAAAAAGTGTACTCAGGTGCATTTGCTAAAATTTTGCTATTGCGTTCACTCCTGGGACCACGAAAGAACGACGTTAAGATCCGATGATAGAACGTCTGAGACCGCGTCTCCGCAAATTTCGCGGTCGATGACCGCATCGTGTGCAAATGTTCTTAGTTCACTGCTTACTCGAAATGAATAAAAGACGGTCGATCACACTTCCTTGTGGAAAATATTGGGAGTAGAAAGTAAATTAGGTGATTTATGTGTCCTCTCCTCTTCTAATGTCGTCATAAATTTTTGTTCAACATTAATCCTACAAATATGTTGTTCTTCATAAACCCATGATTTTCGTCGAATTTTGTCGGCATTTTAAATTAAAATTTCGTGTGGTATGGTACATTCGTAGGGAAACTATGAAAAATAATTTATGAAAATTTGAAAAATTTATCCTAAAGAAGCATCTCAAAAGAAAAGTGAATTGGTGAGAGGAGACGGAAGTAGGGACATAAAGATGAGGCTGGTGAAAGCTGTAACATGGAGCAGGGTACGACATGGGTCGTAGATTTTGTGGTTGCGAAGGGCGGATTTAAGCTTGCGGAGTTTGAGATGTGGTTGCAGAGACGGAAGGAGTGGGTGAGCTGGGTGGCGAGAAGGACGAACGAGGAGGAATTGGACGTGATTGGAGAGGAGCAGAGGCTGGTTGCGGAGGCTCGGAAGGGGCAAAGGAGATGGATGGAGGATGTTTTGTAAAGAAAGGATATCTTGAAGAGGGTAATAGAGGGAATAACAGAGGGGAGGCTTGGAAGAGGAAGGAAGAGGATAGGAATCATGGACGAAAAAGAAGATGATATGAGGATTTAAGAACTATCATATGAATAGTAGATCACTCAGAGGAGGGAAAATGGAACGATATGCTGGATATTAGGACGTAAGGAGATATACTGTCCAAATTCAGCCGTTATAATACTGAATTGAAATAAAAATTCAATTTTTGGCGTGAAAAAGTTTGAAAGATATATTGGCACTGCTTCGAAAATGGTACTCGGTCTCTTTTGCTTTGAATGTGCTCTCTTCTTGCGGTAAATATTGTCCTTCCATAGATAGAAGTGTTAACAGACATATAGACGGGATACTGAGCGCTGGATCCGCACCCGGATATTGAGCGTGAAATTTTAACAAAATTCTTCTTCATTTTTTTCTTGATTCACGAATTTTTAAGGGCAAGAAAACTTTGCTCTACCTGAATAAAATAAAATATTTTCGGTTGCCATATTTATTACGCACGGAACTACTTCAATATCCCATAATTTATCGGTCGTAGTGCATAGCAATTCACGCAATATCCATCTATCCTAAGGGTACCTATCCAATTTGACTCGACTAAAACTCAACCCAGACGTTTTGTCAACGGTCCTATTGCCCACGTCCACACCGTTTTATAAAGCCCAGACAATCTACTCTCATTCGACACCCTTAGTCCTTCGACCTTTGACCTAAAACTCGAAGAAGGGATCGAATAATGCCGCTGTTGCTAACTATGTATTCGGCAAAAATCTTGGTCGGGGAAACTCCGTTGGAAGCGTTTAATGAAAATACAAGGGCTTTCCTTGGAAGTTTTGGCGAAATATGCTGACCGAATATTGCATGGATTTTGTGGTCGAGAGGGAAGGGTCTACAGGTGGATAGGAATAATCTCAGATGGAGGAATTCCTTGGTATCGTCCACTCATGAATAAGGGGTCGTGAAGCAAGTAGTTTGGTGGGAAGAATCCCCCGGGATATAGACCAGTCAAGACGTTGAACATACGAGGGAAGCGGAACGTCCCTGGTGCGCTACTCAGGGTACAAAAGATTGTGGAAAATAATAATAAAGGAGAAACGGAAGGAAAATAATACCAAGGGAGACCAGGGATGGAGACCCTCAGATTAATACGGAGAGGGATATATTATAAATAATTTATAATAATAATTAATTGTGAAACATTTGTTAGCCAAATTATTTTAACAAATAGAAAAGGCTCTTAACTTCCCGAAACATTACTTTGCGTTTAAGAAAACTCCTATTAAAGACATTTGTGTGGAGTGTCTTGATTTGTGGAAGTGAGACATGGACGCTTGGCACGAATTAAAGGAAGAGAATAGAGGCCTTTTAGATTTGGTACTATCGGAGAATCCTCAGAATGTCTTGGATGGAGCGGGTGACTAAAGAAGAGGTACTGCGGAGAGCTGATGAGGTGCCGTGTCTGTCTGTGGAACACAATGAGAAAGAGACGAGATACCTGGATAGGCCACAACATAAGACACGAGGGACTGTTAGGAACTATTATGGAGGGCTCAGCTCAGGGTACAAATGCGAGAAGCAGACCCAGAAAGGAATTCGTCGTAATTCCTATTAGGAGTTGAGGCTGGCTCAAGATCGGGCGAAATGGAGACGAAAAACGACGGCTGCAAACCAATGTACGGATTGTCGACCAAAGAAGGAAGAATAATGTGGGGAAGAAGCGAATAGGTGTTAAAGAGTGGCGTAGAGGGATGTAGAAAATTAATATTCGGAGAGGGCAACCCTACAAATCTGCTCTAATTGAATGCAGAATTTATCTTGGCTGCAAAATTAAATGGGGTAACACCAAGTTAATTTTCCATTACAATTACTATTGGTATAGATTTTCGAAGGAATCCATGGAGATCCAGCTGAATCATTTTCGTCGTGACGTTTTAATCAACCTTAGTAATTGTTGGAATCTCATTTTATAGATAATTAGGTACTCAAGATCGAACACCTGTTTCCGTTTCCTTAATCCTTAAATTTTATCTTCCTATCTAACAGAAGTCGCCTGATTTTGAGACTCGGAATGTATAAGCCAGCCGTAATTCAACTAAGTGACATTCTCCCCCGTAGAAGATGAACGATTCGTCCGTAGAAACATGTTTACTTTTTTGTAATTCAGCTCAGTGGGTATCCCGAGAAAAATTTACGCATAATGTGTACGGATTGATTCCTGCTGATTATGGCAATTTCAGGTAGGAAATGGTTTAGACAGGTAATTTGTCAGGTAGATGAAAGACTGAGAGATTATTGAAGGAGTTGGCCGTCAAGAATGTTTGGGCACACAAGTGTTAATTAGAAAGGCTTGAGAGTTTGTAGTAAATTTAATTACAGTGCGATTTTCAAGGCAGGAATTGAGTCGAGCAGGATGAAAGGGTTTTAGAGCCTCAGCGAATTCCTCGGGGACACTACTGTGGGGGAGGGATTGAGTCCTGCCAATATCTTCCCACACCCTTGCCTTTCACTTAACCGGAAGGGAAGAGCCTCGCTAACTGTATCGGCTCCTTCGTCGTCCCTATCTCCCGAGATGCACGCCCGTGTGTGTCCGCCCTTTTCTTAAGGAGACGCGGGAAAATGGAATTGGAGGAGGGGGGAGGGGAGAAGAAGAAGGACGGGGAAGAGAGAA